>OX104064.1:202144909-202392655 GCA_944474145.2 Dicrocoelium dendriticum | reverse complement strand
GGTGATTCCATCGCTACGCCATCAACTTCTCTGTATAATTCATTTTTGAATTGTAATTGGATGTTATAGGTGCATCTGAGTAATAGCTACTTTAGGTGGACATTTCTTTTCTCCATCTTTGTCTTGTGCTGCTCAATGTAAGTACAAAAAAGGTGACTGTTGCTAGCTATGGGATATTCGTGAACAGATACCAGGTCCAGAGAAAGCATTTGTTAGTCTAAGATGTTCATGGTTTTAACGTTTTCAACAAATTTGAATGTGTCCGTAAATTGATGAGGGTCTATCATTTTCCTAATAGGATCCATAATAGACGTTAAGCATTTTGAGATGCTGTGATATCTCGAGTTCCTCATTTCCAAATTCGGTAGCAATGGTGCACTCGGCTTTTGTATTTTTGGGAGACCGTAAAGTCTAGGAATTATGGAGCCGGTAGGTCTTAGCCTTTCATATCTTTCATTAGTCATGTGGCCATTAGTAACCAATGATTTCAAACACCTACTCAGTTTTGCTTCTGTGTAATCTGTTTTGCCCTTCTCTCGCTCACATTGTACTAATTTGAAGGAATCCAAGAAGATAAAGTTCATTTTTTGCACATATTCAATGCGGTCCATGTTCACAGCTCCCGATCCTTTACCTTGTTTGATGATTATGATCCCTTGTTTTGCTGAAGTTCTCTTATGGCTTCGATATGGGCCTTTGTTAGTAATCGGGTATGTGTCATGGGGTATCGTTGATACTGAAAGGAAATGTTGACCAAATCTGATTTAAATTGTTCGAGGCTGGTGTTGGAAGTGGCTACTAAATCGCTTGTCTGGCTGTTAAGGTATCCGAATTGAGTTTCGGTTTCTAGTCGTTTATCATTACTTCGTGGATTGCAAAACCTAAGGCCCAATGAAACAGTTTGCATTTGTAAGGTGTCTAGTCACACACTGGATATATTGTATACATATCTTTCCGGATTTGATGAAAGTGTGTTCGAACATTCTTTCACGGTCAGCGCTTTCTGCAGGAATAATCTCTTGGATGTTCGCTTGGTGGTCACGTTGCGTACATACTTGATAAACCGGACTCCTTCATCATCGTTGATGGCGTCCAGGGCGGATTTCCTTTGTGCTATATGTCGTTCAGTCTCAGATAACTTCGATTTTGCTGATTCTATAATGTTTTGCGCATAACGCTTCAAGCTGCTTGTTGTAAGGCGAATGTAGTGCGTTCGCAATGTTTTCGAGAATGCTTTTGAGTGTTCAATCAATAGTTTTTCTCTGTTTCCCGACTGTATATTTCTGTAACAAGCTCGATGATGAATAAATCGCAAACAGTTGTTCGCTTTAGGCATACCATTTGCGTTTCTTCTTGCACTAAATAATGGTTTTATACGGGTCAAAAGCTCATGCTTTACAAGTCCCGTAGGAAGGTCATGTGAAAGTTTAAAATATGGCAAAATAGTCAGTAAACGTAGGTTCACACTAGGTGACTCACCGCGGTATATGTATTCTAAAATGTAAACCCACTGTAAATCCATGGGAAGTAATGACAAACAGGTTGTTTAAAAATCGTGCCATCTCCAGATCAACACAAGCGGAGGTGAAAAAGCTGGAACGTATTCCGTCCGTGACCGTCAATGAAATCTTGAACAGGCTATCGTGTTTGGCCATGGACAATGAGTCATGTTAGTTGATGCAACTAAACGAGTACACGGTCAAATCGAGCCTTGAATTCTGCCACCGCTGAAGCACAGATTGATTCCGGTAGGACAAACGCGTAAAGAAAAGAAATTCCGACAGCATTACAAACGACTCTACTGCTCTGACAGCTCGAGATGCTGACCTCGCAGATTACTGTTACGACTGAGCTCTAGCAAGTAGCAGCACGTTTAGTTGGGTTCTCTCAAAATCTAATAAATCATAATGAAGGCCACCCACAACCAATGTTATTGTGCGCTAAATACTCCGAGCGCCAGGAGCCTTCGTTCATACGGCAAATTATACAAAACTTCGACCTTCTTGGTTGCCCGGGGTTTGGGTTTCTCCAAGGTAATGAGATTTCTCCTCCGTCCTGGCGGTGCCTTTAAATCGGCCGTGATGTTGTCACTGAAAATCGTTTTTGTAATTTCAATATGGATGCATTCGTTTGCTCTGAATACGTCAACACTGATATTTGTCAAACTATTTTCAAGCTCATCACGGCTGGCCTTAGCGTGATTGTTGAGAAAAAACTTGATACTGCGCAAGTGAAGATGGACGGTCCCGATCGAAAACCTAGCTTGCAACGCTGGCTTTATGTATTTCTCTCCGGGACTGTTCAATTGTTTGCTCGTTTACAATAATCGTTTATTCAAGTGACACCTCTACACAGTGTACTTTTTCCATTCATACAATTTCCCATTTCTGATAATGTAATTTTATCTCATCCGTAGTCGATATTTTAAGGCACGGAAACATACCCATCTGGGTACATGAAGCTTATTTTGCCTCTGACCTAACCGGATGCCTAATCAGTATTGAATATTCCACATGTGGACATATGTATGAGCCAAGAAGCTGTTAAAAATTTACATATCAAATTGTCAGAAAGCACGCCTTAGAAGGACCACGTGTTGGATGCCCCTCTTTGTCGCCGTTTCAGCCTGATGCAAAAAAGCGAGTATATGCAAGAGGTGAATTTGTGGCGACCTATGAGAAGCTGGCATCTAATCGTTTTTGGGTGACTTGCCAAATCACGATATGAATGCAAACTGTTTTTGGTCTCACCAGTACATACGATATGTAGCCCATCGGTATCTTTCTCGATAGCTACTGATCTTAGCGCACAGTTTCCTGAATCACTGTTGAGTCGTGGTTGGTGTTGTTTCCGCGAGGACAGCTAGTGACTGTGGTTCTCTAACTGCTGTCCTCAGTCGTAGTTCGAAAGTAAAAGTGTTGTGCAGTATCTGCCTGCTGCGGAGTAATTTCGCCGCCATCTGTTGTGACTGTACCAGTTTCAGTATCCTCGGGTCACTGCTCTTGTAGTGAGGCTACACCGGTAACCGTGCAATCGACTGAAGCATGACCTCACTGTCACCTAGAGCTTCACGGGTGTACCGTCCTCCTTCCAGATCATGTGCATAGACTTCTTCGTCGCTAGATGTCGGTAGCTGGGACGCACAACGAACGAAAAAGATTCTTCTAATACCCTTCGTGTTGCAGTCGTTTGAATTATTTTTGTCCCCCCAACGTTCGCTCCATGGAACATCTGGAAATATGCGTATCGCAGTGTATTCAATCTGCAGGCAATGTGCAGACAAAAGTGCCGTCCCAATATCACATGTGAATCACAGTATTACTCTTATTAGCCGGGACTCACCGTAATACATCGAGCTTGGGACTTTAGTGATGCGCATTCAATTAGTCAGCCTGGCTCGAACTCCGATTCGATCGGAACGGAAATTCCACTATTTCAAATCATCCTGCTGTTTATCCCATAAGGATTTTGTTTTGGACACGGAAACACTGGTGCATAAAAATGTCTGGGCGCCATAGTTTCGCCTGGTCTTTGGTAATGTCGGGAACACGGGTATCGAGGGTATTGGCGACTTATCTGCAGACTGCGCATGACCCTTGACTCGTGTTTTGGCTGTATACGGTGAAGCTACTAACGTCGGACAATGATTTTACCAAGCAGCTACGGTTGCATAATTCGATCGGTCTTAAAAGAGGTTTGGCTTTTGTCGCTCAAACGAAGGTGTAGGTGTTACCGAAGTTGCATCAGTCGAAACATTGGACAATAGGATTCCAGCAGTATAGCCGGGCATGCATTAATCGCAATGTCCAGTTGGCTCGTTGTTCCCAAGTTTTCTGATATTGTATAGTAATGGGATGGCCTGACCACTTTTTGGCTTCGTGGTAGCAATTAAGAAATACGACCAAGGTGTAAGCTGCGCTGAGCGAAACAATTTTCGCATGTAAACGATGTGTAGTTTCGGCAGCTAGACTACCGCACTTACTTGCTAATGCTAGTACATATTTTGCGAGTAGAACCGTCGTACCTTCAGGACAGCACCAAGGTGAGCCCGGCGTGCTGTTATATTTCTTTGTTTCGGTTCGACAGACTCTGACGCGCTTTGGACGGTAACGGCTAGCACAGTGGGAACATGTTAACCCTGCTTTTACTAGGCTAACACAGGTCTGACTGGCCCACAAGACTTCGTTTCGGGTTACACTTGTTGTGACAATCGTGCCCGAGTGACCGTTGCCTGCTTTCGGATCAGCAGCGCCTCGCTGTGGGCAGCCGTTTGGTCGCGGATTGTCGCATCTAGTTCAGCTGACTGGCTCATCGTGCTAAGTGTGATACGCATGTGCCTCACACGATCGCGGAAATCGCGGCTAGTGTATACTGTTATCGTGCCAGGCAGGTTGCTTGATAGCATCAACTGACATTAGGAGCGTCGAAAGCTGACGGTTGCTTCCCGGAGAAGGTTTCACAGTGGAAACGTAATATGTTGTTGAAATGAGACAAGTGAAACCTGAGAGACTTCTCTGTAGAAAGAGGCAAAAATCCTAGACGAGTGATTGTAACTGCGCTAAATTGTCGACGTGAATCAGGTTGAAAAGTTGCCCTAATTGGTAAACCCGGTATAGCCAATCTCCGTTGAAATTATCCCAGAGAAAATGGTTTCAGTGACGAGAGTGTAAATCCAGCGACGTGCCACAAAATGTTATGAAGAAAATGCAAAAACACTTGGAACACGATAACTTGCGATTGTCGGTGATCTAAACACAACGGTCTAAATGTAGACCACTAGGTGGATGACACGTCTAATGCATTACAAATGCAAACCTGCATGCTCCAGCTAATCGCAATTTACATTCTGATACTGTCCAAGTGCCCGAACTGCTTGAGATTCACTTCAAAGTGAAGCTCGGGTTAAACAGAGAACGCTTGTTACAGTCCATTCGCACAACGAGTGCTCTGAATTGAGCCCACTAATAAAGCGCATCCATTAATCTGTCCCCGACGAACCCTTCCAGAACGCTACTACACCGATTCTACTTCGTCTGTTGCTTCACCCCAACAGGGATTATAGACAAATCTCTCAGCACGTCGGAATGCAAAGGTGGCAGGAGTCGGTGTCCTCTGCAGAGATAAAAAGACAGTGGACACATAAGTACGCCATGAGGACTACTGGAAGTCTAGAACAGTGACTGTCTCATCAGATAGCGATGAGGACCGTGCTATCACTCAGTATACGCACCACATCTGAACTTTGGGAACGGACACCTAAGTAGTTACAGAGCGAAGCTATTGGAAAAAAACAGACTAAAGGGGATGAAAGAGGTAGATAAGTGATTGTGAATCTGTCGAGACACTCGAACTGCAGCGGAAATCCGATGGAAGCTCCTAACCGGGATAGAGACAACCTGATCCACTTTGGTTAGGCGACACATCCGATTACTGGCTGCATACAGAAACGCGCATGAACACATGGCACAAAAAGTAGGGAGGCGGAAGGTAGTAATTGCCCGGATGACAGAAAGACCACGAAAACTGGGGCGGGCGGAAATGAAAACAGGCGTAATGAGGGAGGGCAGACGGAGCCCCGCTGGCCTGACAGAACGAGACGAGGAAGGGCCACGAGCAGCGTCCGGTAGTGAGTCTGAACCAGGCAGAACATAGAGGGTATTCATCGAGAAAGTAATAAATCAGACAGAAGCGCCATTCTTGCAGCCTGCTGCACAGACCTCAACCAGAGTGGTGCATCCACGGTCAAGCAAATTACAAGCTATCGAACAACTCCGGGCCGATCAGAATCAACGCGTAGAAGAGGAAATACGGGGCAGGGAATACTCCATCACGAGGTCCCCAAAATGCATAGACATATCGCGAGCGAAAGCCAAGAGTGATGGTGCTTTGTGCGAAGGAAAAGTGCCTCTTTAATATACGACTGCATGAGTGGTGGCACAGTTTGTGGTCGCGTCAATAAAGATCGTGCTTCATTGCCGCGTCGTTCATGTTGCCATGCACGTTGTTTGTGTGCGCTCCACCCACTGAGGCACGCAAAGTTTTCAACACTGGCTTCAATTAGGCCGAGCTCCGTTCACGCATGATCTGTTCATACGTGTTTTGCCTATCATTTGTGGTACAGTGCCGATCGAGTAAACATACAAGTTACACTTCCGTACTTAGAATCCCCTTTGGACGTTGAGCTCGTATGGTGAACTCTCGTTTCCAGGGTGAAACTTGGTTTCACTGGGTGGCAGCATGCGTACCACAGATTGCCCGCGATGCGACGTGTAATTCTGAGGCCAACACTATAGTATCGACGAAGTCTAATCTACGACAGTCCTCTTTCATTTGATGCTGGTGCGAATGGTTGTCTGCCCATGGCATTTTAGTTACCACGATTATTATGATTTTCATCATTAGAACGTCACCGTTAGTTTATGTTCGTCTTAGACAAGTCAATGTAACCTATTACATCATTGTAAGAGGACAATACCGTCATTAAATCAACCCTAGAGACCTTTCACCAAATCACCGGGATCGCAAAGTGTGTCCCGCCAGCCGACGACGTGTATGCATCGACTGATGCCTGCTCAAATTGCGGGACACCATCATCCTGGCTACCCGGTTTTTTAGCCCTCCCCCTGGAATGCGTCACCTTGTGGTGTGGTAGTCTGACCGCCTAGTTGCACACGGCGTCATGGTATTAGTAAATAGTGAAATTGAGATCATTGCATTCTTTGGATCAGTTGTAAACCAAAAATTGGCTAACTAGTTCAACTAAAAGGCTACACCACTGAGTGGCCTTCTTTCCCAAACTACTAGCAGAAATGGCCTAGCAACCTCTAGCAACCAAATGGAAGTCCTCTTCAATCATCCATCTAATTTTGAGAGTGGTACTGTAGAGGGGCCGCTTCCAAGAATGGCTCTGGGAGCTCTTCGGAGCTAGCTGAGAGCGGATCGCGAAAGACGGCTAGCGAGGAGCCTGGGCCCGGAACTACGGAGCGGGAATATGTGGACAGCGCAATAAATCAGACAAATACGCCGCTAGCGCAGCCCACAGGACCGAGGCCGAGCCGATTGACACAGCCCAGAACAAGCAAGTCGAGAGCTCTCGAACGACTCCTGGCCGATCCAAATCGGGTGCAGAGAAGCGGAGATCGAGGCGAAAACAGGAAGGCGGATCTTCCAAGTCAGAGCTCCCGAGGCGAAAGGACTGGCTCGTCTCCAACATCCGTACCTGTGTTGCGTTGTGGGACGGAAATCTAGTCGATATTCGGTGGCGCGCGCGAGAGCCTGATGTGCCCATTTTCGGTGTGTAATAAACGTCTACCCCCCTGTCTTGTCGTTCTCGCTACAGTATGAAACTTGACGCAAATCGGTAAGACGTTGTTTTTGTTTATTACTATTGTTGACCTTGTCAGCGTGTGCGTACTATTCATGTAGTAGTGTGCGCTGCGTTAAACTGGACTTATGCCCTCACATTCTTGTGCCACCTCTTCGGAAGTACGCTCAGTCAATTCGGATCACCAAGCTCTGTCCAACGAGGTCTATGTTTTTGTACGTCCAACTGCACGCCGGTACACCACAAACGAACTCTGCTGAAGTCTAATCAGTAAGGCCAACGTGAGTAACTGCCTATTTGCGTTTCATCAGCACATTTGGGATATCATTCGACAGAGCTTCTTTAAGGCTGTCAGACAATATATAATTTAGTACTGTGCACCACTGTATACCATAGGTACAGGCATTTTTGTCATCTCACGTTACCACCATATTTTTACGTGCATTTTGTTGCACAAAGCGTGTGTGCTTTTGCCTACTCGTACGCCACCACCAAACCCGCTGGCCGGAGCAGACAACCGAAGCAACCCAGACGGCGTGACCAGCGCAACCTAAAAGTACACACCGACCATTGTAC
Source organism: Dicrocoelium dendriticum (assembly GCA_944474145.2). Classification (NCBI taxonomy): domain Eukaryota; kingdom Metazoa; phylum Platyhelminthes; class Trematoda; order Plagiorchiida; family Dicrocoeliidae; genus Dicrocoelium; species Dicrocoelium dendriticum. The sequence goes on along the minus strand of OX104064.1, from coordinate 202,384,755 downwards.
CTTGGGCCGGAGAAGTTTGTCAACCTGGAATCCAGTGAGCAACAAACCCAAGGTCAACCGTAGCTCAAACAAGCGAGGAACTGAGATCCTCTCGAAAATCACGTGCTCGTTCTGTGCCAATTCCGACGACGCAACAAATGCGAACCATACACTTAACGGAGCTAACAGCGTATCGACAGATAGGCTGTGGTTCTGTGACATGTTCAAATAGTCCGATAATTAAGATTGTTCAAGCGCTTACGATAAGGTGTGAAGCGTTGGCCGTTACATCGGCAGACCACAAGGAAATGATGGCGGTATTGGGAGGGAAAATCTCAGAACTCGAGTTGTAGATTAGTGCATTACGTAGCCCGAATCCTCGAACTGTTAAAAGGCAAAACTCACTAGAAACAATGCTACCCAGTCCAGCGAATGACAAACACCAGCAGTGATAAACAGCAGTGAAAACAGGTCGGTTGAACGGTCTCCCAAGTCTCAGGAAATACACCAACCAGGCACAGTTACGCACAACTTGCAACATTACCTCCGTCAGTAGCTGGGCAACAACAATTGACTCTTACAGATAGTGCAACTAACGGCGTTGCACGTAAAAAATCTTGCTGTAGCCTTGGCCTATCGTTCACGGAAGACAAGCCAAACACACCCACTCGAGAAACCTGCGCTCACAAGGAACTTCAGAACAAACAATTGCTATGCAACCAAAAGCCGGTGACAGTGATATGTCCAAATGTCCCAGAACCCACTAGCGAATCGCTAAAAGGTAGACAAATCGAGGAGTAAAACGGTTGGGCTGAAATAACCAGCGCACTTGGATTAGAAGTCTTGCACGCCTTTCACGAAATCCATCATCACCACACGTAGGGGAATCTAGGTTACTGCGAGTAACGTTTGACAACACGCGCGACCTGGAAGATGTTCTCTTAGCAAGCCACATGCTAGTGAACTCTTCTGTCAGTGCCCGCATTTTTCCTGACATTCCATGGGCAGCAAGACAAAACCTGAAATCCAACTCTAGTTCATCATGTCAAAATGAGATGAAGGAAGTGGTACTGGTTAACGGTGTGACAAAATTGAAGCATGACGGTAACAGGAGCACAACATCGAAGAATGGATGTACATCACAGAGCTCTACGACATGCAAGATATCGTGGCTTTTGATGTTACCCATGTAATTGTCTCCACAAACTACCAAGTCAGCGGGGCGCGAATTTTGAAAGTTACCTTGGCTGCGCCCGAAATGGTACCAGTGGCGATCCAAGCATGGCATGACAACAGGAAACTTGGGTCACCAGAAGTACCGTTAAGGCCATTCATTCAATTAGTGCAGACCTCAGATACAGATGAGCCAGTCTCGGTTTTACCTATCTCAGATCAGCCAACCGTGCAAACAACCGTTTCAACAACTTCAGCAGACTGGCACTAGTTGTGCCGGTCACTCACAACGAGTCGAGCTCCTGATGCGTCCCAAATGCAATGCTGCTACACCAACACAGGGGTTGTATTCTAATCTCTTGGAATTGCGCCATCTACATGAAACAACAATTTGGGACCTCATAGCAGTTACTGAAACTTGGCTCTCAAATGACATACTTGATCTAGAGATTGAACTCAGTGACATGTCAGTCATTCGAAATGATCGTCCATCTCGCGGTGGCGGTGTTGCCCTGTGCTATCGAGAATACTTGAAATGTGAGGCCCTTACCAAAAATTCCCTTGTTATTCCAGACGCACTATTTTGCCGACCTCGCCTAGCAGCTCCAGATGTTGGTTCACAGAATACGCGTGACGCTTGCCTCTTAGCAGTTATCTATAGATCTCCGAACTCTTCAGCAGACAGTGACAACATTCTGTTAACCGCCCTCCGCAATTCTGTTTTAAAAAAGTACTCTCACTATCTTATAATGGTCGACTTTAATGTTCCTTCAATAGCACCAATAACCCCTAATGGGCCATCATTTAAATCGAAACTCCTTGAACTCATGGATATGGCAGTTCTGTATGACCATGCGCATCAACCAACCAGACACCGCGGTTCAAACAAGTAATCACTCCTGGACTTAATCCCGACTAATGAGGGGTTGATGGTTGAGTCAGTAGCATACGATCCTCCAGTGAGTCGTATGGACCATTCAGTCCTAACAGTTGGTTATGTGTGCTATGCCAGTATAGTTGATAAAGAATGTGCGACTCAACGAACTACTACGGACTATTTTAAGCTGCACAACTTAGCAGCACCCGTTGACTGGGACTTACAGACACACAGTTCAGGGAATGACGCGTGGAATGAACTGAAAGATAAAATCAACTGGATCATACAATCAGCGTCGAAGGTTGTACTATTACGAGCATCGCGCCGGACCAATAGGCGGATCCGAAGCAGAACACGTAAATAGATCAACAGAAGGGAGTAGATCTGGAGGCAACATTCGCTAAGCCCATGTGATACCACATGGCAGAATTACAAACTAGTCAGGAACTAGTGCACATCGCTCATTAGACTCGTCAATTACGAATGGCAGGAGACCATGGCGCTGAAATTTACGAGTAACACCAAACTACTATACAGATTTGTGAATGACAAAAGAAAGGTTCAGTCCGGAATACCACTACTCAATACAGCCAGTGGCCTAAAACTACTGCTGTGGATGCCGCGAACGCTCTACTCCTGTATTTTGGCTCGGTAGCTACAAATACCATGGAACCTTCGCCCTATCAACTCCTAACAAACGTCGTTGGCTTACCCAGTGTTACCTTTACTCCAGCAGCTATTGCAAGCAAATTACAGTCTCTCCGGGTGTACAGTGCCTCTGGAATCAACATGGTCTGCCCAAAGTACTGAAAACCCTTTCTCCCACCATAACAGCACCACTTGCAACCTTTTTCCAGGGTCTGCTTAACTCCCATACACTCCCATCTATGTGGAAAAATGGAATTATCACTCTAATGTACAAAGGAGGTAAGCGATCGGATCCTGCCAAATACCGACCTATTACTCTCCTTCCTGTTTTATCACAAGTGATGGAATCGGTAATCGCAGATGAACTGACGCGATACTTTGAAAGTCAACAAATAATTTCTAATGCCCCACATAGTTTCAGACGCAGACGATCTTGTCTCACCAATTTGCTGCGTACTCGGGACTAGTGGACCACGGCGGCTGAGGAAGAAGTCTCCATAGATGTGATTTACTTAGATTTTTCTAAAGCTTTCGATAGGGTCATTCATCTTTTTCTCCTGCAATTGCTTGCTGCCTACGGTATCAACGGTTCCCTGCTCACCTGGTTAGACGACTACTTACACGACAGAGCAATCATGGTAAGAGTAGCCGACAGTCACTCTGCAAGTCTGTTCGTCTCCAGTGGTGTACCACAAGGATCCGTCCTCGGCCCGCTAGTGTTTTTAGTCTACACTAATCAGCTTCCAGCAGGCATTCTATCTCCGATGCAAATATTTGCAGACGGTGCTAAAATATGGAGAGCAATTCGCTCAGCATCCGATCGTGTCTACCTCCAGGAAGATCTGACTCGGATTAACGAATGAGCAGAAAGGAACCAGGTCCCACTGAACACTGCAAAGTGCCACCTGCTGACGGTGCGCAGCAGCTTCGTCAACACACCTTTTGGGGCAACACGTCCTGCAACACGTGACTAGTGAACGCGACTTAGGTATACTCGTGCAAGAGAGTCTTGGCAATTCGATCCAATGTTCGAAAGCAGCACGTGTGACGAACTTGAACTTGAGACATTTGAGGCGAGCTCTCGGCACCTTTGAGCGACGACTAGTAGCAATGCTGATTAACTCCTATATTCGCCGTCACGTTGAATATGCGATTCAGGCCTGGTGTCCATGGTTAAAAGGAGACATTCGCCTATTGGAACAACCTCAAAGAAGAGCCACAAAGGCAACGCGTGAACTAGCCGGTCTAAGTTATGAACTGCGTCTTTGTGTACTAGATGTGTTCTCATTAGAATACCGACGGCTTCGCGGAGATCTTACTCTCACATACCGGATACTAAATGAAAGCGAGCATTCTTGTCCATCACTGTTGACCCTAACCCCTTACAAACAAAGCCGAGGCAACCGCCTGAAACTAATGACGCAACACTGCCGTCGGAATTGTAGAAAGTATTTTTACTCACTTAGAATCTGTTCTCACTTGAATGCATTACTAAGATATGTGGTGAACGTACCAGACATGACGATATTCGAAAGACTCTTAGGTTTTCATCTTAGTGATAAACGTTACACAAATTTTGATAAAGTGCAATGGTTTAACCACTGCTACTTCACGTTCCACGTTGGAACATTTTGATTTTAACCTTCTTTTGCATATCCATTCTGTGGGTCTTGTAAAGTTATGCTTTTTATCCCATCATACACTATTGAACTACTGAAATATTGTAAACGTCACCAGAATACCTGCACATCACTTTTATTGTAAATGCGATTTTAGCGAAACTGTTGTATTTGCACACTCACACTTCTTCTAATGCCCACCATATTTGTTGAAAGAGGTTGAAGGCCAGAAGCACGGATGTAACTGAACCAATAGTCAGATTCATATATCTCAGTGTAAACTACAGGTAACGTTTCTTAATGTGGAATTGACGAAACCTACTACTTATTCTCAAACAACGTGGCTGTGCATGGTCTGAGAACTGCCGTCTAGCAACTCTTCCCCTGCTTTTTTTAAGATCTTGAGGTTGTAATCGTGCCTGCGTTAATTGGAGCGTTCTTGCTTACAACCCAGGAGTTAGGACAGATCGAATGTTGATAGAATGAAGTTGACGTCGTGTTTTTTAATAAATAAATAAATAATGTATTTCTCGACGATTCGAGGTGCAGTCCAACTATGAAGTCTGATCACCTTATCGTGCTCAGTATACTCCGGAATTAAAGCACTGAGAATTTAATCGTGAGATGAGTTCATAGCCTTCACAACGAACGGCACCTGATGGTGTGAGTCATGGGCTCACTGTCCGAAGAGATAGAAGCAGAACACGATGTTTAAAACAACAAAGCGGGAACTGCACCTTTAGACTACCTACCCTTGGTTCGATGATAGTAACACATAGCAGGTGCCTAGCGTGTCGGATGACGAGGTATAACGAAGCGTCACTGATAAACTTTCTAGTTAGCCAACCTAGACTAGGCTGCCTCTGTTGTGGATAATTACGAAGTTGGTCAGATTGACCACCAATGCCTTCATCTTGGGATTGAAATGTACAACTTTCAGACCAAGTCCCAGGAATGCGACGTTTGCTCGTACAGAACGACACCAGTAGTTCGAAGTCGCTAGAGTTGGTGTCAAGTTCCTATGAAGCTTACCAGATATTTCTAACTGACTACATTTCCACTGATGCCCAATTAGTGCATGCTGCCTTACATTGAGCATGGTGTGCAGGCCCAGTAAACATGATGGGCGTGTAACCTCTTTGCAATGCAGGAAAACCAAGTCAGACGGTAAAGCATGTTAGAGTGGTACCACCGCTACAGGTCATATGTTGCGGACTCTAGTGGTGAGTGCGTTAATGTATGCATGATGTAACAACCAATGAATGATCCGTATCATATACGCTGCTGCCTACTGAAGTTCAGTCACACTATTAAGTAAGGGGTTACTAATTGTGACGAACTGTTCCTTCAGCCGTCTAGACGGTCAGCGGAATTCCTTTATATATTTGGGTTCGCCAGGCGTGAAAAGCTCTCGCACATTCAGTTGTCCCTGCACGCATGTTGACTTGGAACAATAGATTCATCAAGGATAAAAAGCAAACATTTCGCAGATTTCCGTAGCTAAGGAGTGAGATAAAAAGTGGAGGTATAAAAAACGCGTAGCGGTGGGCTTACCGCAAACGTCACGTTTACACATAGTTTGGTTACGTTGTCCCATGTCGCAGTAACTTGAGCGAAATCATGTGATGCAGGTGGTATACTGTACCATCAAGTCGAGTTTTGAACTCTACTGACAATGAACAATGATTTATCACGGGATAAAAGCAAGTGCTTGACACGTCCCGTAGGATGGTAGCGGTGATATGATGCAATTAAAATATGTCTGGGTCATCTATCGAACGTCTGCAGAGATAAATAGTTTGATAAGTAATATCAGTGTAAAATTAAAATAAATTATCGAGCGTAAACGTTCAGTAAGACACCGGGGTGCAATGATCATTTAAGGAGTGAGAAAAGTAAAATATGGTCGCTCACTTAGGTCCATTTGATACATAAATCCTGTTGAAATGCATCCTTGACGTAATCCAAAGTAGGGGAGTTTAGGTAACAAAATGTTGGGGGCAAAGAGCAACATCTAATCGTTTTTTGAAAACATCCAAGGTAGGAGAGGATACAACTGAGTTTGGGAGTGCGTTCCAAGGTTTGCAAACCCGAAGGGAAAAGTAATTCCGTCGACACTCTAGACGGCTGTATTGTTCCTTCAACTTTAGGCAGTTACCCCTGAGCTGCGTGTTGTGGCTACGTTTCAGCAAATGGCTGCATACGTGATTGGGGTCACTCAATATTTGATAGGCTAATATGAGATCACCGCGCAGTCTTCGATAGCGCCCGCTGAAAATTCCCAACAACTTCAGCCTTCGGTGATAAGAGTGGTAGCGCAGACCCTGCACCTTCTTTGTTGCTCTCCGTTGTGGTGCCTCTATCGCTTCTAGGTCATGCTTCAACCAAGGTTGCCAAACTTGGATAGCGTATTCAACATGCGGGCGCACGTAGGAATTGTGCACTATTGAGAAGATTGATGAGTCAAATCTCCCGAATGCTCTTCACAGCATGCCGACGTGCTGGTTGCCTCTTTTCGCAGCTACGTCAGCCTGTTTTGAACAGTTGAGGTCGCTCTGTACAATCACACCCAAGTCACGTTCCTGGGAGCTATTCTGCATTCCGTTGGTCCCAAGTGAGTAGGTGTAGTTATGACTATGGCGTAATTGTACGACGCGACATTTGTCTACATTGAACGGTAGGGCGTTTTGAAGTGACCAGAGATGACAGCGATGACAGAATGTAGCAGCAATTCCCACGGTTGGGATACACGAACGGAACAGTTCCGGAAGTGGATCTTGTACTTAATACGCTGTGTTGCGTTATGTGAACTGTAGCACTTTGATCTATTTCTTTGTGAATTATTCCCATTGAGTCACAAATTAACAATTGCACGAAGAATATTCTTTTCGATAAATCATTCAGGCAATTACAATTATAAAGCAAACTTAAGACATGAAGAAGCTCGCGAAATGGAGCAGTTCACAAGGGGAAGCAAGAATAATTCACATTTTGAAAGAGTTGAAAGTGGCGAAGCATATTTACTATGAACTTTTCTCAAAGCAAACCCCATGTGGCTCGCATCCTCCCCAACTCCTTGGATCGCTAAAAGTGCACAAAGCCAACTTTCCCATACGGCCAATAGTTGACATATCTTCCTCGGCCTATCACTCTATCGCAAAATGGATGACTGAATTGCTCAAACCGGTACGCAAACAACTGACCATTCATACAGTGACATACTTTTGAATTCGTTGAACGAATAGAAAACGTGAACGTGCGTGATAAATTGATGCTATCATTCGATGTGGAGTCGGTTTTCACGAATGTAACATTGATAGAGAACGTGCTTTTTACTTCTGACCACATCACTGAGAGCAACATAGATGTTGGAGTTCTCGTACGGAAACTGAAAAATTGCTTTTACGTTACACTTTTAATGTACAATTGCTGTTTGAGGGGATCTATTGCCTACAGATCAGTAGGATCGCACTGCGTTCTCCACTAATCCTATCCTTGGTGGACATATGTCTCGCAAGGCTCGAACGAGGACACCTGAGTAACCTCATTGCTTCAATTTATTCCTACTATCGTTAAATGCATGACATATTCATTGTCTGTGACTCATCCTCGGATTTCGTCAGTATTGGATATCGCACAGCGAAGAACAACCAAAAAGGAGAAGGGAATGCTCCACCTGCCGTAGCATCTGCGACTGAAAATTTTAGACGTGTACAGCGGAATTTATCGCCGTCTACGAGGTGACCACATTCTAGCGTTCCACATCATCAAAAGACATGGTCACGCTTGCCGCTATCTCCTGAAACTTAGCTGCAGCACAAAATTGTGGGGTCACAAGCTGAAACTTGCTACGCAATACAGTCGGCTGGAATGCCGCCGGAACTAGGTTTCTCTTAGAATTTATCATCTCTGGAACGCCCCTTCGACTTTCGTCATTACTAGGCTCACGCTACACGTTTTTAATCAACGATTCGACACCACCTGCACTACCTGATTTGATTTCTGTTCACCTAGTGACAACAGGACGCAGACAAATATTGTGCTCTACAGCTCCCACGAAATCGGGGCAAACAGATTTCTATGCATGTGCAAACAGATACATATATGCATTAACGAACATAACTTGACTTACAATGTATTTACATTGTATACTACGAATACCGCGGTGAGTTCACCGGTGTGTACCTAAAGTTGCTGACAATTTTTGCTGTACTTCCAATCGTCACCATGATCTTCCTGCGGGACCTGTTAAACTTCAGCTTTTCTTATCCGTATAAAACCATTGTTCCATTGAAGAACGTCAACAGTTATGTACCGCAATTCTTGGTAGAAACTGGCCATCAAGTTCGGATAAATGAGTCCTTTAAAGTCGTCTGTACCATCCCTAGCCGATACCCAAAGAAGCTTAAGAAACATCTATTGGTCATCGCAGAGGCCATCGCAATCAGGATGTTGAAACCAAAGCTGTGTAAACAGCGTACTCGATCACAAGCTTTGTTTGCATTCGCCATGAACTCGCTCCAACATTAAAAATTTCAATGTTGATCAAATGTGTGTTTGCGTATGCTGTCTGCTTCGATTGAGCAAGCCATTGTTGGATATTTCATACCTTTGTACACAAGGGCTATTTCGCGAGCTCATTCGTCTTAATTTTGCTTTGTACTTGTAGTTTCCTGGAGTGATTTATCGAATCAATATTCTTCGCGCAAATGTTAATTTCTTTGTGAACCAGCGGATCTTACTAAGAAATTATGAACCACGTGGGTACATAAAATCCAATATGAACAGATGAGCGCCGTTTAAACAAAGAAATAAGCCAACCCATAAATACGTTTACGTTTCTTGATGACGTGAGACAAAGTTCAGGGAACTTATCCTATCATTTTATACAGGTTTCCTTCAGAACTGTTTTTCACGAGAGAAAATTTAGTGTAATTTGCAGCTACATAGCAACCAACTATTTCCTCCAACAGTGCATCGAATATCAACGATTATCATTGCAGCGAAACTTTGTGAAGAATCGTGGCTCAGAACGCATTGCATATAGGTTAAACTGTGAAGAGAGAATAGCAGTGACTAGATTAGGCCAAAAATAGCTAGGTTTTGAAAACTGTGTTAGAACGAATCAAATGAGTTAGTTTCACTATATAGAAAAAGTATTGATAACTTCTCATCAGGGGAACATTTGTCTTTTAACACTTTTTAATACAGTGTTTATGACATCGTTTGTGGACAAGTGACAGGATGAGGGGCATTCAGAGTGCATGGGTAGCATTGAAATGATAAAAGTGACTAAGACCAACATCTTGATATATCGAAAGTATTTAAATGGTGTATGGCAGGTTCGCACGCTTAGAGGAAATCTAAAAATTATTACAGATGTCATAAACGGGAGCCGAGTGTCCAGCCTACCATTGCATCAGTGGTTTTATAAGTGAATGGTTAGTTCACAAGTCAGGTAAAACTGAGGTAAAGTATCGGGGCCGAGACGGGATAAGAGAGACCCGAGCGTCCAACGTGCTAGTGACTTAATTGATATATGGTGCGCTTTGAAGACAGAGTAGATCAGGGTGAAGTATTGAGGATTAAGGCTGAGTTGATGGGAGCTAGTTAGAAACCTGGGGCCTGGGCCACCGATGTGCGAATAGATCCAGTAGTCCACTGTATGATCTTGGACCCGATAAAAAATAATGAGTGATACGAAGGAGGAAAGTGAGCTGCAGAGCAGTAACTGATTTTTTGGTATGAAAACCAGGAAACTTCGGAACTTCAGGGTACATACTACTTGAAACTTTTGAGATGATTCGTCGCAGACAGACTACCACACATCCAGGAAAGCGCTAGGCGAACATTTCATCCTATCGGGACTCATCAGTAGCTCGCACCTTCCGGCTCCTGCCGGAATCGAGCCCATGACAGTACCCTTACAAATCAGCGACTTATGCTACTAAGCCATTGGTGAAGGCGGTGGACCGACATGACTGCTTTTTAACTACGATGTAGCGGCTACTTCTCCACTGTCATGCATGATATGGATGTGCAGAGGACAAGGCTGGCCCCCAGACCTACGGCTAACTATGCAGTAATCGCTTTAGCAGCTTACATGCCACCTCGATTGGTGGTGGCTCGCAAACGTAGTAGTAATTCTGTAGGCCATCCCTGTCCTCTGCACATCCATAACGTGCATGACAGTGGAGGATGAGCTGCGTTGTGTTAGAAAACAGTCACGGCGGTCAGCCACCGTCAACCATGGCTTAGTTGCACAAGTCGCTGATTCGTAGGAGTATGCTCATGGGTTCGATTCCGGCAGGATCCGGCGGGTGCGCGCTAATGACGAGTCCTAACAGGACGAAACGGCCGTCTAGCGCTTTCTTGGACATGTGGTGGCTGTCTGTCTGAGTCTAGCTGTTGAAGCGTTTAAGACTGAACAAGCGCAGCCATACCACCCAGTTCGTAGTGTGAGTTCTTGACAAGTGTCAGAGGCTTCGGGTCACCTCTGCGTGCACCCATCAGCCCTTCGTCTACACTGCTACGCGCGTATTCTTCGCAAACCTGTAAACCATTGTGTCCACACTTGGACTGTGCTCCGGTAGTTGTAGCTTGCAGATTAAAGCAACATCTATGGTTCACGTTTGAGGCGCTTTGCTAGAGGCACGTCAGGGGTGACGCAACGGTCAATTATAGCAGTGACACTCAAACCGTGGTTCACGCAAGCATTAAACCTGTTTGGTGAACTGACAAAATGGCACATAGCGAAAAAGACGAAACACCAGTTCGCACTCGACTAGTCGACGGACTTCACAAATGTTTCGGAACCCTATTCACGCGGGAGTATCTGCCGTCTAAAAGCTGACTCGGTAATGTCAGGCCCAAACGACGCCATCGATTGGGGAGGCCGCGGATCGGACGGAAGGATTGACCAGTTAGACCGCGTCTCAGCCGTTGAGTAGCTGCGCTCCAACTGACTGCGGAAATGCACATGCCGCGCGTGCGATGCACACGCAACCATATCCTGCAAACTCACGTGCTAACCTCTTTTCTGATTGGTTTATTCCAGACAGGCGTCAAGCGACACAGCAGCAATGCAATCGATCCGCAGCACGATTCCTTGAACCTATTGGTTGGCAGCCAATCACTCTCAAGTGGCGATGCCTCGGACTACTTCCTCCGCGTCTGGACTATCGTGCGCGCCGTCGGACAGATACCTCATAACGGCAGCACTGGCACAACTGCAAATCGACTAAGTCCCATAGGTGGGCCCACAAGTGATTTGAAGCTTCGGTTATCCGAATTTCCGTACAGTCTATGCGACGTGACATGTGAGAGACCCTCGGCCCATCTTGTGCAGAAAGAAGGTTCTGGTCCGAAGCGATCGCTCACAGCCACTTCAAGCACATTTAATCATTTCTGCATCCGGAGGGCTTCGCACACGCACACCGAGACAGACAGTGAGCAAACGTCGCCTCAAACCTCCGCCGGAACCTTGGAAACCAATTGCACAAGATTAGAGTGCAATCCGCAAACGCCCTTGAAAGCTTCACTGAACCGCGCAAAAAACGAGCTAACCGAGCCAACATTCAGTCGCCCCGCCGTTGATGACTGTGACGCAGTAAGAGCGGAAAGTGAGTTGTGTTTGATGCGCTTTGCCCTGTGGTTTCTACATTCCAAATGAGTACCTAGTGAACTTTTCAAATAGTAGGTTATGCATACTTCTTGATCAATGGGACATTTCGTTCGGTACTGCGATCGTATCATCGGGTCTTTTCTCACAACCGCATTCTGTACCCGACTGTGTTTACCCCTAGGTGTCTTATGGCACTCTGCCGGAGACGACCCATGTTAACTGATTCATGCACATGATTCGACTTTTAGCTCCCTCAGTTTTAGCAGGTGGCAACCGAGGGTACGCCATTCTTATGGTTTTAACCTATGCTTCTCTCGAGTTCATTCCGGAAACCACCAGAGTTCCATTGTCAGCTAGTACAAAACTTATGCACAATGCGTAGCAAGATATCTTTTCCGTCTATGCTTTATCTGTCGTTGCTTAATCGCCTGCGGTGGCCTACTATTGCCTTGTTTGACCGCTCCCTCCGTCATTTGCCTCAAACAGGACGTTCTTTCTGGTAGACAGTAATCAACTTTACATGGTAAAAATGTCATCGATCTAATGTTCTTAGTACATTAGCCTTCAGGTTACTCACGTGCAGCGTACCGATGCGATCCACTAGCGTTCGCACCAGAGGACGCTAGACTGACTTCCACTATAGTAGGCGTTGTATTGCTCACTCACCCGCACTTTATTGGGCGCTTGAAAGGCATCCCGCATACAGTATATTGCGACGGCCCCTTCTAACTTGAATGTTGTCTCTGATTTAATTAGTCACAGTTGTTTGTGGCATGCCAGAGAGATCTATTATAGCATACAAGTTTCGTGCTACGGCAGTTTGGGGTCTACAGGACGCTGTCGCCTGAGTCCACCGTGTCAGTCTAGGTTAGTCATGATGAACATACTTTGCTTTCTTAACAGTGTAGTCAAAATGGTCATGTGACCCTACCGTGCGTCCCTCTGGACCAAGGGGCAAAGTAAGCCGACGACAAAGCCCTCTTTTGGTTGAGCATAACTGTTGTGTCGGTGCTATCAGATTGTTTCACGCATGGCACTGAACACTTCAACATGCACTTCACGCTGTCAAAGCTCAGGTCAACTGAGTTGCATCACCGACAAGATTGCCACATGAATGAGAGGTTTCGTGAGGCTTGCAAGGATTTGTTACCTGTGGGCACCACAAAATTTAGGTTAATGTTTACGGAAAGGATGCACAACGCAACGCTACCCACATTCTTGTATGATTCAGAAGTTTTACCACCGCACTAAGAAGACACTGCGAGAACGGTGTTTAACAGCATCTCCCCTAGTACTGCATAAGATAATCTGCTGGACTCGCACCAACCACCAACCCCTTCAGTGTTAATGGCTTGCTACTACTGTGGCTTGTCGGAATCGACCGAAGGATTGAGTCAGATTTGCGCATGTTGGGTTCGTGGACGAGGTCCTCGGGATTAGCCACATTAGTTTGTTGTTGTAGTCCTCCCCCCTCGGTCACCTCTGAACACATCTTTGTTTTTATTTCTGAAACCTTTACTCTCGTTTTCCCGGTTTTTCCCAATTACCTTTATGGTGTCATGACCTAAAGCCGCCTAATCCACTGCGCTTTACGATACCATCTGTATTTTGTTTAACGAACTGAAATATACAGAGAGTAGTGTCCTATGCCGTTGCCTAGTTGAAGAACCAAAACACCAGAATGTTTGCAGTCTTTTGGGTCGGTTGAACACGACCGATATCTAGTGCTAGCGTCATGGTTCGTCTGATACTTTCTGGACTTTGCTAGTTGTCCTTCCACTAGGTTAACTGTTTAACTTCATGTTCTATTTCTACGTCGGGGCAGGTCAGCAGTTAAGTTGACTCTGATTCAGTTCATTTGCGCAGTTGGATTACTAATGAGCTTTCTGTTGAAGGCTAATGGCGCCCACGAAGCAGCCATACTACTTGGTTAGACCACCCGGTCAGTACTTTTAACGTTCCGTATTTGAGGTTTGGCGACCGACACTGTAGCACTGAGTTAATTCTTCTGGCCCTGACCCACCAACGTTGGCTAAGTCACGTTTCTCGCCTACCAACCGCCTGCTTTGATCACTTTTCTGTGCAGCTGGATTACTCACTGTTGAGCACAACACGAAGGTTGACCATACGACAAATAGCCATGAGCAGTTTGGTTGACCAACTGACCAATGCTAGTGTGTCGTCCTCTTACTATGGACCATGAAATTTGGCGCTGGCTTATCCCGATGATAAATTGCCCTCCCCATCCAGTAACTTTTATCTGACTGTTCTACTCAACCACCGTATCACATTTTGAGCCCATTCTCAACTCACTTCATTACTTAGCTACTCCCTTTTTGTTTCACGCTTGTTAATTTTATACTGCCATGATAATGCAAACTATTGGAACCGGATCCAACACACTTGAATCCTAGTTAACAGACTGAGTTAGGCTGAGCTTTCCGGTGGTTTGGTGAACAGATCTTTCCGAGTTTACCCGATGTTATCCAACTGCTCGCATTTTCAGGTATCGTTTCGTAGTTCGTTGCCTTCATTGAACGGGAAGTTAGCATAAATTTCGCATTCTACCATATTCCCCAGAAGATCGCGAGCATGTGGGTAACCTTCGACTTTGGGAATAGTAGCTCGGCCCAACTTGGTCATTACTTCGATCCCAGCTGTCTCGAGTATTTCTCCTTCAGTAAATAGTGTGTGAATTCAAGTGGATACTCCAAAGTGGTCGGCTGTTCGCTAAACCCGCATATTTCGTATCCACAAAGTAGACATTAGTCTTGACATCATACAATATTTTACTCCTTTCACTCTTGGAATGAATTCCGATGATGCTGAAGCAGTCCGAAAACTCCCAATTAAAGCATATTGACTCATTATCTTGGAACATATTTGGAACCGATCGGGAAGTCATCATTTCAGAAAACTTGGTAGACGACCGGTTAATGTATTTATGGTGATGGATAACGTTTCGCTTTTGACACAGGCTTTTGTGTCAAAAGCGGAACGTTGTCTATCACCATAAATACATATTGACTCATGGTGCTCAGCGAGGATGAACTCAAGTTGATCGAAGAGTGACAGAATTGACCATGGCATCTTCGAGGAAGTGGTATTGTATTTTACCAGCGAGACAGCTTACTGGTGTTTGCGTTTCCGCTGTGACTACGCGTATCGCATCTGGTCGTTAGACACTCACATCGCGTTCGCACAGCGGCGTGTAGGCGGTCATCGGTTTGCTTATTAGCTGTGTGCGCCGCTGACGCGTCTATCGATCAGTGCACGCCACTACCGAAAAATTTACTGTCAAGCATGTCAGTGTTACTGTGGTCTTGCGGCGATTTTCGCTTGACCAGGCCACTCATTTGGATGGAGGCCGCATTAGCAAAATTAAAAACATTCTAAAGATATACAGAGAAGCCTAATGGTCCCAGAATTCCGGTTGGTTATACGACTATATGGTTGCTTAGGCGAATGATGCCACGTGTCCGAATGCATGTGCTTTAGTCTGTCTCCTTTCCATTGCTGCTCACAGCTGCCGAAGTTGTGCGGTTGACACTTGCAGACTACCTGAATCAATTGGACGGCAATACCAAGAAACTGAACCCTGTACCCAAACTTGCCACACTGCACAGGCTGGCGGGACCACCTGAATTCGTACAAAGTACGCAGAAATGCGTTGGTCTTCTGAATTACTCAACCACCGAGTCGAGAGCTAGTGAGCCACAATCGGGGATGGACGCGTTGTCTCCCCAAATGAACACATCCCCAGAAGTTTACCTCCTTAAAAGACGAGCGTTCTTGGTCACTCGATTAGCGGAACGGTACACTGAGTTACTTCAGTTGCTGCAGGAAGAACTTGTAAGCAAACATTCTTTTTATCTTCTTTTCTGCATGCTTACTTGCTTTTGAATTACCTTCGCCATGACCCTGATGTAACTGGTACCAAAGTCCAATAGCACGAGGCCACAAATGATGGATTAGCGACTTGGAACTCTGTGTTTCATCAGGCTTCCGCTGCCACTATTCAGAATCCCAGGTTGTGGCATACTTGCATGGCGTT
Source organism: Dicrocoelium dendriticum (assembly GCA_944474145.2). Lineage (NCBI taxonomy): Eukaryota > Metazoa > Platyhelminthes > Trematoda > Plagiorchiida > Dicrocoeliidae > Dicrocoelium > Dicrocoelium dendriticum. The sequence continues at coordinate 202,368,781 of OX104064.1, read as the reverse complement.
CGAAGTAACTTCACTGTACACTGAATTGACGTAGTAAATAGAACCCGACACGTGAAATGATTCTTCTCGGTCTATATAGGGTTAAGCATCTACCGTACACATCTCTGCAATAGGCTCTTCCGTTGCGTTCAAGCAACTTTTTTCCTGTTCTCGCAGAACGTTTGCTCGGTTTATAATTAGCAGATGGCTTTTTATTTGCTGGATGCTCATGAAACTGTTATCGTGTCCGCTACAGAGATCGCTGTTGTGTAAGTCGCGTTTTCCGGGCACGTAGATGGGTTATATTTATTAACAACTGTCACCAAGTTGTCTTTTTCCATGTCGGTTAGAATCGCTTCGTAGCACCATGCCCCTTGCCTTGTTACCCAACTGTAGGTAACTATGTTTATAGCGCGGCTGCACCACGGACTGTCGTGTAGCGTTGGAGTAACGTTGAGCCTCTTATGCCAATAGCTCATATCGAATCAGTCCTTATAGCTCTTCTATAGACCGGCAGCCAACCTGACATAGTTTGACAGTCGCCCAACCGCTTATCCTTAGTGGTTTCTTCCGACCATCGGTCGCCGTTGCTTTGAAATGTCACGGTGTGGAAATTCCAGGGGATAAACTGTGCTCCTAATATGTCGTTGTTTCCTTATTTGGTTTGATACACCAGTATCCAGGAGCACTGGAAGTTTTGTGGTCATCTCTGCCATGTCACAATATTCCCCTTTCTTCCATGAATCAGGAATTGACTGGCCATCCACCAGAAGGCTATAATCAATATCTTCACGAGTATCACTCTGCAAGGGAAGCTGCTCAACGGTTGAAAGGAAACAATGACACGAGTCAACAAAACGTCTCCATCAACTGTCTGCGAACTGGACTGCACTCTGGTTAGTAACTATTTTGCTATAATGCGAGTGATTGACACAACTAACAGAAAGGGATAATATAAGTACCGCATGACTTTGGGATTTCCTGTATCTAAAGCGACACTTAAGTATTACACGGATTTTTTATCGAAGATCGGTAAAGCGGTGGGTCTCGGCATAATATATAAAAGAAGCGGGAAAGTAAGGTTGATATCAGAGCAGCATCATTAATGTTCGTCCTTACTATGCTCACGACATCACGATAGAGTGTAAGCATGCAGGGAACTCACGAAACAATCAAATCTGGTTGCAGCCGTACCTTCTACCATATGATTAATACATAAATCCAGGGGGTTTTGGTCATAGTGAAACTTCACTCCTTTCTCATTTGTGAGAATTATAAGAGACGCTTATATTCAATAATCCGAAAATTCTGATTTAATAACATAAATAGAAGTGAAGCAGGTACCGAGTGAAGAGCTATTTTCGGTAAAACTCGGATGTTTAAGTAGTGAAGATTACGTGCTAAATGTGAAAAATTGAGCTGAATATTGGTAAGAAAGTCTAATTTCAATTGCCAAATCGATAAATCACACTGTCACCGAATGTAGTAGATTACCTACAATGGTACATCACTTTCATAACCAATCGTATGTGAAGACCCGAATTCTCCGCGATGGTGTAACATGTTTCCGCGATCGAAGTCGCAACTTCCGCGAAATTTCTGCGGCGTAAACATTAAATTCCGCGATTTCACCGCGAAAACGAAAATAAACAGAAATCAAGGCATCTTCATCCACTATCTACATGTTAGTCATGATTCAAAACGGAGGAATTAAAGTAAAGCCCAACAAGATATTTTGTGCTACGCTCTGGAAGATTGTGGCGATTGTCAGGCACAACGTTTTTGTTTGCACTAAAGCCCCTTTCAGCGTCTACCGAATTCACCGGAATACATAGATAACGCCCGACGATGTCTGACAGTTGTGCAGTTCTTTCATGCATCCCGCACCAGAAGGCCAGTGTGTTTAGTCACCTTTTTGTCTTTGAAGTTTTTTTCACCACTTTTTAATAGCTTAACCACTATGCTGTCATAGCTGGGGGACTAACCAGGCCTGGAACATCGGCATAGTTGTATAGATCACTGGACAAGATGATGAGCAGCTGGTTGGGGTCGAGCACTCTAATGTCTTTCAACAACGGCCAGCTAGCATTTGGTGTCAGCAACTCCTGGAGCTTTATAGTAGTTTGGGATAAGCAGCGTTGTATGTGAGTTTGGATTTTGCTTACGCATCAAAGGTGAGTACCTCTGTAAATGTTGCAGCCAGTTTGTTCCGCTGCAGTTTTCAGCGACATGGATAGATCGGAGAGGTCGTTGTAAATCTTATGGGTTACCGGAGACTGTGATTCGGCAGTTTTCAGGTGACGGATGATGTTCTTCCCAACAGTCGTAATGCAACGCAGTTGCCATCTCAAAGCTTTCTGTGTTGTTTCCTTGGTTAGAATATCCACCAGTTCACAAAAACCAGCTGAGTCTCCAAACTCGTGTTGTACAGCTTGCAACATGGCTGGGTAATGATGGAAATACTTGCTATGTTGGGTGACTGCTTCCAGCCAAGAGTTCCAGCCGTTGATGACCGGTCAAGGTGGGCCGGTTGGGCTAAACACGACCTCATGAGTTAGATACGCTTTCTTCCTGAAAGACGAAAAGCACTTTGCATTTTTGCAACGAATTCGTCGACTTCCGGAGAGAATTTGCGAATGGTCTCTCCAATCAAGTTGATGCAATGGGCAACACATCTGATGTGAACTGAATCCTCACAAACTGACTTAATGAAATCTCGGTAGCATGCTGTCATATATCTAACACCATCTGACACAAAGGCCGTCACACGACTGGACTCTATACCCATCATTGTCAAGCTGCACAGATTGGCTCCTCCAACTGCGGCAGAACTGACTCTCTCCATATTGACCGTGTCGATGAGGTATGCTCGAAGACTGTCCTTGTTGGACTTCAATGATGGGTATTACAGGATGTGTAGTACCATCTTCCCGCGATCATCAGTTGTTTCGTCTGTTATAACCCTGACAAATGGTATTACGGAACATCACTTTCCATATCTGGTTATGTTTCCCGTAGAGTTGGGAATTTTTCAGACGTAGCGCTTCAAATCCGGCAATGCTTTCACCATTTCGTACGTGTCTATGAAGAAATTTCCCCAACTGGGATTGTCGGCCTTCTCTAGAGGAATTTTCTCAGATACAACGACAAGTAAAGTCAGATACCACTGTGTCGCGGGCTTCGTGGTCAGCATTCGCAACAGCGATGGAGCTAACGATGCTTGTTTGTTGAGCTTTCTTTGCAGCTGCTTCCCTTTTGGCAATAAGTTCAGCTGCTTGCTCCTCCTTGTAAGCTTTCTTCTGAAGATGCTTCTGGCTGCGAATGTGGTCGACCACGGTTGATATTCGAGATGGATCCACAATCATTTCACACGATGAACAAAACGGAAGTTTCTTTATCCGCGTTATCGATGTAGTATTCTCCAGGAAACTCCTTCACTCTGTCCAGGGCCGTTTTTGCCTTCATGCCGTTTCCTTTTCTGAGATGACATCTGCAAAAGATGAAACATGTTGACTATTGTAAGCAACTTATTCGCTTTTTTCTCGGGTAATAGGTCAACCGAGAACGAAACCGTAACTGAACCACGGTACTATTCCAAGGAAGGTAAAACTTAAGTAATTAAAACCTCAACAGTAACTGCTCAGTACTGGCACAACAGTATCTTCACGAAGTACTAAAGAGGGTAACAATCACCGTTCTCGTCATTATACTAACAGATGACGACCACTTCAGTCTTTCGGCAAATTAACACGGTCACTTATATTGCGCTGCCGGGTTCTACACAGCTACGTGCCCGCCATTCAACGCCTAAGAAGCGACAGCGCACCAAGTTCACGGGTGACCCTGATGAAGGACGGTGTGTGTCGGCCAGGCATACGCAAAAGATGTGACCGAACAGATGTCGAACAGAATTAATGTACACGTGGGCAAAAGGATGCTTGTATGATAGACAATAGAATGAGTGCACAACGTGGACAGACAGATGGGACGTGGTGACCTAATGTAAAGATGCATGGGTGGCACTTGGGTCTGGGGACAGGCGGACTTGGATAGCAGATGGTGGATAGATGGCGGTGATGATACTCCAGGGGAATGTTCCAATAGCCAGCTAGCTGCTTTGGCATTTCTTCCCAATACAAATATGTCGATGACAAGGAAAACGAATTCAAAGCAGCTTACTTTATGAATTTCTCAATTGTTCCGCGGTTCCGCGAAACTTTTCATTTTCCGCAATAGTTAGCGAATTCCGCCTAACTGGGGGGGGGGTACAAAACAAGCGATCATGTAACGACAGTTGTAGGTCATGGTAGAAGTAAAAGGTGCACAAATTGCTTTTGTGCGCCCAGATCCGATTTCAGGCAGCGGATATAGATGGTTTAAACAATATATAGGAGATTTCCGGAGTCCGCAAGACAATGGCCCAGAAATAGAGTGTATAACTCTGAAACTGTTTTCCGGGCCTGTGTGATCCCACTCGAGGAGGTGCGATATAATGATATGATGATAATATGATGACATGATATGATGATATGATTTGATGCTTCACCTCTGTAAAACCAATTCAGCATATGCTCTCGAATCCTATGATATAGGCGCCTCGTAGCACGACCCGCGTATCGTGCACCACAGGAACACGAGTACGGATAAACAAACATTGACTAATCAGTAAATACAGAGTCTACCCTTCAAATGTTAGGCGAGCAAAGGTTTGTTGCAGTATACTATGTAGGAGCTGTGCGTACAAGTCAAAGTCAAAAATGTACTTTCTACACCCAGGTGGGGTGATTATTCAGCTGTAGTACACGCTCTGGCAGAACCGTTGGCTCAGTTCTTTCAGCGGTATCATTTCATCCAGTACTGTCCAAAATCATGGAGTCCATAGTTACCGGTGCATTGGTGTGCTATCCGGAAAACTGCAACATCATTGCTCTCGAGCAACATGGCTTTCGTCGACAGCGATCACGCACAACAAATTTACTGATAGCCCGGAGTAGCTGGACTGAGTCAGCTGACGTGGGAGAGAACGTCCATATGGTCTACTAAGGATTTCTCAAAGGCATTCGACCGCCTGGATCAACGGATTCTTATCTCCAAGCTGCAGTAATATGACATCAGTGACCGTCCTTTCACCTGGATTGCCAACTTTCTCCTACAACGGCAGCTGGTGGTTAGAGTATGAAACTCGTTATCAAACCCCCGTACATGTCGAATGTGGTATGCTTCCAAGCTCTGTTCTAGGGCCACGATTGTTTTTGGTATTTGTCAACGACCTAGCACAGACGATAGGTAAAGTTTTCTAATGTTTGTTGATGACATCAAAATACAGCGCACGATTCAGTCGGAGGCCGATCTGGTTATGCTGCAGCATGACTTGGACATAGTACAGCAGTGGCCAAATGAAAGGCTGCGGAGTTTCGAGGTAAGCAAATGCAAGGTACTCTCCATACAACACCAGAATACCGACTGCTACATGCTCGAAACGAAGGCCTCTGATACAAGCAAGAAGCTCGGTATGCAATAACACCATGACCGATAACTAAGCTGTCTATAAACGACGTATCGGAGCCCCCAAATACTCTCTTACTTATGGCTCCGGTGTGAATTGGAGAACATTTGCACTAACGGCTCCAATACGTAAGCTCTAATCTACGTGTCGGATACCCCCAAATTATCACGGCTTTCGGACTGACGCAGACTGTTGAAGAAGCAGGCAATGCCCATGGAATTAAGTTCGCGTGTAATAGATTCTTGATACATATATTTACAGAAGCAGAGTTAGACGGACATAGATATCATGGAAAACGATGTTGCAAGTGTCCACCTGCATTCTAAATACAATACAGAAATCGCTTGATAAAGCTAGCAAGTACTTTGTGTAATGTCAAGGTGGTGATGGAATGGCATTCATTCACAATATTCTGCTGCAATTGCTCGAGTGAAATCAACTTGTTTCTGTAAACCCTTCGCTTCGGATATCCCCAGAGAAAAAAATCCAGCGGGCTTACATCGGGTGACCGTGGGACCACTCGATAGGACCTTCACGACCGATCCAACGTCAGCCGAATTCTTCGCAACATTCTCGCACCGATTGAGTATAATGTGTTGGTGCATCGTCATGCTGCAACCATATCGTACCGCACCGTCTCCACCTGTGGCAGTATGCAAGTCTGGAGCAATTTCTTGTACCAAGATGTTAGAAAAAGTAAGGGTTGAATAATATAAAGCAACTTAACGGTTACATTCCTGGAAAAGAAAAGTGGTCCAACGATTTTCTGACCGGTAATTCCAGCCCAGATCATCAGCTTGGCGCTATGCTGAAGACCTGACGCTGTGTACCTGCGTGGATTTGAAGTAGCCCAGAAATGTTGTCTGTCCGTTCCATGCAAATGGAAAACGGACTTATCCGTAAACATTACGGAGTGAATGCACATATGATCCAAAAACCAACGGCAAAATATATTTCGTTTATCCGGGTCGTTTGTATTCTATACCTGAACCTGGAGTGTACGAAACCGAGGAAGATTGCGTTCTTTCAATGAAAGCTAAACCCGTGAAGTTGGATTGTGTACCTACTGGCCCCAGTGCGTTGAGTTCCGGTCTTTTAGCTGGCTAGATTCACTTATGCTGCATAAATCCTGCTTCTTCTACCGTACATCTTTGCCTCCTATTGTTAGGACAAACTACACGCACCTCACTGGCGGGTGAATGCGTACCTTGGTGTGACGCTGGTACGTGTTTGATTCAATGCACCTCAAACCGATAACAATCGTTCTCAGGAGTTGAAGTTGTGGGTGAGATCATGAGAATCTCCGGACGGTATGCCGCTCACCCACAAAATTAGACAAAATGTTTCACGCAAACGAAAACATTCTGCACCAATTGCTTGTTGAGTGGGGTTGAGAATTCATACTCGGATTCCAGCTGCGAACGGGTTGACCTCTGTGACCGCTGTTACAACCATTGGAAGTCTACAGATGATACAAGACTGTCTGCTTTTAATAGAAAAAGGAGAACATCCCGGTAAGTTGTCAAACATTTTTCATTGTAGAAACTTCAAAATTTAACATAAAGTGTGGTCGACTGCGCACTCTCAGATTACTCACTATTACAGAACAGATACATTGGGGTTAACTGCATTCTCCTATTAATACCTTTTTGGTGCCATTACTAATAAGTATGATAACTAAGCCCTGATAAAACTACGATAAATTCCGCATGCTTCATTTTGAAATTGACTGAGAGACTTGGTCAAGCAGGTACGTGCCGTCTTCGTAGATGGGGGCCTCGTGCTAGTCCAAACCAATGGTTAGAGACTCTATCGGACGTGGCGCATTGTCGGAGTCAGTGCTGCTCCTGGATTCGTTCTCTTGCGTGTAGCTGTTCATATTTCAACGCGATTAGCTTCATGCACCTCGTTCTTGCTTCCATTCTGCTAATACCATATTTAAGTCTAACCGCATTTACTTATCATTCTTCATTTTTGCCACTCTGGCGACGCGATTCGTGGCAACTGCATCCACAGCACTTTGGTGCCCGGATCATGCTTTATCAACTTTACTAAACTGAACTGAAACAAACTGGTAATCTTTAAGTATCGTAAGTTATGTAGGAAAGTGAAATTCTAGATAAAACTTGTCTCACTTAACAGGAAAGCAAAATACTACCAAGTCGTTATTATTCCTAATGTGAAAAGTCTAGTTGAAAGTGGCGCTTTTTTCCTACAGTGCTTCTTTGGAAGCTAGTTTTCAGTCTACCGGCATGCCCACCGTAACTGTGTTTTAACATTACCTTTGATACAAATACGGGCACATCGAAAACTTATCTTACGTGTACGTCAGTCTGTCTACTTTAATGGGAACATAACTGCGATGAAATAGCAGCAGTTGTGCACCACGTGTACGTTCGTCCGCCAACGCGATGTCCATTTTTTTTACCACAGTAGACCCTGTACGTAACGGTAACTTCAGTGCTGCGACTAAACATTAGTCAGTACAGAGCCCACAGGCATCCAGTTTTCCGCGAAACCTTCTTTCCTCAAACACTGACCAGAATGTATCGATCGTTCAAGTATCCCTAGTTTGCGCCTCATCGCGTGAAGCGCTGTGCAAGTTGCGGTACGCAGACGCCGCACTTGGTGCGTAGTGCATCGTGTGAGATCCGATTGGATCTCCGGACTGCCGTTAGAATTCCTCGGGGTTTCCTCAGGGCGCGCAATGCGCGGCAATTTACGGTGCGTCCATGACAATAGGTAGACACATCCCGGCCACAGTGTATTAGCCAATCACACCGTTCATTATAAAGGTAGAATCGAAACTTCGGGAATGGCGTTTGAAACTCAGTTGGAAAACTCTGGAAGGGTCAAGTTACGGCCAATCAAGTAATGCCACCCTCGTGTTAATTGGCCGCTTCACCTGGTTGGCCATTGCTTCGACGCAATCAGTGCCGACGAGTTTGTCTCGTCTGCCAAGCCTTGGCTCAGTAACGACGACGGACACCACGGTTGTTAGCTTAGAGTTTTCCTTCCCAACACGACGGAATAATAGGGGGAAATGAATGTTGTAAGTAGAGATTACTCACATCTAAACTCAAACGAACAGCCATCACACGCCCGGAAAAGTACCGTACTGCCGTTTCATCCTTTCTGGAATCGTTGCCAGTGTGCATTATGTCTGACCCTTGTAGTGCTCGAACCCGCTACTCGACTGTTACCAGTCCGTGGTAACGACCTGTAGGCTACGGCGGACCGTAGCCAACGAGGCGAATAAGTTCCTAGATGTGATTCAGCGCCGTTACTGCCATGCAGAGGACTAGGTAAGTTCCTCAGATGGAATGCGCACTGCTAACGGTTCCCGAACGTATGAAGCCACTGTACAGTGATTTTTCGGACATATGAGGGCTCTCGGTCTGAGTCTGGCTAAATCTGATAAACTTCTATTTACACATGTATATTTGTTTAAATGGCCCTTGTTATTACACACAAAGTTATCCCTCCGGTGATTTGCTAGAGTCGAGATGATGGAGCGATTGGGTGTAACCTATCGGGTCATGTACTGATCGAGCACTTAGTTCTTCTGGCTCCGGTGAAAACTTTCAAATTTATCATCACCACCTTATCATAAGCCGTACATAGATATGATAGTGAAGTTCAGCCCATCCATGATACGTAGTGTTTAGTAGCGTCCGTGTCAACCAAATCTCATACCTAAGTAGATCGTTTGGGGGTTCATGTATACTAAAACACACAGTCTGCTCTATGTCTGCATCTCGTTCACCTCACACCAAATGGACAGAAGTGTACTCCAATAATATAGTATATGCCCACACCACATCTGTATACTCAAGCGGTCTCCTGGTTGAAGAGGCAGAGCATATTTTAAGTACGCTCACCGAATATACGCACGTCGAGAGATGGTGTTGGTGGCAAACGTTTGCCTTGACTTCTCATGCAAGACAACACCGACACAGTATTTCCACGGAGAACCTTATGTTTTTGTATCCAGTTAATGTTTTGTGGGGGCTATGGTCCTCTATGGAACTCGATTGTTGTTATTGCCTTCAGTAAGAGGAGATGAACCAATTGGCACAAAAGCACACCGTTTTTGTCAGTGTGTATGCAACCACTGAATCTGTACTATAAGCTGAATTGATGAAAAGCTAAGTTTCTGAGTGAAGAAACAACCCCAGACTAACTACAGCGTGGTGTCCATCAGCCCATCCAATTCTCCAAACTCACGAGAACCACCTATCTCGTACCTGAGCATGCACACTTACTCGGCCAGTCACCGGCTCCCTCTCACCTCGGTGGTGCAAAGTGTGTTGTATCGTCCCATTTCACTCTTTTGAGGCTTGCCGAGGCCGTCATGCCAGGTCGAATTAAGCCAGCATTGCCTGCTCAACAGTAGTTACTAGTTCAGCCAGTTACTTTCAGCTGGAGAGCTCGATTGAGTCGGTTGGTGCAATGACGGTGACGCAATCGCTGTATAAGTGCGAGCCAACAATGAAACCGGAAAACCTAAAATAAATCTTTCCGTGAGGGTAGGTTGGTGTCGAGTCAACCGAATTGAGTAACGTGTTCATCTTGGGGCTGAAGCGAGACGCACTAAACGTCCCATTGTCACCCTAGAATACATCTGTCGTCTCCCTGGCCGATCGGATTGTGAGCTCTTTTGTCCTTACGAATAAATTAGTTCCAAGTTGGACGGTTATAATCAAACGTCGAAGAACTCGTAGTTTCGCTCGGACAAACTTGTGGGCTCTTGGATTTGCTACGTTTTTCATCTCGGACACCATATTTATAGCATCAGAATTGATAAGCCAAGAAATGGATGACGATGGCGGGCTTTTCTACTAGCTAGTTAGCTTGTTCGCATGGATCCATTGGATGTTGTACTGACCGACTTATCAAAACTGTAGCTGGATCAAGCATGCGAAACTGCAAAACGTGATAGCAACACCACTTGCATATAATTCGTTTTTTTTATACATCCGAACCAATTTCTCGAACAACTGACGAACTGGATTGCCTGTTTTGTTTCACTTAACAACCTACTGAAGTACACCGTAACTTCTCGCATTGATTTCTGAACCCTTGTTCCTCAAAATGTTGACTTTACTAGACTGTGGCCGTATAGTTAAATAAAAATGTTCATTGTACCATCGGCCAACGAACCAACTGCGTTAGAGAGGATAATCTTTTGATCATGCTCTATACACCTGCAGGTCCAATACGTATATTTCCGCATCGTTTTATCTGTTCATGATCACACCAAACTGATTGGTGACATGCTCAGTTTCTGGGTGTATACCACGAGCTGGCTAATCCCCATGAACAACTGAGCACTAGAATAATCACTCAGTACTGGTAAGGATGCTATAGGTTTCCGCTAAACAAACTGCACGCTTCATCATGAAGTAATGGGACCTTCAACTGAAAATCGTAGAGAACATACCACTTCTGAGTACCTACAGCTACGATGGCTGTTAAAGCTGGTTTCTTTTGGTGGGATAACAACGTCCTGAAGAGTCACTAACAAAAATAGATTACCGAACCAGATGGAACTGAACGCGTCATAGTTTGTTCATTGTAGCCTCCTGTGATAATCAACGTTGCCCTCCGCGATTCGGTGGCTTGGGAGTGGAGCTTTTGGTCAACATTCCACAGACCCCGGGTTCGAGTACCTGCTCTCTCTACCAGTTGAGAACAAACAAACCCAAAACCGATCGAGGAATGCAGTGTTTTTGGGCGGGCAACACCCACTATTGACCAGATGATATCCTTCATGGTGATGTCAAGGATCGTGAACCAGATGAGATTGGAGCTTACTGAGTTCTGTTTCATGTGGAAGAAGTAACCAACGTCAACAGTTCAGTACCTGCTAAGGTACCCAGTTAAAGCACTGCCGTTGTGTTTGCGCTGGATGATACGATAATTAGCGGTTTTTACTCACGAGCTACAGCGTATTCGGACTGAAAAATGATAACAAACTGTCATGTTCAAATTTGGACTCGGACTATCATGGTATTGCGAGCCTAGTTTTTCACTATATAGTGGAACCATTCGAGTACACAAAATTTTGGGCATGTTGAATTACGACCGTTCGAACCTTTTAATAAATCAGGCTTTGGATACATCATAGAGGACCGCGTTCTCCATATACTTTTCGTTAACTACGGATGCTTATTGCCTAACTATGTGCTCCCGTAAATCGAACTTCTGCCATTATCTCCCCTACATCCTTAACAATAGGGAGTTCTCCGGTGTGCTCTGCCTGGCTTAATTGTAGTTGGAATTCCTTCTCATGGTTAGATGACAGTCGGCACCTCCGTCAACCTCATTTCAGTGCTCGGACCACAGCTGATAACTTGGAAACTAATCGAACTAGGTTAGCGGGCTGCGAATGCGTGCGTTAAATAGATACGGGTTTCGTGCAACTTCCTTTTCACCAAGTCGCCTTCACTCCAGACTAGATACCGTTACTCGTACACGCTTATCCGGACCACTAGCGTTCTCTTACAGCATGCTTTTCACCATTTTCTCCGTCATACTGACCCATCGCGGCTCCAATTCTTTTCTTGTTGGCCTCGTTCAGACCACATCCCAAACGCGACTTCGGGACAGGAAGTGACAGGAGAAGCAGTGGGGCGTTGCTCCATGTCTGGCCCCTGCCTATCGACTGGCCTATTGGGAAGCCGTCTTCAAGAGACTCGCTTCCCAATCTCCCCGGTGACTGTCCGCAAAGCTGGTCTGAAGCTCTCTCCGTCTGCACAGTGTCTGTTGGTGACGAGTCGACTGTCGCTTCACGAAGATGACCGAATAAGCATGAAAAATCACAATGCTTTATTTGCCAGACCCCAAACAAGTCTGCAAACTGTGAGTCGTGATTCGGACGTTTGACTCATGCATGAAATGGATCTATCGCTCTGAGTTTCACTGCTATTTGTTAGTACTTTACTCAATCTCGGCTTAAGGTAACGAGCTCGTCTCGTAATCTTGCGGCGCGGGTTCGAATCCGCGTGGTGGTGGGCTTCCTCGGGGTATACTCAGCCCGCGTGCGACTGGTGATGGTCGCACGGCAGTAAAGCGCCGTTACGGCGTACAGCTGACACCTTATTATTATTATTTTTACTTCACTCAGTGTTGCTTTTTGATCAGCAGAATCCTACTACTTTGCTCATTGCTTCGAAACAGGCCAACGGATTAGGTCGTGTTGGTGTAGTTGTTGTGTAAAAGTTCACTGTTTTTCACCCGTTTGTCTGCTCAAACTCACATTCAGTCCATCAGTCCTGTCACTGCCGTTCCTATGGTTCAGAAGCGATTACTCCTGTTAGTTGGTTTGCTATCCAGTAAAGCCCGCGGAACAGGTGTGCGTGAGTCGGTTTGTATTGCATCTGGTCGACGGTGTTGCGTCCTCTTGGCCACATTTCTGACATCCCGCCTGCACTTCGATTAGGCAGGTATGCCTACTCTTATTTACGTAGTCACGTGTATTCGTGTAGCACGTGACGCGCTTCATGAGGGAACAATCTACTCGCTACGGATGTGCGTCTCCCAGTTCTGTACTGCTACGGTCGACTAAATAATAATGGACTTATAGTTTTGAATATTTGCACCTGTCAGGCGATGATGAAACACTTATTCCACTTCTCCAACGGTCATCTAAGCGGCAACAGATGCTGTTACCCGCATGCGGCCAGTCGAACCAGCAGCTATAGAAAGCGGTTTAACACCGCGCTAGCTGTTCACAAGACAAGCTATGATTGTTACGCACTCCGATACGACACATCCGGGTTTTAGGACTATTTCTGGTGCGGTTTCGTAATTTTCTTACTGTACTGATAGCTTGTTGCTGAGAAGAGCCTACAATTTTTGTAATTATCTGCTACCCACCCATTTTCGGTGTTGAAGAGGCCAATAGTGGAATGCGATCCTCTGTCCCCTTCAGCACACCCAAGTCCTAATACCATCACAACATTCTGGTATTTGTTAAAACTGAATTCCTGCGGGTAATAAGCGTGTTTAACACTCTCTTCACGCTATCATTGGCGCGTTCCTTAAAGTAGTATACCATTGCCGTGCCTCAGTAGCTTTCGCACTTCTTTGTAAGAAGTCTCAGTGTTCCCTTTGGGTCACGTTACCACACAATGTTTGTGGCCCTTTGGGGCATACATGATTCGCGGTGCATCATTGTACTGAACACGTTCGAACGCGATAACATGGTGGGTCTCGAGCAGCGCAGGTAATCAGAACATACACACATGTGCTCTGTCCAACCCAGCAGACTGAGTTCATGTGCACATCCACTTGACTGGTTGGCTGGTTTTAAAGGTCCCCCATATTCCAATTCTGCTGGACCACTCACCAAGTGCGGGGCGCTCCGTCCGAATCTTTGGGGCACGCGCTTGAGAATAAGGTATCTTTAGCAGCCGCTACTACTTACTTAGTAGGTCCTTTGTCTGTTGCCTTAACAGTCGGAAAGTTGATCCACGCAGTCGGTCAGTGCGTATTTAGTTATGGCATGCTCAAACACGTTAATATGCTCACTACACTCAAGGTAAAAGGCGCAATATTTTTTATGGCTATCACGTGCCACACAACTGCCCGGATGCGGTGGGCCTTCACCAGTTCCGCTCTGTTCTCACGTGGTGTCCACACCAAAGAAATTCAAGACTACCGACATCCATTAAACTGCAGTGTCTCTTTTCTCGATTAATCGAATAATCTAGTCACTAACTTTACACCTTTTACTTTAAGTACGCGCGAATGTGAACAGCGTTGTTTGAGAAGACTGATCATTGAGTAGTGAAACATCCTGTAGAAAACCACTCGCAACCGGCTGACCTGGCCCATAGTACTCAAACATGGACAAGTAGGGAGCGTGCAGCATGAAACCTCGCCAGTCACATGACTCCTTCATGCCTTTCGCGTCAGCCAACCCACTGTTATATGAGGATACTCCGGAAACTATTTCTTAGCTCCATTATCACACGCAGTCCCATTTTTGTGAGCAAACTTTGGTTGCGCCTCCGTCAGCTCCGGCCATACATTCTAGGTTGTAACCGCTGAACTGTCCGAAACAACGTCTCCCCTACAGTTTCAGTTAGGCTATATGCAGACAGCCCTTAGGGTGCGGTCAACAGTGTGAGCAGCGCGTAAGGTGCAGGAGGCACGGTACTTCGCGTCCATTCTTCTGAAGATGGTAAAAAAAACTGGAGCTAAGCTAAATAAGTGTCCTAGATGGCTATAGAAACTTTGACCACATCATTGATTATCTCCAGATAAGAACCAATAAAAACCGTTCCCCCAGCGTCAGATTGCAGCGCAGTCGGCGCATGCGCCCAGATGCATGTGTAATTAGTTTTCAGCGGACAGTATGATGAAAGAAACTAAATATCGATATGTCTATGGATACTATAGAGAACTAACTTGAACAACATTATGGAATAGGGATCACCTGATACAACTATGGTCTTGTGAAGCACATCATGTCTACTTTTATCACAAGCTATCACGCAGCAGATATCCACTTCCTTTTGTTACATTTCAGCGGAGCTCGCGCTTTCGATCCCTCAGTATGATCAAACCGGGACCATCCAGTTGGACAGCGGCCACAACTAGTGGTGGTGTGCATCGTGGGAGCTGGGCCAAGCGAAAGGAAGCAGCTAGCCGTACGGCCTTGTTCGGTCGCGGGTCTATGGCACGCACCGACGTGGTGTCATTGAGTCTGACAGATCTACGTGGCTCGCGGTCAGGTTCATTATCTAGTGATTGCGAAGTAAATCGAATGGATGATTACATTGATTCCGAACGGGGCACGAGTGCTGGACCCAGTGAAGTGTCTGCTTTTTCTGGTATCTCAGAGCCCACCTCTATGGACGAGAAGCACCAAACGCAAGCTATTGCCTGGATTGATGTGGAGATCGCCGCACTGCGTAACATTATGGAGGCCAACTTACGGTGTGCTGATGAACCGTCAAGGAGGAAGGAATCCCGAAAGGCTTATAAACAAGCAGCACAAATGAACGAACGAAAAGTGAGCCTTCTTCTCTCGTATACACACATTTCTGTATAGCTTGTCCAACGCACTACCACATTTTATCTTCCTCTTGCATCGGTCGACAGGAAAAAGGGGCTGATTTGCCTGATACTTGGAGATTTGCAATCATTTTTCAAGTACGAATTTATGCAGTTATATTCACTCTCTCTCTATATCAGCAGCTCACTAATATTTCACTAAAGGTCATTCTAACAGCTTTCCCGTAAACGTTACAGATTGTTCGGTTGGAGAGGCAGCGGGAGATATTGAAAGCGCTGCGCTCTAACGAAAGTGAAGTGATTTCTGTGGACAGTTTCACAATCAGTTCCGGCACTGATGGTGCATCACGTTGTGAGACAATTTTGTCTGAGCTCACACCGGATAATCAGGGTGGTGACCCACTCATTGAGAAAGGAAACTTGAATGCAAGCCACAAGAACCCCTTAAGTGATTCAGACTTCATCCGTCGTAAATCGGATTCATTTAGAGTTTATCACACTGAGCCCCGATCCAGGCGGTCCACACCCTCCTTACTCGGGGTATTTGAGAGCGTGGGCTGTTTCTCATCAACTCGAACTGGCGCAGCTTGCACATCAAGCGAAGAGACGAACAACTCAACATCCGCCTCGGCTGCTAACCAAATGGACCTTTATCGGCCGAATTCAAGCGCTACGACTAAAAAGCCATGGAATTCAACGGTTGTCACTCGGTATTCACCGTCGTCCGATGTACTCACCCCTCTGGACCGTCCATTGTCCTCCAAACCATCCACTATAATAACCTCGAAGTAAGTTGACCATTTGCTTCATAGTTCGAAATTACTTATCCAGAACTCGCCTCATCATAGGTTCTACTATGGCTATTTTTGACTTCCTCGGCTTGTCCTCACTTACAACTCCTACAACTTCATTATACTGTTGGTTCTGATCAAATGAGTTTAATACTCACTGATGAGTACATTACACAAGTCGTTAGGCAGCACCATCATCGTATATGTAAATGCGCCGTGAATGTATTTGTTTGGTAATGTTTTTTAATTTCGACCATTCTGTTAGGTGGTGAAACTTCGGCTAACGAAGGCTGCGTTCAGAAGTAATGGGAGCACTCAGCAGAAAGGATACTCAAGTGAAATGCTGGCTTACAAACTCATAGTCGAGGCAATGGGGAATAATTCGAGTTCCCTCGATCATCCCTGCTTTGGACTTTGATTCCGACCGCGCGTTAACGGATGCGCTTAGGAAGTACTTTATGCTGGCTCCCATTGCTTATTCGTAGGTTTGGTTCTGGCCACCTCTGTAGGTAATACCTCCAACGTGAACGAAACCGGTTCTTCCCTTCCATGTCTCAGTTATATGCTCTCCGCCAGATCAGGGATAACCACTTCCTGACCAATCGCATGCAGCTGTGGTTTGAGGTTACTCAGATATGCGAGGGATCGTTTCTTAATCCCCTTTTGGAGAATCGCAGCGGCACTGGTTAACGGTCACATATATGGGCGTTTGGCTCAGTCTGAGCTTTGTTTAATCCAAATATTTATCAAGTTTCTTCTGCACCATTCTTGAAATTAAATTCATTAAACGATTGAGGTCATGTCTATCACTCGGAGTACCTTCACCGTAGTCAATCTGCAATTACTCATTGCACTTTCGTTGTGCTAACGCTACCTATGAAGCATGCTTCATTGGCCATTAAGTACAACGAATCCAAGATTGTATGCTTAAGATGTTTGGTAACCGTGAAAATCTTACCACTTACCAGGGTTACCGTTATTTAACAATGAGCCATTTCGGCACAGTGAGCCTGTTTGTTAGTATTATAGGGCACTTATCGTAGTAACTAGGATTTTACTCACACAGTACTGTTATCGCAACTAGATCCGGCGACGGTTGACTTCTGCCTAGTCTTATCAGTTCATTTGGACCTCGCCACATATTGCAGCTTACTGATACACAAGCTCTAACCATAGCCACTGAGGGAAACTAGTCTGGATAGATAAAAGGTGCATTTAATTAACGTGAAAAGGACGGCCGATCACATGGAAGCTGATGCTTAATACCGGCAAAACATTAACTGTTGCTGTTTACGGATATTCTTCATCAACTTCCACAATACATTCCCTTCGATCTTCGCTCTAATACAAATGACTGCTGCGACACACTATGCGGTTTCACATCCTTACGGCGTCGAGTGAGTTCGCCCATGATGACACATAAACTTCAACGCAGCTTCATCGTAGTTCATCAACGGAATGTGTTAGGGCAGTTCATAGAGTCTCTTCTTCCCTTTTATCTTCGTTAACCGACGTGACTAGTTGGACATAAGAGAAGAGATTTCAGCGACTCATTGTGTCTTAGAGGTCACACTTCTCTTGCATGAGCTTACGCAACAGTCATAGCACATCTGCATCCCTGGAGTCTAGTGCGTGCAGTTCTGATTTGGAGACATTTAAGCTGTTTCGGACTCTGGCGTGTGTATTTTGGATAGTTTTCTTTGTGAAGCTCAAATACAGAGAGAGGGGACCGCGACGAACGACATCTTAAACTACGCAAAGATCCACACCACTCATCGGTAGTCAAAATATCCGTCCGTATAGTTTCTAAGTGTTTGTCGTACACAGTCGCTATACGGAAAGTCGTAGGTCTGGCGCCAACAACTGTCCATTGCACAGTTCGTAACTAGCATGACAGTGGAGGATGAGCCGCGCTATACCATTGTCAACTGTCAGTCATGCAGGTCCGCGGCCGTCACCCCTGAGCTAGTGACACTAGCTGCTGACATCCGGAAGCCATGGGGGTCGGAACCCGGCAAATGACCGAGGAACTTGCGTCACTGCGAAAACTAAGGTCGAGTCAGCTGTCTCACGCTTTTTCAGCCGTGTGGGAACCTGCATGACTGAGGGGACTGCGAAGAACTACATCTCAACTTACACAAAAATCCCCACCACTCATCAATAATCACAATTGCACTCAGCCTGAAAGGACGTTACTGACGTTTGTTTTACTCAACCTGGTGTAATTCTGGGATTTATAACCAAGTCGCTGTCGATCGGCAATAGATTCGTCGCCCCCGTTCTGTATTGGACGCGAGCAACCAATTCGGCCTAGTTCGGTGACGCGGCGCGCCAAGCTTCGCTCGTAGGTGATCCTACTCGACGTGTGAATCGCTCCAGCGAACCGTGCCCCGCACATAGGGTAGACGGACGACTGATTGCAACACCCCTGGGAAATTACCCGCGATTAGCCACACACACAAGCTCTGCCGACCAATTGACTACCGTACAACGATCGACGCACACCCCTAGTCCCTTGCGCAAAAGGAAACTAAGACAGACGTTCGCACGACGCTTTTACGATTAAGCAAAGGGGAGTACGGACCAGAATGCCGCCTCGATTGTAGGGAAAAGAAATCCCTACGTCGAGATGTGAGATACAAAAGGCACATCCTCAATTACGTACCAGCTTCGCTCGCCCTGAATCTACTGCGTTGGAAGCAGGAAATTCGTCCCGTGCCACATGTTCTGATGACACGGGCAGTGGTGTGTAACTTTGCGTGGTTGCTTGGCGCTCCCGCAACACTCCTTGAAGATAGGTTGTACCGTTTCTGACGAGCGCTGACCTGGAACGATTTTTGCGAACTATGGATTTGTCCTGTTTGTCGTCGATGACAGTTTTCGAGACTTCGGTGCGGTTGAGTGGCGTTTGCTGACGTCTGTGTTTCCCCTGCAATGCCAAAGGTGTCAATTAAGGCGTGTGGTGGCAAGTGCAGACAGACTGGCGGGCCTGCTGGGTTCTCCTTGTCGCGCCCGAAGTTGATTACCATGGGGAACCCACGTATCAGCGCCCACGGAGACGTCGTGCAGCAGCTCACCTCGGTGGGCAGTCACCGTTGCTTTGATCCAACGTGAATGACCTGCTCGATAGTCACGGGCGTAAACCGGGGCGCTGAGGACGAATCCACTGCGATTGGTGAAGACAGCAACCTGGGTTGCCTGCTCTCCGGCCCGTAGCCTCAAGGTAAAAACTTGTCTTGTAATCTGTCGCCACGGGCTCGAGCCTGCCTAGGGGCAAGGCGACCCTCGCAGTATCCTTAGCCTGTGTGCGGCCGGTGGTGGTTGCTCGACAGGGAAGTGTCGGTACTGCGTACCGACGTACTGCTGATCCCCCATTTTGGAGATTGACCTCCTGGAGCTGCTGGATTTGGAGTGATCCGGTAATAGATCAGAAACGCCTGTAGACATTCCTCGATGGTCAACACCTCACGAGCTTTCAAAAGTGTTCTCCTGAACGTCACGACGAAATGCTTCACTTGACCATTGGACTGAGGATTGCACGTTGGATAGCGGAGGTGTTGAATCCAATGATGGTGACAGTAAGCTTCGAACATGGAAATTATGAGCTGCGAGTTATTATCGGACACCAGGACAATGAGAAGTCGAATTTGGTTGAGGATCCGCCGCAAACAAGCCAGAGGGGTGGAGTCTGTCAGTTGGTTGACAGTGACGACTTCAGGCCCTTACGGTTAGGTATCGACTGCGACTAGAGAGGAGATACCCTCAATCCGACCAGCATTGTCGATGTGCATGCGGGACCACGGATTTTTGTTGGCTGCCAAGGGATTGATGGTTGGTATAGTGGCATATTGGCTGCTTGTTGACATCGTGAGCAGCGGCGAACCAAATCTTCAATGTCATGGTCAATAGCGATTCAGTAGACACCTGCGGGCGATTGCCTTCATTCTGTTCGTACCATGGTGAGCAGGATGGGACTGACGAAGCACAGCTTGCGGAAGTCAGGAAGGAACAATGACTCGGTTCGCAGTCGTGAGGCCGGAGTCGACCATAGCAAGTGTGCTGCAGCGCTGAAACAGCTGCTTGGGTTCTCCAGATAGCGTAGTGTTTGACCAATGTGTCGCAACGCAAGTGACAACTTTGTGCGGGATAGGGTCATGGGTTGGTGCGCGACTTATATCGGCGGCAGTGACGAGGAGACTGTAGATAGCGCTCGATAATTAGTGACGAACCTCCCCCTCGACTGTACTAGCGGCAATTGCGCTGTCTTCCACTGTAGCGTGTTTGGAAATGAGGCGGGAGAGAATGTCGGCTTAAACGAAATGCTGGGTGCGGCAGTAGCGGATTTCGAAGTCGGAACCAAGAAGAATGAGGGCCAAACGCTGTAGACGGCTGGCTGAGTAGGTGGGAATGCCCTTCTTAGAACCGCAGGCTGACATTAGTGGTTTGTGATCGGTCAGCAGGGTGAAACGCCGGCCATATAGCATCTTGTGGAACTTTGTGGCGACAAACACAATGGCCAGGGCTTCCTTTTCAATCTGACCATGGATTTTCTTCGCGGGCGTCAGCGTGCGTGAGACGTGCATAACGGATTTTTCGGAACCATCCTGGAGACAATTGGAGAGAACTGCCTCTATCCCATAGGCGGAGACATCAGCAGCGACCAAAATTGGCAGTTGAGTCATAATGGGTTAGTAGTAGATTCGTTAGAATAACTGTAGCTCAGGATACGGATGAGGGTATGTGGGTGTTCTCCGAGCTGGGTGATTTGTCTGCAGACGTTTCATCATCAGGCTAGACGACATCATCAGTGCGATTTATGCAGGCCACTTACAGATCCAGGTGATTATTGCTCACCTACTGATTCGTACGTCAGCAGTCGATTGGTCCACATGAATTGACTGGGTAGTTAGCTCTTGCGTTCCGTTGGCTAGAGTTCGCCTCAATGACGTTCCTTTGTTCTGTTGATCTGGGGTGGAGTATTGCTTTGACCTTCAGCGCCTCATAGGCAGTATCTAGACCTAAGTGTCTGTTGACTGGGCTCTTCTCCGAGTACCAGGCCTCGATGAATTCGCGCGCTTTGGGTTGGTAGTAAATCAAAGCTCAGCATGGATTTCTGTTTAACGAAAGCCTTCTCGCAGACGAGGCCCCAATGCCGAGGAACGTCCTTCTGTATCAAGCACTTGAGCGGGGCTCTTACACCGTGTAGCAATGGCAGAAAGACACTGTAGTAGCTGATGGGGCCAAGGAACAACTGCAGCTGTGAAGCATCCTCTGGAGCTGGCATCTGCTGAATGGCTCTGACGTTTTCGGGATCAGGATGATGGTCGTTAGTATCCAAAGTGGACCCAAGGTATTTAATCGGCCGAAGGAAAAATTAGCATTTTACTACTTCAAAGCGGAATCCATGCTACTTTACACGTCGAAGGACCACAACCAAGCGCTCTCGAAGCTCTTCTGGGGTTCGATCAACTACAAGGAGAGCGTCCAAGTACTCAACCGTACCCGGAATGCCAAAGATCATCGCTTCCATCGTTTGTTGGAAAGAACCCCCAGCATTCTTGACACGAAACGGCAGTCTGGTGTACAGAAAAAGACCGGGATGTGTATTGATAGTCAGAAGGGTTTGTGACTCGGGGGCAGTTTCGATCTGCAGGTAGGTGTCTGCCAGATCGATTTTGGTGAAATACGTGCCACCGTTGAGTATTGTGAGAAGATCTGCTGCGACTGGTGGGGGTAGCAGTTCGGTTGCAGCGCGGCGTTGAGACCGCCGGAAAAAATCGGTGCAAATGCGAATGGATCCATTTAGCGTCCTGGTCACCACTATCGTAGCTGCCCAGGCGGGATAGGACACAGGTACCAAGACGCCCATGTCTTTCAAGCGTTTGCGTTCGGCGTCATTCATGGGTAGGGCTACGTACGGCACAGAGCTTTTGAGATGGCATATTGACTAGTCACCGGGTGCGGGCTGTAACACGACGCGAGTGGATGTACAGCGGCCAAGACCACCCTAAAATACTGTGGCGAGCTGTTTGGTGATGTCGTCGGTTTAAACATTCGGTACTGTCAGAGAACGTACGGCGCTGCAGATGGCCCGAAGAGGGAGGTCGGCCAAGCCAAGCGTTTCGAGCCAATCGAGCCCAAATAGCTTGAGCTTATCCTTTGTGATGTAGCAGATTCCGTCGGATGATGTGTCTCAAAAGGACACAGGACAATACAGCTGCCCAGTTAGCTGTACCCGACCACCACAGGCGCTGGTGGCTGATTGGGAAGTCGGCTTGATGGTTTGCCAAGCGATCGCCAGAGAATCTCGGAGATCATCGGGATGTCCGAGACGGTGTCCGTCTGCAAGCGGACAGATTGGCCGTTGATTAAAACATCGATGAATATCCTACGGTCAGCGGTATTGTCTTGACATGGGGCCAGCAGGCTCAGGGAGCTGCGAACCGGACCAAATTGGCTTGCGTCTGGACCGTGGCCTCTTCTTTTGACTGTGGATGGGAGCAGTTCCAGATTCGGTCCCCGTGGTTGGTGCGGGACTGCTAGTGGGGGTTAGACTAGGTTTGCCCCCCCCCCTTGGTAGGCGTCGAGTTGCAGTAACCATCACAATGCCCAACCCTGCCACATAGTTAGCATCGGTGCTGGCGGAACTTGCAGTCTCGGTGGAAATGCCAAGCACCACAGAATCGGCACGCATATGGTGGGGACTTCGCTCCGTTGGCTTGGGTATACCGCACAGAAGATTGCGGTTTGGGTACTACGACTGCATAGACCTGACCAGATGCGAAAGCATAGCGGAGTCATGCTTCAGGTTCGGCAGCATTTGACACTCCTCGGCCATCTTCTGGAGTGTGACAGTTCTGCCTTTTTGCACCTTGGGCAGAAGGCACGTTCTGATGTTGGCATCGTGGCCGGACTGGAGACCAGAACTGAAAACCAAGCACTTGAACTGGTCTGCTGTGAGAGAAATAAGCTGAACTCATTCATATTCTCGTTTGACGATTCCCACGTAGGTAATGAACTCATCGGCATCACGCTTGACCAGCCGCAGGCATTAGAACCAAGTGTTGAGGGCCGCTCGTCAGATATGTGTGACAGCGTTCTGACCGTCTCACGAAACGTAACGTCTCGGAGGTTCTTTGGCAAGATGAAGTTGGTATAACGTTGCGCTTGATCGTACCAAGTTTGCGCAGAAGCAGCCGGACTTCCATGCGTCATCCTGGCAGGCCGTCAACGGTGAACGGGTCCTCATCACGCTTATACCAAGCTTCGAAGGTTACGCCAGAACTGGGGTCATACAGGAACTCGGAAATGCCGCTAACGACATGGTCCACAGATCGGACGTGTCTGAAGGGAAGGCCTATAGAGTTTCTCGGTTAAGGCGGACATCAAATTTAGTTGCTATTGTAACAGCAACGTCAACTCTGCGTACACATCTGCCATGGTTCGGAACTGTTACAATCGCCGATGTAATAACTTCGTAGTCGATCGGGAATAGCTTCGTCGCCTGCTATGCAAGATTGGACGCCAGCAATTCATTCTGCGTAGTTCGATGACGCGAGGCACCAAGCTTCGCTCGTTGGTAATCCTAATCGACGCGTGAATTGCTTGCGCGAATTTCTCCTTGCACGTAGTGCAGACAGACGAACGGATTGCAACACCCTCGGGAACTTAGTCGCGATTAGCTGCACAACGATTGACGCACACCCCTTAGTCCCGCGCGCAAGCGAGCAATAAGACAGACTTTCGCACGGCGCTTTTACGGTTAAGCAAAGGCGAGTACAGACCAGGGCGCCGCTTTGATTGTAGGGAGAATGATTCGTTACGTCGAGATGTGAGGTTTAAACGGCACATCCTCGATTCCGTACCCGCTGCGTTCGCCCTGAATCTATTGCGGCGGGAGCAGGAACTTTGTCCCGCGCTGCATGTCCTGGTGACGCGGATGGTGCTGTGTAACTATTGCGCGGTTGCCTGGCGCCCCTGCAACAGTTCTTGAATCGGTTTTAGCTTGTGGAGTATAATGTAGGTTAGCTATTTGGAGGCGACGGATTTTTGGCTGATACCTCAGAACACTGTGGGATCTGCACATTTCTTCTTCCTGCCAGTGCACTCGGGCTGACGGCCAGCAGTTTCATCAAAATCGGTGGATCATCATCCTAGTTTGACATCTTGATCCCATGGGGACCAAAACAGCCCTGCTAATGAAGATTGAAATCGGAAAAGGGAAACTAGTACGAGCCTATGAACCTGAAGTCCACATTTAGGAGTAGGGAGGCAGTTACACTGTGCAGACACGGCACGAGCACAAAGATTTGGCTATCACCCGAAGCGGTTGTGATGTTGATGAGCCATCTTCTATGAGACTCCCAATGCTTCGCATACGAATCTGTGTGATATGCAATTTGAACAGAGAGTTCGGCTAGCAGATAACAACAAAAGCTCCGCTGGTACTGGTTTCGAATCATATCCTGTAACTTCTTGAACCGAGCAAATAACGGCCGCGTTGATATTAATCCGGAAGACAAAATGGAATAGCAGCACCCAATCTAGTGGTTGGTAACTTCGTTTCTGCTGTCAGGTTAACGATTGGTATCCGCGGATCCTAAGTCAACCTAGATTATCACCCAGCAAGATGCTGTGTTCCGTGGAATCCATCTCAGTGAGCAGCTCTTTGGGCAAAACATCAACAAATGAATGGGAAAACCAAGATGGAGTCCGTGATAAAATTGTATAGAAATAGAAAAATGAGACAGCCCTAACAAAAGCAGCGTGTTGTCAGGTGGAATTCCAACTCGCCGTAAACCCTGACGTAATCTTTTTGGATGTATAGCATATTGGATGCTCGCATATTTTAGGGCGGCATCTTTCCGAGGTAGCTCAACTAAGTCGGAAGCGCTCTTGAACTCGGAATACACGGCTGAAGTCGATTCGTGATGCATATAGCGAAATTCTAACGCATGCTGCAGTTTATAAGCGTAATTCATACTCTGCCCTAATCTTTCAGTCCGGTTCCCGTTTCACAGTAAGACGGTCACAGTCTTTAACGTCATTGGTGTCAAAATGACACAGAATGTGTCGATTACCATTGTTGTGAATTTCTTTGTCCCACTTCATCTCACTTTTTCTCCTCCTCCAACCACGATTTCATTATTTAGCATTTTATAATTTTGCATAGTAACTTATTTTTTCTGCTGCATAGTAGCCGGCAGATAGCTTACCAGAACGATGCCCATCCGTTACCGGTAGCTCAGCTGGCTTGCACCTGTTGCATTTTATTCCCCTTTTTCTTTTAGGCATTGCGGCACAGTAGCTGAGGTGTTTCCCACCTCTAACTAACATGTATTGTGTGTCTATAGTGTGTCGATTACCATTTTTAAGCATTTTTAAACAAAGTCGCTTGGGTAGGGGTAGAGTCAAATCAGTTAACTGCCATATCCATTTCAATGTATAATTTAGTGTTTTAAAAGGAACTGTGCACAATTCTTTGATGTTGAGGACATGAGGAAGTCCAGATCAGTAACGCGGAAACTGTTGTGTCGCCCCCAACAGGTTCCACCCCGCACGGTAATGAGAACGGCAAACACCAGCCGGACCGAGAATTGTAATGCATTGGAACACCGCAATATAAATAGCATGAAGCCAAGCTACTAAACAGTTCATAACCAGCAACAACCTTGAAGATGCTAATTACTGTCAAGTAACACTACTCCAACCGGTTCAGCTCTGATTTGAACATTGCTGTTGAACCCCACATAGATTAGCATTTAACCTCTCATTGAGTGCAATCGCCTAAGTGTCTATTGATCCGTGATTGCTTGGCCTCATATCCTTAACAGAAACGAATGGGAATTTGATGGCGGTTCCAATCTCAGACTCATCTCAACCGCTCCACTTGCACTCAAAGAAGATGGGGTAGGGGATTATCTGAAGTGCTTCTGAAAATATTCCACTCCATGACTTAGCCGGGGTTTCTTAATGTTAATCAAGGTGCTTTTACCATCCTTAATTGCTTCTCCGGAACTTGTGGATCGGACTAATCAGAAGAGCCTGTCGAAGTTACTTGTCATATCTACCTTCACTTTCCGAGCCTCGCAAGTCCACCAATATTACTTGGCAGCTTCAGGATCTGTTTCAACTCGTGTTTGCATGTCCTGTTTGTCGACATTGCACCCTATCTCAGCAGGAATTCGTCTGGATTCCACTATGGACGACAAGTGTGCAGTCCATTATCGACCGATAGTGTAACAAGTTTGATGATCTCAGAACCAATTATGCCCACAGGGTGATTTGTTAAAGCTCCACTACTGCTTCCGCCCACTAACTGCAGCGAGAACGCGAACGACTAGAGACAAAGATGCAGGAGTGCTTTTACCTAGGGAAACCACTTCGTTATAAAGCATAACGCACAAACGTGTAAGCCAAGAAGATTATGGAAAGCGTGCGGACAATTAAAATCAATAAGAACTGAATAAATGAGGAACCAATTAGGAGCACACACCGAACGTAAAGTGAGAGTAATAGCGTCAGAGTATGGTTGCGATCTGAAGGCACAAGCAGCGACTCCAAATAGCCAATGGGGATAGCAATATGATGCGTTAAAACAGACATCAGTGAACCACCATAGCAAAACGAAAGTCTGCGGTCATGAACGGCTACACAAGCATACCTGTATTTTTATTGCTCCTCTAACACAGGGTATTCTCGCAGGCTTCCCTACTAGTGGATTGAGACAGCTGCTTGGTCACCAATCACGGCATTCGTTAACCGCCCTTCCCAATGGAGTTCAAGTTAATTGACAGTATACCAAATCCTACTCATGATCTGTGACATGTTCCAAGAGGAGTGGTAGTCAACGATGGACATACACCATTTGAAACTCCTGGCGAGGCATCCAGTTTGTGTCTATCGATGACTAGTTGTCGGAAGACGTTCTGTGGCGATTCGGCTTTCAGGCTTGGAATAAACCCTCAGGACGAAATCGTTGCACCCCGTTTAAACGACCAGAATACTCATTCATTTCTCTGCACACATAGCTAGCTCTGAACTGGTTACAGTAACTGGTAGCAGTCCTAGTTCACGATGGATCTCTGGTGGCATTTAAACTGCGATTGCTTGCGACTATGGCAGCGATCGCAGACAGACAGTGTTTAGCGCTGCGTGGGATACACATAAACTCCTATTTGCAAAGGCTGAGTCGACCAGTGCGGGTTCCATCTTGGAGCTGAAAACGGTGCTCACTCTACCTTGACTTGAGATTGCTACATCGACGTCTTCGGACGGGTTCAAACAAGAGCGTGGGGATGAGTTAGCTGCCGTTGGTTCGATGATCGCGTGAGCGGTCAACGCCTGGAATTTCCATGATGTGGACGAGTGCGACCTGTTGCTTTACCCCCGTAAATTGCAGCCAAGGATATCGGACAGCGCGAACTGATAATTCGTTATCCTGGTAGGAAAGTATTGGGTACTGGTTGCTGTCATGGATGCGAGGGGAGTGTTATAACTGCCGTTAATATAGTGTAGATTCATCAGAACAAACATGTCGGCATACCGAACAGTGTGTGGAGGGAGAGCTTTAGGCCAGCTCTTACATGATAGAATACTCAGCCACATGGACCGCATCAAAATGCTGGGGCGAGTGAAGCTCATGGCCGGCGTTGTATAGCGTCACCGGTTAACTCGATGCAGCAAGAAGGTCAGTAACGAGGAATGGGCCAATATAGGAGAAATAAGTGAAAGATATATAGGGGAATTATCAGTGATAGCATGCTTTCGGTCAACCACTTTTCACTTACAACGTCTCACTTGAAATTGCGAGGAGGCTGATGCGGGGTGCTGCAAATGTTTTATGAAAATTTTATGGATATATGTTCACTGCGATACCGCCAGGGAATTCAAACCCGCTGGAACGATTTAGGTAATCATACAATGCCTTTAACTGAAAGCTTGTCCGCAAGGTTGCGGGGATTTGACAACAGCCTACTAGTTTTGTTAATATTTCAACATCAGCCGTCACTCTAGTTCTTAACCCCCAACATGGTTACCAGCAGTCTGTTTGCTTTCATCGAAGAACCGGCCAATCTGGTAAGAGCAGCTTTCAAAATGCCTGAGTGAAAAATTCAGCATAACCCCGTGGATCGGAGAGGTACGCGCCTCAGTTACGCCTAAGTCGAATCTCGTAGCGTAGTTTGGGCGTCGAATTTTTACTGCGTTCAACTTCAGCACATCTATCACTTGCAACGGATCACTGGCGACTTCTTTAATACAGCTCGATAATACCTAAGCTACTGGTTCCGCCATTCCATTGGGCTCCTTAGTTGTGTTCGGACGACCTTTTACTTCATCTTAGCGACCCTTACTACCTCTTATTAAGTGTGCATAGAACTGTCATTTTTTAATATGCACCATTACTGTCACTTTAACAATCTTTCAAGGGCTGGTTGCCTCCTTGCACGTTGTGGGGCTTTCTCTCGTGGAGGATGAACATTTGGTCTAACACTGGGGTATGTCGTTTCTCAACACAGTGGCGAGATGCTGGTCATAGAGGGTTTGGGGGTTGTTACCGAGGTTGTTCTCGCATACTCGAAGACCGCCTCTGGACGTCCACTCGCAAGTGTTATCCATTGCCATTCTGTATACGCCGATTACTAATAAGCCCAGTGTCATTGCTCAACGATTGCAACTTCACTTCATCTTCATCCTTATCTGTCCATCGGTTGGATGATCGTTGTAACTTTATGCCATGAAGTCATGGGAACTGCGTTCACTAGACACGACTTAGAGGACGTGGAGCTGCTCATTGGTGAGTGAGTTCTTAACGTGGAGTATGCTGACCATATTGTCCTACTTTGTGGAGTCTTTCTTGTGAGTTTCCTTATGCTGACCCCCCCCCCCAATTTATCCTTCCTTTCCAACCACCGTCTCGTTATTAATGCATAATCTAAAGCAAAGCGTAACAACAGTTTGTTTGTTTTTTCTTTTTCTTTCTTATTGCCGTCACAGTAACTGGGGTGTCTCTCACTTTTAGTATGATGATATGGCGACAAGCAGCGCAAGAAAGTCACCCGCTGGAATCTGTTTACTGCCTTGTTTATGTACTACTGTCTGCATTACGACCATGATCTTTTTAGCGTTTTACCACATAGCCCTGAATGTCTTTGTAAAACCACCACTCCCTCTACCATCGGTGTTCCGGGTAAGGGAGCTCTACCATCAGCATGATGCTGTGTCCATGATGGGTGAAGGAACGATCGTCAAGCCATCAGCCCCATTAATTACGTTCATTTTTCAACGCCTTGTTTATGTCGCTGAAATAGCAAGCGAAATGTAGTGTACCGGTGTTAATGCACAGTTAAGAATCACTGCGGAGTGAATAAGTCAAAGTGCTGCAGCGAGAGTCGGCTCACGAAGTGATCAGTTGCAGCGTAGTTACTGGACGCAGCGGGCAGGTAGGCGCGGACTGGAAAGATGGAGCATGAAACTGCACGTGCAGTGTTATTCGCTCCTAACGCTGTATTGCACGATGGCTCTCGTCCTCGTTGGACACATCGGATACGAGTAGCTACAGCTGGGAGTGAGACACGTGATTTAGTGGTCAACGATTGACGCGTTGCTCATCAAGCCACTGAGATGCGCGAGCAACGCTGTGTGTTTGAAGAAAGTAGTGACCAAATTAACCAAGTTCTGCTGTCCCCATGTTTCGAAGTGTCCGGCGCATTGTGGCAAAGGGGTGCGACACACCTAACGGACTGTGCTGTGTGGGCGTATGTGAGAAGCAGACATCAAGGTCATTGCGCAGGCAGGCATGTACACACCAATGTCTCTGGGGCTCAGCAGGCGTGCATGGAGCACTTGGCTCAGGTGTGCCAAATGTCAACCCACTCAGCACAGCGCACCCAGACATCCATACTTGCCATAATTTCTCCCTGGCTAAAAACTTTTCCATTGCTCCTATCAGTATTAGATCACCTTTAGGTCAACTGGCGATCAGAATTGCACTGAACAATGGTTCAACACGTACAAAAACTGTAGCTTACCAGGTGCCGTAGGATTGTCAGGGTGGATATCAAAAAATATGGAAATGGTGTCAGCCGAAGGCAAGTTCATACCGGTGCACTCGCCGAGGTATCCGCAATAGCAGCTATTAACTCATGAGGAATGACGACAAATGGGGTGTTTTTGTAAACTTTATCATGTGCAAGAGGTAAGAAAAGTGGAACGTATTCTGGGAGCTGACCGACCGCGAAATCTCTAACAATCGAATTTGGCAATAGGCAATTACTCATGTGAGGTGGTTCAGGGAAATGAGTCCACTGTCAACTCGGGCTTTGAACTTTACAAGCTTGGGACCACAGATGACAGATAGATATATTCACAGTTTGATAACAGAAATTGTGCCAACAGAACCATGGCAGAAGAAGAAAGTGGAGAAGATAGAAACACGAGCTGCGATTTAAAAAATGGGAAACGCTGTTTTTGGTTTTACACGCGCCATTTTGAATTTTTTGTTTTGTGAGTATTAAAGGGGGATAAAATGACAGAACAACCTTGACGCCACTGATGTCTCTTGCGGGCCATGACGTAAAATGTTTCCAACCACTGTGATTCGGCATCTCTTGATCGCCAAGCTGGAAGACGGACTGGTCCGACTGCAGCCAAACTTGAGGTTACCTTCTTCATGCTCCTTCTCCACCTCATTGGCTGTCCACCGCGGCACTTTTTCCAATCGCTCCCTGGGAGTGTATATAGCGCTCGACGTGGAAAGCGATGGGCTGGCATGCGCAAAGGGTGTCCGTACCAAAGCATGCGATGTCGGACAATAACTTTCTGAAGACTGGCACTACTCGTTCCATGCACTCGGGCTCGGACCTTTGCGTTGCTTATATGGTGTCACCACCATACCTGAGCAATCCTTCGTACACAGCGATTGTCGAAGACTGACAGCCACTTCATGTCCTCCGAGAGAATAGGCCAAGTCTCACAGCCGTACAAGAGTACTGCACAGACGGAAGTATTGTACACCCTGCCCTTGAGCTTGAGACTGACATCAAGACGACGCCATAAATGTCTCAGCTTGATGAATGCAAAACGGGTCTTTGCAATCCGTTGTGAGACTTCATCTCCAACACCGCCACCAGCCGTGATACAACTCCCTAGATAAGTAAAGCAATGGACTTGCTTCAGAACATGTCCAGCAATGGTGAGCGCGGGTTCAGGCACCTGCCAGTCCTGGAGCAGCGTTTTACATCTTCCCGGAGTGAAGCATAAGTCATAGTTAGACGTCTCCATCGCTAAGCGGTCCAAAGCGCTCTGGACGGCTTGTGGGTCTTCCCCTAGCAAGGCGATATCACCATCGTAGTCCAAGTCCGTGACTCTGTCTCCAAGGAGGAGCTCAACACCGCAGTTCTGAACACTTTCCAGTGCTCCTTGGACGACATCTTCCATGGCAAAATTGAAGAGAAGGCGAAATAGGGCAACATTGGCGAACATCGCCGGTCACAGCAAGCGAAGAAGAGAGCGTGTTGTAAGTCCTGACTTTGCTCGACGTGTGACTGTAAAGCGCTTCCAGGAGGGTTACAAACTCGTCGGGCACACCTTTCTTCAGTAAACAGTTCCACAACGCAGATCTATCTACCGAACCAAATGCCGCTCGGATGTCGATTGTTGGCCGCCGGTGGATGTGACGGAGTTCGAGAAGTTGGCGGAGCATGAAGATTTGGTCGATGCAGCAGCGGCCTGGACGAAATCCGGTTTGTTCTTCTCGGGAAAGCTCATCTATATTCGTTGAAAGAAGTAGGACAGACACGAGGATTTTGGATACGACAGAGATTAACGAGATTCCGCGGTAGCTACCACAATCGTCGCGTGAGCCTTTCTTGAGAATCGGAACAATGACCGATTCTCCCCACGAGTTCGGATCCTTCTCCTCAGTCCAAACTTTAGTGAACAGTGATAGGATTTCGCTGACAAGTACACTCCCGCCATCTTTGAAAAGAGCCAGTGGCAGACTGTCGGACCCGGAGTCTTGTGGTGTTTCAAAGACTGGGAGTCTGTGAAGACAGGCCTAGCATCATCTGTTGGGGCTGGAGGTGCCACAGGGGCTGTGTTGGGTGGTTTAATTGAAGAGCGAAATGGTCTGCCAAGCGACCCAATAGCCTGTGAAGGTTGGTGATCGTGCCGTCTGATTCACAAGTCGTCTTGCTGATAGTGTGGGAATTGCAACCGGTGCCCTTGATGATGCCATATAGACGGCGGAAGTTGTCAGCTGACGCAGTGGCTTCCAACTCATCAGCTTGTTTTGACCACCAGGATTCACGATCAGAGGGTAAGCTTGCTTTCAGCTGTTTCGTAATAGACCAGTGGTGTACGTTGTGCTCTGCGCCA
Organism: Dicrocoelium dendriticum; assembly: GCA_944474145.2. Classification (NCBI taxonomy): domain Eukaryota; kingdom Metazoa; phylum Platyhelminthes; class Trematoda; order Plagiorchiida; family Dicrocoeliidae; genus Dicrocoelium; species Dicrocoelium dendriticum. The sequence continues at coordinate 202,336,102 of OX104064.1, read as the reverse complement.
GCAGGCACCGCCCGTCGGCGATCCAGCAATTCCGAGGATCTTCCGGAGATCCAGCTTTTGGAAGTGAAGCGAGCGAGGCCACAAACTGGACAAACCGGTCGATAGCGTGGCTTGTTGCAGACTTGTCCAGTATTGATCAACATCCAGAGTGGGAGAGAGAGCGAGATTTTCACGGAGCCTTTGTTGGTACTCCTTCTTCACCACTGGGTCCCTCAACTTGCAGGTGTTCAGTCGGGTGTGTCTGGACCTAGGTGCCTTACGGAAGTGCATGTAAACGGTCGCACATATCAGTGCATGATCGGTATCGACGCATGCTGACCAAAATGACCGGCAGTCGTGTACGCTGCCGCGCCACCTGCGACTTATGGCTACGTGGGCAATCTGTGACCAGTGCTGGGTTGATGATGTGGGGGGGGGCGCCAAGTGGCGTTTTGGCGTCCAGGATGAGGAAAGATTGCGATGGAGAGGAATAGTTGGCGATCATTACACAGACTGAGCCGTGTTCCTTGGTTATGTTGGTGAAGAGCATCATACCCATGCGATCCCACGAGGTGGCGCTCACATGGCAGCAGCCGACCGACACGCGCGTTTAAGTCTCCTGCCAAAACAATGATGTCTGTTTTAAGAGCCCTTAGGAGGAGCACATGAAGGTTCTGGTAGAAGTGGTCCTTGACTGTGTCCGAGCTACAGTCAGTGGGCACGAGGCAGAGATCACGAAGAGCGCACGTTTTTCGATGGGACGTCTGCTAGCTTTACAAGAGCCATGGAGCCTCATCGCATAAAGGCGACTATTGATCAGAATCCATTCAATCAGAGCAGCCATGGCTCTAGCACTGAGGGCGATTCCAACACCAGTATGCTCCGATGCGCCAGACGGTGTCACCAGAGAGGCGGAGGTTGGAGCGGGTGCGTGGGTGGAGCGGTGATACCAGCTGGTAGACCAAGTTAGAGTCCTGGAGTCGTGTTTCATTCAGGCAGCAGATATCAATTCCAAGGTTCTCTAGCGTGCGTGCAAGTCCAACTTGCTGACCGATCTGCAGTAATGTGTGTTCGTTGAAGGCTGTAAGTTTGAACTGCGTTCCGGGTTGCAGGAGCGAAGAGAGGAGACTTTGGGACTGGAAGCTCTCTGTTGAGCACTGTGTAGTTGAGTTGACAGACGTCACGGGAACAGGTTCATCGGTGGAGGTGGGATTGATTGCCGTAGAAGAATCAGGTACAAATGGGTGTGAATGGTACAAAGGAAGAGTAGGTAAAGTGGTGGCGTATGGTTGTGAAGTTTGGCATAGTAACATGAGTGAATAGCATCGTAGCAGTAAGAGAGCGGGTGAATGGTTGTGGTTGTAAATCCATGGTTTGTCAGTAGGTGAGATACTACCCGGTTGCCTAGGCCGAAGTAAAGGGTTGTCTTAGGGGGCCCCACCCCGAGCCTTTGATCAAGGATGTAACCTACAAGACAGCAGGGCGATATAAGGGTATCGCAACCCGTTGGGAGCCGGTGTCCAAACAAGCGGTTCATACGCCTTTAGGACCGCATAGGACCAGGGCCCAACACACCCTTGAATTACGATGCCACTCAGAGAGAGGCAATGGGCAGTGACTTTATTTAGTGGCAAGTCACATCCATAACGTCACAGTGTTGTTCAACGGACACATGTGGCTTTTAATAGGGAGAACTCTTGCCAGGCGAAAGCCTACCACGTCCTGAAACACTACCGCCGAACCATTCGCTGGAACGGGATAATCCCGAACCACCCAGCTGGCACCACCAGAAGGTTGTTCGGCAAGCCAACCAGGAGGGCATTCCAGGCTTAGCAAACATGTACGGAATAGAAATTCCAACGGCATCTCATAGTAGTGTACTGCTCTGTCAGCTTGATATGATGCCCTCCCAGATTGCTATGTTGACTGAGCTCCGGTAGATGGCGGCACCTTTGGTTGGGGTCCGTCAAAATCTGATAAGTTATAACATCGTCCCCACGCAATCGTCAATGTTGTCCGCTGAAGACCCTGAGCACTCTCAGTCTTTGTTTGAGCGGCAGATACTAAAAGCCTCTGAAGTTCTTGCTTGCCCGACGTTCAGGCGTCTCCAAAGCGGTGAGATCTGTCCTCATCCATGGCTGCCAGTCTTGTATTGGGTATTCCATGTTTAGAAGCTACTGAAAAACCTATGTGTCGAATCGTTCGAATGAACATCTCAGGAGGCTCACGTTTTAGGTGCTCTTTCTGGACGCATTTTCTGTCTGGTTCAAACATCCAAGATTGCTACGGACCAAAACACCTAGATCATTTATACTGGAAGACGTTTGAAGCTTCTGGTTATCCAGTTTACAACCAAACACCAGCTGGTGCGTACATGCATCCCACTGTACTTTTCCACATTGAACCGAGGTATATTCTGGATAGGCCATCTGTAAACCCTATCCAGATCGACTTGAAGTAGTGTAGGATCACCTAATGTATTGATCACTCTCTGTACATCTGCATCCGAACAGCAACTTCTTCCTTGACACCATGCAATTGATTTGGCCCTCCACCATGTGTGCAAACTGCATGTCACCTTGTGCATTTTAACCAGATATTCTTCCTTAAGCTTCCTCAAACATTTTATTTGTAAGCACTGTTCTCGTATCTTTCTTCAATATAACTATCAGGTCACGCGGTTCGCTCTCAAAGCGACCCCAACTTCTTTCGCGGACACCTTATGAGATTCCGGCTGGAAGCGTTAAGAGGGATAAAACGCGGATAGGCTCCAATTCAATGTTAAATATGACACACTTGGATTCAACATCTCATACTAACTTGAACGGCAAATTAATTACCACCTCCGAGGAGGTTGTGGATCTCGAGAAGCCGCCACCCAAAAGATATACTGTGAAGCTCCGCAGCTATTCACCAGCCTCATTCTCCACATTGGCACCGCCACCATCCCCAGCACCGTTGCTGCGCCCGGCCAAAACGGGATTGAAGTCGGACCAAGCGCGCGGCCCGTTCAATCCGTCTGATCGTGAAAGCATTTGTTTTCACTTACCGGTAAGTGCTTGTTACCCCGTTTAGACTGTTTGTTGACTTTCATTTTTACCGTGATGCACCGTGCATGCGCTGAAGCCGTGTTGATGTGCAAAGCGAAGGAATCGTGATTTATCTTCCCCTGATTGTGGAGCACAGACAACGCTCTGCTAGACACGATTACACGAGACGCTATTGATCTTTTATCAGGTTTTATATTCGGCGTGCAGTGCACAGTCCTCGCACGACATCTGTGTGCAGCGTGGGTTTGTGTGTGATTCAACTTTGTGTACATGATTCGAGTCGGAGTTTGTAACAAGTGTCATCCGTTCACTTTCCAGATTCATCTGGTGATGCCTCTAATGCTATTTGTTAAACATCTGTTGGTTCATCGGTCCATACCATGCTCAACTTTTGATAACTGAACTTAATGATTTGCGTGCCATTCTTTGACATCTCTGGCGCCTCAAATGTTTGTCGTGCCTCATCACAAAATCCGCGCATTGCCACTCAAGTAAACCCATAAGGACCGTTTTCTATAGCTGATGGTGGGCAAAGCAGACGGTTGTCTTGGAAGCATCGGCTACTGCATTTTTCTTACCACCCTTTAAACGCATCGGCTTATTGCTCCTTACACAGCGTGTATGTTCGAGACCCTTGGGATTAGATTTACATGCATGGCTCTGCTGTGTAACAGCAATAACCGCTTAAGTGCACCAAATTGCATCCACTATGATTGGGATGGAAGAAGCGGAAGACCTCCTTTAGCGAAATTAGCGATTGAAACCTTAGGTTCTAATGCAAAACGTCGCTGATTTTTTGATCATCCCATCTCTGATAGAGTTAGTTGCCTTTGAAGTGACCTACTCCCGAGGCCTCCGTCCACGAAGGCCTCATGTATCATCAGGATTTACTCGTTTGGGGAGACTCTCCATGCTTGTCGCCATGCCATCGACTGCCGGCCTCTGAAGTTCATCTAATCAGGCGCAGTATATCCAAACGGTCCTGAGGTACATAAGCGATGGGTTGATGTACGAGAAGCATGATTTAAACAACTTGCACGATTACATTCATCAAGCTGTAGAGGCGACATCATGGAAATTTTTACTAAGCTACAACTGGCAGATCTTAGTATTATCTCCTCTTCAACTTCACGCAGCGTAGTCACCGTACGCTCATTCGAACCGGATTTACCAGCTCTACACAGTGATCCATCATACGTGGAATTATCTTTTACCACTAAAGTCCTAACCATCGCTAACGGATTTGACTGTCATCCGTGATTGAACACAAGCGGATAACTCATTCACCTTGTGCCCATTGCCCTTCTGTGTAACACCATTCGGTGCAGAATTCTCGAGGCAGTCCGAAAAGCCTAAGCTTATTCCAATCGGGTGTTTCTCAACGCATCTGTGAAGGAATTTGTGATCTCTCAATCTGTGTTCAGCGTTGTGTTTAGATTCATTTACTAGGTCCCAAACCAGCCGGGCCTAACATCGATCGATCAACCGACCAACACTGCAACGTGTGCTTACAAGGGATCACCGCTGACAGCGGGCGCGCCACGCTGACTCACGCTTATCATTGACGCGGGAAGCTGCACTAACTGATCATCCGACAAACGCGTGACCTTAAAACTTCACGCCCTCGGCGAACATGTCTCACGTTAAGAGCAAGTGTGAGTTGTGTGTTAAATTGGTGAAGAGTGGGCTAGTTTGCAGCAGTTGCTTGAAAACCTATCACACAAAATGCCTTGGGACGGAGTCGATAAAAACGAGACGGTACAATAACACGACAGAGGCGTTTTGGTTCTGCCCAGTATGCAGTGCTATCCCAGTTGTTAGCTGTCTAACTGTGCTACTGAAGAAGTGTGAAAGACTAACAGAAGCAGTCGAGCAACTGGTGTGCGCCAGGGTTACACCTATGAGAGGAAACGGACCTGCACTTGTATGTGAAAATAACACCCCGAATTCCCCATTCAGGCCGAAGAAGAGAGCCAGGCGTCCCAACCTTACCCCAACGACTCAGTCTCAATCAGTACCAACTCCCTTCTCTCTCTCTCCCATAAGTAAAAACATTGTCTGCAGCGTGCCTGCTTCAACTTCTGTACAGTGTGTTACACCTAGTAGTTTGTTCGCTATACAGGAGACCCTAAGCTGCAGTCAACCAGCCATAGTGAGGAACCAGGTAACATACGCATCGGTTGCCGCCAAGCAAACACCGGAAATAGCACCGGTAACCTTGGTGGCCGGACTAGAGAAAACTAAAATGTCGCAGCACGGATGGCCCCATCAGTGCCGTTCACAAATTCACCAAAAGCACCGGAAACTAAGGCTCCAAACCAGTAGCCACCAGGCGCAACCATGGTGCCTTAAACCTTGTGTGCACTAATGTCCCCGAATCCAAATCCAATACAATTAAGGGTAGGCTGACAGACGATCGAAATCAATGGAGTTCCATCTGTACGGCAATCGGTGTCCATGCTGATCCCACGACATTAAAACGCATCTCGCGTCACCCAAACGCATTGCACTACGGTGAACCCCGGTTACTTCGGGTAACACTAAACTCGGCGGATGAGACAGAGGCCGTTCTGCCGTATGAGTATCGACTCCGCAACGCCTCAAGTGGAGTGTGCATACTACCTGAAATCCCGTGGAAAGAACATTCAGCGGATCCCGCTAACAGAGAGAGGTACAGAAAATGTCAAGATAAGAAAACAGTGATTGCTCACGGTGTTCCTGAGCTTACAGATTCCTGTTCCGACGATGCCCAGATACACGACCGGGAGCAACGGCACTACATCCGTGAGGCTCTTTTTCTCGAAAATGTCGTGGCCACCTCGTTGACAAGGATCCCCTTATCACCGAACTATAAGGGGTGCGGTCCCAGGCTGTTGAAACTGGTGTTGCAATCAGAACTAACGGCACAAACTCTTCTAGAGAACTGGACTAAATTCTGTAGCAGGTTGCCAACAGAAATTCGTCTGAAAGCAGCAGGAACACCACCACCTTCTAATGACAACTCAGTGGAGGCGCAACTCTCAATGAAAACACCAACTGTAGGACCCGACTCGGTGACGGTTTCAACAGTAGCTATAACATCCGGAGGGACACAGCAGAGCACGAGCGAACACCGGGATCCGAGGCATCTGATACTTGAATATATACCAAATTCGTCTCGAGAGTCTGCAACCCATCCAAAAAACGATTAGCCGCCGACCTTACATCGGTCGGCGTAAACTCACTTTCTTCATCCATTCCACCCAACACACTTTTGGTCTCCTAGAAGCTCTCATGCATGTACACAAATGCCCAAGGTCTAATTAGCAAATTGGCTGAATTAAGACTTTGACACGCGTCAGCAGCTTTGGACCTCATCGCTATCACGGAAACCTGGTTACTATGTGAGATAACGGATGCCGAAATCGCGCTAACAGGAATATCTGTTGTCCGGAAGGATCGAGCCAGCAAAGGTGGTGGGGTTGCCCACTACTTTCATAACAATCTGCAGTGCGAACCCATACACGATTCGGAAACCGATGTACCTGACTCCATTTGGTGTAGTATCCGGCTGAGCGGAAACGATCTTGGCCTAGTAGTTGTTTACCGACAACCATCGTCTACACCTGAGATGGACTGCAACTTGGTGGCTGCCTTGAGGCAGGTGATAAACAGGAAGTACAGCCATGTTCTAGTCGCCGGCGATTTCAACTTACCTGCTCTAGAATCCCAGGCCACACCAGGAGAGCAATTCAAAGCAGACCTGCAAGATCTTGTCCCAGATTTTCCGCTTTATGGCCACTTCACTTCGCCCACCAGATTCAGGGGAAATAACAGGCCATCCATATTGGACCGAATATTCACTAATGAAGAACTGATGATCAAGAGAGTGATAATCGATACTCCTATTGGACGCAGTGCTCATGCGACTTTGCATTTCATGTACACTTGCTATGCTGAATATCCCGAGGACCGAACTCAAACAACGCGAACCGTAACCAGTTACGACACCTTAACCCGACTCGTTGAAGCGACCGACTGGATTTTCCTAACCGAGGATGCACCCGATATTGCCTGGGAACGTTTCGTCAGTAAGTTTAACACCCTGGTTAGTGGAGCATCGGAAACCAAGACTATCAGTTCGAGAAACATGACGTCGTTTATACGGAGTAGGACACGCAAACGCATGGTGATGCGCAACGCGGCGTGGTATACCCACAAAACCGATCCGAGTCCGAGTACCTGGAAGGCCTATGTTGTCCACCGTAACCACTGTATCCAATTAGTGTGCGAAGAAAAGTAGCTTATCAACATGCTTTAGCCGAGCGATTAACTTCAAATCCTAAGCTTCTGTACAAGCACGTGAACAGCCTCCGCAAGGTGAAAAGTGGATTTCCCCCTCTTCAAACAGCGGATGGTCTAACTCGGACCGCTAAAGAAGCGTTGAATGTTCTGCAACGACAATATGCACCAACATTTCATTGCATCCCGTGGTCTCCTGAAGCTTTGGAATCTATGGTGCCCACACCAGGACTGACTCATGTAAATTTTACCGCAGACATCGGGATGAAAAAGCTGCTATCCATTCACCTACACGCCTGTCCAGGAATTGACGACATCCATCCAAAGATGCTTGCTGTGGCGGCTACGATTTTGACTGAACCATTGGCGCAGCTGTTCCAGCACTGCCTTGACGAGCAGCACGTTCCTGCAATGTGGAAACACGGAATAATAACTCCCATTTACAAAAGGGGTAGTCGTTCCGACCCAGCTAATTATCGACCAGTGACTCTACTGCCAGTTCTTTCAAAAGTTATGGAGGCTATCATTGCCGACGCACTCATGTTTTATCTAGACGGCTTTGGTTACATTGCTCAGCAGCAACACGGCTTCCGCCAGAATCGGTCGTGCACAACCAATCTATTGTTAGCACGAGACAGCTGGACCGGAACTGTGGACGCTGGTGCAGGAGTTGATGTGGCTTACCTTGATTTATCTAAAGCATTCGACCGGTTGGACCATCGTATCCTGCTCGCCAAACTTCAAGGATGTGGCATTGGGGACCTCTCCTCTGGTGGAGCTGCAATTTTCTCTCACAGGCGTCTGGAGGGGAGAGTAAGTGAATTCATGTCAGACCCAGTTCACGTCGAATGCGGAGTCCCACAGGGTTCGGTATTGGGCCCCGTCTATTTTTGGTCTTCACAATAGATCTAATGAATCAGATGACATCAAACTGTTTACTTTACGCCGATGACATCGAAGTTTGGCGAGTGATCAGAGCTCCAGAAGACCGTATCCAGCTTTAAATCGACCTTAACACGATCCATGGATGGTCGGTCAAAAATTGCTTTCCCCTCAATGTGGCTAAATGTCGAGTGCCCCATTTAAGACACCGAATGGTTCACACATATAAGCTGGGGGACCAGGATCTACAACACTGTTCTCTCGAAAAGAATCTCGGTGTGTTGGTCCAGGAAGATCTCGGCTTTTCGGAGCAGTCCAAAAGGGCATCGAAGAAGGGGATCCAAATGGCAGGGCTTTTATTGAGAGCTTTCTGGCAATTCGAACCGTCGATTTTCCGCCAAATACTTCCCGCTTATATACGCCCACATGTTGAATATGCAATTCAAGCATGGCACACATGGCTAAAGCGGGATCTCACGGTCTTGGAGTTTCCACAACGTCGGGCGACCAAAAATGTCAAGGTGTTGCGCCACTTGTCATACAAACAGCGCCTCAGAGTGCTTGGCATTTTCAGTGGACGTTATCGCCGTTTGTTTGGCGACCTAATCATGGTTTACCAAATATTAAACAACACTAATCACACCTGCAATCACCTATTGAAGCTGAGCCACAACAGCCAACTGAGAGGTCATCATCTCAAATTGGCAGAACAATACAGTCGGTTGGAGTGTCGAAGGAACTTCTTCTCGCTGCGAGTTTGCCATACGTGGAATACCCTCTCAGAAACTGTTATTTCAGCCCCCACGTTAGCCGTGTTCAGATCGCGTGTCGACAGTGCACTGCCACACTGCACCATATGACGACCACTTCACACGACTCATAAAGGCAGCAGAAAAACAAATGTAAACCAACCCATCTTCATTTTTGTCGGGAAACCACAGACGATAACCTTGGATAGTACATAAATGGACGGGAACGCTGTAATCGGCAAGTTCGCAATTTGCAGTTGTTCACTATTTCCTATTGCTATTTTTGCCTTCCTTTTGCTCACCCCTAACCGATCATCCGGCGGGACATGTCAAGCTTCGGCATCCTTTATGCGCAGTCTACCATTGACCATTGACATTAGTCGCACATCGTTAACGCTAGACCTAACCAACGGACCGTAGCTACAAGTTGTCGAACTTCATTCGTTTCCAACATAGTCATCGCGCACTGATGTTATTTCTACTCCACACCAGTTCAATTCAGCTGAAGAACTCTGGGCCAGGCACCGAAGTGCCATGGATCCACTTGCCACAAATTTTGTCACCAGAATAACAATACCGATGGCGACTGCCGTAATTGCCCTTCGCGAATCGAAAACAAAAGTCTAGGTCTCGTTTAATCTATTGTTAAAAACACAAGCTCATTGTACACCTTGCATCAATTAGAGCCACTCATAAATTGGCGCATTTCATCCGGTGACTCCCCTGGCGGCATCCACTTGAGTTCTGTTCTCGTCAATCCAGATCGATTATTCACTTGATGTTATAAATTGGGGGCTGTTGACGCGCGCAAGCGAAGGTCTTCCTGGAGTCATTACTACTCGCTCGCTAGCTACCACCACAGTAAGAAAATGGGATAGACTGCAAAAAGAATACAAAGAAAATGGAGTTAAGAGAGAAGCGTGTACAATTTACGGTTAGATTCAGGAAACCAATTAAACGACTGTGTCATGTCCGATACGATTCCCAACCATTGAGATGAACCACCCCAAGAGCTCCGTCCACGAAGACGGCACGCACCAACCTGACCAAGTCTTTTGATCAATTTTTTCATACCTTTGGACCGGTTCATTGATTGATCACCTAGCGGTTTTGTCCAACTTGATGCAGTGACAGCGCATAATGCGCCCCTAGGAAGGCGATCAACGAGCAGATGGAGGATATGACCTGACCAACTTAAGCCGTTGAGCTTTAGTAAGCACTCCAGTGAAGCATCAGAAGGCTTCTTGACAAAAACCAACTGGTAGACCCCAGCATTGCTTACCCGATGTTCTCACCATATGTGAACAACACTCTACTAGCAGTAGTGGTCAACCACAGTCAATCGTTTAATGTCTTCAGTGTGAATTGACCAGAGCTATGATCCATACGGTGACACTGGCCTTGTCGCAGCTTTATACATCCTATCTTTCATGGACAGGCTGAAATCCCAACGTCTGAGCTTTGGAAATACCATACAGATCTTGCAGATCCGCCAAGTAATTTCCTTGGTGATGTGACCAGCAGACTTGACCCAACCACCAAAGTAAGTGAACCGATCCACCACTGCCGGTAACTGTTCGCTGGTGGGTGGAACCAATGGCAAGTCGACCCAGTCTTGCAACAGCACTTTGAAGTTTGAAAATGCAGAGCACATGCCGAAGCGTGTAGTGCTAGGTGTCAGTCTATTCATGAATGTGTTCATGGCCACTGGATCCAACCCAACGAGAGCCATATCGTTCGCATACTTAAGATTTATCAGTTAGTCGCCTGAATGAACTTCCACTCTAACAGACGCTGAGGGGACAGATCCACGTATGGTCATTTCGATCACAAAGTTGAAGCGAAAAAGAGATACAGGCCAGCCATGGTGAACGCTTGCCTTGGGTTCTCAAGTTACTTCCCGTAGATCTTTACACAGCCCCAGAACTATTGCTAGGGAGAATTCAGTATGTAAAGACGTTTCTTTGGCACACTCTTCACGGATGGACAGTGCCGTCCTAGGGGAATCACAATAGTTGGTCGTCTGTGAAAGTGTCTCTGCTCCAACGCTTGACACAGGTTTAATGAGTGATCAGTGCAATCACGACCACGGCGGAAGCCAAGTTGTCTCTCAGCAGTTCAGCTCTGAAGAGGTTCAGGAAGTCACCGCATTATTGTGTTGGTATGGAGTTTGGAGTCAATGGTAATCAGACTAATGTCTTCATGATTGTTGCGTAAATTCATTTGATCCTTGATCAAGTTTAGAGCGACGGTTGACAGTTACCAATCTGAAGGTACGTCTTCAGTGTCTCACATAGTGTTGAAGTAAACAGCAATTTCGGTTGACAAAGAATCATTTCTGGGTTCAGCTGGTCCCCGTACTTCGTAATTGGTACGCAAAGTTTCAACACGCATGAACCTCTCAAACACTTCCACTGACTACCAGTTTTTTCCATTTTTGTTGCTGTCAACCACGGGTTGTGGCACTACCAATTGTATATTGGTCAAGTGTTGAATACTACTACTACTACTACTAATAATAATAATAATAAACATTTCATCACCAAACGAGGTGACTTCCTCAGCGCGCTGCTGGGTCAAATGTAATCCGCTGACTTGGTCGTTGATTTGTGATCAATCAGCAAGTGACTTTTGACTTGACTTCCTCGACCTGTGACCCATGACCTCCATCCATATGCCCAACTTCTTTTCTAGACACGGGCGATCGGTGTGATGCTTTTGTTGATGGTTCGTTTAGCCGCCCACGACGGTTGTTAAGCTGTTTTAGTCCTCTCCGTTTTAGCCTTTGGTAAACTGGGTCAGTCTTGATGTGCATGTTTATCGAGTGCTTCGTCGAGTATCATGCTTCCAGGACCTCTCTTCCTTTTCTTGTCTATCCTTGGGCTAGGACCTCTGCACTGTTCCAATCGAAGCGATGTCCTTCTTCGTCCGTATGTAATGAAGCTAGTGAGAGAGCGTAGTGGTTCTTATAAGCTCTCTTATGCCCATGTATTTTTGTTGCCAGCCGCCTTCCTGTCTAACCTACATAGTTCTTATCGCAATCTTGACACCGTACGTTGAGGTTTGCAGAAGCGGTGGCACTTAACCGGCATCGTCCTATCCTGTGTGTACAAAAACAATTAACAGTCTCTCTAAAGCTTCCTTGGGGCTCATGACCCTAAGATCAAGACGCTGATCTGTCATTCTTGCGTCTACGTAATTTTTCCCCTTGTGACCAGTTTCAAATCTTCGATTTTTCTGTCACGTGATTCATCTTTATGTTGTTAGTTTGCGAGTGAGCAGATAACACGAAATGGTTCCATCTCGCAATACCAGTCTTCTTATTGTCTTATTTAGAATGATAAAGGGAACTCAGTGATTTAAACCAAATTTCGCTTTTCGTGGGCTCCAAGTCTAGCTTTGGGTTTCGACAGGGTTCTCCTCAATGTGACAGTTGGTTTTTGAGCCGCTGTAAGACCGTGCTGTTTGACTAATCTTGCTGTCATCTCGGAGATTTTCTTTACATTAGGGTGGAACGATTCACTTTGTTGTGGTTTGAGCAAGCTGAGAAGTCGTAGCTTTGTTGTTTAGACATCACCGGATGAGGCTATGTGGGTCTCCATTTAGGGGAAATGATCATATATATATATATATATATATATATATATATATATATATATATATATATATATATATATATATATATATTCACAAGTCTGTAAACAGACAAATGTGCCATCCGAACCATGGTGGTAGGGAAAGGAGAACATAATGTCCAACGAAGCGAGAGTAAAACGTTGAAAATTTTTTCAGTTTCACACACGCGCTTTTGAGTTTTTTCGTTTTCATGTTTTGTTCAACATTAAAAATTACAGGATGAAGTGATGGTAGAGCAGCATTGACGCCAACGACTCTTATTGCGCGCCATATTCTACAAGACTTCTAACCATTGGGAATCCGCTTTACGTAGTCCCCAGCCTGGGAGACGCACGGATCCAACTGACGCTAGACACGAAGTTAGCATCTTCATACTCCTTTCCCAGATCATCGGTTATTCGCCGCAGCTCTTTTTCCATTCGCATCCAGGAAGTGCAAATAATGCGCGACATGGAAGGTGGTGGGCCGGCATGCGCAGTACATGACCTAGCCAATGCAATCGGTGCTGAATGATTATGCTCTGGAGCTCAGGACTGTCCGCTCCCATGATTCTGCTTCTAACTTCCGCGGTGCTCACATGGTGTTGCCACCATAGGCGAGCGATCGAACTCAAACAGCAGTTATCGATACTTGACAGTCGTCTCAAATCTTCCCATCGAACAGGCCAGGTGTCGCAGCCGTCCAGTAGGACAGCACGGACTGTGGCATTGTACACTCGGCCTTGGAGCTTGAGATTGACATCGCGACGACGCCACAAGTGTCTCAGGTTAGCAAATACAAGGCGAGCTTTGGCTATTCGTTTTGAAATTTCATCGCCAATACCGCCACCAGCCGTAATGCAACTCTCGAGGTAAGTAAAGCTGTTAACGAGCTCCAGGTTGACACGCGAAATGGTGAGCCTAGGCACAGGAGCCTACCAATCCTGGAGCAAAGCTTTACACTTGGATGGAGGAAAATACTGACCGTAGTTAGATGCCTCTATCGCTAAGCGGTTCAGAATGCTTTGAACAACCTGCGAGTCGTCCCCCAGCAAAACGATGTCATCAGCATAGTCTAGGTCCACGACTCTGCTCCTGGGTAGAAACTTAACGCCGCAGCTTTGGGCTCCTTTCAGCGCGCGATGTAGGAATTCTTCGATAGCAATTTGAACAGGAACGGCGAAATAGGACAACCTTGGCGCACTCCACTGGTAATGGGAAACGAAGAAGAAAGCCTGCCATAAGCTCTAACTTTGCCAGAGGTGTGACCATACAGCGCTTTCAAGAGTATGACAAACTTGTCGGGAAAGCCGTTCCGTAGCAGACAATTCCATAGTGACGACCTATCTACTGAATCAAAAGCGGTTCGGATATCCAAAAACTCCACCGTTGTTGGTCTTCGGTGAACATGACGGTGTTCGAGAATTTGATACAACATGAAAATTTGGTCAATGCAACTACGACCAGAACGAAAGCCAGCCTGTTCCTCACGACTCAAACTCTCGCGGGTAACTGAGAGCCTACGCAGCAAAATGGGCACAAAAAGCTTGGACGCGACAGAGATAAGTGAGATTGCTTGGTAGTTAATGCATTCACTACAAGACCCCTTCTTGTGGATCGGAACCACAACAGAATCTCCCCGTGAGTTAGGAACCTTCTCCTCGTTCCATACTTTGTGAACAGTGATAGGATTTTGGTGACAACTAAGTTCCCCTCATGTTTGAATAAGGCCAGAGGAAGACTGTCAAAGCCAGGAGCTTTGTGGCGTTTCAGAGTCTGGATTTCTCTCCGTATTTCTGCTTCAGTGGGAGGATCTACGCAGACTGACCAAGGATCAGATGATGTCAGTAGATGTGTAACCGGAGGTTGTGTTGGGCAATTAAACTGTAGAGCAGAGTGCTCTGTCCAGCGATCCAAGCGTCTGCGTAGGTTGGTGATCATTGTACCGTTTGATTCACAAATGGTCTGACTGATAGCCTGAACTTTGTGTGCGGTGGATCTAATGAAATAAAACAACCTGCGGCTATTACCAGCACAGGCAGCAATTTCCATTTCCTTGGCCTGTTTAGACCACCAGGATTCACGGTCACGGCGAAGACTCACTTTCAATTGTCTGGAAATAGAACGGCGGGGCTCAGTGTGCTCTACACTAATGGGTATAACTCGCCGATAGTCGAGAATATCCGCGGAGGTGGCCGAGATCCAACTTTTAGTTGTGCAACGAACAAGACCGCAACTGGATAAACCCCCTGACAACATAATCTATTGCAATCGCGTCCAATGCTGATCAACGTCCCGAGGAGGCGGAGAATTAAGGTTCTCACGAAGCTGCTTTTGATATTCCAATTGCACGGCGGGGTCTTCCAGTTTACCAGAATTAAGTCGTGTTTGTCTAGTCCTAGGCAAACCACCGAAACTCATGCAAACTGACGCACGCACTAGCGCATGATCCGTTTCCACGCATGTTGACCAATAGGATCTGCAGTCCCGAATACTGCCACGCCAGCGATGACTTATGGCGTTGTGGTCAATTTGTGACCAACGTTGAGGTGATGATGGGGCGTGCCAGGTAGCGTAGTGACGTCTAGCGTAGCGAAAGTTCGTGCTGAAGATGTGAAATTGGTGGACGACACAGAAACTAAGTAGTCTTTCACCATTGTCTGAGCGAAAGTTGTAATTATCCATGCGGTACTCCAAGATGGCCTTCGCTTGGTAACAAAGGACCAACACGCGTGTTGAAATCCCCCGCCTTAATAATGATGTCCGTTTTGGGGGCCCTTAAGAGGTTCTGATAGAATTGGTTCTTGACGGTATCTGGGCTACAGTCAGTGGAAGTATAGGCGGAGATTATAAAAAGAGCACGTTTATCTTCTCGACGCCTGCTAACCTTATACGAGCCATGGAGCCTGACAGCACAAAGGAGTCTGTTGATCGGAATCCATTCGAGAAGGGCAGCTTCGGCTATAGCACTAAGGGCGACCGCAACACCAGCTTTCCCTGAAGCGGCAGCCTCGGCGTCTCCAGAAAGTCGAAGGTGGAAACGGGTATAAGGGTGGATTGGTGACAACAATGGGTAGACTGTGCTGGAATCCTGACGTCGTGTTTCGGTCAAACAAGAAAGTTTCTAGAGTGCACGCGAGACCGGCTTGTTGCCCAATCTGTTTTAAGGTGGGCACATTGAACGCCGCCAAGTTTAACTGTGTCTTCGGTTGCAGAAGCGGAGAGGGGAGAATCCAGCACTGTTCAATCCCGGTTTGGCGTTGTGTGATTATGTCAGAGGATGGAGCGGCAACAGTGATCTCGGAGGGAGCAGCGCTGCTCATCATTGGTTGATCAGACAAAAACGGGGAAGAATGATACGGGGGAAGAGTAGATAAGCGAGTGGCGTGTGACGGGGGTGTTTGCAGTAGTAGCATGCGAGTAAAGTATCAGCATAGCGAAGAGTACAGTTCAGTTCCATGGTTCATCAGTAGGCGAGGTACTACGCGGTTGCCTAGGCCGAAGTAGGAGGTTGTCTTAGGGGGCCGCCATCCCGAGCCTTTGGACCAATAGCCTACCCTCAAGTCAGCGGGGGGAATTCAGGGTATCGCGCCCATTGGAAGCCGGTGACCGATTACTCGGTTCATACGCCTTTCGTTTGGTCAAGTACCCAAAGGGGCCCAATCCTCCCCAGGATGCTGGCAGCTGGAATACAATGCTCCACTGGAGTGAAGCAAGGGCCAGTGACTTTATTTAGTGTCAAGTCACATCCGCCACGTCGCAGTGTTGTTTAACAGACCTATGTGGCTTTTTATGGGGAGAAGGCTTGCCAGGCGAAAACCCACCACGTCCTGAACAGATAAATATCTTCTTTCCGCTTTGCCTCAAGAATGCTGTAATGGGTTTCAATTCTACGAAAGAATCTTGTGGCAAAACCATCCCACGGAGAAGCTGGGCAGATGGGCTAAGGTCACGGGTCACAAAACGAGGAGGTCAATTCAAAAGTCACTTGCTGATCGATCACAAATCAACGACCAAATCAACGGATTACATTTGACCAAGCAGCGCACTGAGGAACTCACCCCGTTTGGTGATGAAACGTTCGCTTACCAATTATGGAACTCGGAGAACAGGTGAACCCAAGTACGATCAACCTGAGCTACCAGTTCATCAAGTCATTTTAAGCAAAGAATCATCCCTGTCAGATTTTGTTCTGTTCTCCGAGCTGAACAGTTACGTTGCAAACGTTTCATCACCAATCGTGGTGACTTCTTCAGTGCGTAATAAGCAAACTGATTTGTTTTATCGACTCTTATCGACGAGCGAGCCAACTTCTCTCGCAAAGTAGCCTGTTTCTTCGCCCTAACCGTAGCTGTTCCACGATCCGTTGCTATGCTTAGTTGTTCCGTTAGATATTGTCCTACGGTTTGTAGGCAGGAAGCTCTGTATTCGTTTAGGCAACTTTCTTATTTCTTGATGCAATTGTGGGCGTCCAAAATCATCATCCGTATCATGCGTTTTCCAAATTGTTTTACAACCGCACATGCATGCGTATGATTTACCGGCGGCTTGTACTTCACACTTCGAGGAAGAACATCTCTTCGCATGCAGTCTTGGAGAAAAGTAAGTTGCTGCCGAGTTGTGGCATGTCTGCAGGCGAAGTCCTCCCCTCGACGAACAGTCCGGAGCGTTGAACGCCCATAATTTAGCAATAACAACTCAGTTTGTGTATTACGCACTAAAGTAGTCACCACGGTTGGTGATTAAACGTTTGCAATGTAACTGTTCAGCTCGGAGAACAGAACAAAATCTGAATAGATCACCCGAGCTACAGGTATTCCGATGTATTGCTAATCATCCCTATCCTTTATCAATGATGGGTGGTTGTCATCCGGTCTAACAGTCCAGTTTTGGTTCAACCCGGCGAGCTCATGTCGAATCTCTTCGGATGATTCAGTAAACGGCAATTTCGTTGCAGGTCTGGTGAGTTGCTCTTAAAGATGTTCCGTCCAAAGGGTTATTCGACGAGGCTGAGAATGAATCCTCTGTGCATCTTTCTCAGCAACTGTCACACTAACTGATGGTTTTCTCGGGCCATAGTTTCAGGTGAGCTGGAATAGGCTTTAACTGTCCCCAGTGGCACAGGCCGTAATCTTTAGGACCCTTGTCACCCACCAACGTTCCCGGTCACTTCGAAGACCGTGTCAGTCGTCTATCCAGAGAGTTACGTAGACCCTGAAACTCAATACTCATGGGAAGCTATTTTCATGCTTCGAACAAACTGACCGATGCCTCAGGAATCCATTTACGTTTCGGACGTCGCAAGTTGGGCGTACAGCAGACATCGAAAGTATCCCTCACGATACATTTGAGACGATTCCAATCGGTATTCGTCTCACCAACCTCCTCCGTCATTGACAACTTGCGGGCCATTTCGTGGTAATATTGCAGAATTATGGACTGTGGGTCCAGGTTACAAGTGAGAAGCTTAGAAGCTACGCTCTTTTTTGAAGCGGAAAATGTAAACGCTAGGCGCGCGCACTAGAGAATGGTAGGAGTTCTGGCATGTAATTCAAACTGATCGAGAGTGTTTAACCGATGTGGGTCATCTGTAGCTGATGGCAATATTGTCAACTGGGTCCGGATAGTCATGGATTTCAGTGCACACCCGGTAAAATGAGGTAAGCATATGTACTGGTAAGCACTGCAGCTAACAATCCATCATTCAACAACTGTAGTACATCAACCGATTGAACTGATGCCTCGCTGTCATACAACGATGATGCTTTACGGAATAAAGAATAATAAGATGGAGAGAAGGGGGAGTTACCTGAAAACCTTACGGCCCTAAGCAAACATTCAGCGACAAGGCGACTACAACTTGTGTTAACAACATACCGTCACAAACAGCTGGCTATCGTGCAAAGACAAGGCGGCATCGACGAGACAGCTTCCTTGCGGCTTTCACTGCCCCGCGTCATAATCAGCCATTACCCCGCAGATAGCTCAGCATCAAACACACTTTAAACAGGCTGTCCGATTAGGAGACGGCAGCAGGCGCGTCCCTGGTGTCGGTTGCGAGCCATGTCCTGTAAAGTCTCGAGCCAAGCACAAGGCGAGTCACGTGGACGACGGCCCGGAAGACGAGACGGACCAACGGCACCCAGTTTGGTCGTCAGTAACTTCATTTCCCGCTGTCAAGTCAACTTCTATCCACCTCGAGCTTTGTGCCACCCTACATCTCTCAGACTAAACAAGGCTCTCCTAGGTAAGCGGTGACCAGGCATACGTAGTACGTGCCCGAGCCGACGCAACTTATTCAGTGCTATCTGTTGTTCCAATGAACTTGGTTGGTTATCACCGCCTAGTACTCGCCTACGCACATCACCACTGCAGACACGCTGGTGCCATCCGATACCAGCAATGCTCCGCAGACAACGATGGTCGAAGACATGAAGGTGCTTCAGATCTTCCGATGGGAGGGGCCACGTCTCACTACCATAGAGCAGAACGGCCCTCACTGTGGCCTGGTATACACGACTTTTCAGACGAAGGGTAACGCCCTTCCGTCGCCGTAGATGCTACAGGTTCAAAAAGGCAGTTCTGGCTTTTGCAATGCGTGAGCTGACGTCAGTTTCTATGCGCCCATTGTTTCTGCCGCAGTTGCCAAAGTAAGTGAAGCGATCAACTACCTTGAGTTCCTCGTTAGCAAGGGTTAAGGAGTCATAAAGTGACTGGTGGTCCTGCAGTAACTTCTTGCACTTTGAAGGTGAGAAACGCATACCAAATAACGGGACCACTCTAGAGAGGTTGATTGTGCCGCCGCGACATCCATAAACAGCAAGACGATATTGTCCGCATACTCATGATTAACTATCCTTTCACCAGACAGGACCTCGACACCTACATCGTGAGATTATGTGAGCCAGCGCAATGAGGATGGACCTTACCGTGATGCGATGGTTTGTGTGCCTCAGTGATCCTTTGAGCTATGCTGGGTGTCGTGCAGCCCTCCGGGAAGCAAGAAGACTGGGCCGCGATCACGAAGTCATTTATTAAGATTACACTCGAATATTTATAGGGTATATACACTATTTACAACAGTCCGTCTCAATGGCTCATCCCTGTTATTTGCATTATATCGCTGGCTCCCTTTCCATTGGTTTATGCTTACTCTCTACGTTCACTGTTTAAAATCACCTTGACTTTCTTAGTGGATGTACGATTGGCGGGATTGGGCCCGCGCGCTTCTTCTCTCGGTTCAATGCCACAAGCCTTGGCTCACGGATGCACGAGTATGCGCTCCTTCGCCTGCTGGCGCCTGATTGGTCACTTGCACGCTGAGTATATATTTGTAGGGTGGAGGCGATTACGGGCCAACTATTTCCGGATTGGCTGACCAATCTGCTTCCGGCAACATGCTCACACTTTAACAGTCTGGCCTGTGACGTTCGATCGGCATTACAGCATTTGCATTCACCATCATTTCCAGCCCCCATCACACTGCGTGGTGCTTTACTGCACCTTCAGAACCACACAAACCAGATTGGTCATTGGTTAGAGGCCAGCTAAACAGCCTCCTGGTCCTCCAGGTTGGGTGTTGGAATGAGGGTGGCTCCTTATTCGTTAAAACGGACTCCTTGTAGCCCAACGCCAAACCTGCTGCCTAGCAGTCAGGTTTTTGAACCAAAGGCTTTGTTTGAGAACTCTAATCGTTCTCCTGTCTAGGCCTGGGCAACCTGACAGTATCCTGCCCACGCAGTCCTATGAATTTTTCCTCAAACCATTTTCTGATGCTCTGGCCACCCCAGAGAATAATCAATGGTGCCCTATTTGCTGCATCGAGCAGGGTGGATAGGGGTTTGGATGCTACTGTCCAAGCCTTTCCGTCTTCTTATTCCCCTTCTTGCGCTTTTTCACCCTTATCATCCCGTTCCAGCTTTACTTTTATCCCCCCTGTTTTCAACCCCCAATTCTCGGAACTCCCCCACCTTGCTTCAATAGTCGCTTGTCTTTTAGTTTCCACTCACATGTGAATGCATAGCGTCATTCCTGCTCTGTTAACAGGCCCATGTCGAGGCCAGCGGCCAAGACCAGTTCATCGGCTTCCATTTGGAACCCTCGATGCTCCTTCAAATTGGCATGCCTCAATGTACGCACATTGCTTCAGATCGGTCAACAGGCAGCACTTGCCTAAACATTAGAGACCCTTTCGATCGATATCTGCTGCCTATCGGAGACCCGCCTGCAAGACTCGAGCTCTGTGCTCACTCTGCGATCCCGTTCTGGTGGCACTAGCATCATTTTCTCATTGCGCCTATCCGGTGACGATGCAGCTTCGAGCACCGGCCAAGCCGGTCTTGGTATTGCCCTGAGTTCCAGGGCTGAAGCTACTCTGATTGATTGGATTCCAATCAGTAGCCGGATGTGTGCGGTCCGATTGGCTGGCTCGTTCAAAGCTTCGAAGTCGCACCGGTCTAATAGATGTCTATTCGTCATCGTTGCTTATGCACCCACAAACTTTTGCGATGACTCGGTAAAAGACGACTTCTATCGCCAACTGAACGAGCTCCACCGGCACAGAAGAAGCTCGGACACTGTAGTGCAGGCTGGAGATCTGAACTCTCAAGCTGAAAAAATATCCACTGATGAACTGCATCTGGGCGGCCAACATGGTATAGGCTCCCGTAATGATAACGGTGAGCGGTTACTTCATTTGTGTGCAGATGCTCGCTTATTTCTTGCGAGCACTAATTTCAGACACAGCACCCGCCGGAGGGTGACTTGGCGCCCACCAGCCTCTAAGCAGCGTTGGACGTAAATCGATCACATTGCAATCAGTTTCCGCTGGAGAGGCTGCATCCAGAACTGTCGCTCGATTTGGAGCACATATGTAGACACCGACCATGCAGTTGTATGTGTTTACCTGCCGATGCACTTTGGCGGACGCCCACGACGAGGTTGTGACCGCATGGACACCAGCCGATTGGCGAAGCCAACTGTCCTGAATGACTATCAAAGTACGTTGTCACGCGAGTTGCTTAATCGCTCACTGCATTCAATGGAAGCTCACTGGTCTCATATGCACCAGACCTTACTAGCAGCAGGAAAATCCTCATGTGGTAAATCTAGTCGCCAACATGGATATTGAGTCTTTTCACAGTCTTTGGAACTTATAGATGCTCGCCGGCATATTCCGGCTGGAAGCGAACACAATGAGACTCGCAAAGAGCTCCTGGCAAAACTCCGTGCTAGCCTGAAGAGAGATCGCGAATCCTGATGGTCTCATCGTGCTTCGGAGATGGAAATGGCTGCTGTCCTCGGGAACCACCGTAAATTATTCCGGCTGATGTGGGAAACGAACAGGAGGAGAACTGGTGTTAGTGAAACTATACGTGACGAGAGTGGACAGCCTATCCACAACTTGTCAAAACGCTTAGAGCGTTGGGCTGAGCACTTTGAAAGGCAATTTAATCGGTCGGAATTGTTAGTTTTCTCACCAGCCACTGATCGCCACGCTTCTTGGGCTGTTCCTTTGGATCCACCCTCTCGCTCGGAAGTCGAACGTGAGATCGAACAGTTGAAGTTGAACAAAGCCGCTGGACCAGATGATCTACCTCCAGCCCTCTTCAAATTCAGATGCCCTGCTCTTGTGAATGATTTATACGAGCTACTAGTAAAACTGTGAGAGCAGGAAACTGTCCCAACCGATTGGAGCCGCTCCATCATAGTCCCAATTTACAAGGGAGGCTCACGATCGGAATGCGGCAGCCATAGAGGAATCAGTCTGATCTCCATCGCCTCCAAAGTGCTTGCCTCAGTCATCCTTTACAGACTGACTGGCACTCGTGTAAGCCAGATTCGTGAAGAGAAAGCCGGTTTCCTCAAGGTCTTGGCTGCCTTGATCACTTCTTCACCTTTCGTCAGTTGTTGGAGCACCGTCACATATATTGACGGCCCACCGTTGCTCAATATCAAGGGTTCATTCGATTCGGTGGATAGTCGTGCAATTTGGGACTGTCTACTCAGGAAAGGTGTCCCTGAGAAATATGTGAATATTATCCGAGCATTATATGCGCGTAGCTCGGGCAGAGTGAGGGTTTACGGAAAGTTGTCGTCACCCTTTAATATCTCCAGCGGTGTGAGACAAGGATGCCCGCTGTCCCCTTTCCTCTTTAACTTAGCTATTGATGAAGTCCTGGAAATCGCGTTTAAAAGACACAACTTAGAGGGTGTGGTGCTACTCCCAGGAGAACGACTTCTTGACTTGTGGTATGCTGAGGATATTGCCCTAATCGGTGACAGTTCCAGGACGCGCCAAGTTGCGCTGGACAGATTAGCACTGGTTGTCCGTCACTTCAGGCTTTGCTTCGCACCCTCGAAGTGGAAAGCGTTGCTCCAAGATTGGTCTGGTCCGCCTCCTAAGCTGACCCTTGGTGGGGATCAGCTGGAAGTCGTTCAGAAAGTCAACTACCTGGGAAGTTGTATCAGCGCACGTGGGATTGAAGATGAGATCACGAACCGTATAGCAAAAGCTCGGGGCGCTTTTGCTAACCTCCACCACTTATGGCGCCGGCGCGACATCATTATCGCCCTGAAGGGTAGAGTTTATAATGCAGCTGTAAGTTCGACCCTACTGTATGGTTATGAAATCTGGCCCCTTAGAGCGACGGACATTAAGGGTCTAGTTACGTTTGACCATCGGTGCCTTCACACCCTAGCTCACAGCTAGTGGGAACACCGCGTGAGTAACGAGCGTGTTCGACGCCTTGTTTATGGCACAGGAAAAGGAAATGAACCGCTCAGCACCGTTATTTCACGCATCAGGCTCCGATGGCTGGGCCACGTGTTACGCATGCCAGTCCTCCGACTTCCGCGACGTGTGTTGTTTGCGCGCCGGGGGTGTGGATGGAAGAAGAGGAGGGGTGGCCAAGCGATGATTTGGTTCAGAGGAATGAGGGCCCTCACTTCGGAGCTGGCTTCAGTTGGAGCGTTTCGGCTCCCTGGTTGGGGTCCGAAAGTCGATGAACACGTTTGACTGGATGCACTTGCTGATATGGTTATGAGCCGACCTCAGTGGCGTTCGTGCTGTGAGTTTCTTTGTCCCACCCCATCCCTCTTAGCCCCCCTCCAACCACGATCTCATTATTTAACTTTATATAATTTTGTACAGTAATTTTTTTGGTGCACAGTAGCCGGGTGGTAGCTTACCGGAACAATGCCTATCCGTTACCGGTAGCTCAGCTGGCTTGCACCTGTTTCATTTTATTCCCTTTTCTATGTATTGCGGCACAGTAGCTGAGGTGTTTCCCACCTCTAGCTGACGTGGATGATGCTGCTGCTGCTGCTGCTGATGATGCTGATGATGACGATGTTGATGATGATGATGCTGATGATGATGATGATGATGATGATGATGAGATTACGCGAGGGAACACACCATGATAAAGTCCACGACGAAAGTGGACATCATCATCATCATCATCATCATCATCATCATCATCACCATCATCATCATCATCATCATCATCATCATCATCATCATCATCATCATCATCATCATCATCATCATCATACACGTTAGCTAGAGGTGGGGAACACCTCAGCTACTGTGCCGCAATACAAAGAAAAAAGGAGAGGAAAAAAACAACTGGTGAAAGCTGGCTGAGCTACCGGTAACGGATGGGCATCGTTCCGGTAAGCTACCAGCCGGCTGCTGTGCACCCAAAAATTTATTATGCAAAATTATATAAGGCTAAGTAATGAGATCGTGGTTGGAGGGGGAGGCTAAGAGGGATGGGGTGGGACAAAGAAACTCACAGCACGAACGCCACTGAGGTCGGCTCATAACCATATCAGCAAGTGTGTCCAACCAAACGTGTTCAACGTCTTTCGGACCCCAACCAGGGAGCCGAGACGCTCCAACCGAGGCCAGCTCAAAAGTGAGGGCCTTCATTCCTCTCGACCAAGTCATCGCTTGGCCACCCCTCCTCTTCTTCCATCCACACCCCCGGCGCGCAAACAACACACGTCGCGGAAGTCGGTGGGCTGGCATGCGTAACACGTGGCCCAGCCATCGGAGCCTGATGCGTGAAATAACGGTGCTGAGCGG
Organism: Dicrocoelium dendriticum; assembly: GCA_944474145.2. Lineage (NCBI taxonomy): Eukaryota > Metazoa > Platyhelminthes > Trematoda > Plagiorchiida > Dicrocoeliidae > Dicrocoelium > Dicrocoelium dendriticum. Next base: position 202,311,456 of record OX104064.1, on the reverse strand, counting down.
TTCATTTCCTTTTCCTGTGCCATAAACAAGGCGTCGAACACGCTCGTTGCTCACGCGGTGTTCCCACCAAATGTGAGCTAAATTACGAATGCACCGGTGGTCGAACGTAACTAGCCTCTTCAGGTCCGCTGCTTTAAGGGGCCAGGTTTCACAACCGTACAATAGGGTCGAACGTACCGTTGCATTGTACACTCTACCCTTCAGGGCAAGAGTGATGTCGCGCCGGCGCCATAAGTGGCGAAGGTTAGCAAAAGCGCCCCGAGCTTTCGCTATACGATTCGTGATCTCATCTTCAATCCTACGGGCGCTGATACAACTTCCCAGGTAGTTGAATTTTTGAACGACTTCCAGCTGATCCCCACCAAGGGTCAGCGTAGGAGGCGGTCCGGACCAATCTTGGAGAAACGCTTTGCACTTCGAGGGTGCGAAGCAAAGCCCGAAGTGACGGACAGCTAGTGCTAATCTGTCCAGTGCCGCTTGGCACGTTTGTGAGCTGTCACAGATCAGGGCAATATCATCAGCATACTCTAAGTCAAAGAGTCGTTCTCCTGGGAGTAGCTCCACACCTTCTAAGTCGTGTCCTGTAAACGCGATTTCCATGACTTCGTCAACAGCGAAGTTGAAGAGGAAAGGGGACAGCGGACATCCTTGTCTCACACCGCTGGAGATATTAAAGGGCGACGACAACTTGCCGTAAGCCCTCACTCTGCCCGAGCTACGCGCATATAATGCTCGGATAATATTCACATATTTCTCAGGGACACCTTTCCTGAGTAGACAGTCCCAAAGTGCATGTCTATCCACCGAATCGAATGCACCTTTGATATCGAGGAACACGACAACGGTGGGCCGCCAATACATGTGACGGTGCTCCAACAACTGACGCAAGGTGAAGATGTGGTCAATGCAGCTACGACCTCGACGAAATCCAGCTTGCTCTTCACGAATCTGGCTTTTACGAGTGCCAGTCAGTCTGTGAAGGATGACAGAGGCAAGCAATTTGGAGGCGATGGAGATCAGACTGATTCCTCTGTGGCTGCCGCATTCCGATCGTGAGCCTCCTTTGAAAATTGGGACTATGATGGAGCGGCTCCAATCGGTTGGGACAGTTTCCTGCTCCCACAGTCTCACTAGTAACTCGTGTAAATCATCCACAAGAGCAGGGCATCTGAATTTGAAGAGGGCTGGAGGAAGGTCATCAGGTCCCGCGGCTTTATTTAACTTCAACAGTTTGATCTCATGTTCGACGTCTGAGCGAGAGGGTGGATCCAAAGGAACAGCCCACGGAGCAGGGCGATCACTGGTCGGTGAGAAATCTAACAATTCCGACCGATTAAATTGCCTTTCAAAGTGCTCAGCCCAACGCTCTAAGCGTTTTGTTAAGTTGTGGATAGGCTGTCCACTCTCGTCACGTATAGTTTCACTAACACCAGGTCTCCTACTGCCCGTTTCCCGTATAAGACGGAATAACTCACGATGGTTACCAAGGACAGCGGCCACTTCCATCTCTGTTGCACGACGAGACCACCAGGATTCGCGATCTCTCTTCAGGCTAGCACGGAGTTTTGCCCGGAGCTCTTTGCGGGTTTCATTGTGTTCGCATCCAGCCGGAATATGCCGGCGAGCATCTATAAGTTCCAAAGACTGTGAAGAGACCCAATGTTCATGTTGGCGATTAGACATACCACATGAGGATTTTCCTGCTGCAAGTAAGGCCTGTTGCATATGAGACCAGTGAGCTTCAGTTGCATCCAGTGAGCGTTTATCCAACTCGGATGACAGCGCAATTGGATAGTCATTCAGAACAGTAGGATTCACCAGTCTGCCGGTGTCAATGCGCTCACAACGTCGTCGCGGGTGTCCGCCAAAGCGCATCCGCAGGTCAGCACATACAAGTGCATGATCAGTGTCAACACCTGTGCTCCAAATCGAGCGACAGTTCTTGATGCAGCCTCTCCAGCGGAAACTGATTGCAATGTGATCGATTTGCGTCCAACGCTGGTTCGAGGCTGGTGGGCGCCAAGTCACCCTCCGGCGGGTGCTGTGTCTGAAATTAGTGCTCGCAAGAAATAAGCGAGCATCTGCACACAAATGAAGTAACCGCTCACCGTTATCATTACGGGAGCCTATACCATGTTGGCCGCCCAGATGCAGCTCATCTGTGGATAATTTTCCAACTTGAGCGTTCAGATCCCCAGCCAGCACTACAGTGTCCGAGCTTCTTCTGTGCCGGTGGAGCTCGTTCAGTTGGCGATAGAAGTCGTCATTTACCGAGTCATCGCTACAGTTTGTCGGTGCATAGGCAGCGATAACGAATAGACACCTGTTAGTCCCACGCGACTTCGAAGTTTTGAACGAGCCAGCCAATCGGACCGCACACATCCGGCTACTGATTGGAATCCAATCAACCAGAGCAGCTTCAGCCCGGAGACTCAGGGCAATACCAAGACCGGCTTGGCCGGTGCTCGAAGCTGCATCGTCACCGGATAGGCGCAATGAGAAAGTGCTGCTAGTGTCACCTGAGGGGGATCGCAGAGTGAGTACAGAGCTCGAGTCTTGCACGCGGGTCTCCGATAAGCAGCAGATATCGATCGAGAGGGTCTCCAATGTTCGGGCAAGTGCTGCCTGTTGACCGATCTGAAGCAATGTGCGAACATTGAGGCATGCCAATCTGAAGGAGGATCGAGGGCTCCAAATGGAAGCCGATGAACTGGAATGGGCCGCTTGCTTGGACATGGGCCTGTTGACAGTGCAGGAATGACGCTCTGCGTTCACCTGTGAGTTGAAACTAAAAGACAAGCGACTATTGAATCAAGGTGGGGGAGTTCCGAGAATTGGGGGTTGAAAACAGGGGGGATAAAAGTAAAGCTGGAACGGGATGATAAGGGTGAAAAAGCGCAAGAAGGGGAATAAGAAGATGGGAAGGCTTGAGCAGTAGCATCCAAACCCCTATCCACCCTGCTCGATGCAGCAGATAGGGCACCGTTGATTATCCTCTGCGGTGGCCAGAGCATCAGAAATTTGTTTGGGGAAGGATTCATTGTATTGCGTGGGCAGGATACTGTCAGGTTGCCCAGGCCTAGACAGGAGAACGATTAGGGTTCTCAACCAAAGCCTTTGGTTCAAAAACCTGGCCGCAAGGCAGCGGGTTTGGCACTGGACTACAAGGAGTCCGTTTTAAGGAATAAGGAGCCACCCTCATTCCAATCCCCAACCTTAAGTACCAGGAGGCTGATTTTGTCTGGCCTCTAACCATTGACCAATCTGGTATGAGTGGCTCTGAAGGTGCAAAAGCACCACCCAATATAGCTCAATGGATCACTGAGGCACACAAACCATCGCACCACGGTAAGGTCCAGTCTCATTGCGATGGGGTCCAGTCTCATTGCGATGGTGGACAATAATGAGGAAATCAGATAACCTTAACGAACGCCACTTGTTATCGGAAAGCTATCTGACATGTCACCGGATGCCCTGACGCGGCCTGTAGTGTTCGAGTATAGAGCACGTAAGATGTTTAGATATTTCGTGGGAACACCTCTACGCGCAACTTATTCGATCAGCATGCACCAATCGACTGAATCGAACGCACTCGTGTAGTCAGGGAATAGAGCTATCCGCAGCTAACAAAGAGGTTGTGATGATCACATAGTTGCAGGAATAGATGGCTATTATCTGTACGGCTTTTGTTGATCCCTAACCGGCCTCTCAGGAGTTGTTCAGACTCCGAAAGACGACTCATTTGAGCAGTCATTTCACCACCAGCAATTACGAAGCCAGTCATTCGGATAAGAGATGAAAGCTGACAATGGAAATCGCCTTTGATCCCTTCCGAGCTGCAGTCATTTGAGGCATAAGTCGAATCGATAAAACGGTGCTCAGTCTCCGGATGGTACTTATTAACCCAATAGAGATCCGAATTCAAACTGCGTACGTCTAGTTGCTCACTGATGTGCAGTCGAGCAGGGTGCCTTCAGCATGTGTGCTGTGGGCGAAAACGACACCACCAATACCCTGAGTCACTTCCTCTGCATCACCAGAGACACGAATGAGTGTCATTATCGGCAGATTCGGAACCATGGAGTCAACGATACATTACTTTACTGTTATTTTGTATGCGTGCTTCGCGGATATATAGGCCGGCAGTGGAAAGAATTACGCAGCTGCGTCGTAATCTGGAGATCACCGCTTCTAATCCATATAGGTGCGGCTGACTTCACGGTATGCCCAGCCCAAGCGCGATTGTCGGTGGTCGCGTGGAAGTAAAGTGTCGGAGTGGTGTACCGACGTACTGCGCATGTCACTTTCTTTCGAAGACACAGCACACATCAATGCCAAGTGTGAAGTTTGTGAGTTGACGCTGTCTGCTAACCGCGAACTGACCTGAATTCAGGACAGTGAACGGGCAACTTGGAAATGAGAATTGGTTTGAAAAACCAGTTACTATATCGATTTCACCAGTTGCTTATTTAGCGGCATTCTGATCCACATGATAACATTGTTCCCACTACACTGTCTTACATCATATCTTTGATTACCAACTGGTAACGTACTTACTTCTAACGTTTAAAATCCACATTAGTCTTGCTGGTGATTTCTAAGAGTTGCACTAAAGGGTTCTGAATCTACGCATAACTCTAGATCTCCGGACATTATAATAACTTGTATTTTGCCTCACTTCTAGGCTCCTAGTCGATAAAATCACACGTATGGTTAACTCATTTATTGGTACCAGTGTGCACTGTTCAAACTTCCGTATTACTTCGTCGAACACGTTAGGATAGCAGTTGATGAAATCTGTATGTTGTTGACATGAATTTACAAAGGGCTCACAGTTAAGGGATGCGGAGTCAAGTTGCTGAATGGCTTCGAGGCCCAGGATAGGTACAGGATCTTCCATCATCACCATAAAGACAATCTGATGACTCGCTCTATCCTTCGTTTAACTGGCGCCTAGTATAACCTTGTCCTCCGGTTGTAGTTTCCATCCGTTCTACATTTTATGACAATGTTGCGTTACGTCGTAATGCATGTTAGCGCAGTGTTTCTCTGGTAGGATGTTAACCCTAGAACCTATGTCTAGGTGAAAAAGCACCAACTGCTTTTGAACAACCAGTGTCCACAATCACTACTTTTATCACCTGCGGCTTCATGTTGTTGATGACTAGTTCCTAGGTGGTTGCGGTGTTATCACGGCCATCTGAATTCAACTTCTTCAATCGGCAGTATCGCACGTGCACTTCCTGCATGTTTATCCACTAGCTGGGCAACTCCGTTTGGCGGATTGTGGCGCGGTCGCAGCAAGGGCAGCTTCATTCACTTGTAGGAACAGGCTGGGACACCGGGTGTTCGGCCCGAGACGCTGCACCTGATTCCACCAGCGTCAGAATTCCTCTAGCAAAGCTAAAATCTCAGCAATGTTTCACTGTTCCAAATATCGATGAATCAGTCCAACATTAGCTCTCCTCGTTACAGCGGTCTTCGGGTTGTGTTTTCCTCTTGGATGTTAAGAGTGGTGTGAGCTCTTATCAGTAAACCGACTCAACAGGGATCAGGTTTCAGACAAACGATGAACGCCGTTGGCAGGTTTTATTTGTCCTACCTGACATGGCTCACCGGACTTTGTATAACTACGCAGATATCAAGCTCTTGCTGTTCACTGTCAAGTTTGATTCTCGTCTTTACTCATTTTGCCGTGTGACCAACAACGTATCAGAAAATTGCCAAATGGTACTCTACCGGTCGGTTATTCAACTTTCAGTATGGCGAAATCCGTTGATTTCCTTTTTCACTATTTCCAGTTTTCTGGTAGCGAATTCTCATCATTCACAATGGAACCGGTGGTACGATCGACTACTGTCAACCGAAACCAGGCTGTTGTTTGCTTACCTGCGTTTTTTCCTTTATCAGCATGTCCGGTAGCCCTTCGGAATACATAAATCTAGGTAGGCCTCCATCAAAAAGACGTATTGGCTTGAAATCGGCATCAAATTTAAGTGATTCCTCAGTCGCAGTTATTTTTTTCATGAGTTGTCTCAGACTGGAATCAGTACAGCACGCGCTCTATCCACAGGCGAGCGATTGCGCAGCCATGAGTTTATCGATGTCAGGCGAACGCGAAGTTCCTGTGGTCGAACTCGTTTGCTTCTGAGCTGTAACTCAACTGGGCGTTGTAGTTTCTTAGCTATCAGTACACTACCATATTGAATAGGAACTGAAAATGGAGCAACTGACAACCCTTGCATTTCATGATGTACTCAAGGACGAGCTATTGTTTTGCCAAGAAATCGCGCCAAAAGGGTTTCAGGATAGAGAGGAATTTCTCTCGCGCACGTTCCAAAGATGGACTGCCCCACAAACATGCAGGATAACTAAAGCAAAGGCAGTTTTAGCACGTGTAAAGTGGTTGTGGTGAGCCACACCGTCCCAGTACCTGATGATGTATTCTGCACCTAAACTGAAATTCGCCTGGCTTCCACCTTTTTGGCTCTCAAGTAGTTTAGAGGCAATGACATTATGTTACGATCGGGAAGTCTATTCAAAGCGTCCATCAACCTCTTACGAATAGTGATGTATTGGGAGATAGGATTCTCGGATTAGATGAAATATGTGGTTAAAATAATCTCAAGTAACTTTTGGCATTTGATGCTAATGTTTCGGTGGTTTCGTTTCATTGCCCAGAGTACCATATGACCGCTTTCGCGCAGCTACCGTCCTTATGTTCTAGTACTGGTCTTTATTGCGTATACCAGTGTTGTCTTGGTGAAGTATAGCTTGTCTTGGAATTATTCCCGACACCGTGGCCCTATGCGCTTCAAATGTGATCTGTGATCAGAGGCCGTCTGTCACCTCGCGTGATGGCTTCACTTGATTGTGCTACAGTTTAGTAATTACAACAAGGGCAACAATCTATCCGCCATCTTCTTTGTGTGACCATCCAAACCATCTTTACATACCTTTATTATGTCTTTTTTGTGTCAGTGCATAAAAAGCCTAGTTGATTATTTGAAAAGCACGGTAAGAAGACAGAAACTGGTAGATGCATGCATTTCGTATTATCCCCTTAGTACCATTAATACTAACCGGTATGCAACTATATACTTATATGTGTGTGTGACCGAATAAGCATGAGGTGCAAAATGAATGACGGAAGTTCCACCCCTATGTCCACAGCAGTCTTAAGCTGATAAATAATAGCTTTTGAACGCACAGGGCCGGCTTCATCCGGCTTATCGCAACTGCCTCGGCGAAACGGAGGAAGCGGGGATTAAGGTGACGTACTGCAAGTGTGAACGCTGATCCAAGCTCTATCCGATGGCGCGTAGTCAGTAGGTGTTTACCTATTGAGGAAGCTGGTGGCTTGCGCAAGCACGGAACTTCAGTGGGACAGGGATGCTGGTCAATTTCACGTTGAGCCCATCTTGGCACGCCTTTCTTTATTCGGGAAGTCAAAGAGTGATTGGTTCTGCCTATGTATCTGTCTCCGCAGTCGCACACGAATTTGTATATGCAGTGTGAGTTGGCCCCTATCGGTTGAGCTTCCTTAGTTAGAGGCACCAGCACGTTACGGGTTCTATTGATGACCACAACCTGAGAGATTAACCGTTTCGTGGTTTTCAAGACAGTAAAGTCACCCTTGAAAGGCAACGCGATATAGATCTTTTTCTTGGCTGTCGTATGCACCAAGTCTTTCGGGCCTCGCTGTTGGCTGTGTTTCTCTATAAATCTACGTGAATAATCATTTACAACGCGTGTTGTTGTACTTAATACTAGCTCGTCGGCTAGACAATCAGCCGAGCAAATTCGTTTAGCACGACTAATTAAAGTTTTCACAGGGGTCCGCTTGTACCGCACTGGTGTGAAGCTGGTGAAGTGCAGGTATTGGCCGGACCAGGTTGCTTTTCTGTAGGTAGACCTTTTAATGAGCCCGTCATCCATGCGACTGATGACGATGTCTAAGAATGGCAGACCGTTCTTCTGTTCCACTTCGCAGGTGACCCGCAAGTTGGTATGTGCACAGTTGAGTTGCTGCACAAACTGGACAGTCTGCTGCTCCGATGAACAAAAGGCCAATATGTCAGTCACATAACGCTTATAGTATGGTAACTGGGCTATTTCTGTGGATATGCCTCTTTCTATCATCAGCATGAAGAAATCGGTAAGTACAGAGCCTAGTGGGCTACCCATTGCCACACCATCGATTTGACGATATGGGGTGTTCTGAAAGTGGGAGCCAACATTTGCTGTATACAGAAGTAAGGATTCTTTTAGAAATTCGATGAATTGGTAATGAATAACTAGATTGCTCAGCTAGCTCGCATATATAATCAACAGTTTGTTGTAGTGGGACGTTTGATTATGTCGTGTTTTAGTCTAGTTGCTACACTTTGACAGCATAATTTTCAGTAACAGCTCGGTGGCATCATTCTTTGACTGTTTGTCCCCACCTATCTTTCACATTCAGGCCTACAGAAACGACCGCAGTAGTGAGCGATCAACACTCAAGACGCCTGTCACGCCGGCATACGCTCCATCACCGTCGACACCTGGCCGGCTCGAACGGACTAGATACCCCGGTGGTTTTCCTTCCCCATCATCTGACTTGGTCAGAGAAACCCATAAGCAGAGTACTCAAACGACCCGTGAACATTGGTCTCAAGGTAATCGGGATCGCTGCACAATCTCTTCCTCCTCACCAGATAGGTCGAGAAGTAACTTGGATACTCCATACTTGGTAAAACTTACCGGTAGACCTGAATTCCGCACGTCACAGATCACTACAGCACCTGTGGAGCGACCCACCTTGATTCATGTCGTTTCCCCCAGGGCAATTCGCCGGCTTCCTATCCCTGACCTGCCCCAATCGACCTTCAACGTCACTCATTTACCTGGATCATGTGTGAGGGGCTTCAGTGGCTCTACCGTCAGAATCACACGAGAAGTTCACTCTGGAACATCTCCATCACCTTACTGGTAAGAAGTAATTTCGGTAGTTCATATCTCGCTGTATTTATTGTTTTCCAAGCACTTGGAAGAAGTACACTCAATATGGCGCCTAAAAATGAACGAATTGAATCGTACCACATTGCTTCTGTCACAGGGGATCATAATTTTGCTTTCCTTACCCATTTGAATTGTGAGAAGTTGTGTCAAATTCACATATCCTTACCTCAACGTAGACTCCTTCGTCTTAAATTGGTTCTGCGCAAGTTAATCTGGTTATGTATACCATCGCTACCATCGATTCGAAAGTGAAGTTAGGCTGGTTGAATTTAAAGTTAAACCGGTATCTTTCTTGTGGTACCGAGAAACTGTGTCCACAAATGGAAGAATCATACTTACCTTGCACGACAAGCCCACGTGTGCTAAACTATTGATAGTTGTAGTTTATGCAGGGACTCAATGGGGACATTTTGGTGAAAACATTCCTCTGGAGCTTTCATTGTCATTTTCCATCTGTCCAGGAGCATTCGCACTTGTTACAGTGTATGTAGCGAGTACCGTAATGACAGCGGGTTTATGAAAGGGGAACACACAAGTAGCCTTCACTCAAAGTCACGCATTAATACACTATCGTCCACGAAGACCAGCATTAAAGAAGACTAAAGGAGTACAGGACAAGTTAGTTGTGAACAGTAAAGGCCATGTACTTGGAGCAATTGGGCTAGAATGATAAAAATAGAACGAAAGCGTGGATTGAAACATCCATATAGTTTTTTATAAGTTTTCAAAGTTTCAGCTGCTTTATCCACGTAAGCTGATGCAACATGCACAGAGGCTGTGGAAATTTAAAGCGTAGTAAAATGCTCAATTTTTCCTTAAACTCAAAATTTGATTAGTATGGTCGAGCGAGAGGTATTATATGTTACGGAGTGGATGGAAGGCTACGTGGGCTCAGTGGCTTTTGTTTCAGCCTACACTACCAGATGAAGATTTTTGATTCACATAGCTGCGTAGTAGCAAATGCAATGTAGACATGGGAGTGGTAAAGCGTTTGGGTTAACTTCTCCTTTCGGAAAACACTTGAGGGTGCAAATTGTCAGGCTGACATGGACCAGCGAAATATCAAATGTGAGTGCGAGGCATGATACATAGGGTTTGTATCTCATTCTAGCCTTCACTTGTAGGTGAGGCTGTAAGGTGGGCATAGTCAAGTAACTAAAATGGTAGTGCTAGGGTAAGATGATCAATGGAACAATGGTGTCGCACGGGTAAAAAGAAACCAAGGCTTGGCAAATCTTGTGGAGTGGTTTGTATGAAGTACGTAAGTTCAAAAAAGAAGTTACATTAATGTGGAACGCGCATTTGTGGACTCACCATATTATCCACGTAAACATAATAGTATGTCTGCCATAATTATGTGGGAGTTGGTGAGCACAATGTTTTCCTGCACCTTGTCTTCATTCAATGGACAGAAATTAAATCAAGTAATGCAGATGATGTAATGCATCGTCGAGTCATTTTTTGAAAACGAGTAGCGTGAGCGCAGAGGTGAAAAGGTCGAACGAGCGTCCCACGGTTGACAAATTCGAAGGGAAAAATACTCCCGGTGGCATTCCAACTGACTGTATTGGGTGACCAATTCCAGCTGATGACCTCTCAACTTTATGTTGTGACGAAGTTTCAGAAGTTGGTAGCAAGCGTGATCGGGGTTTTTCAAGATTTGGTACTCCAACATGTGGTCTCTCCGTAGACGGCACTATCTTCCGTTGTGCACTTCCAGGGCTTTCAGTCGCAGAGGGTATAACAGGCGGAATAATCCCTTCACATTTTTCGTTGCCTCTCGCTGTGCGGTCTCCAGTGCAACCAGATTAGATTTAAATCAGGGTTGGCAGGCCTGGATCGCGTACTTCACACGGGGCCTCACATACGCATTAAGCATTTGGGGGAAAATGGAGGGATCCAGCCTCCCGAACACCCTCCCTAATAGACCGACATGTCGGTTTGCAGTTTTGGAAACCTCCAAGGTCTGCGCCGAACAGACGGGGTCGCCTTACATCACCACCAAAAGGTCCCGCTCCTGAGGCGATTTCAAACATGTAGTGTTCAAGCTTATATACGTGGATTTGTGACGTACATGCATAGTTTTGCACTTGTTTGCGTTAAACGGGTAGCTTTTTTAATTCGCAAATAATACCCATAGACTATATAGTCAAAAATAAGACAAGTACAGTTATAAGCATGCCAAAAATGACGCGATAAGCCGGTGAAGGCCGGACTGAGAATGGGTGACTGGGGAGCATTTGAACGACGGTGCCACCTTCGATCGATATTCCTGTCGAACAACTGAAAACAAGCGTTACAGCAGCCACTGGTGCGAAGAAAATCGCGCTTGACCGCCGCCATTGTCCGACGCTGAGGAGTTGGTACGTGGCCATCAAAATCTTTCTTACGATTCAATGGAAGGGGGTCACGAGGTGTTTTGCGCAATGGTCAAGCGTTTGATATGTGGGTAATTGGCCCGACGTAGTTTTAAAGGTAGAGCCAATGTAACATCCAATTTTCACTACGCAAAGTCGCACATCATTTGTTTCGAACTACCTACATAGTCTTCCTACAGGAGGCATTCTATTGGGCTGAGAGACAGTAGGTACGAGGGGTGCACAAAAACAAACCGAACTTTGGCTATAACGTCTTTATTGCTCAGTGCACATTTCAAACACTTCCTCTCACAAAGTAATCCCCTCTACTAGCAATACACTGTTCTCAACGGTGCTTCCATTTTCGGAAAGTCTCCTGGAACTTACTTTCTGTGATAGTGCGCAGGTCTCTTGTCGCATTGTCCTGAATCTCCTCCATGGTTTGCAAACGACGTCTTTTCAACGTGCTTTTAAGTTTGGGAAACAGGGAAAAGTTGGCAGGGGCTAGTTACGGCGAATACGGTGGGTGGTGCACAACGTGAGTGTGATGTTTTGCTAGATAGTTGCAGACAGGAAGCGATGCGTGAGCCGGCGCATTATCATGATGCAAGATCCAAGTCTGATTTTCCCACAGTTCAGGCCCCTTCTTGCGCTTGGCATCCCTCAATCGCGCTAGAATTTGATGACGGCATCCTACGCTGACGACGACGATTTCCACAGATCACAGCACAAACTCTCTTGATATGCTCATCGTCTGTTGATGTGCATTGTCGTCTAGGCTTGAGATCGTCACCGACCGACATTCTGCGGTGTTCAAAACACTTAAACCACTGCGTGCGACTCATACATTCCTCCCCGTATGCTTGGCTAAGCAATGGAAATATCTCTGTAAAAGTTTTGCCAAGTTTGTAGCAAAATTTCACGAGCACACACATTGTTCTTCAAGCCCTTTCATTGCCTCTTTTTGGCACTAATCCAACGCATAGCCTGTGCAGGTGCTTAGTTCAGCGGTTGTAGCTCGCCAATAACATGCAGAGCGAACTGCGGCAAATGGCAGTTTGTTGTCTAAACAATCTTCCATATGCACTCAGTAGCCGCAGCGCGCTCCTTCTGCTGGTTGGCGTGCTATTTCAAAAGTTCGGTTTCTTTTTGAAAACCCCTGTACATCACTAGCTGGTTCCGATATGACAACATTGTGTACGTAGAACAACGGTTACCGCCGCCTTCCCTATATCTTGACGGCCGTTAGCCAACTGCTATTTCTGTGTCACAATCAAGCTTCGACGAAAGAGCCCGGCATTTACCAAACGCAGAATGGCTTAAAGGCAGTATAGGGTGTTCCTCAACTTCCACTTTATCACGGTATCTGGAACTCATCCACGTCAAATTATACGACTATCACCGTTTCTATCAAAACTTCTTGGCTACTGGTGAACACGATACTGGCCAGAAGTTACTGTTAGCCTAAATATGACATTCCATCCTAAAGAGACTTCCTTAATCACAGTTACAGATGGAAGCCAACAATCCTTGGACTGAAACTATCATTTCCATTCAGTGCTTATTCTTATGCATAGCCCAAAGACCCTTTCCGCTATTACTTCTATCACACTTCGTGAGCATTCAAATGCACGTCCATTTGGCAATGGCAATTTTGTCAGCTAAAGTTACCGGTACAAATCACTCCAATGGGCCCGAGTAGGCTTAATGATGCTCATCTTTCGATCATGCTGCACCATTGTTGAATTTAAAATAGGGATCCATGTTTCCACCTTTCGCTCCTATTCCTCACAACTTTGACCGAGGATATTCCTATCACATGCCTGCGCTCCTCCGGCCCAGTCGACCCACTTGTCCGGTACAGTGGTAGTGACCAGTAAAGGATTAGGTTTATTGCTTAGTCGTATCGAACATACCTTTACATATATCCACACATGAAGACTATATATTGCGGCTGCTAAGCGGTACGAGATTCGTATTCAGTCAGCATGATTTTCCGCCCGACTGGTGTCACCGCAGACTCACGATGAAAGCCAACCTTCTCACTATTGCGCTTGCCAGATACTATTTTGACCTAATCTAATAGAGAGGTAAGCGGAGCCAATGTCTAAATACGAGGTTGCGCGCGGGCTTACCGCGGAGCAGGTGAGCTGCCTGCTGCATGTGAAGCTCATCAGCACTGGTGTGGAACACGACCTTCGTCTGTTCCGCCAAATATGGGAATCGGGTGCGAGTTGATTGGCCATCAAATACAAGCCCGCGTCGAAGGAGGCGAGCCATTCTGCCAAATATGGAAAACCCGTGGGACAGAATTCACTCCCATTGGCTGAGAACTAGACGCAGAAGAGTGGGTGGCCTGTGCTTCCAAAATTAGTACGTTTCATCCACCAATAAATAGAGTTGACTTATGCAGTAGAATATACCGTGTTTACCGAGCCTTGGTCTTTTGCATCCTTACGGGTGGCTGGGCGCGTGGCTGAGCAGACAGACAGTCACAGTCTCACGGGTGAAGCAACACAGCAGTACAGCAATGGCGATGGGAGTCAGAAGAACCCAAAGGTGTCAGTCAGTTTTGAACAATTGCTGGCTAGTTTGCAGCAACAGCAAGCGCAGTTTGAGAAAGCACAAGCCAGGCTGATCGAAACGCTGACCAAGAATTTCTCACTATAAGCAGGCTCGGTAACAGGAGCAAGTGAAAGTGGCCCCCAACAGAAACATTGACCCAGCAAGTTTATGAGTTCCGTTACGATGCGATGCCGATATTACCTTTGAATCGTGGTTCCATAAATAGGAAGACTTGTTTCGCCTTGATTTAGCCGGTGTCTCGGAGACAAGGGAGTTCACCTTATGCCGTGGAAATTGGGCGCGGCCGAGCACGTAAAGTTCATGAATTTTATCTTACCGAAGATCACTGATTTAACATTTGAGGAAGCGGTTGCTGCTTTGTCGCAGATATTTGGAGAACAGTCGTCACTATTCAATATCCGATACAGGTGCCAGACAATAAGCAAGCGAGACGATGAAGACTGGGTTACTTACTTGAATCGCGTGAATCGTGAGTAGAACGGTCGCTGTTTCACAGGATGATAGGTGATCAGTACAATTGCCTTATTTATGTGTGTGGTCTTCAAGCGACCAAAGGTGCTAATGTCCGAACAAGAGTACTGAGCATTATTGAACAAAATCCCGAGATCACACTGCAGGAAGTGACGAACGAATACCGAAGCTTGAGGAACTTGTAGCATGATGCTGCTATGATCCAACAGTCATCCACCCCGAGTAGCAAAGATATCATTTGCAGGTTCAGTCGAGTTCCTGAGAAGAATCGGTTCATGTGAGTTCAACACATTCTAAACCCTCTTCTGCTTGTTAGTTTTGCAGGGAATGGCACTTTGCGCAAAACTGCCCGTTCCGGAATCACATTTGTAATCGCTGTGGCAAGCGAGGACACAAAGAGTTGTGTTGTCTTGCGAGGCGATCAACTGTGAGCGGAAAACGGCGTCGAATCCCAGTGAGCTTCCGATGTCACGACGAGACCAAAACTGTGACGGCGACTTTCAAGGTTGGTGGTTTCAGCAGGCGTAAGTCTACAGTTTTGAAGATCAATGTTAATGAAGTTAGGCTGCAGCTAATTACTGCGTCAGCCACCACTCTGATTTGTCGTGGCACATGGTGTATGCTGGGACGACCACCGCTTGTCCACACAGACCACAGCCCGAAACGCACCCGGGGTTATCTTGAAATGACTCGAAGAGTTGCATTGTCAGATTAGTTTCCGAGATCAGCACATTCGTACAACCTGTTTTGTGACAGATCAAGTAGGATTTCATCTGCTGGGCCTGGAGTGGATGGGGGAATTGAACTTACTTGACCAGTCAGTTGACAGTATATGCCAGAAATTACAAGTCGATACCCGCACAGACGCCGAATATGAACCTCGAACGTTACAGTCAAATTGCAGAACTGAAGCGACCCCACGAAAGTCTGTTTCAATTCGGTCTTGGATGTTGTCGGTTAGCCAGAGCAGACCTGAACCTCAACCAAGACACCAGACCAGTTTTTAGACCAAAACGTGCAATGCCGTACGCAACCCAACCACTAGTGGAGTCTGCAATCGGAAGGCATAATCGAGCGCGTACATCACTCAGAATGGGCGGCACCCGTCGTTGTGGTGAAGAAAGGAAACGGCAAGGTACGTATTTTTTCCGACTTTTCAACCGGCTTAAATTTCATATTAGAGAATCACCAGTATCCTTTGCCCATACCTGAAGATTTGTTCACCAAGCTTAACGGTGGCAAATGGTTTGCGAACCTCGATCTAGCTGATGCTTACCTACAAGTTCCAGTAGCTGAGAACTATTGCAAATTACTGACGATCAGCACACATCTTGGACTTTTCCAGCACAATCGGATGCCATTCGGAGTGAAAACTGCTCCCGCCAATTTTCAAAAAGTAATGGATACGCTGCTGAACGATATCCCTGGGGTCGCAGTATACCTGGATGATGCATTGATTATGGAGTCTGACCGATGAAATTTGCTAGCCACGTTAGAGAAAGTGCCTTCATGTCTAGAAGAAGCTGGCTTCAGGTTATGAGTTTGAAACATGCAATTTCCTGATGGAGAGTGTCGTTTCTCGGGTTAATCAATAACAAACATGGCCGGCATCCGGATCCCGCTAATATAGAAGCCGTCAAGCCGATGCCACCGCCAAAAGAGGTTGCCGAACTTCGTTGCTTTCTCGGCCTTGTAAGCCATTATAGTGTCTTCTTGCCAAGTCTACATCAGACAAGAAGTCTTCTAAACGAGTTGCTGATGGAAGGGAAAGAATGGCGATGGACAAAAGAGTG
The DNA here is from genome assembly GCA_944474145.2 of Dicrocoelium dendriticum. NCBI lineage: Eukaryota > Metazoa > Platyhelminthes > Trematoda > Plagiorchiida > Dicrocoeliidae > Dicrocoelium > Dicrocoelium dendriticum. The sequence goes on along the minus strand of OX104064.1, from coordinate 202,295,246 downwards.
CTAACAACCCTTTGATACAGTTAAGCCAGCGCTTAGTTCTGATTTGCTCTTGACCCACTTCAACCCAAATTTTGAGCTTGTTTTTGCTTCGGACGCCTCCAATAATGAAGTAGGTGCTGCCATTTCCCCCGGTTCCACGAGAAGATAAGGCGCGGTCGCTGACAGTAGCGGAGAAGAATTACAGCCAGCTTGAGAAGGAAGCGCTGGCAATTGTTTTCGCAATGAAACGGTTTCACAAGATGCTATATGGTAGACATTTCAAACTGATCACGGACCACAATCATTTACTCTCGATATTTGAGTAAAAGTAGGGTATTCCTGTTTTCACATCAAGTCGGTTACAGAGATGAGTAACCGTACTGCTGGCTTACGATTTCAGTATACAATACCGATCTACTCAACAACTCGGCCAAGCTGACGCTCTATCTCGTCTCATCAGTTCCCACTCGGAAGAAAACGATGACTGCGTGATCGCATCTGTCAAATCTGAGTCGGAAGTTTAGCGGATCCTGGTTGACAGTGTAAGGGAAGTACCAGTAACTTCGGACACAATTCGTGCAGAGACGGCTCAAGACGAAATCTTTCTGAAAGTGACAGGGTTTGTGCATTCCAGTTGGCCTACTATCAGAATTTCGACTGAGTTACGACCATTCTTCAATCGGCGCGGATCTATTTCGGTCGTTGACAAGTGTCTAATGTTTGGAGACTAAGTCGTGTTACCAAGGAAGTTTCGGTAGCGTATCCTACAGCCGTTTCATTTAGGACATCCGGGAACCAGCCGAATGAAGGCACTAACACGAAGTTTTGTGTACTGGCCTCAAATGGATTCAGAAATCAAACAGTTTTGCCAAAGCCATGAATCTTGTCAGCAAGTGGCGAAGGTCCCCCCAAAACTTCCGTGGCAAGCTTGGCCCGAGTCAGAGAAGCCCTGACAATGAGTCCACTTGGATTATGCAGGACCAATCGTCTGTCAATCTTATCTGATTTTTGTCCATTCCTACACAAAGTGGCCCGACGTGATTCCGATGTAAAATCCCACCGCCCAGCACACTATCAATTAGCTGAGCAAACTGTTCCACGCACCGGAGATGCTGGTTATGGACCACAGAGCATAATTCATATCAACGCTGTTCCGATAATTTTGTATGCAAAACGGAATCCAGCACAAGTTTTCGCCGCCGTACCAACCACAATCGAATGGGCAGGTGGAATAGTTCGTAGATACCTTCTCAAAGCTAAAAGTACGAGGGTGTCACGCGATGCAATTCAGCTGTTTTTGCGAATGTATCAAAACACTCGGAATCCAAACACACCGGAGGGAAAACCTCTTGCTGAATGTCTATTTGGACGAAAACGTAGAACGACATTCGATAGCCTGATCTCCAGAAATGTTGGAAAATGCAACGGACAAACGAGAGAATAGTATGATAACAGGCTTCGGAGGTTCAAGATCGGCGATTTGGTGTACACACGAAACTTCCAGACCCTGGGAAGATGGTCTATCGGAACGGTTATGACAAGAGGGGTGAGGTTATTTATGAGATAATGGTCAGAAAGGACATGTGGACCAGAAACGTCAATCATCTACGACCGTGGCATGGAAACACTCAAAGACCTTAAGAACCAGCAGCACTACAGTGGGATATACTACTAGATACATTTGGTTTGGAAAACGGAATTGACCCCCAAAGCGGAACACAGCCGGTCGCCCAGGTGCCACACGACTTGTCATGCAGACCAAGTGGAAGAAGATGGCAAGCGCAATGGCTACAAGTGGACCCCAGCGTAAAAAGCTACGACGAAGCCCGAGTGCGGAAAATAGGTAGGAGCGATCAATTCGAAGGGGCGAGTAATAGAGAGGTAAGCGGAGCCAATGTCTAAATACGAGGTTGCGCGCGGGCTTACCGCGGAGCAGGTGAGCTGTCTGCTGCATGTGAAGCTCATCAGCACTGGTGTGGAATACGACCTTCGTCTGTTCCGCCAAATATGGGAATCGGGTGCGAGTTGATTGGCCATCAAATACAAGCCCGCGTCGAAGGAGGCGAACCATTCTGCCAAATATGGAAAACCCGTGGGACAGAATTCACTCCCATTGGCTGAGAACTAGACGCAGAAGAGTGGGTGGCCTGTGCTTCCAAAATTAGTACGTTTCATCCACCAATAAATAGAGTTGACTTATGCAGTAGAATATACCGTGTTTACCGAGCCTTGGTCTTTTGCATCCTTACGGGTGGCTGGGCGCGTGGCTGAGCAGACAGACAGTCACAGTCTCACGGGGGAAGCAAATCAGCAGGACAACATAATCGTCCTTCGTGTATTTGCTCCTACATTTCGACAGACATCGATCAAGCCTACTACTCTGTTCTATACAGCTGGCTACCAGTATTAGTGCACTTATTTACCGAAGGAAGTTGAATCTCTTTTCGTGGCCGTGGTATTTAGTTTTATTTTTAGCAACAGTCTGCGAGTAGACAGGAGCCACCAGAAACCATGGGACTCAAAAGATGGTACAGTAATAGTAAAAGAAAACACAACAAATCGCATGGAAGTTCATGGTGGCCGTGGTAGGCGTCGGTGTCTCTTTCAGCGTTGGGGATACTTGGTATATTCTATTTTGAAGTTTTGATTTACTCGCCGAGCCTGGCAGTTTGCTTGCAAACAGTTTGTCACTAAGCTAGCTGACATCTTCGATGCCTACTTGTACGGGCTTTTTTGGTAAGCATAAAGGTTCGGGATGCTTCACGTATTTGTGACAGACTGCGGAGAATCGGGCGCACTTCTTTTGTTAAACCATGCGATTATAAGTTTTACTTATGGTTTCTAGAGCAACGGGAAAGCAATCGTCAGTAACCGTTATGTGCAACCCGTTGATTCCTTAGATTACATTTCGTTGCATTCTGTGAAGTAATTACGAGGCGGTTACGTATCTTCGCTCCATAAGTCTAGTCAGTCGGATTCCACTTACTTTCCTCTTTTGCTTACCCAAACCAACGGTATTTCGGCCGTTGCGATACTAGCACCACTAGACTAGCAGAGTGACGCATGGATCTCGCACTTTTGACCGATAGACCCGCTTCATTCGCGTGCGGCTTGCTTTCCACAGGGTTCGTCAGATTTGTAAATCACCAGATTTGGGGTTCCGATCTCCACGAACTCCCGCGGAGTTTAGGGTAACGACCCGTGCCTCCTCGTTTAAGCACAGTTCCAGTGATAAGTGAAACATACGTGTGGGTTATCTTATTAAGCGTGCTTCATGGGTAATCTACCCATATCCAATGAACGCTAGGAACGCAAGACAGACACATTTTGTTAGCGAGTACATGTAAGGGATCGCGTATCAGATTTGTTGACCAGAAATTGGCTTGGAACATGTCCTGTCAGGCCACTTCTTCAGCTTGGATGAATGACAATGTGGCGCGCTAACATTTGGCAGCTTATCTTTCTCACCGGAAGCGGAGACTAGCGGCACCCGTTCTCGGATTAACCTGTCACCATAACCGAAGACTGCCACATGTTCACCTGTAAGGGGATCAGCGGTACCATACGTTTCACAACTCCAACGCGCCATGAGTAGTGTAAAAGCAAGGAAGTAGTACTCGGAGGTATGAAAACAAGTCTCCAGGCTTCCGCATGATCGGCTCGGACCTGGATGCTCACGGGAAGCTACTACGCGTGGGAAATTTAAACCCATGGCAAGGCTCCTATCGTAGCGAAGCAACCGGAACCACAATGGTGCTGGCGCATTTTGCCAGCGTTTCGCTCTTTCCTTGGGCATACCAGGTTCAAGGATGTGTGCCCCCGGGAGCAACCTGAACCATTGCCCTAACACCGGTGTGAACTTGATACGCTTCGTACGTAGGCCAAGAACATGATTATTAAAACAGACGCATTCTCGTATGCGTCTACTCAATGAACGTGGTCGTTCGATTAGCTTCCCTAGAATGATAACTGGTCCCTCTTTTTGAAGTTGGTCTCAGTAAATTCATGCCTTTTCGGCTTGTGTTCTCCGTTAGTTGTGTCTCCGGCAGAAAACATGATTGAGCCCACCCGATGGCCTGTCATTGGTTACAATGGACGATCGGAGTTCATTTGATCGCGTCATCTGCATGAGCTTTTACATTGCGAGTCATTTATGACTCTTTTTGTGTACACTCTGAACGTGTTGTCGATCACTGCAGCATCTACTCCCTTCATCACAAAAGTGAAGCAACTAGTTGATAACGTCACACGCACAACCGCCAATCGGGTTGGTTGTTTCCGAGATTCATACGCGTTGGGAATATTCTATACGATGTTCGGTTGTGGTTTGTAGCCTTTCTTAGCTCTGATAACGCGGATATCTAATGCAGTAACCTCAGTGATTCTCTCGAGCGGTTAAACCTGATAGAGGTAACATGTGGCTCGATGCTTCTCGCCGTTATGGTCTACATAAAATTCACGCCAAACGGCTATCGTACTTGCTATTAGTGGGATACGTATCTCAGAGGGTAATAGGGTTGGTTCTACATCTCGGCAAATTGCCCATTTTCTGTCATCCAAGTGGTTACCAAATGCTTCAAACTCACCGTTTTTGTGCTATCACGTGTATGTATCAGGATGTCGTTTACTCACCAGTGAACCTTAAACCAATGGTCACGCCCAATGCTTTTGTGGGATACTATCAGTTCAACTATGTCGCCAATTCTCCTCAGGTGCGCACACTGCTAGCCGGTTGAAATGACAGCCACATGAATCCAGGAGCATACCTCCTGACAGAGCCCACTTAGTTCCTTCACAACAATCAGAGGAAAAGTCGATACCCGCTTGCTCTAAACTGTGAATACCTCAACCTTTCGGTCATCGACACGCAACGTATGGTATCAACTGGAACTTGTGGCACTTCTCATCCTACCTGTGCAAAGTTGGTGGCCACATTCTACCATATAGAATAACAAGCAGTGCCTGGTGACATTTGATCGATCGATCTAAGCTTACCAACGATGGGGTCATCGATTGTTGTTGCCATTTCCCCAACCTTGTTTTCACCCTACTCATGGAACAGAAGCAGCTGAAGCTCTAGGGAAAGTGCTTGATTTCAGACTGTTCCGCACGCGCATTGATTTTCGATCACTCGCGCCAATTGTGGGACCCTTCGATTCATCCAAAAATAACTCCGCTAAATTGTAGTGCTTCTGACTGCCTACTTGGTCCCTGACCAACTGGAGACCGCCGAATTAAAACCCCCGAACTCCCCAGCTCATGCATGCCGTTTCGAAACTATTTTAATATTCTGGAGTATCGCTTCCTGGCTGTAGCGGGAACTGGTTTCTATTTTTTTCGTCGATGATTTAACGAGTCATCACTGGACATTGAATGAATTCGTACTTTTGATAATGTTAATGATACTGAACTTACATACTTCACTTTCACATAACCTAAAATTTCGTTTTTTTAACAGTTTTGTGGTCCCGTTGCTTTTTGTCCATAGGTGAACTCTAACGTAAGTCGACGTGCTTTCCGCTGAGGTGGCTCACTTGCTTCCCTCATTCGTTATTTGTGTGCACCAAACTCCTGTAGCCCTGCACCTTGTGTCGCTTGGCTTTTTGAAGGTCCTACCCATTAGCCGTCCTTTTTTTCTATCGTTTGTAATGGCTTACATGTTTTATTCCACTGCCAATATGTACTGCATTCTGCTGCCGTGAGCACATCTAACAAAGTTGCCGGCGATTTTGTTCATTCGCTGTGATTGGTGTGACGGTGGGGTTCTCAGATGCATGCTACTCCTTCATGCAGAACACCGTGCTGCGCCCTTTGGGGACCATCTTGCATGATCTGCTCGTCGATAATATGGGTATGTGTATGCCTTCATCTTTCGTTGGTACATCAATGGATTAACGCTGTCACTTAGATCATGTCGAAGGCATGGTGGTGGAATCCCCATCTGGGAGCTTAACCGGGTGATAGTTGGACCGTCGGCTTTTGTTTTACTGTGCTCCAAGCTGTCTCGGATTTTACAAGCCGATGGGTAGCATCTAGTACGCGTACAGCACTAAAGGAGTCACGGAGTCACCACCGTGATTAACTATATCTCGCTGTTATTTCTCTTACTAGATCTACCTACAAAGTGATCTCAGCTATGTTGGGCTACACGGTCCACAGTCCCTAGTGCGGTTGGATTCTGAGAATTGTATATTCATCCGCGTTCCCCTACGTTCTGCGTCCAGAGACGAGTGATTCCATTTTGTTGGCCGAAGCTGTCCTGGTACACTGAACCGGCGTACCGTTGAGATTGTTGGCCGGTTTAATGTGGGTCCTTGTTCGTGCTTTCATCTTGCTTTCTCAGCTCGATTCATCCAATACATTTTCATCCCAGTCATCACGCAACAAAACGAAGTCCGTGATACCATACAGTTCAGTTCATTGCAATTGGTGTTTAGGTTCCACTTGGCGCTGCGCAGCATGAATTAAAGTATCCGTTTGAAAGGTATTTTAAGGTACATCCCTGGGGATTGTGCCAGGGGTTCGCGTTGCAGCAACAATATCAATTTTATCACCACGCCTGATGGAACCTACTAAGACGCATCAGATGATATCTGCGAAGCTTTCAGTGCTTAAGTTGCCGAATCAATGGTCGCGGAATCATCAGACACACCGGCACTTATTATACCGCACAACTATGTAAGTCTATGCACAGTGGAATTCAGTATAGCAAAAATCACTGATCAAGTTTCCTGCTTATGCTCCTCAACTTGCGCAAACCCTGATGGGATCCGCCTTGTTTAATAAAAAGCAGTGGTAGTGACTTCCTTCTATTTTTGCTCAACATCTTCACACTCTCTTTTAAAACGGAGTATACCCTAGTCAGTGGAAAACTTCGGTCGTTATCCTGCGACATAAAAATGACGCCGTCCAGATGTTGAAACTTTCGTCCCATCAATCACACACCCATCGTATCTAGAATAAGGGAAAGGATAGTGAAAGATGAACTATTTGTTTTCTTGTACAAGGCTAACATCATCAGCAATTCGCAACACGGCTTCATGCCAGGTCGATTCTGCGCAACATGACAGAGTGGCTTTTTAAGCAACACAACGGCTGCCATTGACAACGGAAACAGTGTCGTAAACCTGTTGCTGGATTTGCAAAATGCCCTTGATAGAGTGCCTCATAGAAGGTTACTAAACAAACTGAAGGCTATAGGCATTGGAGAACCGATGTTCTCTTGGCTTTCTTCATATCTAATTGGTAGACAGCAGGTTGTGCGCATTGGCGACCATTTCCCTAAAACGAAGGCAATCACCAGTGGACTGATTCAAGGGAGTGTTCTTGGTCCTTTTCTTTTTTAGTATATATTAACCATATATTCCAGAGAATACGGAATGGTGTTACATTTATCTTTGCTGATGACATTAAAGTTGTCTACGCACAACCACGTGCTAACACCCAGGAAGCCGTACGTCTCATTCAGGATGGCCTATTTGCCCTTGACTCCTGGTGCCAACTGTGCCAGATGTCATTTGCCGTGGACAAGTGTAATATTTTGTCATACAAATGCCAAGTACCGCCAGACAGTTTATTACTACAAGGCGCATATATCTCGCAATGTAGAACAGTTTGCGACTTTGGCGTGCGATATTCAGTCATTTTTAACTCTTCCGAACATTGTGACTTTCAAGTTTCGATAGCCATGAAGAACATCTGTCATCATGTTTACCTCACGGAATCTCGCATATCGCTTTACAAAACTTATGTACTACCGTGTATGGAATACTGTTCGGTGGTTCAGTCTAATCTGCGGAAATCTGACCAGCGTGCTCTTGAGAGGGTCCAGAGACGCTTCACGGAAAAGCTATGTGGATATTCCTCAACGTTGACAAGCAGAAGGCGATGATGTGATAAATTTGGATTTGACCCAGTGTGGCTACGGAGAATGGAGCTGAACCTATTTTTTCTTTACAGAATCATAGACCGTCATATTCGCAGTCTAGATAACGGTGTTCACATCTTTTAACAGCAGATATCCAATCCGTAACAAAGATATAAAGGTCATTATTCAAAAATTTACTAAGAGAATCAGAGGTTTCTTTCTAATCCACTACTCAAAGGTTTGCGACAAACTTCCGAGTGTTATCAGAACATGCCATAGACTGCAATTTAAGCTTGCGATTAGTAAGCAGTTAACCATCCAAAACGTGATTAACATATTCGGGATATCACAGTCCATAGGTAACGCTTTCGAAAACGGTATCGATGATGCCTGAAAAACTTTCGAAACACAGCATTTCGGACAACAGCCCCATTTATTTCATTTCATTTTTTGCGGCCCCTAGATCTGTCATGTGATTGTGAAGAATCCTGGTTCAAGGACAGGAAAAAATGGCAAAACGATTCTTTATTACTTTGTGTTACTTGATTTGAAATTGCGCCCAGGTTTATTTCTGAAAAAGTATTAATGCAATGTCATAGGAAGGTCGTACCATTATTTGATCTGTTTCTTCTAGGAAACAGCTTCTCTATCGTCGAGGAAGGTACAATTTATTTATTTATTTATTTAATCATCTGCTTTGGTTTAGAACTGTTCGAAGTAGTCGTGCTTTTCGGGGTATAAAATGTGAGTGAGTTTCAATCAGATGCTACTATCAGTATTCAGATCAAGCAGATCTCCATCGCTCCAAAATGAATTTGGGTTAGTCCGTGGAATGCCGAGGGGTTGCACGTGTGGCCTCCACGCTTACAGTTCTAGCAACACTCACGTGATTGCAGTGGTTTAATCTTGACAGTCGAAAATTGTTCATGCTATTTGTATGGTGTTTCGGCTGCGGATTGAGACTTGTTCAAAATTAATTTTCAGCGAAAAGCTGATGTTCTGGAATGTAACTGTGGGTGCCATTAACCGTTCCCTGTTGTGTGGAGGCATGGTAGGGTCATGCTATCCGCTTCCAAGCATTCGTGGACATGTGTCCAAGATACTTTGTATTAAGTGTCAACACTAAATAATCCTAAGTAAAGGACTCGAACTAAAGTGAAACAATGATCAACAAGTTAGAACTGGTAAAGTACGGTTGCTTGACAAGTCCCATAAGTTGGCCGGACTGACGAGGATTGTCAAACCAAAGGTAGAAAAGCGACAGAAAAAAGGGGAAAATTCGGAATTAAAATGACTCACCTAGCTGTTCCCAGGAAGCTGATGCAGGTTACCTAACCGCTATAGTTCGAAGAAGACTGGTGAGCACATACTGGTTCGCGTTATATCTTACTCCATGTGAAACGGACTATATCAAGTAGTGCAAATGGGAAAGCGTGTCGCCAAGGCTTTTTTTGCAAAGCGTTCCTGTAGAGGCACAAAGGACAGGAGTTGGAAGACGGTTCCATGTTCGGGATATTCGAAGGGAGAAATGTTTTGTTTGCCACTGAAGTCGGTTATGGTGTGCAGCTAGTTTAAGCTTGTGGCCTCTCAGGTTTGTTCTTTGGCTGAGTTACAACATGTCGCGACAGGCGTGATTTGGACTAATCAGTATAAATTAAATCAGGATGAGGTCTCCTCACTGACGCGGACATTAACCTCTATGCAATCTAAGGGCTTGTAGCCTGCGTTGTTAAGGCAGATGAAACAACCCCCTAACCAGTTTAGTCGGCCTACGTTGGGGAGCTCCAAGTGCATTATCCTCACGCTTGCGTCAAGTTCGCTAGGCTTGGATCGCTTATTCCACGTGGGTCCTCACATGGGCGTTCAGTATTTGCAGAAACGTAGATGGCTCGGACTTTCTGAAAACCTTCCGTAAGAGTCTAACCTGCTGACTACCCTTTCTTGATGCTTTCTCGACCTGTTTCGAGCAGTCAAATTCATCCGACACAATTATCCAGAGGTCACTTTCCTGGGAAACAGGTTGCAACTTCCGATCCCCAAGTCGGTGATCGCAATCGGATGACGTCCAGCGATATTTGCCTGACTGGTGAATATTTCATTCACTTAAGGTGAACACAATAACTCGTGGCTCCGTTTGGCTCCAGCATAATTCACTGTCGTAGAGAAGCCCAAGCTGTCACCATCGGATTCGGGACAGTCCGTGACAGCTTTCTGGTAGCAAGCTGCTTTATTAGGTGAAAACAGAATGTCAATGCGCTTGGATGCGTTCAGCATCAAGCAATGGGATTTCGACTATTGCACTAGCTCGTCAACACAAACTTGTGGCTTGGTTGAAAAATCTGAGTTCGGATGATTTATGTCGATGATTACATCAGCAGCATACTTTTACAAAATTGTTTTTTCGAACCAGGTATGGAGAATGACTCGCTGTTGGTGTAGCAAAGTTGCGAACTAATTCATTTAAGTGTACAACAGAATTCATACTATACCGAGTGACTCCGGTTAGTTGTTTCATCTTCCGCTAGATTTCACGGCAACTGTTGTTTCCCCACTATCTGGACATAAACATGCTTGCGTTGATGCCTTTTTTCAATAACGCGATCAGAAAGGGACTTCCCTAAAGCTCGATCGTTGCTTTTGAAAGGTTCAGATTGCTTGTATTTTGGTCACGGTATGTTGTTAGACCTGTGTCGAAAACAGGCTAAGGTCTGTGGAAGCAGTCGTTTCCCTCAGTCGCGCTGTTTTCTGGAAGTAACTGCGTCCATTTTTATCTACCGTCATTGCAGCGAGTGTCGTTTTTGTGGTTTATCTTAGACCACAGGGGATACTATGAACGTAGGATGATTGGAGCTGCCAAACCGTGCCCGATTGTAGACCGAAAACATCTTCATTTCATTGACAAATACTAAATCCATGGTTGCCACTAACCTGGTAGGACCTTACACAATATTATTTATACCAAGAGTTGTAAGGAATATGGTATCAAATCTATTGAAATCATCAGAAAATATGCACAATGACTGGCCGATTCGCCCATTGACGGCAGCCGTAAAGTCATCGCAAAATTTCTCCTAAGTTGACACAACTAGGGATGCATAAATATTGGCCAGTAAAATTGAGCGGTATCTTTTCAGATATTCTTAGGAGGAGTACATCCTAACAATAAATCATTGAAACCTACACGGTTGAAACTCTAGTCCTTTTTCCAGAAATCATGCAGAATAATCGCATTTGTTGATCACAAGAATCTTCTCGCACATTTTAATGCTATTCTTGCTAAGTAAAGAATGAAAGAGAATGGAGTAGATTCAAGAAAGTCGCCAGGAACAAATAAATATCGATACTCTACCCTGTGCAATTGTCTTGTGTCTGGCGGCCATCGCAGCGTATCTGCAACCTTGACTTTTTGATCGACCAAACGGGGTGGACAAGCTCTCTCGAGCAACCAATCAGAGCCACCTTGGTGCCACCTTGGTGACCATAACAGATATTTTTGCTTGCAATTTCGGACCAAGCAGTCGATATGTAGTGGTGAATATCGGATTTTTTCACTGATAAACAGCAAGAGGCGTTAATAAAGGTGATGACACGACCGCCACGATTCCGGTACGTGCATGGGCGGTCGGCACGAAAGTAAATAAAACCGTCACTTGCTGCAACAGCGTCCTCAACATCTTTATGGGGCCATGTCTCCTGCAGCATAATGCTTCCTAGTTTTATGTTTTCACGGTAGTGAGTTATGTTTTTAAGATCCTCCATTTTCCCAGGAGTGAACAGACATAGACGACTTCAAAACATCACGGGTATATGTAATATTGGTATTGCTTGTGGAAAAACAGTAGCTGAGTAAAACAATGGGTTCTTAAAAAGTACGGTCAAAAGCGTATCTGTATTTCCTTGAAATAGTAAGTGCAGAGAACGGCCAAATTTGAAAGCTCCGGCTCAGCTAGTTGTTAGTTAATGACCGCAGAAGACCGGTGACGCCCGCAAAAAGCGCCCCATTGACTAAGCGAAGTGTTCATCTGGATCTCGAATGCCATGAGGATGGGAATGAAATAACTCCGCAAACTCTTCACATCACCATAGTGATACGACTAATCTAGGTCCAATTCCTTGATGTAGCAGAAGTATGTCACTCCTGATTACTTCATCCAAGAAGTGTGTCGGTCAATAGAGATTATGCCTTGTACCTGCTGTTCCCTAGGTTTGATTTACTAACCGCATGCTTGCGTGCTGAATTTCTTTTTCTCAGGGGATTGGCCTGGTTTGCTACATTGTTTGAGTGCTTATTTTGTTATCTCATGTTAATGGCTACCTGGATAATCTCTTATTCACTTGCACAAATCGCTTAAAGCAAAGGTGGTTAACTTCGTTAATTTTTTGCGGTTGTTGCCTTTTTAGCGCTTTGCTGACATCTTGAATTTATCGTGGATTTGTTGATAACCTGACTTCGATGGTCTCAGTCGAGCCGCCAGTGAAGTAGACTGGTCACTGCCGCAGGATTCATCTGTTGAAGCCTGTTGGTCTGTTAGTAAGGATGGTGTACAATAATTGTGCACTCGTTTCGTACCCCTCAAGTATACGAAAGCTGGACCAGTGAAGCCAGATTGGTTCGACAGAGAGTATGGTTAAGTAGCTCGATGGCGACGCGTATTGTGGGATAAATGCCTCGTTTCTGGCTCTGCCGACGATTATGAGGCGTACAAAACGCAGCGAAATCTGTGCAACAGCGCAGAAGCGCGAAAGCGTCGGTGGTTCGAAGAGGAGCTCGCAGCCTCAGCGAAGATGGCCCCTAAGAAGATTTTTACTTAGGTGATGCGACGAGTAAGGCCCGCGAGTCACTTAGCTGTGTTGGAGGGTACTGACGGACAGCCTGTGATCTCCAGCATTGAACTGGCTTCCTCATTGGCGTAGCACTTCGCTTCCGTATGTCCAAGTGAGCATGCGCCTATGCCGAGCTCGACGTGTGCAGCTCCTACTGAACTCGAGGACATGGATTGCTGTGTAGATGTCCACAGTCTACTCGCCAGTCTTGATACCACGAAAGCTGCCGGAGCCGATAGACTTCATCCTCTTATTTCAAAGTCCTTATCGGCCATCATCACACTTGCCGTGATGCATCTGCTCTACAGGTCGCTTTCCGAGGGTACATTGCCGAGCGACTGGAAATGATCGGTAGTGAAGCCGACTCCAAAAGGCGGTGACCCACCCAATGTAGATACTTATTAACCGATTTCTCCCACCTCTCTTTTGGCGAAGACGCTCAGGAACATTGTGAAAAGGGTCTTCACCAGCTGTTAGAGCCGAAAGATCTCCTAACGTTGGCACGGCACGACACGGCTTCATAAAGGGCCGCTCGTGCATCACCAACCTGCTTTTGACGCGGCAGGACTGGTTGCGGCCGTGGAACCTAGAGAAGTCAGTGGATGCTATCTACATTGCTTTCAGTAAAGCTTTCGATAAAGTGAGCCAAGAGGTCCTGTTCCACAAGGTGAGGATGCGTGGTGTTGGTGAAGCACTGCACCAGTGGATCAGTGACTTCCTTATTAGGAGAAGTCGGCACGTAGCCTAAAAGCTCGTCTCGTAATCTCGCGACTTGGGTTGGAATCCGCGCAGGGGTTGGCGTCCTCGCGGTATACTCAGCCTACGTGCGGCTGATGGCGGTCGCACGGCAATGAAGCGACGTTACGGCATACAGCTGACACATTATTATTATTATTATTATTATTATTATTATTATTAGGAGAAGATGGCGAGTTTAGGTGGATGACCACCTAACGGAATGGTACCCGTCCACTAGCGGCATACCTCAAGGCACGGTACTGGGGCCAATTCTGTTCTTGATCCACATCAAGAAAGTACCTCAGCTTCTTCGTTCATCCTGCCCGTTATTTGCAGACGATCTGAAGATTTGGAGGATTATTGATTCTCTTGGCGACGGTTACGTCCAGCAGCAGAACCTGAACCGCCTATCCCGGTGGTCTGCAGAAGTTGACCTACCGGTCAACCCAGCCAAGTCCTCGTTTGTGAGTCTGGGGAGGGCTTGCGTGCACCGTGGCTAGCCACCCGCATCATCCCACCAGTTCCGTAATGGCTCTAGGCGGACTATCACGCTATGATCTGAAGTCTCTCCACAACACGAACAGACTGTACGTAAACTGGCTACGCCTGCTTTGGGCACTTAGACGCAGTTTCTGCACTTGGTCTGAAGAGATTGCCACTCGTCTGTTCTCTTCCATGATAAGACCGGTGCTTGAGTACGGCTCACCCGCCTACTGTCCGATCACAATAGGTGAGGTGCAGAGACTGGAACGGGTCCAGCATGTAGCTATCCGGCTCAACGCCAGGTTACGAGGTATGTCGTAGGAGGACCGAGGTAGGAGACTAGCATTTTATACCCTGTCATATCGTCGGCTTCGAGTTGATCTCATTATGACGCACCGGATACTGCCCCTGGGCCACTTCCCTTGGTTGAGACCGCTGCTGTACGTTCTCGCGCCAAGCATCACACGCGGACACCGGTACAAACTAGTGGTATTGGATTTAAAGCGCATCGCTCACCCTCTATTTTTCGAGCGTCGAGTGGTGAAATATTGGAACAAAATGCGGGAGACACTAGTCGAGGCGAAATCGGTGTCGGAATTTAAGTGTTTCCTTGACGCCCAGTTTGCGGACTACAGGTATAGAGTGCGCATCGCACCAGGATAAGATGTACTGCAGCTGCAATATGCTGCCGCCGCGCAGCAATCAGCGAAGTGCTTCCGCACATGTGCCCGATCGACCTACAATGGAGCAAAACCGTTTTTTATTTACTTGCTCTCTATTCTCAACATACATTATTCGGCAGCAGCTGTCACCTGGTCGTGAATATGGTGCCATAAGTCGCCCACTGTGGCTATGTATTCCACATCACACAGGCGTGCAGCCATCGTCTTCTCCAGCTCATTACGTTTCTCCACTACGTTGTTCCTCCTGTTTATGGCAGGCACACAATGCGTACGTTTCCGCCCGTAGATGTACAATTTGGTCCGCACTAATTTGTGATCAGTGCCACACTCAACTCCACGCAGTACACGTGCCATGCGCACTTCACACATCTGATGCTGACGTACGATGACATAGTCGAGCAGGTGAGCGTGACCACTCTGTGGGTGCACCCAAATTGCCATATCCATCGCACTTAGTGCAAACAGCGTGTTCTCGATCGTCAGACCGTGAGTGGCACAGAGTGTGAGCAGCCGGTCATCGTTCGCATTCGCTGAACCGATGCCACGCGGACCGAGGACATCTATCCACACTGATGCATCACGCCCAACGCGCACCTTGAAATCTCCCAGCAGAACCAGTAGGTCGATCTTCGTCACAGACCGCATCAGGGAGGATAACAGAGTGTATAACTGATTAAGCGTGTCATCAGGATAACACATGGTGCGACCGTACGTGCTAATAAAAGTGGCAAACTTACCTCTTCCGAGTAGTAGGCGAACAGTCATCAGTCGCGCCTTGATGCCAGTGGGCTCACCCACCAACAGGACGTTTAGGCGCTCAGATAACACAAACCTGCCCCCATACTCATTTGGTGCTGAGGTGGCGTTTCCCGCCCAGTAGCACTTATAGCCGGCATCAGCTTCATGCAAGTTACCTTGCTTAGCTAGCCGGGTCTCACCGAGCGCCGAAATAGCGATATTATAGCGTGCGACTGCCATCGCGACCAGTGCAGTGTGCGCCTCGGGACGCTCACTCATATTTCCGTTGAGCAATGTGCGCTTTGTGCGGAAGCATACGATTGCGTTGGCAAGTAATCGTGTGGGTGGTGACGACCTGTATTGGAGGAAGTAGTGGGTTGCGTGAAATGAGGACGAGGAGAGTATGAGTTTGGGAAGAAGAAAGAAGTGAGGTGCCAGCAGTAGCATGGTTTCGCTTCTCCACCTCGTTATATGCAGCAGATAAGGCGACCCTTTTCCTAAGGCCACTGCACGACGGCTGATGTAACATGGATTTATTATTATTGGTGTAATTCATATCTGGGGAGTTGGACTAGGATTCTGCCAGGGCGCCCACACCTGACAGGAGAACGATTCGGATTCTTAGCCGAAGCCTTCGACAAAATGTGCAGCTGAAATGCAGCGGACCGTGAACCATGAGTCAGTGAACCAATTCAAACGGAATTGTGTGTCCTGAATCTTACCTAGAAGAACGGTGTAACCCAACTCCCACCTAGTAGTCAACACGAGAAGGCTTCCAGGACGTGAGCCTACGGCAAAACATTGGGAGCAGTGGGTTAACGATCTGTCAGGATCCAGCCACCACAAACCACCTGATTCTCAGGGAGTTCTATTCGACAGGGTTAGTAGGACATTGTTCGTGCTCCGACTCAAGAAGCTCATACTACCTCAATATGAAGAAAACACTGACCATAGTCATCCCACAAGTAAAAGATAAAATTGGCAAAGAAGAAGGTGATCTACAAGATAGGCCGCTGAAGCTGCGACAAGCACTGTTTGGGACAAACAGGAAGCAAACTTGAAACAATACTTGGCTGTCCATCACAGTGACCAGAAATCACTAAGGTCAGTGCATATGGAGGCCGTAAACCATCAATCCGAAGTGCGCAGGCTCGTGAGCTCATTGAGCGTTAGCATACAAAGTAACACTCGATCAATAAGTACTTGGGTCTAGAGTTCGGGTTCCGAGGACGATACAGGCTTCCGCCTAACGAGCGCCCTGCTTCATGTACTGGCAAATAAACCAGGACCCCGAGCTGTCCTTGCTTACGGAGTGTTGCGTACCAGAACCTGGATGCAGCGTTGAGGATATTTCCAGCCTAGTAACGAAACGTCTGCAAACAAATCACTCATTTGGGAAGATAACTCAAAACTCACTTTATCCTCGAGTTTGCTAGTGTTGCAGTGGGTGTTAGTTATTTCAGAGGCCAAGCAGACCTAAGTTAGACCCAAATATCCTACCAGAAGAGAACTTGTGTTCCGCTGCACGCAGGTATGGCCTAGTACTGGCAAATCGATTGCTAAAGCAACAAAAAGAACGAGATTGCTAGGCAGAAACACCATCGTCCTGACACCTGCTAGCGTGACGCAACAGTTGGGCACGGTAACCAATAGGAATTCAGCAACAGAAGGATACGGTACACTACTATTTTTGGGAACATATAACTGGTGCCTCTGACCCAGTGCCAGTAGAAAATAGGGCAAAGCAGCTTCAAGGCCAACCTGATCGTTAGTGACGCCTGTCTGCGCGCTACGGCTCTCGTGGATAAGTTGGGACGCGTACAACAGGAGATGCTTTACCGCGATGTAGTCAATGTGTCGTGGATACTATGACATCACAAACAGAATAGCAAGGCACGTGCTATTGCTTTCTGCCTCAAAATACTTTTGGCGTACCTGTATTCGCCTACCAGAACTACAAGGGGACCAAGTTGATAATAAACCTAGAGGAAATCATCCGGAATAAATTATACCATTTAATTTGCCTCGAGTGCAATGAACACTAGATGAACGATATAACTACTTGCTAAAATGAGCTGATTTACTATTTAATTGGGTCTGCAGGCCTCATGAAAAGTGAAAACAGTATAACCATGGTTTAATAGGGTGAAAAAGCTAAGGCTTGATAAGTTCCGTAGGATGGTCCGTGTGAAACAAGTTCAAGGAGAAAGAGTATTGACAGCAAGGTAAAACGCGCATCTGTCGACTCACCATATTATCCACGTTGCACACATAAACTTCCAGTTAACTGAGATTTTATCTTCGGTAAAGCACTAAACTGCAGTTTCAACCTGTTGGGTCTCGTCAGTAGTGCGCATCCATCAGATCCATCAGGATTCGACCATGTGACCACTAATGGCTCGAACCGCCAGTCAGCAGCTTATACCACTGAGTCATGGGAACAGCGGTGGGCCGTCATGGTCTGCTAACTGCGATGGAATATTAAGTAATTTAATCAAAAGTCCCCTAATCATGAGTATGCATGTATGATGAACACAAACTATTCCAGGGCTTCTTTACTTGGCAGTCGGCAGCCCTGGTTGATGACTCGTTATATAGGCCTCATATTTGGCTTTCGGTTGAGACCACAGCTACTTTTTGTGGCTCAGGATCTGAGAAATTGCGCGTGTAGATTCCGGTGAGGAAGGGCCCTGGATAAACAACACGTCCCTAACATGTGGAAGCAGGGTATCATTACCCCGAATTTTGAGTCTGTTAGCCATTCGGAACCCAGTGATGCTTCTCCCAGTGGTTTTAAAGGTGATGGAGTCGATCATAGTAGAGGTAGTAATGAGCAATTCAGAGAGATCTAATATCATAGGGCCGGAGCAACATCAACATCAGCCGTGTGACACAAATCTAATAATTGCGCTTGGCAGTTGGACCGATCCGGCGAATAATGGGGCCGAAACCGATGTCAATTATCTCGACTTTTCCTAAGATGTCGACCGATTAGATCACCGAATCATCCACAAGCTGCAACCATACGGAATCGGCACCCTATCCTTGGATGGATCGAAAACTTTCTTCTTCAACAGCGCCTTCAGGTTCGTGTACGGGGCTCATTTTTGATCCAATTGATGTGGACTGCGGTGTTGCACAGGGATCAATGATAGGACCGCGCCTATTTTTGGTTTTCACCAACGACCATGCACGTCATCGAGTTGAATTTCCTGCTTTTCCTTGATGATATCAACGTGCCGTCAGTAATCAGGAAGATCACGATCTGCTGCAACGAGTCCTCGACCGTATTGTCAAAGGGTCAAGTACTAAACGGATATATATATATATATATATATATATATATATATATATATATTACAGCTATTGAACCACGAGAGAGACCACTCGGGAACCGTATCAACTAGATGACGTGTCCTGCTGTGGACGTAGGTAGCACCGGTGTGGCCTTGTTAGGTACGCTGCATCTGTTTATGTGCAGGTTTTTCCACTGATCTTAATGTGTCCATTCAGACGCCCAACTATCCACTAGCAGTTCCAGAAGACATTTTTGCGAAACCTTCAGGTGGTAGATTGTTTGCCAAACTGGATCTAGCGGACGCATATCTACAGCTCGCTGTTGAGGATAGCTCAATGGAATTGTTGACAATTAACACATCGTGGATTGTTTCAGTTTAACCAATTACCGTTTGGGATTAAAACAGCACCAACTATTTTTCAGCAGCTAATGGATACAATGCTCACGGGCATCGACGGTGTTGCAGCTTATTTAGATGATATCTTATTGTGAGCGAATCTAGAGGAGCTATCATTGAGGCTCGACCAGGTCTTGGATCGAATAAAGGACTACGGATTACGTCTGCGACCGGAGAAGTGCAGTTTACTCCTACCACAGCTTAAATAGCTGGGGTTTATCATTGATCAGAACGGACGTCGTCCCGATCCAGGGAACATTTCAGCTATTGTTAACATGCCAGCACCAACAGATGTCAGTACACTACGCTCTTTCCTTGGAATGGTTAGTCACTACTCTAACTTCCTCTCGAAAATGCATCAACTGCGAGCACCTCTGAACGCTCTACTCATGAAAGAGGTCAAGTGGAACTGGTCGACCGAGTGCCAAACAGCAGCTGGTCGGATAAAAGATATGTTAACTTCCGGTTTCTTTCCCACACATTTTGATCCTAAACTTCCGATTGTGGTAGCTGCCGATGTACGCAACTATGGCATCGGAGCTGTGTTATCTCACATTTTTCAAGACAGTTCTGAGAAAGCAGCTATCCAGGTAGCTCGATCATTATCAGCAGCAGAGAAGAATTACTCCCAGGTGGAAAAGGAAGGCTTGGCTATCGGATTCGTCGTTAATAAGTTCCACAAAATGAGATACGGTAGACATTTCACGTTACTTACGTATCACAAACCTTTGCTGACCATTTTCGGCTCACATAAAAGTATCTCAGTAACCACCGCCAGCCGTTTACAGAGATGAGCTCTATCTTTACTAGTATACGAATTTAGCATCCACTACCAAGGAACAAGCAATTTCGGGCAAACCGATGTCTTGTCTCTGTTAATTGCTGATCATCCGGCAGACAACAACGAGACAGTGGTTGCTAGTATTAAACTCGACCAGGAGATCAATCGGGTAATTTGTGACACTGCGAAATGTCTACCAGTCTCGCTAAAATTTATACCACAGCACACAGCACAGGATACCATATTTCGTAAAGTGATGAAGCACGTAAAAGTAGGTTGGCCATCACAAGTGTCCGATTCCGAACTCATCCCTTATCATCGGTGCCAGAACAGTTTATCCATCGTTGATTCATGTTTGCTTTTTGCTGAACACGTAGTTATCCCTACATGTTTACGACGTCCCATTTTCATTCAACTTCATAAGTGACATCAAGGTATCACCCGCACTAAGGCTCTAGCCAGAGCTTACGTCTACTGGCCAAAAATGGACGATGATAGCCTACACTTGTGTAAGGTGTGCGAACAATGTGCTATGGCGCAACGAGCGCCGAACCGTCTAGCGCCCTTACCGTGGCCGGAAACGACAACCCCATGGTCTCGTGTACATGCGGACTTCGCAGGCCCAGTCGACGGTAAATCAAATCTCATTGTAATCGACGCTTTGAACACTATGTTTTCGGTAAATTGCATGCATGACTCCAGAGTGGAGCTTTACAGCAATTTGCCGAGAAGGAGTGAATGCCCCGGCATAATACTAATCATTGCTTTTAAGTAAACTTCAAACCTTTTGGGCGAACCGCTTCTGTCGTTACCGTGTGTTCATGTAATGCGACACTATGTATGAAACATCAGGTTGTGGGAATCGTTTTAGGAGGACTGGGAGGAAGCTCCTCTCGTATAAGTATCGTATACCATCAGTGATAGTCGGAGGTCGGAGAAGCAGATATCCGAGATGTCGAGTTTTGTGAAGCCAAGAGTTGTTAACTATTTCGCAGAAGCCGGATATATTAATCCCCGATTATTTAAAATAATTAGATGGTGGTAAATCTCGCTTGTTTCGGGGAATTGTCATCATCATCATCATACACGTTAGCTAGAGGTGGGGAACACCTCAGCTACTGTGCTGCAATACATAGAAAAAAAGGAGAGAAAAAAGCAAGTGGTGCAAGATGGCTGAGCTACCGGTAACGGATGGGCATGGTTCCGGTAAGCTACCAGCCGGTTGCTGTGCACCGAAAAAAATTATTATGCAAAATTATATAAGGATAAATAATGAGATCGTGGTTGGAGGGAGAGGCTAAGAGGGATGGGGTGGGACAAAGAAACTCACAGCACGAACGCCACTGAGGTCGGCTCATAGCCATATCAGCAAGTGTGTCCAACCAAACGTGTTCATCGTCTTTCGGACCCCAACCAGGGAGTGGAGACGCTCCAACCGAGGCCAGCTCAGAAGTGAGGGCCTTCCTTCCTCTGGATCAAGTCATCGCTTGGCCACCCCTCCTCTTCTTCCATCCACACCCCAGGCACGCAAACAACACACGTCGCGGAAGTCGGTGGGCTGGCATGCGTAACACGTGACCGAGCCATCGGAGCCTGATGCGTGAAATAACGGTGCTGAGCGGTTCAGATACTTTTCTTGTGCCATAAACAAGGCGTCGAACACGCTCGTTGCTCACGCGGTGTTCCCACCAGATGTGAGCTAAATTACGAATGCACCGGTGGTCGAACGTAACTAGCCTCTTCAGGTCCGCTGCTTTAAGCGGCCAGGTTCGGGGAATTGTGCGTTCATATAACTTGAGATCACCGATGTGTTATTTCCCGGGTCATATTTGTCTACCTTGAGCGTCACAAAATCCGACCCCCATGACGTGCATTGATGATCCCTTTACTGCGAGTATATCTGGCTTGATGAATGAGGTCCCTGTTGGAATTCTTGGTTAGAGAACGATGTTAACTGTTCTTCTGCGGAGTTTTTTTAGCGACATGCTCGGAGATGACTGTGGCGTTTACATCGTGCTTCATGCTTGATGCCACATGATTGTAGGACATGAGATAGAGTCGCCCTCTGTCCACAGCTGCCGCGACATAGTAGCTCGGATTGATTCTCAGGCGGTCGTCGTCGTTGTAGAGAGTAACCCACCTCGAAGCTATATTGCTTGAAAGGACAGTCCAGGGAATATCCTGGTCGAATTTCGCAGCCAGTGATATGCAGCGGGTGGGTTGGCTACTCCCCGGAGCGGGCACCCGTCTGCTGAGGAAAGTAGTGTGTCTTTCCATGCTTCCGCGGTTGATTCTTTATCCATCACCACTCGACTGCCGATGGTAACATTGGAGCGCGCCAGTCGATGAATGGAACCAGCTGTGGGATCTCGGATGGCCCAGTTAGTAATTGGGTGTGCATTATTAAGATGTCGTTCTAATCGGTCTTTCCGTAACTGTGGAATATTGACGGATAAGCAGGGTATACCGATACCAAACTCCTCGATTGAGGAGTGGAAATGAGCCAGATTTGTGTCAGTGGGCAACCGGAGCCCTTTTCTCACATGGGCTCGAACAAGCCTACCCATGCGTTTTAGCGTCTGTTTGTGGACAACGGCTAAGCAGAATTTATGAAGATGCCTTGGAAGCAGGAAGGTCTTCAGAAGCTCCAAGTGTGTTAAGGTTTTAGGGGCGCTTTAGTAACTTTCCAGTTGAACCCGTAACTCGCCTGCGGAAGTTGGCAGGGTCTTACTTTTCCAACAAAAAGGCAAGCCTAACATCTTGAATTTCTCTTCTGCTTGCAAGGTATGAATAATGAAATGTCCACAGTTCAAAGGGGCGGTGTCCAGTCTTGTTAGTTTTCTTGAGCGGTCCACTACAATGTTGATAGAGGTTGACTTCATCTGGTTGATGGACAATCCTATGAGGGCGAGTTGATCACTGAAATGTCACAGGTGATTTTGCATCGAAAACCGATCCTGACCAAAGATCAGGACGTCATCAGCGTAAGCGAGATAATCAATTGGCCCTACTGGGATGTCCAGGGTTCAAAGGGTAACTCTTGCAGAGCTTCGTCCAGCGTCATGATAAATAGTAGCGGAAAAAGAAGGTCTCCTGTAACTCCTCGTTTCGGATGGAGGTGAACATTGTTGAAAGTTGAAGTACCTGATGAGTAGTACGAAGCAAGGTAATCCAGTAGCAGCGGGGGTGCGCCAAAATCAGAGGCCGCACGTAGTAAGGACTGATGAGAGATAGAATCAAAGGCTTTGTAAATATCAATTGAAGCAAAGGAAAGTGGTGCGTATGAAGAACGAGCGTGTGGCAGTGCTGCGTGCACTATCGCAGGAGCTGTAAAACATTCATCCTTACCTAGGAAGCCGAAGTGTAGACGAATGGAGGGGAAGTGGGGACCCAGCGGTCAAATAGGATTCGATGAAGCAGACGAGTGAAGATGGAAGTGACGGAAATAGGCCGAAATAAGTCAGGAGAAGGGGGTACATCTGGCTTGGGAACAAAGATGATCTGTGCTGTATTCATGTCTGAAAAGAAGGGCGAGGAAGCGATGAGAGAGTTGAGAAATGCAGTTACAAAATAGGGGTCCATCCTCAATACTTCCCTTGGTGTGATACGGTCAACCCCCTTGCGGAACTTTGCGTCTGACGAAGCGCTGCGCGCAGCTCCTCTTGGGTGATGGGTCTCACTAAATCCGGGTTAGTGGGATGATATTGCGAAGTGGACGGTCCTCATGTACTGAAGGCTGAGAAATAACTTTTGTCCAAAAGTCGGTAAAAGCAGGGATACGGTCGTCTTCTTGGAGGAAAGCCGTTCGCCATCCGCCATCAATAACAGTTGCTGCCACATCTTTACGCCTCGTATGATAGAGACGTTGGATGTGACCATATTGTGGATGTTGGTGTTGTTGATTGTTTTTAATGACTGGAGGTACTTTTCTGCGTTTGGTCAGCGCCCATCTACGAGGGAATAGGCTGGTACATGCGACATTAAGCTCTATACTGTACTGTTCCCGCGAGATGTCGTCCGGTAGGGTAAGCAGCTTGTTGAGAAGTAGTGAAGTTGGTTCATTACTGGCAGATATGCACCCACGCGCCAATCGTTGAGCCTCCGCGAATAGACGGCGGAATGGGACTGTGTCATCGACGATCTGTGTGATAGAATGCGGAATTGAGACCGCGGAAAGGGAGAGAGGATTGACCAAGTCAGCGAGAACACTGAGAGGCAAAAGTGTATGCATGAGCCTTGGCTCCGATTGGTAGTTTTGTTTATCGCTCGCGTTTAAGTGCGAATCCTCTCGCCTCAAAATAATGTCCTCCAGAGTGTTTATGATGCATCCAGATCCACTGAAAGTAGGTGGAACCCATTCAGGATGGTGGGGTTGGCTTTCTTTATTGTGGATGAAACAAATGTTGCAGTGGAAGTATTATTGTATGTATTAAATCGAGCAATCCTGTTCGTCAGTGCTGGGGTGCCGGCAGTATCGATGTCTTCGGTTGCCTCATTCTGGGAAGTTGTATTACTGAGTCGTCTGATGTCAAGGATAACGAGGTCGAGGGTGTACACCGGCGTCACTACAGCGGTGAAAGTGGGCCAGTTGCATAAGTATCGGAGCGAGCGGAACCCGAGAGTACACACTGTGCGCGTCAAGTAGCACAGTGCTAACCGATGCGTTGCAGACGTTTCTTTATGCCCATCTTCGTACGCGATGGGAATGTTGTCTATACTTTGTGAAGTACAGTAACGAGTTTAGGGCAGGATCCGGCAGGGTTGGGGGACGCTTCACTTTGTTGCCTATCTTCCCTGCATGACCAAGTAGTATTGTGCAGGAAGTCGTGCTAGAAAGTCTGCGCTGTATCGGACGGGGTGTTGCTGGCGTTCCTGCTTGTGATAGACTTCTTTACGAAGTAAAGGAACGTCGAAAGGTATGGCAAACGAAAGCATGGAAAGTCGTTGTGGCGGCCGAAGCCAGAGAGATTGTTGGATTCCTTCGGTAGGCGGGGAGATTCTTCCGAAGATCAGTGCGTGTCTTAGAAGTCCGAGGGCATAAATTGCAAGCTTTAAATTGTGGTACGGTGGAGGCAGGTAGGGTGGGTAGCATATGGTTTGCGGGAAAGGAAAACGGGTGATACTATTCTATGTCCTAGTAAGTAGGCAGTTTTGAGGAGGAGGGACAAGGGAGAGCGACAGATGGAAGTCTTGTCCTAATGCGTGTGGGGGACCGTGACATAGAGGAGTGGTTCCGCAGGCTGGATTTGGATGCAGCAGAGGCTGCTCCGTTTGCAACGTTGGCATAGTGTCCAGCAGATCCGCTGGTCAGATGGTTCGAGCCAGAGGAAATCGGGGGACAAGCCGAAGCTTGCGCCGCGGGCCGTTCATAGGTCCTGATCCGCGACTGGGGTTTTGGGTGAGGTGGTTGCGGTAAAGCGGGTGCCAAAATCTCGGGAGGTCTGTTTACTACGGCGGGTGGGACTGGAGAAGATTCATCGGATAGCCAGCGGCAGTGCCGATGTAACTCTGAGGCGTGCTCAGAGGCCTTTGGGCCTGGTGGGATTCAGGGTTTTCGCGTAGCGAAGATGTCAACCGCCATCGCAACTGCAGGAGAGGAATAACCGAAAACGAGGATCAGGAGTGGGAATACTGGAGAGTGGGCTGCGTTCGGCACGTTTGGGCTATCATGGGTGAAAAGGCTAGAGTCAGAGCTAACTGTTGACGAGTGGTAGGTGGTGACTTTCCAGCGCCTAGGTTAATCTGGCTGTGTAGACCGGCGCTTCCATTTCAGAAGTTGTAGCCTTTTCTTGATAGCTGACTCCGTCCTTTTCGGAATTCGATGTCTAAACTGTGTCACCGGTGTCCTCCGAGTCCGTCTATAGGCGCTCATCTCCGTCGCCACGTTAAGTAATTCCTCGCCCTCTTGCTGGTCCACCCTTCTAGCCGCACAGCTAATCCTGATCTTAATACCTCCAGGTATTTGTTAGGGTGCGGTCGCCGCAAATGCCGTAGTAAAGCAGCCCGGGATTGGTAATTCCGTGGACAATGGGAGCAGCCGTGACAGGAGAAAGACGATGGGGGTTTGGGTGGGAGGTTAGGGGATGGGGGCTGTGCACCAGGATGTTGAGGGTTAATAGTTGTGTAAATAATCCATTTAAGCAAGGTTTACTGAGAGACGCGAGTGACCATAGGGCTCAGGACGCATAAACATAAGCTAAAGCATATTATACTAATAAACCTACGAAGAAGAAATGTGATGAAGCCTAGTAAAGAGTAGCTGAATGCTTTAAAGGAAAGAGGCTAACAGCTTTCGCAGACATACAGAGTCAATGGCAGTTGGGTGCGGGGTCAAGAGATGTGCAAATAAAAATGTAGGTAATGTGGGTGGGCAAAAAGTAGCCATTGCGAGATCAAATAGACATACTAGACATAAACTCAAAAAGGTAGAATATGGATCGGGGTGTAGCTGAGAGTAAGCAATAAGATGAAAACCGGAATAGAGGAAACGCCCCAGGGTAGGAAATGTTGGTAACGCCTAGTACCTGTATACAAAAAGCGAGGATCAGGAGATCGGCTTGAGAAGGGAAAATAGTGCAAACTAAAAGATATAGTGATAGTAAATCTGCTGTGAATCAATTGCTCTACACCATTTCTCGGCCAAGTTGTCCTCTTGGGCAACAGAAATAATCTGAGGGGGCATTCAACATGAGTCTACTCAATTAATTTGTTCCGTGCGTAGGAGCTGAATCGTCCCACCTGCACTCCTATGACTTAGTGCGTCTGAGGTCCAATTGGCTGAAGGCGATGGGCTATACACGCACACCTACACACCTGCACAAGTGACTGGCGTACGCACGGGACAAATTAATGGAGTAGACTCATGTTGAATGCCCCCTCAGATTATTTCTGTTGCCCAAGAGGACAACTTGGCCGGGAAATGGTATAGTTGCCTGAATGCGTTCAAGGTTAAAAGTAAAAGAAAATAGCGTAAAAAATATTATTTTAAAGAACCAATCCTAAATAAAGCAATAAGCTTTTATATTCTTGGTGTTGAACGAGACACGCCAACAAAGCATGATCAAATATCTACAATCAAATCTGCGGCGATCGAATGTGATCAACTTTGGTCTAGACATTGGAAAGTGTAAAAAGTGATGTAAAGTTGTGATAACTGTTCGACCTCACAGTCTAAGCAGATTGTTAATACAAATGAAAAATGTTGATAATCATGTTATGTGATACTGGAATTTCTTCCAAGTAAATGTTCTGGCCTGAAGCAAATCTCGTGCGCTGTTACTCGCAGTTAGCTGTTTTCCACTTTCCATCGTCAAGCGTATGGTGCGTTCTCCTGTGGTCGCGTTGGGTTTCAATCCTGTTCATTCAAGCGATGTTCTTTGCGGGGGTAATTATCTGAGTTGCTAATCATGGACCATTCAGCCGTTGAAGAATTGATCCAGTCCAGTGGAACTCTCTGTAGGAAACTTGGATAGAGACGCAACAGACAAGAGCAAGCCAAGGAAATGCCTGTTCTGAAATCTGCTGCAATAAAAATAAGGCGAAATATAATAAGAATGGCTGTTCCATAGGTGAGAAGTAAACTATTTTAATGATCTCGAATAATTAAACCTCAAATAATCTAAATTAACTGAAGGAAAAGTAATCAAAAATGACAGGAACTTCCTTCAGAAGAAGCCAATACATTGGCTCATTAGAACAAAAACAGCAAATAAAAGGCCGGAGCAATGCGACAAATACTTTTAAACGATCAAAAAATTAAGGGAGTATGAAAAGTATAAAAAGTAAAATGCACTGAAAAAGGCCCTACCCACTTTTGTTTTAATGCATTAATGGATCCAGAGCTATGTCCCCAGCCAAAATTACGAAATCGCCAATAACTTTTGAACCGCTCAGGCAATTCTAATGCTGTAATCCCCTACAAAATAAATTCAAACACAACACTAAGGGCTAGGTAAAAAGCTAGAAACCAATACAAAAACAAAAAACCTATTTTTATAAAGTTAGTTAATTGGTAACATCTCCATAAATAAAACTCGGACTCGGTCATTATAGGCTCAATCGATGCAGAATGCAATTCTACATATAGGAAAAATACCGACCGTGACAGATCTAGCATATTTACCATGTACCCTGGTGCGGAATATGAAAATCTAAGTGAAGTACTATAAATACAAGAATAAAAATGCACCTACTGCCCACACAGAAAAAACAATCACACCATTAGATAGAGCTAGCAAAATTGAATAAAAAAGAGAAAAAACGCCCTGAACCCTAGGTGTTACGCATCTAATAAAACCGACCGTTCATTTCAATGGAGTTTGTTTTTTCACGTCTACTGACGAATCCATAAAACAATAATCCAATGTTTCTGCAGTATCCGACGCGGAGCACAAAGACGAGTAAAACGGTGTATAGATATCCGTGGTCGACCGTCAATGCACAGAAAAAATTCTAAGCGGAGGGAGCTCTGAAAAATGCTGCCGTCAGTGGCCAGAGGTTATCCCACTGTTGACCTCAACAACCATCAGACAGCTGCGCCAGGTTTTTAGTCGCTTTGGTATGCCCGAAACACTTGTGACCGATAATGGACCACAGTTTACCTCGGAGGAATTCGCGACATTCTCACTTCAATGGTGTGACTCATATGCGAACACCACCCTTCCGCCCTCTGTCTACTGGTCAGGTGGAGCGCTTTGTTGACACCTTCAAGCGTGCACTTATGAAATCGAGAGAGGACGGTCCCACGGACGAGTGCATACAAACCTTCCTCATGGTGTATCGAATCACTCCACATCCTGCGTGCACCAGTAGGTCACCGTCAGAGATGCTATTAGGCAGACAAATCAGGTCTGTTTAGGATACAAGTATTCCGAATCAAAAACAACTGGCCAATCTGAAAGGTACAGAAGTGTCACAAAACCGGCACCGTGGGACTGTGCAGAATCTACAGATCGGTGACCTTGTATGGGCAAGAGATTTTCGTCAATCGAAAAACAGATGGGTTCCGGGTGCAGTTACCAAACAGATTGGTCGAATCACCTACCCAATAGAGGTCCATGGCGAAACTTCGCACCGCCACATGAACCAGCTCAGACTTCGCTCCAACAGTACTCATTGTTTACCTCACCGCAATTCCAAGCCTGATTTGCAGATATTACTGGAGGAGTTCTCGTTGCCGAAACTTAACAGACGCAAATTCGGATCGAGTGGAATATGCAAGCCAGGAGTCGGTACCAGCATTGGATACAGTACGCAGACGCCCACTACGGAATCGACGACCACCGGATCGATTCATATGGACTCAAGGGCTGGAGGCTCCAGGCAGACATGTCAACAGAAGTGGGAGGTGTCATATACGGAAGCCTAACCCAAATTGGTGCACAGCACCCGATCCCAGCTATCTCCCGATCCAATCAGATTGTGCCACTGCCCAGCCAATCCTCAGTGTTAACCATTAATGAACCGTATCACTCAGCCATTACGGACACATGTTGACTCTTGA
Organism: Dicrocoelium dendriticum; assembly: GCA_944474145.2. NCBI lineage: Eukaryota > Metazoa > Platyhelminthes > Trematoda > Plagiorchiida > Dicrocoeliidae > Dicrocoelium > Dicrocoelium dendriticum. The sequence continues at coordinate 202,265,956 of OX104064.1, read as the reverse complement.
CTTTTAATCTGGTTGTATCAATACTCTCTGGTCATATCCACGATCTAGTCTGTTATCCACCTATTTCGAATAGTTCAGGTCATGTTTGGCGACAGATTGATAACCCAATCCTCGTACTTATATGTACCCGATAAACTTCAATTTTACCCCCTTGGGGGTAATTACCTTCAGGTTGAGAACCACTGCCGTAGAAGGTTGGATACATCCTCGGTGGTTAGAACACATCCGTCTGATATTAGTGGGGAAAGACTACGCTTGACATTCCGGAGGTTGTTGGTATGTCTGTACAAAAGCTTTTTTGTTATCACAAAGGTGCCCCATGCCGAGGCTGAGGTTGCAGTCATGATGCTTCTTCACCGCAGTTAGGCTAAACCAACTTACACTTAAACTCGGTCTAATTAGGTTGGATAAATTGCATTCCACTTTAGTTAGTTTCCTCTACCACCTGAATAATCTTCTATTATCTTGCACACGTTGCTTACGCTACTTGTGGTTATCTTCCTTAACTTTATCCCGTTTGTGGCATTTTTTGAATAACTTGTGGACATTTTGTACTTATCGCAGATTCGTTGCTAACCAACATATGCTAATTTAGGGAAGAGTTATGTCGGCATAGCCGTATGCTTTAACAGATATATTTTATTTGATTATGTTATTACAAGAGATTGGGTGTTCTATGATATCCCCGGTGTGGCTGCGTTTGGTGTGCATGTTGACAGGGTGCCTAACTGTCTGTTACCCACTACCTCGTCCATACTGGCTCCAGGATACAGTTGGTCGTTGCTGGAGTGGACGGGGGCACGGTCCTTGTGGCCGTGGTAGGCTTGAAGAGCGATTCCATGCACTCAGTGTGGAGCGGACTACGGTCCAACCACCGCCTTGTATGTACTTGATTCCCCAACTACAGCGTGCTTGTGTTTGCTTGTGAAGGAGTGTGGGCCGTCTCCGTTGATGAAACGTGGCTCCCATCCACATGCCTCCCGGTCTTATTCTTTTGGGTTTACACTGGATATGGGGTATGTGGTTGGAGCTGTGGGTGGTGCAGTGCAAGCCACCCATGTTCCCTCTGTAGGCGCCGGCGTCCTGTGGCTGGCCACAGTGACAGGCAAATCTGAAACCGGATTTCGCCAATCATGTTATCATAAAACGTTTCTGCTAGGCTCTGCTGGTGTACTACTTTGTCCTCACGAACAAGTATGGTACTATAATTATGATGTACTGCATAGTTGCTGCAGTTCTCAGGTCTAGAGTTCGCTCTGTACACAAACTACTCTGCGTCTGTTACTGTCATGTGTTTTCCGGTTCTACTCCGAAGGACTTATCATGCCGTTGCATAACGAAAGAGCCTGTTTAGCGATGCGCATTTAATCAGCTCACTGAACTTACCAGCAGACTCCATCCAAGCGATGTCAACGGTACAGTCGTCCGAAAACTCACAGCTGGCATCTCCAGCAAGTTCTTTTAATACATCCTGATATGATTTGTTCGAAACAAGTCAGCATCTTCTTGTGGATATTCCACATAACACACAAATTCGTAAAGTATTGTTACTTGCTCACTCCGCCCCAGAGGGGTCTCAATCTTTGCTTTCTCATATTTGGAATTGTGATCTTGCAACTCACATCACCTAGGGGATGTCCGCTATTCTACGTCATATACAGATTTACTCCTCTGGTGTGATCACCGTTAGGTATGATTAGGAATAGAAAACACAGGTCTAATATCATTACAACCATATGGGTTGCAGCCCAAAGGTAGTACAGCGCTCGCTGTAACACCTTTATGGAGTATTCAATTATTTATTTGGTAAATTGGCATTGAATTTGCCCAACAGCCATCTTGTCCGACTTTTGCATATTTGTGCACACCACTGAGCAAGATAAATTGTTGGCAATACGTATGCTTTGTACACCCGGAGCCGGGATTCACGGAGCGAGAAGGGCTACAAACATTTCCACAGTCTTTCTTATCCTTGATAACTTACCACCATCTTTTGAAACTAAGCCAAAACACATCTCTAGCAATTCAAGTGGGCTACACAGTGCAGCCGATTGGAGTGTCGACGAATTTTTTCTTCCTCCGAATGTCACAACCCTGAAAGTCCCTCCCAGCGCACGTAAATTATGTCCGTACCTTGTCACAATTCGAAGGACAACTTGACGACATACACACTTTCGCTACGTGATAAACACCGTGCCCAATAAATGATGGCGTTACCCGCATGACAAACGGTGAATTAATATCAGGCTCTCTTTAAATTCCAAGCAGGAATAATTACAGCTGTGCTGCGGCAAACCTTTTGGTGAATCTTACAACATGTGACTAATGTTATTGACACTGTGTTTTCATGTATTTTCACCTAACTATTTTACGGGACTTGCCAAGCATTTATTTTTACCCGTCATAAACTACTACCGCCCATTGCACCATACACCAGTGCGCCACATCTTACATCCCTCCGTGTCTCTTCCGCTTGCCCAGGTACATTCCTCGTGAGCTGGAATCCAATGTACTGGACCAATCAGCATCACACATTGATCCTCCCACGTGAGCAGTCAGGCTAGTCATGTGATCAGTCGTGCCCTCCGTTTCCTTTCATCTGCCATCGCCTCAAACCGCCTTAGATGTATTCATTTGCCTTTGGTGTCTTTGATCTCATGTTCATCGCTCTCCAGCCAGGACAATCACATTGCCAGGTTTACGAACATTTGCTTTGATGCCTTTTATTTTACACTCCAAGCTTTTTCACTGTATATACTGTATTTTTGCCTATGACAACAGAGCTGAAGGTTGTACCAAACGACGTTGACTTTTTACCTAAGTGGATTTGATCGGTGATAATGGTACTAAATCTCTTCCTTCGATCTTTGTATGCTGCCTTCATGGGACTGCTTCAATTACTCCATCCTGTTTTTCATGATATCGGTACAGTTACATGGAAAAGTTACATTGTGGAAAATGCACGGACGTCACTAAAATACGGCTCTTTGATCAATTTATCCCGGGCCACGTTTATCGCTCATGAAAGTCGCCTCATTGGGGAATACACACGCTTGAAGCTTGTTTCTTAAATCCCTTAGACCAGGGATATCCAAATTCCGGCCCCCGGGTCAAATGCAGCCCGCGTTAACATTTCAACTGGCCAGCGTCCTCATCATGAACTAATAAATTCGGACATTTTTCGTACGTTTAAATTTTGTTATTATCTTAATGTCAGACCAATTATAGTCCGACATATTTTTACCTCACGTAATGTGGCCCTCCTTGCAAACAGTTTGGACACCCCTGACTTAGAGCATGTTATCGTCTTATTGAAGGTATGTAGCACTGCTATTAATAGTGATCGCAAATTGAGTCGCGTTCTTAAGAACAGAGCTTTTCTGGTCACTGCCCGCTGTTGTCGGGTTGGGTGCCATGCTCACCCGAGACCGAATCAGTGTATCAGAGATTCCCTGGTTGCAGCCTGGTCCACTTAGGAACACTAATAGGGTACAGCTAGCTGAGTTAGTTCTTATACAAATCATAAAGCTTCGCAACCAAGTCCGTCGACGTGATATTCATCGATTTCAATAAAGCGTTCGACAAGGTCAGTCATGAGGTTCTCCTCACAAACTCAGAATGTGTGGTATCGGTGGCTCACTGCACCGGTGGATCCACGACTTTCTTGTTGGACGAAAGTGGAGGGTACAGGTCGACGACCATCTAACTGACTGGTACCCCTCTACAAGTGGCGTGCCTCAAGCCACTGTGCTGGGGCCCACTCTGTTCCTGATCCACATCAACGATCTACCTCAGCTTCACCGACCGCCGTGTGCCTTGTTTGCGAACGACATGAAGATTTGGAGATAAATTGGCGCTCCCGATGACTGTAGCCTACTTCAGCAAGACCTCAACCGTCTATCAACATGGTCTGCAGAAGTTCTTCTCCCGGTCAACCCAGCCAAGTCTGTATTTATGAGCCTGGTGAAGGGTGCTAACGGCCGAACCTACACCTTTGACGGCCAACCGCTATATCTCACCCTCCGTGAAGGACCTAGGTGTACTCTCACGCTACGATTTGAAGTCCGTGGACAACACGAACAGGCTAAATCGTAACGGACTGCGCATGCTTTGGGCGCTCAAACGTAGCTTCGGCACATGGCCTGAAGAGGTTGCCACTCGCCTCCTCTCTTCCGTCATTAGACCAATGCTAGAGTACGGTTCGCCTGCCTACTTTCCGATTACCCGATGCGAGGCACAAAAGATCGAACGGGTCCAACACGTTGCTACCAGGCTCATCCCGAGTTTACGTTGCTTTGGGTATGAAGACCGGTGCGAGAAACTAGGACTCTACACCTTGTCCTACCTTCGGGTACGAGTCGACCTCATTATGACCTACCGTATTCTACATGTCGGTGACTTCCCAATGCTGAGGCCAATGCTGCACTTACGAGGGCCATGCAGCACACGTGGACACAGATACAAACTTGTCGTGCCGGATGTGAAATGTGTTCCCCACCCACTGTGCTTCGAACGGAGAGTGGTAAACATTTGGAACAGTTTACCTGAACATGTGATGGAGGCAACATCTGCGCAACAGTTCAAAACATTGTTAGATTAGTATTTTGCCACTATTCGATTCAGAGAACGACTGCACACTTACGATGACATATCACATTTGTGAATCCTGAGATATCGTAAGTCAGATATTGTAAATGTTACATGAGAAAGACAACGAACTTCAAGGTTGACAACATTTATAACATTTTTCATCATATTTCGAAAGTGTTGTACAGAATTCCTTTCTACTTGCTCTATAATACAATATTCAATATAGAACGATTGCCCGCGCTCCAGCTACTGACCAAGTGGGTCACTCCGCCACTGATGCGCAAGTGTGCGTCGGTAACACCATGGCACGTGGTGCCAACGACGCATGTCTGTACAAGACATAGAAGCTCCATCAGTTGCGAGTAGACATTTAAAATGACCCCTGTAGAACCGTGAGGCCGTGGCAAACTAACTCGAATAATGGCAATGTACGGAAGCGGGTTAACCCTTGAGAACTTTGGATAAAAATTGAAACAACGGCATATTACGGTAAAGAAAAGCAGATGCTTAAAATAACCCCTAGGATGGAGATGATTAGAACCACAAACTGATAAAAATAAAATATAGGGATAAAATGAAATCCGTTTTGATGGACTCAACACAGTGTTCACACAGAGACATGCAAAAATGAGCCGACCTCAATTGTGTAGGCAAATGCTGGTTGTGAAACTTTTGTCGTCTGTCAATGTGCACAGGCTAAATCTCGTAATGTAGGTGGATTAGGGCAACGTCAAGGCGTTTTGTACACCCATATAAGGAGGGGGCGGGAACTAAGTAATTTGGAGGGTGCTCCATGGCTGGTAGAGATGAAGAGGGTAAAAGATGTACCGATATCTTAGCCGACTGCACTGCATGGCCAATTTGAGTTGGTATCACCTCAGCTACGTCTTAGGACTGGATTGTAGTATGCAGCAATAGACGCCGTTGGGGTCCCTCAAAATCTGGTAGGCCATTATTAGGTCATCACATAGGCCCCGATACCGGCCGCTGTACACACTTAGAGTCCTCAGCCTTAATTGAGATGGAAGATGGAACAGCGCTTTGACATGCTCGGTGGTTCTGCGCTGTGGAGTCTCCAATGCTGCGAGATTTTTCGTGTGCCAAGGCTGCCATCCCTGGATTGCATATTCCACATTAGGCCGCACATATGTGTTAAGCAACTGCGAACAGACAGACAAATCAAACCGCCCGAATGCCCTCCGCAGCATGCCAACCTGTTTGTTCCCAGCCTTTGACGCCTTCCCTGATTGTGTTGATCGGGTCAGGTTAGCCTGGATTAATACGCTACGGTAGCGCTTCTGGGTGACTACTTACAGTTTATAACATCCAAGCTTCTATACGTTGTTTATTTGGTGACGAATATGAACCATCTTACACTTAGATGAAGTAAACTGCAGTGAATTGTGTAAAGATCACTCATACGCCCTGTCCAGGTCTCGTTGAAGTACATCGTGACCTACTTGGTCGGCGGCCGTGCGTCACATCTTATCATCATCGGCGAAAGGCAAGAAGTAAGGGGAAATCAGACCCACAAGCTCATTAATTAACACAAGAAGCAGACGTGGCCCCATGACTGATCTTTGTGGAACTCCACAATCGATATGCATCGGATCGGAGAGCGCACTCAGAACTCTAACCTGCAGTTGCCGGCCTTACAGGAAATTCCTAACCCACCCATGGACAATATCCCCAACTTCCATAGGTTTTGAGCATGCGAAGCAGGATGCGGTGATCCAGTCGATCGAAGGCTTTGGAGAAGTCGAGGTAAATGAGGTCGGTCGCTTGGTCAGTCACTTCCGCCCAACTACTGCGTGCAATCAGTAGATTGGTTGTGCATGAACGGTGTCGGCGAAAACCGTACTGCCCCGGTGTTATGATGTTGTAGTCTTCTAGATGGTTGACTAAAGCCTCAACGATGATTGCCTCTATCAGCTTTGGGAGTACATGGAAGAGGACCACTCGACGATATTTTGCGGGTCCCGAGCAAATGCCACTTTTGAAAGTTGGCGTGCTTTGACTGTTTCAGATGGTAGGCACAGTTTGTTCATCGAGGCACATTTAGAAGAAGCGCCAGTTGATCGCCCAATGTTCTTACTGCTACCTTCAGCGCCCTCGGGTGACTTTTATCGATTCTGGGAGAAATGTAGGTGCTCAGTGGAACAATTCCTTCAATGCAGATGTGGCGGTGAACGCCATATCAGTAATTGCTGAAATCAGGCCAATGTATGTACGTGAGGCTGGCGGAATTCTCGTTGGAAGATCGGAGTATTCTGCATCTCTTGGTCATTGGCTGCTTCTTCAACGCTCTCTGCTACTCCTGCTGTCGTTTTAAGTGGGTGGATCCCGCGCTTCACTTTACAAATTCTTTTGACATGCTTAGACAGTAGATATTGTTTTTAGCAAATTTACAGGCCAGGTATTGTTGGCGAGCCACCTTGTCTTCACGGACAAGCGATTGTAGCCAACCTGCGTTCTCGGTTACATTGAATTTGCACATCAGTTAGTCTTTCCGTGGAGTAGTTCGTTCATGTTGCTGTACCAGTGGTGATGGGAGGGTCCGTAGACTTTATGGGGACATTGTTAGATGTGGTTAGACACGTACCACTCATTTTGTCGTCACCTCCCGTGCGACGCCAGCAGCCATCCCCCACTCTTCCTGCCTTCGTCTTCTACTTACCCAAACGTCCACTGGGATCACCTGCCGATGGTTATAAAGTTTGCGGGGTTGTTCCCCACCAAAGCGGACAAGCGATAGGATTACTGAGATGGGTTTGATAACTTGAGTGACCGACTCGTGGAGTGACATCGTCGTGCATCTAGGAGAAATTTGAACGAAGAGCGTTGCTGAGGTGACGGAGTCTGACCCAGTGAAAGAATAGCATTGGCGGCAATTATTTGCACAGAGAAGGTCTGAACATTCACCCATCACTGGTGCAATGGGACCTACTGTCACACCTTTACGACCGTACAGTGACATACTCGACACCAGTGAAGATGAAGTGCTTGGTGTCTATCAGTACAGCTTGGTACACTTATGTGCATTATACGATGGCGGGACCACACGATGGATGATTGACCGAATGGCAGGTGGTTCTGGGGATATCGATCCGAGTGTGGATTTGCAGTTCGTACAACTGTCCGTTCCATAGGCACTAGGTATCGGTGTCTGGACATATTTCTGTCCGCACATTCTAACATCGATCAGGAATATTAACAACGGCTCGTTTGGACAGTGGGAACTTGGGAATAAGTCCCTATCACTAGCCCTTAAATCATCGGACCAAAACTTACTGTTTCTGTTAAACGAGACAGTTGTCTGATAAACGAAGCACTGCCTTGATGTGTGCTGCTGAACACACTTCGCTCGGTTTCGTCTGTAAAAAGAACATGGACTTTAAGTCTCTGAAGCCATGTTCCATGCCGAACATGAGAGGGATACGTGCTTTGGACCTACTTTTCCATTTAATTCGACTTATTCAGCTTGCGCTCAACTCGCAGCGGCACACGTGGCTCGGCGATTACCCGGCTCCCGCAGTTACGGGTGGTGATAGAAAGTATTTGCTGGTTATAGATAGGATCCCCTTCGTTAAAAGACTGACAGCGGATTGCTGTAACTCCCTTAATTCCTATTCACCCACGGTGCGTTGATTGGGTATGATGGTGCCGGTAACTGACCTGGAGGTGGACCATTTTCGTAGTCAACCGACATCCTTAGCTTAGGTTCCGGTGATTTATCCCACATTATCCGGAGCTGTGGACTGCTTACTACAGTTGACCGCTCAAAGCGGCAGCCCATTAATGATCAGGATTGCGAATTACAAACCGCAAGGATGGTTTCCACTTGAACGAATCTACCTTTTACTCGCTTATTTTTCCAGCTGACAACTCATGTACTAGCACACAATTTGCGGTACTGCTGCTGACTTAAGCATGTTAATTTTAAGGCACTCGTGAGAGGCAGATGGCTTGTAGGTACTACATCGAACCACCGTCTAGCCAGTTACCATGGTTGATAAACGCATGTTGCTCTACTCTGACGCAACTGGACGTGTTGCTCACATCCTTGGGTCGTTTTGGGTCGCCAGAACGGTCGAAGTTTTATTCGTAGTTCGCTTTTTATAGGAACTCAAGGCCCCCACACCAAATTCAAATTCAAATGGGACAGGAATAAAAGGAAATTCCCGTGGTCCTTCCATCCTGTATGTGTCGTTGATCCATGTTAGAATGCGGTGGCTAGATCGGCCAGTTGTGGGAGCCAAATCAACACGTAGAAATCAAATCATGGTCAACCAAACAAAACCCACATGCTTTGCGCTAGCATCCCCGCTGCGGCGGCCGTGTGCAATATAAAAAAGAAGAGAAAATTGTATACTAGATATAAGGCGGAAGCGTAGGAAAGAGGATAATGAAGAGGAAGTTAATTCGAGTAAAGAAAAAGAAAGCTGACCGGAGAGCAAAGAGAAACTAAATTAAGTGGAGAAGGGGAAGATTCGGAGCTGTAACTTGAGGGCGTCGAGGCAAGTTTTAAACTCTGTCACCTTGGATGACAAGACTACGCCCTCAGGTAGCCCGTTCCAAGAATCTATCACCCGGCGTGACAAACGAGTGTCAGCCCGAACCCGATAGGCTCTGAGTTTGTGCAATTTCATCGGATGCCCGCGGAGAGTAGGTAACTGTGTAGGATGAAAAAGCCAAGAGAGATCTGGACCTATCCGCCCTGCCAATATACGGTAAGTGAGAATCAGGTGGCCACGAAGACGACGATAATGTAACGAAACCATCCTTAGCTTGAGCAACGTCAGGATAGGACAGATGCCGCAACCCATGGACCATATTGGTTCCGATTCTCAAGACCTGCTCCACCGCCATCCTCTCACGAGTCAGGCAAGGAGGACAAACCTGGACGCAATACTTCAGGTGCGGTCCAACAAAAACCGTAAACAATTTAACAAACATTTCTTTCGTTAGGATCCCAAATGATCTGCGGGTTATCCAGACGGTACGAAAACCCCTGCAAGACGCTTTCATCCAGTTTTCGCTGTATTTAAAGTTCTGAGACAAAGTGATCCCTAAGTCAATTTGTTGGGATACTTGAGGGATTTCATTATCGCCAAGCACGTAGTACGTTGTCGGACCATTTGATTCTATGAACAAAACTGAACAATTGCTGTAGTTCATTGACATCTTCCACAGAACCGACCAACCAAGGAGTCTGTCAAGAGCCTGTCGCAGAACTTGGAAGCCATCGGGGTTGCTCACCGTGCACCAAAACTTCAAATCGTCCGCGAACATGAGGGTAGGCAGCCCCAGCACTTCTGGCAGTTCATGTACTTACATTGTAAATAGCAGTGGACCAAAAACTGATCCCTGCGGGACACCGCGCAGAACAGCCTGTCAGAAAGAGAGACTGGAGCCCACCCGGTCACACATCTCTCGCCCTTCGAAAAATGCGGATAGCCATCGAAGCGCGTGCCCGGAAACTCGGTAGGAACGGAGCTTAAGGGAAAGACGAGTATGCGGGACTGAGTCAAACGCTTTGGAGAAGTCAATGAATAGCACATCCATTGATTGACTCTGATCGACGGACTCCGCGCAACTTTCCCGAGCAACCATCAAGTTGGTCAGGCAGGATTACCCTTTGTGAAAACCATGTTGAGATGGGCTGAGAATGTCAAACGCTCTGAAATGGTCTTCTAGGGCATTTCTCATCAGCTTTTCTAGTAATTTAACCAGCACACAGGTTATACTGACAGTCCTGTAGTTTACAGAAAGATGTTTACCTCCCTTTTTAAAGATGGGGTAAACTACACCTCCCTTCCAGTCAGTGGCTAAGGTGCAACTGGTAAAAGACTTCTCGAACAGGCAACCTATGGGCCCACAAAGTTCATTTGCCTGTTTATATAACAAGCTTGGATGAATGACATCAACACAAGCGGCTTTGGTAGGGTTCAGTTCTCGCAGCAATGAACGCAGCTGGGCCTCTGACACGGTGATATCTGTCAAAGTCCCTCCATTTGTCATCGCCCCCACTCGAACACTCGCAGGGGTGATTGCAATCTAAGCACGACATTGGTGTCTTTTTATGTTTTATACTACTCATCAGTAAGTGCACAGCTTAATAATAATAATACAACGGTTCACCTCGCCTATCCTATTCTGAGGGTATGGGGCCAAGAGGCATGCTGTCCAGTGTATTGCAGAGCAGCCATTATCAACGGTGGCAATATAGGCCCCGTGGGGGCCACAGATAATTCCTGAAGGGCCCTGGGATATCAACAATTTGTAGGGGGTCATGTTTTGAGAGTGGGCTGTGATAACCCGAATAAGAAAATCCTTTCAATTATGTTCTTATACTTTCTCTCCGCGCACTAATCTGCCTTGTTAACTGCCGGTTAGTGAAGTGAATTACGCACTCATAAGTGGCTGTTTACGAAAGTAAGAAAGCCAGAACCGCAAGACTTTTGTTAGGCAGCTGGCATAGCTCCGCCAAACTTGCGCAAATTTCACTGGGCTTACTTCAAACATACGGTCATCAAACGGCGACTTACACTACAAAACTAACAACCGATTCGACCTCAGGAATTTGAAGCCTATCGGCTGGCTGGCTGAACGACATATTCGTGGTGCCGGCTAGATGGTTCGGGAGTATCCCGCTCCAGTAAATGCTTCGGCGGCAATGTTCCAGGACGTGGTGGGTTTTCGTCTTGGCAAGCGTTCTCCCTATAAAAAGCCACATATGTCCGATTGACAATACTGAGACGTAGCGGCTGTGACTCGCCAATAACTAAAGTCATTGCCCCTTGCCTCTCCATGAAAGGCATTATAACCAGAGTGTGTTGGGCCCGTGGCACTTTGCAGGACCTAAAGGCGTATGAACCACTTGTTTGGCCACCGGCTCCCAACGGATGGCGACGCCCTCATTTCGCATTGCTGGCTTGTAGGGCCTCTTATTACAAACTACTACTTCCGCCTGGGCAACCAGGTAGTATCGCGCTCACTGATGAATCGTAAACAGACAAGCTTACTACATCCTTTCTTGTCATGTCCATCTGCTCTAATCTCCCTACTGCAGAATATCCAATCATAGATAGTTCCATGCCCCTTTATACAACTACAGTTGAGAGGATTGCCCTGTTCTCCGATTCGGACGTCTCTGTTGCAGACGTTTCGTTACCAAACTAGGCTATTCAATCCTGATTCGCGGAGTCTCGCAAACCAATTCCAGATCCGAATGACTATTGATTGTTGTCTGCTTCGATTGTCAGCCTTCGATCGGTTCACGTGAGTCGGTCGAGTGGGTACGTCTTCTCCTTGTCGATCTGGTGCCTAATGCTGGCTTAACCTGCAGAGCTTCATAGACACCCTCCAGCTCCAGGTGTTTGTTGATTGAGTTCCGGCCATAATGCTAGGCCTCAAGGAACTCACGCGCTGTGCGGTTTCTTGCTCTTCCAAGTATTTTAACGTTCTCCAGATCGAACTGATGGTCCTCCGCATCCATGTGTACTGACATTAAGGATTTCTCATCGTGGCGGCAGATGGCTAGACTATGTCCGTGTAGTCTTGTGCCAAGTTTTCTTCCATTCTGGCCTACATAGTACTTGTCACAGTTCTTGCAGGAAATTCTGTAAACTATACCCTAAACTTCGTAAAATATTTCGGCTTTAGTTTCGACAAAAGTGGTCGTCATCCTGATCCAGAAAATATTTCTACCATAAAACAAGTGTCGGTACCGACTGATCTGGTTACCGTACGAGCTGTTCTCAGATTGGTAATTGATTACAGTACGTTGTATCGGATATGCATCATGTCCGAGGCCAACTAGCCATCTGTTAAAGAGGGGTGTGCTGTGGGGTTGGTCATAATACTGCCAATCCGCGTTTGATACAAATCACTACTGAGTTCTGACTTGCCTGTCACACATTACAACCCCTCTTTGGATATAGTTTCATTTCAGAGGTTTCCACGGAAGTACCGGCAGCTGTCATCTCTCATGTCTTCACAGATGGTTCAGAAAGAGTAATCGCTCGTGCAGCCCGATCACTAATTGTTAGTAAATGCAATTATAGCGGGGTCGAAAAAGAAGCTCTAGACATTGTCGTCGCTATCAAAATTTTCATAAAATGCTTTATAGATTTCAGTTCAACCACATAAGGGATCACCAGCCTCTTCTCGGCATCTTCGGAGCCAAGAAAGATGCCCTCATTTACGTAGCTAATCGGCTTCAACGATGGGCTACTATGCTACTGGGATATGATTTTTCCATAAAACACGAGTCGACTGAAGATATTGGCAAGGCGGATGCTTTATCGCGACTCATAGTATCACATCACCAACCGCGTAAATATACAGATGCCGCGTCAGTATTCGTAGAGCCAAAAATAAGCATCGTGATTGCTATCTCAGTCCGCGCCCTACCAGTTACTTCTACTATGCTCCGTGAGTCCACTACTCACGTTGCTACAGGAACTTATTCGTTTTCATCGCACTTACTGGCCATCATAACAACTTCAACCGTTCTACCAACATCGTTCTTCTTTGGCGGAGGTCGATGGGTGCAATCTCTTTGCCGTAGGTGTTGTAGTACCTGCAAATTTGCAATAATGTGTCCCGAAGCGGTTTCACTCCGGGTACCCTAGAATAAATCGCATAAAAGTCTGAGCGTGTAGTCACCTGTATTTACCGAAAGTGCATAAACAGTTGGAAGAAGTTGTCCGATTCTGGGAAATCTACGTATCATGAAAATAATCCTTGGGTCCAATATCCCATCGGTTCTCTCTTACCGGGAAATCCTAGCATTCTGAACAGAGTATCTGTTCACAATTATGTTGTCATATTCTTCAGAACGATCCCATCGCACTATTCCTTGGAATGTCTATCTTGTCATTCATTCTCGAATACCTTTTGAATACCGACTCTCACCTGCCGGAATATTCTTACGCAATCTTTTGGTCATTTTTGTGGAATCTTTCATCCATCCTTGTCGGAAATTCAGAAAGAACATACTTGCGACCCCAAACATCTGGTTTGGAATTCACCCCCATCTTCCGCCTGCGCCTTTATTCTCCTTGATGATCTTATATTTCAATTCATACGATTATTCTGCGCATTCGTGCATCTATATGATACTATTCAATCCGTACATGGATAGGGCACATCTTTTTACTGAACTTCACGATCATCCGACTCTTCGACTCACAAAACTTATCCATATTCTGGATCTTGAACTTATTCACAATGAAATACTTGAGAGGAGACTTTACTGATGGATTTTCTTAAGAGCCCCATCTACCTTCACTCTGGACAGTTACTCACATTCTACGTTACAGCTGCACGAGCACCATTTTTCATTTATCTAATACACACACATTTTCGTCTCTATTTGACATCAGAACTGTACTGAGCATTTGTTTCCTCATGTTTCTGAGTGCGGTGTCATCTCCCCGAACGTTTTACTGAATACCTTCTTTTATCATTCAATTATGCTTGTAAAATTAGGATCAAGCCTGCAGAGGAATACCTTGAACACTTATCGAGAATAAAATATTTATTCATTTACTTGTTTTTTCAAAATAACTGTCTGCAAAATCCCTTGGCAGAACAGAATTGTGCTCACGGCAAGCATCAGATACTGCTTCGTTCCGACTTCGTGGTGGCTTGGCGGAGCAACCGATGGCACCACTCTCTGCCCCTGGTTTATGCCTACAGTAACTGGCCTGAAGTTTGCACAACGGATTGTGTTATAACCCATCTTGGCATCTTAAAGCTACAGCATGTGTTTGGCCGTTTTGGGGTTCCACACACCCTTGTCTCTGACAACGGTACAGCGTTCACTTCCTCAGAATTCTCCGCTTTCTGTGAGCAAAACAGTATCAAGCATATCCGATCACGGCCATTCCACCCACCATCCAACGGCCAAGTGGGACGTTTCGTTGACACGCTCAAGCAATCATTGTTGTAGCTCAAATGGAAGGGAACTACTCCGGAAATCATCGAAACATTCTTGCCGTGTTGCAGATTGAGGCTAAATGTGAATCCAAATGGCAACTCACCGGCAGCTTTGATGAACCTGAAGCTGCGCTTACTCCACGATGTTATTCGTCCAGTCTCACGTCTGCCGACTGGTCGAAATATTTGTATGGCGAACAATTTCAACTGCCATCACGGTGCCGTAAATCGCACGTTTCACGTTGATTACTCTTTATTGGCTAAGTATTATCGTGATAGTACGAGAAGTGGACGCGGGGTCTGATTTTACTCCACACGGACTAGGTTACCCATGAAGTGGATGTACACTTCACACTGTGAGTCCACCATACCAGCCAGTTGCGTTCGTCTCCCTGCCATACAACACCTCACAACGCTGACCTTCCTATCGACATTCCCCTGGATAGTTTTGAGCTTCCGCAAAGGTCCCCAGGAAGAAATCACCCAACCATACACGTTAATTGATTACACACCTAGAGGTCGAACTGATTGAATCAAACGGCAGCGTGTGCCTGCGCAGCTGCATCCACAACAGAAATCATAGGAACGCCCAATCCCAAGGAGAGGTGTTAAGGGGGGCTGCCTCCAAACCAATTCATTCCCTTTGCTGACACTTATGTTCATTAACAACAACTAAGTTTTCCTCCATTTCAGCTTGTCACTTATCCTACCATGGACTATGACGCTCTTTCCTTTCCACTGTACTACCTTCAGTTGCTCCGGAATTTCCCACCCTGAGGTATATGTTCCATCAGTGCTTGCTTGTCTTCTCACTTTACTTGTGTTGACATTGCGATTGGTTGAGTGACACTAAGTACTTAACATCATTGTTTCATCGACCATGGGATGTGGGCAGCATCCCATACGGATCGGTACCCATCACAACATAGTCCGCAGTCTCACGCTTAACGATTTTGAACACTAAAGGGTTCCAGCAGGCACAGTATTATATATGTTGATGAGATCCCGTATCCCTGGATCGATGAAGGCAGGCGTCCTCACGGGACCTTAAAATAAGCAAAAGCGATAATCCGGCTTAGTAATTGTCCCTATCTACATCTTGTCTGTACGGTCGCTAAAACTTGTTTCTAGTTGCAGTGGAATTTACTGTTAACAAACATTTAGAAGCTTTCAAAAAATTTTCCTTCAAAGCTCAACGATTCTCACCACCCAGTACACGGTGATCTATCGAAGTGCTATTCGTTTCTTCTATATGCTCAAAATGTAGCGTTTTGTTCTCTCCTACTGCATTTTACCACCATCCGATCCTATCGTACTTCGTATGACTATGTGTTGACCCAGCGGAAATCCTCATTACCATCTGCAACGGTTGGCTTGAGCGATACACTTGTGTATTTTTCATTTGACAATTTATTTGTTTTTATTCACTAATTTGACGTATTTCGCCATTCGCAATGATGATGTACATTGCAGAAAATGAATCTACTCGGGTGCATAAAGCCTTTTTTAACGTGACTTGACAGGATGCGAAAATCGGTTTCTTCGTGTCAGTTACTTCAGGCCCGTAGTAAGCAGCGTTGGACATGTCTGGGATTAGCTTCAATACACATTGTGCTACCTCAAACCAGAGCTGTCACTAGGATGTGTGTTCATTGCCTCCACTAGCATAGAATAGCTCCTAAACCAGTTTGGTGACTAGCTCACCTCCGGCCGAGAAGACATCAGTCTGGGTAGAACTGACTGACCGATATAATTGCGGAACGCTTTAATCACGTCAACTCTTATCACAACAGGGTGGAACGTAGCTGGCTAACAAGCGGAACCCCCCTCGTCTCCAGCCAGGAGAAATATCATGGCCAGGGAATGCCTTGTGACTTATTCCATGCTATCCTGGCTGGAGAGTGGATTAGTAACACGTGTTGGAAAGCAGAAGTCAGTTAGCTGAAGTCGGTGTCTTGTTTGCGTAACGGCTGCCTCGAGGTTCCATTTAATATATCAATTTCTGCCGTCTGGATGAGTCGGTAGGCTTTCAGTTGCGACTAACGGAACCAGATAAAGTGCACACATTTCAAAGCACTGATTTCGATAAGGGTCCGGTGGTACATTGGATTTCTGCGTGTGTAACGCATATAATGGATGGTTTGATGCTCGTCCATTCTAACTATATGCTTTTTCTCCCTTGGTCTGTTCGATGATAGGCCCGCCACATGAGAGGCTGACACGGTCTCATTTCTCCATGTTTTGATAGTGGGGACTGTTTGCACCCGGCTTATCTGTCAGTGGAGCGGAGACTGTGAATAGTGGACACCTAAAGGATTCCTTTTCATGTATAGCCTGACTGGAGAGATTCTCGGTCTTACCCGCTTTTGACACTGACTGCTTCACTAATGTACCAACACAACCACCATGCTTACCTTAGCGCCTGCCATCCTTCCCCGTGCTTGCATCGTCAAATGATTCCTCGTGGTCTAGTCGCATTGACTTCAGTCAACCTTTCATATCACTTGTCTGCCGCTCACATTGGCTGGTCTTTCCAGTCTGTTCGATTGACGCCTAGATGGCACGTGGCGATGTCTAAACAAATGTAACCATTTGTTTATTGTCCTCAACTGCTGGCCTGATGGAGCTTCATCGTGTCCCGGTCGACGGAACAAACACTAGGTTACCGACTTGGTGAGCCACTTAGCCACTTGCGAGTTTGTGGTCACTGTGCAGCAACCACCGGAAAACATCTGCACCCCATTGCGTTTTTATCGCTACCTGAGCAGGTCACGTGCATAGTGATTGTTGTCGCGCCAGGTCATTGCGTGTATGGATCGTGGGAGGGGTGACCCAAAGCAAGCACATGACCGCACCTAGTGAACTGAATCCCCTCTCAAGCTGCTTATTCAAGCTGCAGTGCCAGCGCCACCGGCCTAATCTGACAGTAAATTGAATACGCGAAGCACTTACCCATCGCTGATTTTCATCTTCGTTCACAGGAGGAGGGCATGGAAGAAACAGTGTGTTGGATTGAGTGAAGGATCATTCGTTAGTACTCGTCGACCTTGTCCATCCGGGATCTAACTAGAGAAAAAGAGCAATCCGACAGGGTACTCGCAGCACGGGTGACCAGTAAGATAGGGTCGGGAGCGCCCAGCTCAGCATACCGTCTGCCCCACATAATCAAAGCTCACCGTCGACTTGACAAAGCAATCACAATTGGTTTGTGTGTAAATCACGGATTCATGTGAGGAGATGAGAATAGTTCAATGAGGTACTTGAGACAAGAACGTCCCGGTGGTATTCAGGATAACGAAAAACTGCTTGCATTGTATTCAGAAAGCTCTCCATTTCACTTGACTGCGGAAAAGTACGAATTACCGATCAAACTGACTGAGACCAGTATGAGAGGTGTTCGGTTATAGGGTTTCACGCACATGGTTGATTTAACGGTCAAAGCAGAAAGAAGGCACAGATTGCGATATTTTAAACATTTCGATTGTTCTCGTCAGTCGCATACACAATACAAGCAGAAACACATGCACAATTATATACATGGCAAAAAATTGGCAAACCAATCAAAACGTGGAATCAAGTCCAAGGCAATCGGATTAATTGCCTCAAGAGTTTCTGTGCACATAGCACTGGTTGATAAGCCCTGATTAGCAAAGCTTCACTGATTGCCAACATTATCGGATTCCGGTTACGTAATAGCACCTTGAACGCAGTCTTGGGGTCCACATTGTGACCAGTTGTCACGAGGTGCTTAGTGATAGATGATGACACATTTTGATTGGTTTGCCAATTTTTTGCCATGTATATAATTGTGCATGTGTTTCTGCTTGTATTGTGTATGCGACTGACGAGAACAATCGAAATGATTTAACGGTACCGACAGTTGACTTCGGAAAATTCGCAACCACACGAATAGGGAATACTAAAGATGAAGAGGGAACCAAAGTGGAATATTAAGTGCATACTAAATGTTTCCTCCACACACGCGGTCAAGTTATATACTGTCGTGGTGTAACCATCAGGGACAGTTACTTGGTTTCCGTTCGGCTCCAAATGCATCAATGTATGACAGCCCATCCCATGAGTAGTGGACATTCCGGTGGGTCTTGCCGTTTCTACCTGACTCCACCAATGGGGGTGTTGGCGTCGCTGATGGAGCATACTTGTTTCTACATAGGTCATGGGCCACAGACTCCGTCCCAAAATCTTAAACTATGCGACTAATAACGGTCAAATTATGGCGCGTTTCCTAGTGGCACACAGGTCATTGGTTGACTCTATAGTACCAGCAGTCCTCACTCCATTGGTTACTGTTGATATGGTAGCGTCTGTCCTTCTGGTTGTCCGAGTAATTGAAACGATTTGCTCCTCTAAGGAAATCGTACTAGGTGCAGACTTGGTTACTAATAATCTGTTGACCACACCACACTGATCCAGGACGACGAACAATAGTACCATTAGAATCACGGTGCATGCTCTGAAGGTTGGTTGATTGACAAAATCACGCTATTTGGAGCTAAATGTGGTGCAGGATAGCTGGTTTGAACATCGACGGCCAGTGAGGAGTGCCATTTGGTGTCTTTTGCCTTCTCTTCCCGCTTCTGATGTGCATCGGAAGAAACCAATGAAAAGTGCGCCCCTATGAGAAACTTTGTTTTCTTCGAAGCTGGAGGCAAGTTTAATCTTATCACAACGTTAAAATAGTGGAGCACGAGCTATTAACTATACGTCTATATTTCCTACAGTACGGGTTATAGCCTGCAAGAAGAGCCAGTTGTAGGGAACATCCTTGTGCACATTGAGACGGAATTCCCTTTCAGAGCGGTTGAGTACCAAGAACAGACGTGATATGACGCTGCACCGGTGGGGATTGTTGTGTGCTGGAATAAATAAAACTCCTACCACCCAGGCAACCACAGAGGTTATCATGAAGTCTGTGCAGGCATAGAACTTGACTATAACTGTTGTACCTCCGAGGTCAACTTATCTCAAAAGTAAGCGTAGTTAATTCGGGAACCATCATAGGGTCCTTAATCTTGGTCTCTGAGATACACCATGGATCACTAGAGCATCTACTGTGTGTCCGTGGCTCGCTGCCCGACTCGTCTCACTGTGAACCATCTGAAGGCAAGTAGAATGACCGAATGTCCTGTTCATGTGTCAAAGAGTGTGGATCATGACTGGACAAAATGGGGCCCCGGAGACTGGAGTCAGCACCGTATCGTTTAAATAGCTGGCGTCGTATTGTTGAGACAGGCAGAAAGACGTTTAGCAACTCGGTTTATGGAGAGTCTACTAAAGATAATTTAAGTCAAGGAAAAGACACTTTCAGTAACCGTTTTATCCCTGGGGTAACCGATTCTAATTTGTGCGCGTTTGACGCAGCACGATGTTGCAATTCAAAGTATGTGCCTCGGCTAAGAGGACAGAGCTGTTGTACCTAACTGAGTAGCTGCAAGACCTCGTGAAATTTATGGTAGGCCAGCATGCAGAGCCCGTTTACATGAACCAAGCACCTATCCATATTCGTGGGAAAGCCTACGGAACAGGGAACCTGCTCCCACTGCTATGCCCCTCAAGGCGAGTCACCCAGTTTGCATACCGCATGGTGAGATCCAGCTGGTATCATTCACACGACAGGGATAAAGGAGTTGCGCTATAATGCCTATGGTTCTTCGAAAACATATGTCCTCGCCATCCTGCGTGGTCAAAGTCTCATACCCTGTAGTGAGAGGGGATGGTAAGTTCTGGTCTCCCACTGGACGGAGGAAATGTGAGCCGATATTTATTCCTGACACTACGAAACAGCCACCCACCTTTGTCTCGGATTTGTGGTGACTGACTGACTGTATGCTGCTTCTACGAATTTCCTTTGAGATATCCAATTCCTCCTAACACAAGCGTTAGAAGATTCTTCACTAAGCTACTGCTCATATAGCTAGAGCTTGTTTCAACATTACTGATGTTACCTTAGCCTGGGGTGACCACATTTTAGTTCATGAGTACTCGTTACTCATCAGCCTAACCCTCATATATGCCTCAAGAGACATTTTACTGTTATCGTATGCGTCTTATTTCTACCTGTTCAAAACCATCGTTGTTAACACCAGCAAATGTCAGCTTCACTTGACTCTGATCCTATCCTGTATGCTTAGTGCATTTCCAACTCAAGGATTCACCATCTAGATGGCATTTCATTGACACAGGGTGCTGCGTATGTGTTCACAAAATAGTCGATGTTTGTTCACATTGCCTTGCCGTTTGTGCCTAATCCGATTCAATAGGCACAATCTGCATAATAGTTGAAATAAAGCATCAAGTGATTCAGGTAGCAATACATCCAGTGATTGGTTACTATGACCAGATTGTAACTAGGCCAGCGGCCTGTACAGCGACTAAGTCCGGACGGTGGAGTTATGCCGTGAACGCAAAGGTCGAGAGTCAAGTTATGGATATCAGGCTCCACCAAACCTAACATAATTAGTCTATCCACCAAGACCGATCAGACGATCTTTTCTGCTTGCCTCGTGCATCACTTTGGTTGTCCAATAAGCCCAGCTTCCAAATGTGTGAACTGTTCAGCTGTACACCTTGTAATGGTAGAAAGGGGAGTTGACTGGGTACACTAATGGACTGCAGTGTATGCAGCACTTGCACGTCCGGTTATGACGCATATGTATTACGTGAGAAGCAAGTACCTCCAATAAAAGTACCACGAATTGTTCGAGTAGCAGCTGACTTCGTCTCACAAAGTTACAGTTCTATGAAGTCAGTTGTTGTGACTGAAGTAAAGTCAAAAATATGCCTTGTGTACCCACAAGCGGTGAGTATTCAGCTGCAGCGCATACCCTCAGGTCGTGGAGAACTAGCGAAATGGAATATTACAAGATGATGCACATACAATAGCAGTTCTGAAGTAATCTACCAACCAGTTCTTGATTGAATGCATTCCGCGCAGTTAACAAACGTGACAAATCAAGGGAAATTGATGTGTCACACTTCAACGTGCAGACATAGATAGTTTTGTTCATCCTTCGAGTTCGATAAACAATCGGACAACGTGGAGAGAGCGACTACTATCATTAAGGTTTTTGATACAAAGTTGTCGCAGGAGTTAACATGGTTGGATACAGTAATGCTGACAAGTTCCGGTCTTAAAATGCCAGTACATCGATTTGGATGTTTCACTGACCTGGCAATCAAGCTGAGGTCAAGAGATCATGGAGGATCACTGGAGAGCAGTAGGTCCAATAGGGTAAGACGTAGGTAGTAATACAACATAGGATCAGACAACTGGGTACGGAGGAAGTCCTGAGACGGGTAGCATATAATGAGAATCTCCCCATTTTAGTGAATATAACATTTGGCGAAGGGACCACTCTCAGATATTTCACTGACATGACAGAATTCACGCCTTCACGATTACTATAAATTTGCGGACACTTCTTGAGGAGTTACTGGTAGCTGTTTCCCCTAAACAGTTAAAAGAGAACCTCGTCGCATTGTTCAACTACAGACAGCCTTGGACCAAGCTGTGAGGTTGTACAATATGGTTTGTAATCTAATTGACGACTCTATGGTTGGATGATGAATACTCAGGATTATATTACCCGCAAACTTTAACAGGATGGCATCTTCAAGGACAGGGATTGAGTGGAAAATAAAAATGGGGACAGAACGGTTCCCTAAAAACACCGACATTCGGGGCGAGTGACAGTGAGTTTTTCATCCAAATCTAGTGACCTGGGTTCGCTTAGCAAAATAATCCTTCAGTGGAAGTGCAACAGAAGGTCGAACTCCCGAGGCGAGCCAATCACGCAACAACATTTAACGGTTAACGCAGCCAAGGCCGTTGCTACAATCCAGTAAATAAATGCGGATAGATTTGTTTCCATTATTCAGTAATGAAAGCACAGAATGTATGAGGAAAGCAATCTAACTGCGATATACGAAGTGATATGGGTCATCCAAAGGCATCTGGGCTAACATTCCTTCGAGAATAAGTCTCTCAAAAGTCTTCAAAGCAATCGACGTGCAAGCGTTTGGTCGATATTTGCAGGTTATTGATTTGGCACCGGCATCGTGCATGTGTTCCGCCAGCTCTCGGCTATCTTTGGTGGCCTTATACACAACGCGTGAAATTCGACGGCAGGCTGTACCAGGTAATCAGCACACCCTTTGAGGACGAAAGGAGGCAGGCTATGTAAACCGGGTGATTTGTTAGACTTCAGGCTGATTGATTCCCTGTGTATTTCTAGTCTATTCACAGAAGATGAGTTATCTGAGGGCAGTTGTAACTCAATAGATGATGTATCAGAGACTGAATTACCGTGTAAAAATTTTTTTTAACTGGACAGCAGACGTCGAAGCAGAAGTTTACGGAACTAGTTAAATGATCACAATGTTTCGATACCTATGAGCCATAACATAAAATAAGATCCGTAGAGGTGATATTTGCCAACAGTCGCTCAATGCTTTGAGGAGATCATTGTTTTCGCCTAAGTTCTCGGTCTTTGTAGCGGGTGGTTTTTGCGGTCTGCCTTATCACACTGCGCTGATTGCACCAACGTGTTAAACACAAACAGGGTACTTGAGCAATAGCCACTCTCCAGCAGGACTTACACATTTGTTTTGGAACTCACACAAGAAACAGTTTGAGCACTGAGGGCTAAGAGACGCCATCGTGTTAACTAACCGCCACACACGCGTCCGCGTCAAATCATGCTTAATATTGTGCATTTAGGCAAGGAAGTGGTCAAAAGTATTTAGTTTCAGCAACAAAGATGACAATGAGGTATATTTCTCTTGGTACCGAGAAACCATGCTCACAAGAAACTCTCTTGACACTACCCGATACATTTGTTTATGAATTGAAGACACATCTAGACTGATTGGGACGTTGATGGCAACGCAATGGTTGAGCGTACAAGTAACTGTTACCTTCGTTGGTCGGTTCCAGTGGTGCCCCGGGGATTAGTGTGGTTTACGATTTCCCAGTTACTACTGACTTGTTTGTAGCTGGTTGTGTACTACTCTTTGTAATGTGCGTCAGATCGAATTTTCCGACCCTGTACTCATAAGGGACAATCTGATCAGTCGGTGTGGTTGTGTCTACCACTGCGAAAAGTACACACATGGTACAAGGGTGGCTAGTTGGCCAAATCTTGGGACGGCAACAACTATAAGGTAAGTGAACTTCACCTCGATTGATTTTGAATGAGCGACAATTGAACAGTATCTATCCGGACACGGGACGAAGATCTTACGCTTAGTTAAACTACGCAAGCGCAATTATATCCATAGCCGTTCAATATACCGAATTGTTAACGACCATAGGAAGCCAGAAGATGGGTGACTATACAACCTACATGAACCCCTACCATTCTGCTCTCTTAACAGAACCTTGAAAAACGGTGAGTAAAGTCACATCCACTATATGCAATATTTTCATGAAGTGTTCATTGTGGTTAGCTCTTCGGCACTCCTTTTAAATACTAGAAGAGACGATCATGTTTACTGCGCTCTGTTGCCGAGAGCGGTCATCAACTAGCTAGTTATGTGAAAACAGACTGAGAAAATATCGTTTCGAGTGATAGAAAAGGAGTAAAGAGATTGACTTGGTCTTGGTGCACAGCTGAATAACATAGTTAAATCGCGCGCATTAAAGCGGACAAAAAGAACAAGACATTGGTTAGAAGGGACAAAAACAAGGAAGGCCCCACGGACCACGTGCATGGACATCCACGTAGAAGCCCGGCCAAAGCGGTCACAGTGAGCTCTCACAAGAGTGCACCATTCCCATCACATCGGTCTATTCGCGTTCGGACGACTCACTCCATCGCAAGTGGACGGCTAAAAGCCCACAGTGAGCCATGAGTTATAGATTCCGTATTCGAGATCTGAAGCGATTCACGTGCCTAGTTCAGGTGACTGATTCACATAGCCAACGTATGCGCAACTTATAATCACAAAAGCTGTCGGAGTGTCACTATTCCAAATGTCAGCATGCAGTGCATGGTTTAATCTACACAATCACTGCTTGGCCGATGACGGTCCACTTTGGTAGAAAAGTTTACAATTAGAACTCGATGGCGCCCATTGAATTGTTGCAAGTTGACGTCACGGCTCTGTTCAGCTATGTAGACAACGGTAAAACCAACGACTGCGATCCTGAACCAACCCAAGAGCGAACACTTCGTTACGAAATAGCTGCCTCCGTGATGGAATCAATAAGTAGTTGGTTTATCCTCGGTGAAATAAGACGTACCAATACGCGCATGATCAGGGTATGGAGCAGCAGGCATCGGAATGACACAAATAATTGATTGAAAAAATCGTAACTACAAACACTGCAGTTTATTCGTGCAGACAGGTTGAAACTAAATGTGGAAATTTATTGAGATCAAAGTGGATTGCGAGCGGATCCCCGTTGACGTTTTCCCAAATCCCTGAACAATGGGGAACTGTATTGAATAAAGGATAAAGCTGGCCGAAAATACACTTCAGTGTTATGCACTTTCGTTCCTTTTAATTCAAGGTGAAAACAGGGCGGAATCAGCATCTTTCGAACTGCTTTCGTTTTTTCTCAGATCGTATTTATGTGCAAAATCGAAGGCGAGAAAATGATATCATCAGTCATCAAGTTGTGAGATTAAATATTCCGCGCAAGATTCTCTCCGTCACGGATACTGCGGGCGCAGCAGCGGTGGAATGTGTTGGGGTTCTTTTGTGTGAAGTTTCAAGGTGCTTTTCTTTATATTTTTGAAAAAAATGTTTGGCCAATGCACTTGGGGTTGGTATGACATTTAATATCTGAAAAACTGGTAAATCCACTTTTACGGCGAAAGCAGCAAGATTAGAATGATGTCGTATTGAAGAAAACAAGGACGGTCTTGCAGTTGAAACTAAGTTGTTCAACTTGCGCTCCAGTAGTAGAAAGACACTGGACAAAGGTGAAGGCAAACACTAAGAATGCTTGAGATGAGCGTGTGTATATCATTTTCACATAGGCTGGAGTCATGTGATTTCAGCCACAGAAATGGCACCATGTAGATCACTTTGGCAAACACCGAAGACGAACTTACCGAGAGCCCGGGAAGTACAGTGCATACAGGACGCATTGCCAGCTAAGAAAAGGAGCCCGACTCCGGAATAGAACGTTCAAGGTGTGTTATCACCTCACTGCCGCGCCCGCGGATAGTAGGGCATGCTTGGTCCACCAGCATGGATGTTTAATTTCGAAAAACCGATTGCACCATGTAATGCCAAGCGGAGGTTTTGTGATGCAAAACTTGAAAAGCATCCACAATTTCCGGGTCAATGGTTATCAGAAAACAAATAGGCATGGCTGATTTTATTAGCTACCCAGTTATCCTCCAAAATCAGTTTGTAAACAACACACATTACGGGGAGGCAGGCTGACTTATCAACGGCACCTCTAGCCATGATGAGCCAGGTCCACAACGTGAAACCCTAGTAAAGACCCAGCCACAATACACTAATTCCACATAGCAAGAGCAAGTGTACGACTTCAAAACATGTAGACTTCGGTAGCACCTTCTTCCATCGATCGATGCAGACGCTGATGCTGCAGTCTGTTTAACCCATTTTCTGCTGGCGTCCTTTTAAAGAACACTAACTAAAATGTGATTCAAGGCATTGAATTAATCCATTATTCAGAGTTTTTTAGCTTGCAAACATAGATAACACACTAATCCTCACTATTTTGAAATCTTTTTAACCAGTCCAAGTTTACTTCCGAAACAAGTTTTCCCTTTTTGTATGATCACAAATTGCCAATAAAATAGAAAATGTAGAAAGATGAGTGTACTTTGATTGATCATTCATTGAACCACCAAATTTTTGCCATATTTGTATTAACTTATATGTCTCGAACACATTATCACACGTTAATCATCTAAAATGAGTATATTTATTGCGTTCATGAGCTGCAACTATCTGTCCTTTTTTGATGGACACCAGCAAGAAACGATACCGTGACGTGTACCTTGGAACTGACTAATTATTGGTAACATACTTGAAAAAGTTGAGCGTTTTTTTATATAAATGTTTCGATATATTAGGCTGACTATTACAGCATGAAACACTGAATTGTAGTAACATGCTTGTTCCGTTTTAAGTTCATGATCATTGACAAAAATGAATGTACACTGTAGTGTACCGGAAAACACGCTCTTGCAGTATTTTGCAACATTGGTTTTTACGGCTCTTTTAACCTCCAAAACGTTTACTTGTTTTACTGACGGCACATCCATTGACACAAATCGTTTTGGTGAGTATCTTACTGCAACGTTTCTCGCTCTGGTTGATTCGCTTCCTATTTTTGTAGCCTGCACAATATACGTTGGGTCCAGTCGCCTCCAACTTCTATACTGTCCCGTATTAGACACGTCTTTTACGTGTCATTGATAACCGACTAATATCCCAGGCTCCATCCAACAACTGGTGACCCCGGTC
Source organism: Dicrocoelium dendriticum (assembly GCA_944474145.2). Lineage (NCBI taxonomy): Eukaryota > Metazoa > Platyhelminthes > Trematoda > Plagiorchiida > Dicrocoeliidae > Dicrocoelium > Dicrocoelium dendriticum. The sequence continues at coordinate 202,238,947 of OX104064.1, read as the reverse complement.
ATGAACTTGCCGTCCGCCATTTTGAATTTTCTTTTTGCTGAGCTCGTTCCAGTGATTTTGTGATTCATTACTTGTGATCATATTGTTTTCTCACCTACCACATTTGTTATCCGCTTTTGCAATGGATTATCTAGAGGATGAGCCATCTCCATACGCAGTTAACGCTGTTGAGCCTGTCATGGTTAATTCTGTTGCGTTAGCCCCTCCAACTTTTTGGGAGAATGATCCTTCGTAACGGTTTTTGCACCCAGAATCCCTTTTTTACATTCGTAAAATTTCTTCTGGTTTCTCCATGTATAATCAGCTAATATCTCGCCTTCCTCAGAGTATATCCTCGCAGGTAGAGACATCATATTTTGCCCCCCTTCTTGTAATGAAAGACGACACTATTAAACAGACTATTATTCAATGAATCATGCCTTCTGACAAGGTCTGCCTGCAGCGACTACTTAGTGATCTGCAACTAGGAGATAGGATGCCGTCAGCCTTGTTGTGCGAAATGAAACAGCTCAGCGGCACGACCAACATGGACGTAGGGATTCTCCGCTAGCTGTGGATGCAACGCCTTGCTGAAAGCAGCCGGGCTATCTTTGCAGTAGCAAGTGACCTGCCACTCACAGCATCTGCAGATCTCGCAGACCGCGTCATCGAACGGCACCAACCAGAGAGAAAAACCAAAGCACCTAAGCAGCTTTGTGTTGGCGAGACTAGTGATCCGTCGGCAATAGAAGCACTTTCATCGCAGATAGTGTCGCTTCAGCGCCAGATCGAGGAACCAACTTTAAACGGTAAGCACCTCAGCAGCTATGGATCATCGCCCCGTCGCACAAAACCTAATGCCACAGGTTACTGCTTTTACCACTCGCGTTTCGGTAATAAAGCCCGTAAGTGCGTACAGCCATGTAGCTACTCCGCTACAGATGGTCCGCCAGGCCGACCTGTTATGGCGCCTAACGATGTCGGCAAAGCCGAAAGCCGTCTCATCTACATTAGGGATTATGATTCCGAGACCCAGTTCTTAGCTTATACCGGGGCGGAAGTCAGCGTCATTCCCCCTACGCAAGGTGAGCCTATCGCTTGTTTGTCGACAAGCCTAAGTGCCGTCAATGGCACGCAAATAGTCACCTACGGTCATCGGTCGCTTATCCTGGACCCAGGTCTTCGGCGCACGTTCCGCTGGGTATTCATCGTCGCTGCAGTCCCCTTTCCATCGCATTGAGGCTGGACCTTACCGTGGTGCGATGGTTTGCGTGCCTCAGAGATCCATTGAGATATGCTAGGTGGTGCATTTTTTTGCACTTTCAGAGGCACTCAAATCAGATTGGTCAATGGTTAGAGGCCAGACAAATTCAGCCTCCTGGTCCTCAGGTTAGGAGTTGGATTGAGGATGACTTCTTATTTCATAAAACGGGCTCTCTGTAGTCCAGTGCCAAAACCCGCTGCCTTGCGTAAGGTTTTTGAACCAAAGGCATTGGTTGAGAACCCTAATCGTTCTCCTGTCTAGGCTTGGGCAACCTGAGTATCTTGCCCACGCAATACAATGAACCCTTCATCAAACAATTTCTTGATGCTCTAGCCGTTGCAGAGGATAATCAACGGTGCCCAATCTGCTGCATCGAGCAGGGTTGGTAGGGGTTTGGATGCTACTGCTCAGGTCTTTCCATCTTCTTATCCCCCTTCTTGCGCTTCTTCATCCTTGTCGTCCCGCTCCAACTTTGCTTTTAGCCCCTCCATTTTCAATCCCCCAATTCTTGGCCCTCCCACACTTTGATTCAATAGGCGCTTGTCTTCTTGTTTCAAATCACACACACAGTTGCAAGGCGTCGCTCCAATCCAGTCGACAATTCCATGTTCGACCAAGCGGACAACCTCAGTTCATCTGTTTCCCTTTGGAGTCCTCGCGTCTCGCTAAGACTGGCATGCCTCAACGTGCGCACTTTGCTACAGACTAGCCAACAGGCAGCACTTGCCCGCACACTAGAGAGCCTATCGATCGATATTTGCTGTTTATCAGAAACCCGCCTGCGACATTCTGGCTCCGTGCTTACCCTGAGATCCCCCACATGCGACACTGGCGGCACATTCTCATTAAGCCTGTCTGGCGATGATGCAGCTTCAAATGCCGGTCAAGCTGGCGTCGGCATCGTTTTGATTCCGCAGGCTGAAGCTGCCCTGATCGATTGGATCCCAGTCAACAGTTGGCTATGCGCCGTTAGCTTAGCTGGTTCGTTCCGTGCTGCGAAGTCGCGCGGAGACAAACGGTGCCTGTTTGTCATTGCGGCCTACGCCCCTACAAACTGTAGCATTGATTCGGTGAAAGATGATTTCTATCAGCAACTTCACGAGCTCCTTCGTTACAGAAGAAGCACGGATACTGTGGTATTGGCTGGCGATCTAAACACCCAAATCGGAAAATTGTCCTCTGATGAGCTTCATCTGGGCGGCCAACATGGTGTAGGATCTCTCAATGATAACGGTGAGCGATTGCTAGAGTGGTGTGAAGATGCTCGCCTCTTTCTCGCGAGCACTAACTTTCGACACAGCACCCGCAGAAGCGTGACTTGGCGGTCACCAGCCTCGGGCCAGCCATGGATGCAAATCGATCATATCGCGATCAGTTACCGCTGGAGAGACTGTGTAGAAAACTTTCGATCGATTTGGAGCACGAGCGTGGACTCTGACCACACACTTATCTGCGCCGACCTCCTGGTGCGTTTCGGTGGACGTCCGCAACGCCGATGTGAACAGATGGACACCAACCACCTGGCGAAACCAGAAGTTCTGAATGCGAATCAAAGTGCGCTGACATCTGGGCTGAGTAAGCGCCCACTAAACACCGTTGAAGATCACTGGTCGCATATTCGTCAAACGTTACTGTTAACAGACATGTCTTCAAGTGGCAAACCAAATTGCCAAACCGGACATTGGGTCTCTACACAGTCTCTGGAATTTATGGATGCTCGCCGACGTATTCCGGCTGGAAGTGAATACAACAAGACTCGTAAAAATCTCAGGGCAAAACTACGTGCTAGCCTGAAGAAAGACCGCGAAACTTGGTGGTCCCATCGTGCCTCTGAGATGGAAACAGCCGCTACCGTTGGCAATCATCGTAAGTTATTTCGTCTGATAAGGGAAACGGGTAGCAGCAGACATGGTGTTAGCGAGACCATACGCGACGAGAGTGGGCAGCCGACCCACAGCCTGTCAAAACGCTTTGAGCGTTGGGCTGAACACTTTGCAAGGCAATTTAACCATCCTGAGTTATCGGTTTCTTTTTCAAGTATTGAGCGCCGTACTCCCTGGGTCGTCTCCTTGGATTCAACCTCACGCGCAGAAGTGGCACGTGAGATCAGGCTGTTGAAATTGCATAAGGTCGCAGGGGCAGGTAGAATTCCCCCAGCCCACTTCAAATTCGGAAGATCAGATCCAGTAGATGATTTACACGAGTTGCTAGTGAAACTTTGGGAGCAGGAGACTGTCCCGACAGACTGGAACCACTCCGTCATTGTCCCAATTTTCAAGCGAAACTCCCGTTCGGAATGCGGCAATCATAGAGGGATCAGTCTGATTCCTATTGCCTCTAAATTGCTTGCCTCTGTCATTCTCCACAGACTGACTGGCACACATGAAAGCCAGATTCGTGAAGAGCAAGCCGGACTTCGTCGAAGTAGTGGCTGCATTGACCACATCTTCACCTTGCGTCAATTGTTGGAGCACCGCCATGTTTATTGGCGACTCACCGTTGTCCTGTTTCTTGACATAAAAGGTGCCTTCGATTCGATCGATCGATGTACCCTTTGTGACTGTCTACTGAGGAAACATGTGCATACTAAATATGTAAACATTATCAAAGCGCTGTACGCGCATAGATCAAGCAGAGTGAAGGTTTTTGGCAGTCACCACCCCACAGTATCACCAGCGGTGTGAGACAAGGTTGACCGATGTCACCTTTCCTCTTTAACTTTGCTATTGATGAAGTCATGGAAACAGCGTTCGCTGGACACTACCTAGAAGGTGTGGAACTACTTCCTGGTGAGCGACTTCTTGACTTGGAGTATGCGGACGATATTGCCCTAATCTGTGACAGCTCCCAAACATGCCAAACAGCACTGGACCGATTAGCGCTGGCTGTCAATCGTTTTGGGCTATGGTTTGCTTCATCGAAATGCAAAATTTTTCTCCAAGATTGGCAGGGACCCACCCCTGCGCTAACGCTTGGTGGTGATCTGCTAGAAGTCGTTCAGGCATTCAAGTACCAGGGCAGTTATATTAGCACCCGTGGGATTGAGGATTAGGTTACGAACCGTATAACAAAAGCTCGAGGTGCTTTTGCCAATCTCCGCCATTTGTGGCGCAGACGCGACATTACTCTCGCCCTGAAGGGCAGAGTTTATAACGCAGCCGTCCGTTCAACCCTCCTGTACGGTTGTGAAACCTGGCCCATCAGGTCGACAGACATAAAGAGGCTCGTCATATTCGATCATCGCTGATTCGCAGCTTAGCTCATGTCCGGTGGGAGCACCGCATGAGCAATGAGCGTGTTCTGCATCGCGTATTTGGTGCAGGAAGTATGTGTGAAACGCTCAGCACCATTGTGTCACGCACCAGGCTCCGATGGCTGGGCCACGTGTTGCGTGTGCATGTCAGCATACCGACTCCCGCGACGTGCATTGTTTGCACGTTGTGGGTGCGATTGGAAGAGGAGGAGGGGAGGTCAAGCGATGACCTGGTCGAGAGTGATGAAAACCCTTACTTCGAAGTTGGCGTCGGTTGGTGCATCCCGACTGCCTGGCTGGGGTCCTAAGGACGGTGAACACGTTTGGTTGGACACACTTGCTGATACGGCTTGAAGCCGATCCCAATGGCGTTTGTGTTGTGAATTCCTTTGTCCATCCTCCTCCTGCTTAGCATCCCCTCCAATCACAATACCACTCGTTAAGCATAATATAACTCTCCTTTTGAGGTACGATAGCCTGCTGTTAGCTCTCCGCAACGATGTCCATCCTTTAGTGGGAGCTTAGTCGGCATGCCACTGTTTGTTTTCCTATTCTTGTGTTTTGTATTGTGGCACAATAGCTGAGGTTTTTTCCCCCTGCAGCTAACGTGTATAATGATGATGATGCAATACCCTTTGCCATCATCGGCATTGACTTTCGTAGGTATTTCGACCTCTTGATCGATGCGAAACGCCAGTTGATAGTAGACACTGCATCTATAACACCAGTCTACGCCTTTCCCCAGACCTCGGCAGACTACGCCAACCTCTTTTCTCAGTATTCCAAGCTCGTTCAGCCAATGAACGCTGCCTTGCCCATGGCATCCCAGGTCACGCACCACGTACGGACGAATGACCCACCCGTCTCATGCCGTCCACTCCGATTATCACCCGAGAAGCTAAAGGTGGTTAGGGCGGAGTTTGAGCACATGCTCGAACTAGGAATAATCCGCCCTTCCGATAGCCCTTGGTCCTCTCCGCTACAGACGGTCTCCGCGAAATCTGGTGACTGGTGTCCTTGCAGTGAATACCGCGCACACAATCGACTAACCGTCCCAGATAGGTGTCCCATCCCACACATGCAAGACCTTACCGCATTCCTCACAGGTAAGACGATCTTCAGCAAGATTGGTCTGGTTCATGCCTGTCACCAGATACCTGTAGAAGAAAATGACATTCCTAAAACAGCCGTTTTTACTACTTTCGAATTGTTGGAATTTTCAAGAATGCCATTTGGACGGTGTAACGCCCCATAAACTTTTCAATGCTTCAGCCACGATGTCACTCGTGGCCTAGACTTTGCTTATTTCTACCTCGATGATATTTTAGTAGCCAGTTCATCGGAACAAGAGCACCTCGAGCACCTTCGAACTCTCTTCCATTACTTGACCCAACATGGTATCACAGTCAACGCGACTAAGTGCGAACTCGGCAAATCAACGATAGAATTCCTAGGCCACCTCTTTTCATCGTCTGGTATCGAAGTCCTTCCCGTTAAGAGTCCGACAATCAAGGACTTCACAGCTCCGACTTCGGTCAGCACCGTCGAGTTTGTCGTTTGGCCAACTACTATCGACGCTTCATTCCGCGCTGCGCTCATGCAGCTTCTGACTGACCTACTCAGAAGAAAATGAACGAGTTCGCTTTCCCTGACCCAGCACAGACAGGCTTCACCGAGCTCAAGGATGCTATCCCTAACATAGCCCCCCTAGCTCATTCCGAATCGACTGCACCCCTTTCTATTACGACTGATGAATCAGATGTGGTGATAGGAGCCGCCATCCAACAACACGTTAGGGGGCAATGGCAACCCCTTGGGTTCTTCTCCAAGCGCATGCAGCCAGCGGAATCCTGCTAAAGCACGTTTGGGAGGAGAACTGCTCGCCATTTACCTAGGCATTCGACACTTCTGGCACACACTCGAAGGCAGCGCTTTCACGGTCTGCACTGATCACAAGCCCCTTATCTTTGCCTTCAACTCTGCTTGCGACAAATGCTCACCACGGGAAACAAGACACCTAGACTTTGTCACGTAGTTCACTGCTGACATACGTCATGTCTCAGGTGTCGACAATCTCGTCGCCGACGTTCTCTCACGCGTCAACCTCGCTCCCCAGTCTTTGCCTACCGTCGACCTTGCCGCCATGGCATCAGCTCAGATTCAAATGAAGACATACAACACACTCTACAGTCCACTTCGCTGCATGTGCAGCTTGTTCCTCTCCAAACCACGGAAAGAACCATTCTCTGTGACAGTTCCAAAGGTTATCCTAGACACTTCGTGCCCGTCTCCTTCAGACGCACAGTCTTTGACGCACTGCACTCACTATTACACCCCGGTATCCGTGCATCTTTGAAACTGGTCACCGAGCGTTTCGCTTGGCCACGCGTAATCAAAGATGTTCGTACCTGGGCTCGCGCCTGCCTTCAATGCCAGCGTTCCAAAGTACATCGTCACACCCGCAGTCCTCTAGGTTCATTTCCTGCCCCGGACTCTCGGTTCTCGCATGTACACTTAGACCTAATAGGTCCCTTGCCTCCGTCACGCGGATTCGTATACATTCTTACATGTGTCCACCGCTTCACCAGATGGCCAGAAGCCATTCACGTAACAGACGGCACAGCTGAGACTGTTATCCGGGCCTTCTTAGACCGTTGGGTCTCCACTACGGATGCCCATCCACTATTACAACTGACAGAGGAACGCCTTTAGAATCTTCATAATTCGATACATTCTGCAGCTCTTTAGGCTGTCGCCGTATTCATACCACAGCGTATCGCCCAACAGTCAACGGGTTAGTTGAACGCTTCCATAGACAGCTTAAAGCCTCGCTCTGCGCCTCCTCCGACCCTAGCTGAAGCGAAAACGTTTCGCTCGTACTCTTAGATATTCGCAGCAGCGTCAAAGCTGACTTGTAATGTGCACCAGCAGAGCTGGTTTATTGTACAACGCTAAAGTTGCCAGGAGAATTTGTGTCACCCCCCGTATCGTCGGGTATACATCCGCCTAGCTTTGTGCCCTCCCTGTTGTGTATTCTGTCAGCATGCTTGACGGCTAGTCTAAACAGACACGTGCACACAACCTCAGACACATACACGAAGCGCCTAATTTTCTGCTTCCCTATTGGTTCATCCTTCTCCTTGCGACACCTTAATTTACTCACGTAGTAGGACACTTACGAGATTACAGTAGTTCGTTTACCACAGCGACCTACTTATTTCGGCTAGTGCATTTGACTTTTCATACACAACACTCCCTAGATCAACGCATGCGTTCACTACGCCCGACTCCGCCCCGTGAGCAGACTAGAGATGTGCAAATGCACAGCGGACTCTCTACTTGCACTCACGTCTTCCACCGCACCGACGCAGTGTGGCGCTCTCTCCAGTCTCCCTACACTGGCCCTTTCAGATCCCTGCAATGGACTTGGAAACATTTCACTTTAGACCAGAATGGTTACCGAACAACGGTGTCCATCGACTGCCACAAAGTGGCTTTCATTGACGAACCATTTGCAACCCATCCTGATGCTATCACACAAGCACCCGCACCTGCAGTGACTTCCCAAGCACTGGATATCCCGAAACCCTCCGTTCCCCTTGACCCACAACCTGCCCCGCCTCAACCCCAGGCAACCGAACGACGCGGTAGACAGGTCAAACGTCCGGTCCGCTTTTCAGATTTTGTAAACGTTTCCTATTTCCATTAACACGCCTTTTTCGTCTTTAGTGCTAATCGTGCGTCTTGTTCATAAACGTTTTGCAAAATCGACAAAAAAGCCCAAAACATTTTGAAAACTTAAAAAGCGTATTTACTTTTATCATGCATGCCATGTACCCTCCCCGTCGTCAAGCCACTTCCCCCGACGTTTTCCCACCCCCTCTGAGTTCTACCTTCCAGAAACCCAACCACCGGAACTGCAAAGACAACGCTCGAGTGAGTCACCAACCTGCTCAACGCAACCCCCGGGTGACTCGCCATCCGACCCAAGGTCCCCTTCCTGATACCCAAGGAAGAGTTAGTCGCCCTCGACCACAGACAGCCACGGATGAGTTGGTCCCCAAACGCTTGGCTAGCGTTGCCGACGGTGACGCCGGATCTCTTCGTGGGACGAAGACGGTGGGCTGGTGTGCGGTGGGGGGAGTGACACCTCCCAAGCGCACCGTCGGGTCTGCAGCGGAGGGAATGTCCTGTCGAGCCTTTTTCTGGACTAGCCAGTTTCTTTTTGTAGTCCGACCAGCCCGCCCCGACTGCCCACCGATGATGCACTCTGGTCCACAAGATCATCATAACTAATAAATAACAAAAGCCTGGACCCAGCGAACTCTGCTACACACCCCATCTTGGAAGCCCTTGCTCAAGCCCATGCAACTATTCGCACCCATCCTCACCTTCGGTTTTCCCCAATAACAGCTCCATCGAAGGCTTCCATCTTTCAGCCTTCTAGGGGGAGGCCGTTGTAGTGTACCAGAAAACATGCTCTTTCAGTATTTTGCAACATTGTATTTTACGGCTCTTTTAACCTCCAAAACGTCTACTTGTTTTACTGACGGCACATCCATTGACACAAATCGTTTTGGTGAGTATCTTACTGCAACGTTTCTTGCTCTGGTTGATTCGCTTCCTATTTTTATAGTCTGCACAATATACGTTGGGTCCAGTCGCCTCCAACTTCTATACTGTCCCGTATTAGACACGTCTTTTACGTATCCTTGATAACCAACTAATATCCCGGGCTCCACCCAATAACACTATAGTTTACCTGGTGAGATCATTTTCTTCAGCAAGAATCTTGAAATTTATTCCGCACAAGATGTCATCACCATGATAGAAGCTGCCGGTGTCCTGGAAGCCAACGTTTACATTACACCTCCGGATAATGGACAAAATTCTGATAAATATATGAATAAAGTGATTCAGAATGTCGGATCCCTTGTTGATCTGTCAGTGAGGCAATTACTCAGTGTAGCATCCATAATTGCAGTCACCATGGATGGCGAACCATTCGAAGAGGAACCAGAAAGTGGTAATATAAGTTTACAAGAGGAACTTGCTACCCTTATGGTTGTTTCTTCAAGTAAAACCCAAAAGGATACCAGACCTAGACTATGGAGGAAAGAAGACTTCTGTCTAGGACCACAGACTCAGAGACAATGGTCCGAATATGCGCCTGATTTCCTAGAGGAGGATCTTACACCGTGTAAATCAACTGAACGCTTATCTGATAACTCAGTTATTGAGCATACGATTAGGCAGAAAAATGAGTGCGCCCATTCAAAAAGTGACCATTCATTCAGAATAATCACGGCTGAAATGTATGCTATTCTGCTTATCTCTGGCGATAATCCATTACCACGAAGACACATGTATTGGGATCCTGAACAAGATGTCCACCATGCAGCCATCAGTCAAACAATGAATTGAAACATGTGACACAATCATGAAATATGTCCATCTGGCAAACAATGACAATCTGCAAGCAGGTGGCAAAATTTCAAAAGTTCGACCACTTTATAAGCTACTCAATTAGAGTTATGCAATTCTTCTCCATGGAAGAAAATCTGTGCGTGGATGAAAGCGTGATACCATATTACGACCGTCATGGACTGAAGCAATGCATCAGAGGACAGCCTATTAAATTCGGGTGTAAACAGTGGGTCATTACAACACCTCTAGGCTATACTGCCTAGTTGGATCTCTAGCAAGTAGCTCAGGTCAAATATGACAAGACATTAGGTTTGGGATATGGCGTTGTTATGGACTTAGTGGACAAGCTCCCGAAGGAGCAGCTTTAGCACATCTATTTTGACAGTTTTTCCACAGGTTTGTTTCTCATAAAAGCTTTAGCCAACCAAAGCGTAAGAGCAACGGTGACAGTTGGATCAAATATGACAGAAAAGTGCCCCCTTGGACACGAAGACCCTAGGAAAACTAAACAGAGGTATTATGACTACAGGTTTGATAGACGAGATGAAGTGTTCGTTTTGTGTTGGAATGATAATTCCATTGTGACTCTTGCCAGCAACTCTGTTGGTGCATATCGTCTGACAAAAGTGAAGAGGTGGTCGGCGAAGGGTAACAAGCACATACTTATTGAACAACCTAGTATTGTTACTAAGTATAATAACTCGATTGGAGGAGCGGATCGATTGGACCAAAATGTCGGCCAGTATAGAACGAATGTTCGCAGCAAAAGGTGGTGGTAGTGGTTGCTATGCGCTTTTCTACCGGATGCTGCGATGAATACGACTTGGAATTTGTACAGGAAGTTACCTGCACATAAACAAGAGCAACAAGACATGCCTTCTTTCAAATGAGCTGTCGCAAAAATCTACAATCCAAGGTCTTCCATACACACGCGGGAGGTGCGTGCTCCTTGTTCATGCGGATTGTTTCTGTATCCTCTTTCCATCTTCTCGCAGCGCTGTTACTGTACGCGCATTCGAACCGGATTTACCAGCCCTACACAGCGATTCATCATACGTGGAAATATCTTCTACGATTAAAGCCCGTGCCATCACTAACCGTTTTCACTAGAATGCGGGAGTAAGCGCAAGCGAATAACTCCATCACATTGAGCCGATTGCCTTTCTGTCCGACATGGTTCGATACAGAATACTCGACGCAGTCCGAAAAGCCTAAGCCTGTTCTGATCCGGCGTTTCTCAACGCAGATGTGAAAGAATTTGTGATCTCTCAGTCTGCGTTCAGCGCTGTGTTCAGATTGGGTTGGCAGTTTCCAGTCACTCGCCATTCCTTATGACCTTGCCAGCCAGTGCGCTTGCATAACCTATCCCACGGACCGCGCCCACGCCGACCGTTCATTTGGCTTTGCAACCACCACGCTCGCCTGACCGATGTGCGCCGCTCTCAAAGCTGGAAAAGTACAGAACGCAAACAAACCCAGTGGGTCAGGTAACAACACCACGTTGAAGGGCAGAAATGTGAATCCAAACTGCTCCAAGCGAGAGGCATTTGCGGGTTAGGTGAATGTCACCGAGTAGTTAAAATCAGTCTGGCTTGCTCGCACTGTTTGGAATGGTATCATCAGGAATGTGCAAATGTGTCCCAACAACAGTTACGAGAACGAAATAGCTCCCACGATACACTTTGGTTCTGTACTATGTGCTCTACCATCCCACTCGTTAAGTGCTTGCTTATCCTAGTTCAGAAGTGCGACCAGTTAGCCGCAGAAGTCTAGCAGAGAATAAACGATAAGATTACTTTAATGGAAGCCACTATGCACCATGGAAGTGTAGCGGCTTTTACGCAATGGAATGCTGCACAATCCACTTCCCCTAAACAACAGCCAGCCACGTCCCCATCTCCGTCGTCTCCTTCAACTTTGGTAGAACGCCGGGCGAAAACTGACCATACCTACGAGAGTCGAACAGTACTCATGGTGACGAAAATCAGGCACCAATCGAAGCGCCTGGTTTAGCAACTTCCACTAGACCTGACACCTAGCATTAACAAGGATGAAGCAGCCGAATACCAACCCTCGGTATCTGTAGCTCAAGTGTCTCTTATAGAGACAAAGCCCCCGGAACATCAGTTACATATGCAGCGATTGCTCCAATGGTCCACCGGGAGGCCGCCTTTGCGGCCTCTTCTGTTGTAAACACCGTTACCGCGAATAGAGGGACAAACAGTAAACTACCAACACTTGCCAGCAGGTCAGAACAAACGAGTACCCGCACCTTTTAGAGCAAGGAAAAAGGGATCCAGCAATAGTGTTCGGACTGTTGTTTTCTCAAATATCCCTGAATCCACCGCCATCGCATTGTGGGATAAGTTATCAGACGACCACGACCAATGGAACTCATTGCGCATGCTGATGAGTGTCAAATCCGAACACATAAAATTATTACGCATTATTCGTCATCCCAACTCGCCACACTATGGAGAACCTAGACTTATTCGAGTAACACAAGAATCCGCCACCAAGGTAGAAAATGTTTTGCTTTCCGTAATCGCGCTACAACTCGAATCCTGTGGGATACGCATCTATCCTGATGTCCCTTGTAGCGTGCGACAATCAAAAAGAAACAGCGAAGAGGGACACAGCAAGTAAGACCCCCTAAACACAATCTTCATACATGGCGTGCCAGAACATCCTTCTAACGATGTTCAAGAGACCGGAAAGCACGATTTAGAACAGTGTTGGTTCATTGGTGAAACACTTTCATCGCATAATGTTGTGGCACTGTTTCTCAACAGGATACCTCTCACACCAGCTTATAGAGGATGCGGTACTAGAATACTAAAACTTGTGGTTCAGTCAGAGCAACGATCAATGGGTGATTTGGATCGATGGTGAAGGAGTCGGAAACGTCTTTCTTCTGAACTTTGGTTAAAGGTCTCAGAAGCTTTGCACAGTTCAAATATTAAAGCACCTGAAGCAGCAAGCGTACCGACGAATGTACAGAGGCGCAACTCGACTGTTGCTTTACTTGACTCTGACCTAGGTCTAAACGAAGATTGGGACGCACCTTGGGCGAAGCAAGTTTCAGAGGAGGTATCATTAACCCATAAAAAAAACGAGTAACTGCCGACCTCCCATCGGTCGGCATTCTCCCACAATTGAACCCTTCACTCCTGTGTGGGCTCCTAGAGACCGAGAAACTGGCCTGCTTGTATACGAATGCTCAGGGTCTTTTTAATAAAGTGACCGAACTGAAAGATCGTCAAGCTTCCGGCACGTATGATGTCATTGGTATCACCGAGACATGGTTACACACGGGAATGACGGACGCTGAAGTGTCGCTACCGGGCATGTCGCTGATCCGGAATGATAAGCTCATAAAAGAAGGAGGGGTAATCCTGTATTACCGAAGCGGCTTACAGTGCGAAGCCGTGGCGGATTCAGACTCGCACTTCCCCGACTCTCTTTGGTGCGACTTGCAGTTAAAAGGAAGGGAGGCTTGGCTTGTTGTCTTGGTGTACTGCCTCCCTAACTCAACACCCGAAACCGACTACCACCTAGCGGCTGCTTTAATATGTAGTTTACAGCGAAAGTACGCTCACATACTTATCAAGGATGATTTCAATGTACATTGTGTAGAAACTCCCGCCACGATCGGAGAACAATTCAAAGCTGACGTACAAGATCTCGTAATCACTGTTGCTCTTTACAATCATACCACTTTGCCCACTCGGTTCAGAACAGGTAACAGGCCAAATGTGCTAGATCTTGTACTTAGCAATGAGGAGCAAATGAGTGATGTGTTGGTTTTAGACTGCCCATTGGGTCGCAGTGATCACGCAGTCATCAGTTTCAACTTCGTCTACTATGCGGAGTATCGGAATGAGAACGATGAGACTGTGCGAACCATCACAAGCTACGATCGATTAGCCCAGCTTGTCAACGCCACAACTTGGTTGTTCTTTGCCGAAGAACCCCCGGAAATCGCCTGGCTCGAGTACGTCAACAAATACAGTCAGCTGATGGCAGATGCCTCAGAAATAAGAGTTTACAATAAGTGTACATCAGTTGCATTCATTAGGAGCAGAACTCCAAAATGGTTGGCAGTACGCAACGCAGCATGGCGAGTGTACAGAGAAGGTCCAGCACCAGAAACTTGGGACAAATATCCAGTCCAACGTAACCACTATACCCAAGTGCTAAGAGAAGACAAAGCCGCCTATCAGCGGAACATCGCAAAAACCTTCAGTGCTAACCACAAACTGCTGTACAAGCATGTCAATAGCCTACGAAAGGTGAGACAAGGATTTCCTCCCATCAGGACGGCTGATAACCCAACAAGAACGGCTGTGGAAGCAGCAAAAGCGCTGCGGATGCAATATGTCCCCATGTTTCAAAGGGTCTTGCCACCAAGCGACATATCAACATTTGCCATCTCCTCGCCAGGACTAACCCACATCACTGTATTGCAAAACTTGACATCTCTACGGAAACAGCTAGCCAGGTGTCGACACCATTCGTCCAGAGGCAATGAAAGCAGCAGCAAGCCAACTGGCAGGACCATTAGCTCAGATTTTCCAGTGCTGCTTAGACCAGAACCAAGTTCCCGCCATGTGGAAGCTTGGAATAATAACCCCGATTCACAAACGTGGAAGCGGAACTGATTCCTCCAACTACCGCCCAGTAACCCTTCTTCCTATGCTCACCAAGGTCATGGAATCCATAGTTGCCGATGCACTGGTGTGCTATCTGGAAAACTAACACCATCACGCCTGAGCAGTACGGTTTCCGTCGACAGTGGTAATGCACAACGAATTTACTAATCGCACGCAGTAGTTAGACCGAGTCATCTGACGCTGGAGAAGGTGTTGATGTGATCTACCTGGATTTTCGAAGGCTTTCGATCGTCTAGACCATCGGATACTACTCTCCAAGATCCAGCATTACGGGATCGGTGATCCTCTTTTAAGTTGGATTGACAACTTTCTACTTCAACGGCAATTAATGGTCAGAGTTCGGAGCTCTTTATCGGACCCCATACAAGTGGACTGTGGTGTGCCGCAAGGCTCAGTTCTAGGTCCACGTTTGTTTTTGGTGCTTATTAATGGCCTTGCACAGGGAATCGCTTCAAACTTCCTAATGTTTGCCGACGATATCAAGATTTGGCGCGGCATCCAGGCGAACGTCGACCAACATCTGCTTCAGAGTGAGCTGGATACGGTGTATCAATGGATAACTCAAAACTTACTGCATTTCAACGTCAGTAAATGCAAGGTGCTTTCCATCCGACATCAGAGCAGCTACTTACACCAGCTCGGAAAGAATATACTAAAACGACCAACTCTCGAACGTGACTAGGGTGTCCTGGTTCAAGATGACTTGGGTTGCTCCAGGCAATCCGAAAAGGCCTCGAAGACCGGGAACCAACATGTCGGGCTGTTGAGGCGGGCGTTTGGACAAATAAACGGCTCCATATTTCGACAAATGCTCAGTGCGTATGTTCGCCCCCATGTCGAATATGCAATTCAAGCCTGGCATCCATGGCTGAAACACGACCTTAATGCACTGGAGCAGCCACAACGCCCGGGCATCTAAGAACGTAATTGGAATGCGCAATCTTTCCTACCAGGAGAGGCTGCGACGACTGGGATTGTTCAGTGGAAGCTATGGCAGACTATGAGGCGACCTGATTATGACATACTTGATTCTGCGAGACCCACATCATATGTGCCGCCCTTTACTGCAAAGCAGCACCAATACAACCCTGAGGGGCCACTCATTGAAACTCACCTTTCAGTATAGCCGTCTGGAGTGCCGCAGAAATTTCTTTTCCATTTGTATCTGTCACCCGTGGAGGGCTATCCCAGAATCGATAGTCTCTGCACCTACACCAACAGTATTTAAGAGGGTTGGATGACACACTTAACCACTTACACTTTGTCAATTAGCACTACGTCTCAATCCTACACCTGGAGTTTACCATGAAATTATATGATGTTAACTGCGGGTGCTGTGAATCTAAGCGGATTGCATGACTAAGGAAGAGTAAGCGATAAGTCCTTATTTTCATATTTAAAGTACTAACTGTTTTCCCATCATTGTTATCATTATTGTTATGTCGATATCCCCACCAACTATCCAACGGGACTTGTAAAGCAACGCTTCTTAAGCCGTATAAATTCATCGTCCATTGTACTTGCAGGTGTATCTAGTAGAGGATAATGTCTTGCAAAAACTCCTTACACCCATCAGAAAGGGGCAAAAGTTTGAAGACGGTATTAGAATTTTGCTCTGGACTCCACTTGGAATCTATGCCGAAACGTAAAAGATGACGACAGTATGGGAAGAAGGCTAAGCTACTTTGCCCATGGAGCGATATGCCAGTGCACGTGGCATGCTCTGCGACCTACCGCGCATGAATGATGCAGAACATTCATGTGTAAATGTGGGCTTCATATTCTTTTATAACGAGCAACTGCCTGTTACATTATCACTTTGAAAGAAATATTAAACACTGTCACATCAAATCTGCAAACAATTGTCTATTTGCTCAGAAAACGCAGTTTTATGTTTTCACTTAAATTCCGATCATTTCTTGCTGACTTCCGTTAAAAAGGACAGTTAGAAAAGCCTCATTTTCCTAAAATAATCTAGATTTGCAAAATCCAAACTTCATGTGATTGTTTTGGCACCATTTTCTAAAACACATGTGAAAATGAAGTAAATTTAAAACCTCGGCAGAAAATGAGTTAATCGAACATGGAATCTTGCGCACTTCTGTAAGTAAAGTGTATATTGACCTGGGTGTTGCTAGCCCGAAAATACTGTGCATCTCGACAGTCAATATTGCACATATTCCAATGGTCCATAAGTCGTAATCCGGCAAACATCGACGACAAAATGTCCCGTTTCCGTTCCCGTTCATACGGTTTGAAATCAGGGCTATCTTCCTAATCGGCAGCGTCGATTTGGCTCGTTCTACGGTTTCTTCTTTTACCACTGAGGATCGTGTGACACGCCACAGTGGATGCAAAGGATAGTGTTGATAGGGATGGAAAAAAATACGCACTATTACTTAACTAAAACCCCACATATTAACTAGAGCATGGGGGTAAGCGTCAATCTGTCTACGGTATTCAAAAGGTAGAAATGAATGAATCTGGGGAAATCATTTGGCTCTGATTTACCATTTTCAGTGACATGGTGCTGTTTGTGCAAGTGAATATAGACGCTGAATATGAAATTGAGAATAAAAGAAATCAAATTGTCTCACTTATGTATTTCTATGTAGCTTCAGTACTGAAAGGTAGACTTGAAATATGTAAAGGTAAATGCTAGCTAGAAGCACAGCGAAAATGAAAATAATCGCTGAATGAAGATGAAGCGGTGTCCCCAAGACATATCCGTGCTTTTGTTTTGACATAGACATACGGTACATCATCAAGCCAGGCGAAAAAAACCACAGAAGGTGGTGTAGTGAGAATAGTGACAACATCAAATAGTAGCTTTGGCTGTCCAACTTGCTTTTGTGCGCATGGATCTCATTGACACGGTGAAACTTTGAGGACAGGAAAGGAAAGTGGGCATTAAAAATGTAGTATCATGTTTACAAATACATCAGCGCACACTTATTTTCACAAGCTAATTGTACTTCCTTACGCCAGAGGAGGAAGAAGGCAGAGGTGTGGTAGAGGTTGAATGACTCGGAATCAGTGAACTTTTTTATTGCCCATATGGCAATGAGCCATTCCACATATAACGTGGTTATACCCATGTCCATGTTAAGCATATCTCTCACTTTATACACTCATTTCTCTACTTAGTTGAGTGCGAAAGCCCCGTTTGAGTCGTAAGTTCTCACAGTTTGCGGTAAGTTGTTCCACACAGCTGCGTAGCGATTAAGAAAAAAGTTTGCTCTTAAGCTAGTTCGTGTTCTATCATTTATAGTAAGGAACATTATCAACTACTCATTAAGCCCCTGTGTACAGTGGACCCATTCAATTCTACACATTCCGAATCAAGTTAAGACTGTTCACTGCCTGCACACCAAGCTCCTGAGGCGTCGGAGGGCACAGCGGATTCTAAGGCAAAAATGAAGTTTTTGTTGAAGGCTTGCCTGAAGTATTTGCATTCGAGGAGCACAAATAACGGCCGAAATCTACCGCCAGACGCAAGGTTGGGAGTGATGGACACCAGTTGTTTGTGTCTCGTACGCAAACGAGACTGCAGGCTAAAGAGTGGAGATTAGGGCAGTGGTTCACTGCCAATTGTGGCGCTGCAGATTATGCTGACGAATCCAACATCAGTCACATTACCGGAAGTATGATAGGCCAATGAAACTGTTAGAAGCTAGCATAAGCTTCCAAGCTGGTATCGAGCAAATGATGTCAGCGAGTTCGGAGGGTCGAGCTAGTATGAATTCTGGAAGCGGTAGTGTGTCTAGTAGATTCATGAGGCTTAGAAACGGAGCGGAGCATAAGTGATGGATGACTACCGTAGCCTTCTTCAATCTGTCTACCTCATTAGTTTCATAAGGTTGATAGTTGATGGGATATTCAAGGCAGATTCATTTTTTGTAAAGATCATAATCTGACCGATTGAGTGGACCATTTACAGGATTAGCAGCCAAGCAGCTTTTTGTATAGGCGGCACTGAGTGCACCATAGTCGGATAACTTAGGCGCTGCGGAGAAATCTGAGGTGCGCGGCATGATCTCATGCTTCAACTGCTTCTGTGCTATTGAGCATGACTCTATCGTGCTCACGCAGCCAAGTGGCGGAAGTAAGGGTTTATTCAAGTGACTAACTCACCCGTTCAAATAAATGTGAAAGAGAGGGATTGCCTAAGAAATTCTGGTAACAGAGTCGACGAAGAACAGTATTAACGTCTGATTGTGATAATGTGATGGCGCGGAAGGCAACGATCACACGGAGGACTGGAAAGCCACTAAAACGATCGAGGACCGATACTGGCATAGACATCATGGACGAGATCAAACGGCGCAGCGCAGGCCCCACGAAACGTGCGGAGAGCGGATCGTGAACAACGAACGGGAACAAGCCTGTGCCAAGGAGAACAGAGAGGGAATTTATCGAAAGGCAAATAAATCAGGCAGAAACGCCTTTTCGGTGCATCCGGAAGTAACCGAAAGACGAACAACGCAATCGCGATCAAGCAAATCAAGGGCCTTAGAACAACTCCAGGCTGAGAAATTTAAAACAGTTAGTCCCCTTCAGTAGTTTGAACAACGAAATGAGAAGACGAATATTGGCAGATGCTAGCATTTCGTATTATCTTGTCAGTACCAATACAATAACAGGGAAATCCTTTTTTATATCTTACAGGGCACAGTCAAACCAATTAAATTTATTGTTGTGGTCATTGTTATCAGATTACGTCCACGGCAACCGCAGGTTGACAACTAATTGCTTTTGCACACACAAAGCTGGTCTAATTCGGCTTATCGCGACGGCCTCGGCAAATCGTAAAAGGCGTGCATTAGTATGACGTAACAAGATCCTGAAAGCTGATAAGGGATTGACCTGGTGACGAGTCGCCATGATGTGCCTGCCTATGGAGGACGCTGGTGGCTTACGCGAACACGTATCATCGGAGATGGATTGGGTAACTTCACGCTGAACCCAGTTTGGTAGGTGTTCCTTCACTCGGGAATCTAAAACCCGTTCGGTCCTGCCGATGTAACTGATACCGCAGTCACACACGAATTGGTAGACACAATGGGATTTGGCGCCGACGGGTTCATCTTCCTTTACTGAAGGTAACGGCAACTTTCGGGTTCTGTTGATAATTACCGCCTCCGCAGCACAGTATGTACGCTGAATGGCCGAGACAATCCGTTTGGTTATCCTTTTCGTTGCAGTGTCACCCTTGAATGGGAGCTCAATGTACACTTTCTTCTTAGGGGCTGTCAACACCATCTCCTTGGGCGGTCTAACTTGGCTATGTTTGTCTATGAATCGCTTTGGGTAGCCATTCTCCATAAGTGTCTTAGTGATCAGCTCTAACTCTTCAGCCAGGCAGTCGTTGGAGCAGATACGTCTGGCCCGAGTGAATAATGTTCTTACTAGCGCGCGCTTGTGTGCCATCGGTGAGAAGCTAGTGAAGTGTAGATATTGGCCGGACCACGTTGGCTTCCGGTATACAGATCGCTTAATCAGCCCATTATCCCTGCGACTCATGAGAATGTCGAGGTACGGAAGGCGCCCATTCAATTCGAATTCAAAAGTCACATTCAGGTTGGCGTGAACATTATTAAGTTGATCTACTATTTGTTCGATTTGCATCTTTGTGGAACCGAAAACAAGGATATCATCCACGTATCGTTTGTAATACGGCAGCTGAGAAATCTGTCCACTTAGTTTCCTCTCAAGCATCAGCATGAAAAAATCAGCCAGTACCGGTCCCAACGGACTACCCATAGCTACTCCGTCAATTTGGCGATACGTGTTGTGGTCGAATCGGAAAGCGACATTCTCCATGCAAAGTAACAGGGACTGTCTCAGGAGGTCTGTCGGTATTAGTAGACGGAAATTCCCCTCTTCTATCAGGCGGCAAATGTAATCAACTGTCTCAAGCAAGGGGACATAAGTAAATAACGATTGGACGTCCAGTGAACACATAACCTTGTCGGCTAGACTGATTTGGTCTAGGTCTTCGATTATTTCAAAAAGTCCTTAATGCTGTGCAAATTGTAATGCTGCCTTAGTGGTGCAAGGATCCGAACTAACCAACGAGCCAATTTGTGCTGCGGGGAATTTACCATGGACAAAATGGGTCTTAGTGGCATGCCCTGCTTGTGAGTTTTTGGTAACCCGTATAGCTGTGGTGTCGAGGAACCGCTCAGCACGAGCCTTTTACGATTTGCCGAGGCCGTCGCGATAAGCCGAATTAGACCAGCTTTGTGTGTCCAAAAGCAATTAGTTGTCAACCTGCGGTTGCCGTGGACGTAATCTGATAACAATGACCACAACAATAAATTTGATTGGTTTGACTGTGCCCTGTAAGGTATAAAAAAAGGATTTCCCTGTTATTGTATTGGTACTGACGAGATAATACGAAATGCTAGCATCTGCCAATATTCGTCTTCTCATTTCGTTGTTCAAACTCCAGGCTGGTCAGAGTGTGAGCTATGGGAGCAAAGATATCGGATCAGATAGGTAGGGAAGACCCTCAAAGTTGCGGACAAACGACGAATGAACGTGACATGTAGTAAGTCCCATGTATGTTGCGTTGTGGGACGGAAACATGGTCTATGCACGCTTTCGTGCGTGCAGCTTGTTGTACTGTAGCAGCGTGTAATAAAAATAGTGCTTTCTTGCTACAATGCGAACACAAATTTAGCAGTGAAAGTGACTATGTTAATCATCGTCATAGTCCTCTACCTTCTCAAGGAATGAGGGTTACTGATGAAAGAAGTGCAGGCAGGAGTTCGACCGGGACGGGGTTGCAAAAATTCCATTCACTGCCACAATTGCTATATGAGTGCTACATGTGAATTGAACCAGCTGTGTATACGGCTCTGATTTTCAAAGCTGTATCTGACTCATACGATCGCTCCATTCTGACGAATGCACACGTCGGCATGAAGCATTTAAATCCCACCCATTTCAGCCCCTTAGATCACGTCAGACTACAGCCATCTTCCATTTCTATATAAGTTCTGGACATTATTAGTTCTCCGGAATTTTGTACTAATCTCTACTGCCACGCAACTACCAAGTGTCACAAGAGAGCTGGGATGTTGTAGGATCTGACACATTTGTACGAGCTCGAACTAGTGGTCTATGTATTGTGAGCCAAACAATCCAACCACTCCCTACCAGTCGGGTTTTTCATCTAGATTTCAGTTACAGCATGCTGTTTCCTTAGTAGGGTCATCCGATGCGGGTGTTCATGTTCCACCCATGGAACGACCCAGCACGCGCTGACTGGACAGCAGGTATCGTTTTAAATAAGCCTAATCATTTGATAGGTGATTTAGACATCCGGAATGTAAAGTGCTATTGCATTACCGTCTGCAGTTTGGTTAACATTTGACACAGGAAAGCGACTGCTCTTGATCATTAGAGTCCTGTATACAGGATCACGGCGATGACCCCTAGTGAGACATAGTAGGTTCGACCTGAAGTTCTCAAATTCAGCAGTTTGACCATCGTTGCCAACGAGCCAATCTTCGTGTTGAATGGCACTAGCGCAGTTACAACGATGAGGTGCTCGGATAAGTACTACGCAGTGTTGATCTGGTTTGATTAGTCCGATCAACAAACAGTACTGAACAAATCATGAAACTGGAAAAGTCCTATATTGGACCAGTGGTTAGCACAAAAGTTCCCATCTGTTTACCAAATCTAGGAGTGCATAAAAACCTAGGGGACAAGCGATGGCCTGGACACAGATAGTTAAATTAGGCGCTGCTGGTCTACCTCGTCTTCTTGGTTGCAATCATAAATTACACTTTGCTTCCCTTTAGTCATAAAAACATATCACCAATGACATAAATACCCTCGCATCCTGACTGGACTGCCAACCTAAACTGTGTATGTCAAGATGGAACTTGTAGAGTGTGTCTGATCAGGATAGAGGACAATGGAACTTGCTGGGAAACTACCCCACCTATGTTTTCTGATCTTCACGTATTTTTCGTGAGCACACAGTTTTTGCAAGATATATGCCCGGTGATTGTGATTCTTTCTACACAGACTACACCATAGACCTTACTCCATTCGATATTCTATGGCTAAAACAATGTTAAGCAAAACAAAGCACTAAAAAAGATAATATCAATTTCTTGACAAATGATATATAGTTTTTGTGCAGTTATATTTGTATCTAGCCAATAAAGCCATCAAACTACAGATTCGATTTTTCAAGGTGATGCAGGACTTTTCACAGCGTTGTGTGCATCTGTCAAACTTCGTCTTCCTTTCATGTTGTTGAGATTTTTGACAGCAGCTGACTAGTTCCTAGTAAAACAGCTGGGCGAGGTGCCTAAATGAAGGCATTAAAACCCAGACCACACATTTCACTGTATCCAGGGTTCTACTTTTCTGCCCTTCGTTATAACTACTGAGGCCAAATGGTAGCAACTGCTGAAACAGAGCACACTCATCTCACGGATAAATCCTTTTCTCAGTTCAGGTTAGTGTAGTTAAGCAGCTGTGTTCTAATCATCAGGAGGCCGCAGATCCATCCACCTTGATTCGCCTCACAATGACAGCCATGAGGAGATACCGTATCCACTTGCTGTGTCCGCCTGAAGAATTTTAGAGCCACACTCGGTTGCGGGGATGAATCCGTGGTTGGTGGAAAGTCTAACGGGACTGAACACTCAAACATGAAGGGAAGACATTCTAGACTGTGTCTGTGTATGTACTTTAAAGCCATCCTGCACTTTCCTACTCGAAATGGTAATTTTTATACTAATAATGTTTTGTCGTTAACCAAACGGCGTCTGAGGCATTCGCTATGTAAACCTAACTTTGAGTGGGTGAGTACTGAAGTTCAGGTTAAAAGCGCTAACACAAACTTCACTTAGTGCATATCAAACAGTCGGACTCCAGCTATTCTACTAGTGAAATATCCAATACGTCTGAAAGACGAATTTGGCCTCACCTAGACTTTGGTTCTCGTTACACTTAGCTGTGCTGTTAAACCTAACCATGACAGTCCTCTACAGTTTTCCAACTAAGTCGTAGTGGAGCAGCTCACCTATAGCTGAAGATGGAAGGATGAAACCGCGCAAGATTTTGACAGCTGATGAAACTGGACCTGTGTGGTCCGCCTCCCTGCGACTCACTCTGCTTCTCGCTGTTCACCCATCTGCCAAGCGTGTCGTCCATCAGGATAGATAATTGACATAGAGGCCACCAGATGACCAGTTGAAATGCAGCCTATATTGGCTGATCTCGGACTCCAGACCTTTGGAATCCTCA
This sequence comes from Dicrocoelium dendriticum, assembly GCA_944474145.2. NCBI lineage: Eukaryota > Metazoa > Platyhelminthes > Trematoda > Plagiorchiida > Dicrocoeliidae > Dicrocoelium > Dicrocoelium dendriticum. The sequence continues at coordinate 202,215,075 of OX104064.1, read as the reverse complement.
AAGAGGGATTACGCAGTGATGTGTGGAGTCCGCGATCTTGAGTACAAAAATCATTTCGTTATATTAATTATATATTTTGATCCCTCTATTCATCGCACTTCATCAGTGTTTTATTTAACCCCTCACAACGTGGTGTAATGGCCTGAAGATGAGCCACTGAAAATGAGCTGGTTCGCTCTATCTTACTTTTGATATCTTCCCTGGAGAGATTTTCTCATCTTCCCAGTTCGAAGGCAACAACATAAGTCAAGATAATCAGCTACGGTTGGTGAGCAGCGTAAATGCCCTCCGGAGTTGACAGTTGAAATGCGATAATTCCGACAATGCATATAAAAGCACGATGTTGTTAAAAGTCTCGACGAAAATAGCAAACAGGTTAGGATAGCAGAAGTGTGATGAGAGTTCCTGACACATTTTACAACACGGATTGCGTGGCTGTTGTCGAAACATGGACAACACCCAACTAGTAGTTGGTCTCCTTATGCAAAACGAAGGCTAAATTGTCACTGACACGTCAGAGATGGAATGTATGACTTACGCTTAAGGAATTACATCACGACCTAGAGGCTGTCGATTCTCGCCAGTGGCCACTGTCATCTGTGACCTGTCGAACAGCTATGGTATATTCAGTCAGCTTGGGTAAGAGATCAGAGCGAAATATGAGCTAACCATAGGCCTTGTTAACTAACAGCGAAGACGATGACAGACACCAGTCCGTCGGCATCCACTGTGATGAAAATGACATCCGAATGGCTTCATCACCGCGAATCCACCCAACTGCAAACTAACTGTTCAAAAGTTTACTATATCTCTTAAGACCCGGCCACAGAACAGGGTGAAAATTGTGTAATCGGATACAGAGAACAGCATTTGTTGAACGAATGTGCAGTGTATCAAAGTAGTCCTAATTAGATTCACAATTTGTCGTGAATGGCACAAAGTTTTGACACAACGTTGCCGATAAATAGGTTCTATTCTAATCTAATCAGCATGGCACACTACTGTTTGGCATTTGAATCTCATGTTTATCAAATCACTATCTAGGATACGTGCTGTTCTGGTGACGACCCTAACTGAAGGTTTGTGAAACACTTCGCACAACACACCTCATGTAGTCGCTTTGTTTGATGTTGGAGGACACTGTCCTCGACACAATGCGTATATGTGATGCGCGCGCGATGCAAGTGCGAACAGGTTAAGTTATACGGTCGATCAGCAGGTGGCGGTGTGGACCACGTTGTCCAGCGGTCTTCGTTTTGAAACGGCCACCACCACCACCACTGCCATCATTGTGCCTGCATGCGCAATCTCACTCGCCACACAAACATCACAGGGTCATAGGCGTTGCATTTTAACCTATCTGTCGATTGGTTTACCATGTATACTGGTGTACACATGCCATATGAATCTAAAACCACGCGAAGTGGGCACCATCAGAGTAGGAAATATCTTCAAATAGGGTTCATGCACTAAAAGGTGCAATTCGGTAGCCAATTATCGTCTGGTTCCATTCGCGTGGCTGCGTCATGACGCTGTTTCATAACTCATTCCACATTTTTCAAAGTGGATTTGCCGGATTCACATTCCGCGGAGATAACGATAAACTACGCGCCCATAAGATAGACGGATGTGACTCGCCACTAAAGTTACCCACATGCCTATCAGGATGATCATAATCACTCCAAAGATGTCAGCAATCCAATTCAAAAATGCCTTTGGATCTTCCTCACGCTGCAGATCCAATGGAACACAATCACATATGTAGCGTCACATTTACAAAATCAAGTAACACGGCTACATACATTCATACCTACATATTCGCTTGGCAGCACCCGATTCCGGAGTTGCCTGTCACTGCGCCCTCCATAGGCAGCAGCAGGACGCTTGCACATATAGAGAGACCATGGGTGGCTTGCGCTGCACCACTCGCAGCTCTAACCACACACCTCATATACAGTGTAAACCCGAAGGAATAAGGTCGGGAGGCATGTGGATGGGAGCTACGTATCATCAACGGAGCCGGCCCACATTGCTTTAACATGCACGACGGTAGCATTCCTGTCTGTTCAATTGGGAAATCATGTGTACCAGAGGTACATAAGACGGTTGCTGGGCTGTAGTTCGCTTCACACTAGATGCACGAAATCATTCTTTGAGCATAGCACGTTCACGAGTACGGTGCACCTCGTCTCCTGGGGCCAGCTTAATCGAAGTAGCGGTTTTTCTACAAGTAGATATCTCGTAAAAATTCACATCAAGCGCAGCCACACCAGGGATATCAATCAGCAGCCAACACCTAACATACAAGAATCTCAACACAAAGGCAAGTACAAGTACAGTCCAACTGCCACGTAGACCGCATGGTTGGCCTGGAGTCAGTAGCAATGTTCTTCCCAAGCGCTGCGCTGATGACGCTTACCTATATAGCTGAATCATCGCATTTTCGCTGTCGGCCGCGCGTGACCACGTTGGTGTCTTACCATACCCGCCTGACTGAGGTACTCACAACCGCATGTGCTACAGCACCATGCGCTTGACGTCGTTGGTCCAGGCTCCACCTGCGCCTGTAGCTTCCGCAACATGCTTTTCACTTCCGTACGCAACATTGCTTACTCCATCTGGGTAACCGCCCCCTGGACATGCTCTAGCCATTCGCACCGATCAAGTACCTTTGATTCCCAACACCTAAAAGCAACATTAATTGGTAATAAACTCACCTTGATCATGTCCTGGTAAAGTGGCTTCGGTTTTCTTACTGTCCGCTTCGCTTTATAAGGTTAACCAGGAGGTGTTTCGATATCCTCGACGATTCCAGGCGAAGAACATGTCCAAGCCACCGTAAGTGCCGTGGCCGATTTACGTAGCCCAGTTCATAGGCTGGCTCGCAGAACAACCTCCTCGTGGTGCCAGCTGGGTGGTTTGAGTTAATCTCGTTCTAGCGAAGGATCCGGCATCAGTGTTGCTGGACGTGGCGTGTTTACGCCTGGCGAGCGTTCTCCCTATAAAAAGCCACAGATGTCTGTTTAACAACACTGCGACGCGGCGAATGTCACTCATCACTAACCAAAGTCACTGCCTCTTACGTATCCGGGTGATCTTACTCAATACATGGACGTGGGTCATCCAATAAGAAGATTTTCATCCACCCCTTCTCACGCTGATGATCCGACCAAAATCAAGTACAAACACGGTGTTACATTTACAAATCCAAGCAACACAGCCATGCGCATTGATACCTGCAAAATCTATGTACACATATCACACTGATCCATATGCCACTGGCAAGCTTTTACCGTAGTTATATTTACCGGTCCTTAACTTTTGTGCAAACATGATCTTGCCTATGCAGGCGCGTCTCGCATTATCGAGAATAAAACATTTATTTATTTACTTACATGCCGCTTTGGTGCAACACTTCGGTGTCAGCAACTCGGCCACACCAACCAATACACAGAATCAGAAGTTGCGTCTGTTGGCGAGAGCCCTCCAAATATCGGATATGCTTCCGTTAGTGTCCAGGTTATCCCACCGAATAGGAGAAAGGACAGCACCATCGACCGGCACACCGACAACTCCGTCTTAACGGTCAGCTGGTGATTCCTCTGCACTCAATTTGCCAATTTTCCAAAAGCAGCAGCCCCTTTCGAGACGCAGATGCGCAGTTCGCTTCTTTCCTACAGCTTGGTAGAAAGTACGCTCCCGAGGTAACAGATTCACCAGAACCTTCTCAGCAACCTAGATATGCGGCAGGCCAACGGATTCCTTTTTTTGTGAACGCTGAGAAAGACAATCAGTCTTGCTTGTGTTGATGGTTGGCCCGAACTTGGTACTGTAGAAGCGAGAGCCATCATCATGCACTGCAACACATCTTCGCAGTGTGCAAACAAAGTGCAATCGTCGGGAAACAGTAACATGCTGATGGATGCATCACACACTGTAGTTCTAGCACCGAAATAACGGACGTTCAGCAACTCAGCGTCAGTACCGTTATACACGGATACACCGTTATACACGGATACCATAATTACAAGCAGCATTAAAAGCACAATGATATCATAGCATTTCACTAATTAGTAAATAGGGTAGGGGCTAAGACACAACCTTGGGTCACACCAGAAACAAAAAGTCATCTGAGGATTGTCAACCGAGCTGCATGCACGCTCCACACTACTGCGCAGGCATTCAATTAAACTTACAAACTTACTCAAACAACCGAACTTACCCAACATCGGCCACAGTGCCTCATAGTTCCCTTATCAAATGAGTTAGTGTAGTCTACGAAAAGACAGTACAATGGTGGGTGTCACTGTATACACTTCTACTGAAATTGACGAACTACAAACATCATATCCATGGTGCTACGGCCCGAAGGGAGTCCCCATTGCTTTCCGCCATAGTTAGTTCAGTGACTTGAGTGAGGAGATCGCTGAGCAGGATTCGGGCGATCAACTTCTCAAATTATCAAGGTAATATCATAATAATTTTTGGCACATTGCTTGCTCACTTTGTCATTGTACAGAGGTAGCGCAGGCATCCTTCAAGTCAACCGGCACCGGTTCTTCAAATCATGTGCGTTGCCGCAAGCGGTGCAGCATCGTATTGCAACACTTTTGGTTGTATCCTTCATAATCGGCACACTTGCCATTTGTTAACTGAGCAAGTGCTCCCTGCGTCTCGTCCAGGGTCGTGGTGTCCGAAAGCCACATTTTTATCTATAGTTACAGCCCGTGCAACATAGCCAGATCAATCTCTGAACCGCTGTGCAAGAGTCAGTCGAAGCGCTTTCGCCAGTTGTATTACATTTGCAATATGTAGGTTGCGCCTGAAGTAGCATCGAGCAGCGTCCCAGGTAGCTGCAACATGGATCCATGCACCGCCTTCATTGAGTCACAGAATTCTTCATATTAGTGGTCTTTGGCGTAGGAATCCATCCGCTCCGCTTCTCCGTCCACATTGCATTATTGATGCGACGGAGCTGTTGAGTCAATCACCCTCGAGGTTTGCGAAACTGACTCTCAATATCCGAGTCCGCAGGGTCATCGACTTGTGCACTGATTGCATCACTTCTCCTACACTAATGCGTCAATCACCGCAGTACTGTCCTCAAAGCAATCGGGCCGTTTACAGTTTGCATGCCCGATGGTTTGCTCGTCCGCAGCTGTAAGCCGTTCTCGGCAAGGGTGTCACAGGTCACTGATTGATGCGATGCATTGAACATCTACAAATCGGGTAACCATCACATTCTGCAGTTCCATCCTCTTCTCAGTGGTATCTAGGGAATGAACATGAAGTTTACGCCGAATCACAGCGGGCGAGCAACACACTGATTTATGAAAAATATGTACAATTCGGTCCGCAAAAAGTTGTGATCAACGCCACACCCAGGTTCACGCAGTACACGTGTCATGCGTACCTCACGAATGTCACGCTGGCGTACGATGACCTAATCGAGCCAGTGAGCTTGAGCACCTCGTGAGTGCATCCAGGTAGCAATGACACTCACACCTAGTGAAAAACAAGGTGTTCGTGATCAGTGCAAAGTGAGAGCAGCCGGTCACTGTTCCCATTGGCTGGGCCCAAACCTTACGGCCCGATTACATCTGTCCACACCGCTGCATCACGCCCAACGTGCGCGCCGAAATCACTCAGTAGGAAGAGCCGATCGTTTCTTGACGTAGACCATTTCATGGAGGATAACGGCGTAAAACTGATCCCTTGTGTCACCAAGATAACACATGGTGGGAACAGACGTGGTAATAAAAGTGGTAAACTTGCAACGTTCAAGGAGTAGGCGTAGGGTTATCAGTTATGCATTGATGCTAGTCGGCTCTCCTATCAGCTGATCATTTAGGAGGTCGAGTAGTGCAATCCGACCCCATTTTCACGGGGTGCTGGGGTGACGTTTCCCACCAAGTAGTGTGTAGTTTTCCTTGCTAGGTGCTCCGAATCTCATTGCGTGCGGCCATATCAGTGCCTTAGCACGTGAGTTCCATCGCGTCGTGCTGTGCGCCACTAAGGACACCCAATCGTGTTTTGGTTGAGCAGCGTGCTCACATTGAACAATTTGAGCGGGGAGACAAACGGTTGCGCCGGACGATTGCTTGTGTAGTGACCTGTATTGGAGGAAGTAGTGGGTTAGATGAGATAGGAACTTAAAAAGGAGAGTTTGTATGGGAAAAAAGGAAGGAGTCTTCGGTGGTAGCATGTTTACACTTATCCACCCAGCTGCATGGGGACAGATAATGCGACCTTTTCGCTCCTGCACCAAATGCACGAAGACCGAATCAGCTTGACAATATCAGTATTGGTGTGATTCAGGGTTTGATTCTGGACTGGTGTACTGTCAGACCATCCAAATCTGAACATGAGAGCGACTAGGGTCCTCAGCCAAAGCCGTTGATAGAATGTACTTCCAAAAGATAGCGGGACGTGCGTGTTGAATCAGTGAACAGACTGACGCGGAACTGTGTGACCGCAGTCTCACCCAGCGGTCGCCACGAGGAGGCGCCCAGCGGGTCTAGGATCTGTCAGGTCTCGCTTCCACCAGCCCCAGGGAGCCACCAACTTTACCGAAAGGCTAGCGGGACACTTGTATGGTAACGGTACATCTTTAAAATGTTCAGCGGACGTTCTGCTTAATGTCTCACAGTATTAGACTCATATTAGGTAGCAACAAAACTGCCAGTTTGCGTCATACTGCAGCAATCCACTGCTATTTTCGATAAGCAAACCCATGCAATTCGGAATGGCTTTTGCTTTAGTAGAGAGAGCACCGTGTTCAAACTGCCACTAGGTTGAATGCTTAAATTTCAGTTTTCTTACAAACAGTATATCATCATGGTCATTCGTGATTTAAAGGCTGTCTTATATTCCGTTGATCGCACGTGTGAGGTGGTGTCCATCTGTGGAGGGTGGATCTGACATTTCCCCCATACTTTAAAACCTATATACCACAGCTTCTGTGGCGCAGTAAGGGTTTACGGGAAACGACCCTGAATTCTCCGCGACAAATGGGGTAGGTTAGGGATGTACCATTTTTCCAGTTCCCTTTAGATTGGTGGTCGAAATGATCATGAATGACTCCATCTTGCCACTTTCACTTCTCCTGGAGAGGATGTTGTGTTTGGAGATCAACAGTCAAATCTTTAGTGTATATGGACGGTAGTTCTCTGCAAATCGGACCCAGCTGCTTTGCCAGCACCATTAGATTATCCACTTTGGTACTTGCCTTCCGCCCTTTAGTTCGGTCTATTTGCCCGAACGAACGACGCGGTCTGTACACTACATGCGCAAAACTAATCCTAGCCACATGACACCCCCAATCCAAAAGAGAAAAATGGCAAGGCAACACGCGCACTTTCCATGTTCCAGAAATACACCAATACAAGGTTGCGAGTTTTCAGTTATGTACCTGGGTTGGTGACATATCGGAATCTCACACAGAACGGCAGATGGTCAAACATAATGTGGGTGGTTGTAGTACATGTGAGATCACACGGAGAATGAGCGCTTGATTCTGACGCAAGGTAACATGCTTTGCGCTTTTCGGTGCGAGGTGGACTGGGTTTGCCGAATATGTAGGAACGTGTGTTCTTATAACAGCGCCTTCCAAGAACAAAGTACCACCGCTTATAACGCCGAACAACCGTACGAAAACGTCGTTCGGTCTGCGCATTTTGATGGCTACGTCGCCTACAGTAGACACACCATCGAGGTTACTATCGACATTGCTAAGGCCAGTGCGGCGCTTCAAAACAATCGTCTATGCGGACAGTGGGATTCAGGCGTTTTGGTTAAGTGAGGGCTTACAACACAGCGGCGCCGCCAGTAGTTAGTTATGGACCTGAGATATGGTAATTGTGCACCTTCACCATAAGGGGGCCGGCCGTGTTTGATCATCGATTCATGTGAAGTATTGCTCATACCTAGTGAGAAAAGCGAGTGAGTTTGCAATTTGGTGTTTGAAAACGGTTTCTCTGATACCTTACTGTTGTATTAGTTGAAGTCGAATCACCTTTTGTGGCTAGTTCATGTGCTCCGCATATCTGTAAGGTGTATTGTGATTGCCGGTGTGGATCGTAGTTGGGTAAAACATCAAAGTGAGCAACCAATAGCATAGTGAAATAGAATAAAATAGGATACCGAGATACAGAGTAAAACCGGCGCTTGTCGTCTTCAAGGATGTGATCCCCAGTATAAATCACATCAGTGGCTGATTACTTAAACGGATATGCTGCGGTCACTAGATAAGTGAGATACCCTCGCATGCCTTCCTCCAATTTATCAGTTCATTCGTCCGACAATTCTATTTTTTGTCCATTATACCTGCAACATTACTACCACTATTATTGCTGTTATTTCGGCAGCAGTTGTATTCACCGGATCTCGGCGCACTGACCATGGTGAACAGAATCAAGTGAACCGAGTTGATAACGCTGCTATCCAACCTTTCACACCGTTGAACCGACTTTAGGGTAGGCACTCTAAGCAATGAAGAGCTGTGAACCAATTTGCCAAATTTCTTGTCATAAAGAGATTAGGGAGAAAAAACAAGTAAAACGTTAAGCATGGAGACCGATAAATTAAAGCAGTATCCTTATTTTACTCTAGGGCAATCAATTTGCGGTCTGTGAGTGAATACCGCCAACGCTGGCTGCATAAAGCTGATACTCGGGCTGCTTACGTCATAAATTTGGCTCACATCGCTACAAAGGGCATTAGGTCGAGTTAAAGCGTACCTTTGGAATAATGTGCAAGGTTTCCTGCACCAATCGAAACGTATGCGCCTCCGCACACTTGCCACAGCTGAGGCGTTTTGCATTTCATTGTTTAATTACCCGTGTTAGCAAAAGAAACTAGCTCAAGTGCCGTAGGTTCCCTTGTCAGCGAAAACGGAAGAGGATGAGGTTCGCTTCATGAGATCAAAATTCGCAATACTGCTATTAACCCGTTGAGACGTAGGTCGCTTGTCTCTAACACTGATCCACAGTGATCTTGGTTATTTGGATTTATTCGGCCAATTTTAATTTTCCACCTTACTATCATTGTAAAGGTCCAAGGATGAAGTACGGAAAACAGTTGTCCACTCATAGTATGCTCTGGAAAACTGAACGAAACAGAATTGGCTTTGCCACACCACATCGTATATGGTTTCTGTCAACCCATAACCCACAAGAGAAACCTACCATTACGATCCAATCTTCCGGTAGATAATTTATCCTCCCTTCGGGGGTGCAATGTCTTAGGCGAATCTTTTAAGGAATCAAACAGGGTGACACGCCCCTAAGATCAGATCGTTAACCTAGAAACCCGCAAGAAAAGCTCATTGGTGGACCAGTAGTGGTCCAGAACAGTCTGTTACTACTTTGGAAAACAACGTACGTTAAGGAAGGTCAACCACATCATATGAGTACCACTAGCATGCATCATGTAATCGTCTTGTCTGGTGAATAAACTGGTACTTGAAGGCTGAGCAGAGCGACCTTGGGGAACATACCATAACATAGGTGGTAATCCACCGGGTGAAGTCCTCTGCTAGCAATGTCCGCCATTTCACAGGTCACGGGGCTGTATGATGTTGGGAACGCCACTTCTTTGGTTGTTAGCTTCGATGGGCTTGAAGTAAACTGATTGCTACAGGGGAGTGAAACACTATGAAGTCTTGTTTGGACTCTAGGGTAGAAAAGATGGTTGAACTGAATGAGAAGAAGCAGTGTAGACATCACATGACCAAATTTGTTTGTTTCATCTGCGGAAAGCTGTGAAAATATAAAATTGTTTTCCAAGCAGTAATGACAGGTATGGAAAGAATGTTAAATATTGACAGAACAATGACTGCTTTGATGCCTGACGGGGTCGTTTATCTTTGGTCGTCGAGCTTTATGATGTGGGCACAGTGGGAACACTGGCCTGGATTAGGGCGTTCATACTGCTTGATAACCAAAGAGAACGCAGCCCGTTTGAATTTCGCATATTGTGTAGATACAAAGAAATCACCGAAATCGAGAAACCATAAGTGGAATGCGCAAGGGCGAACATTCATGCTCACAAACGACAGTATGTAGAGAGCCACAATTAGAGTATCTAAAGAAAAGGGATTGCTTTTTATAGTCCGTGGGTTGTTGAAGACAGTTGCTGTGGTGAAGAATTTCTATTCCGAACCTTAGCCGACATGTGAGAATGAAAACAAAAGAAATCGAACAGGCTGTGGTTGCCGTAGCTACCTTGGCAGCTGGTGATTTAGGAGACGCCAAAGATAAAGCACATAGTCCGGTCATCGCTAATCCAGTTTAGACGGCGGGAATTGCACTAGTTAGTGAACTTATAGTACACTATAGTTCGTTAACCAGCTGTCCAGTCGCAACGCTCACTTGTAGGTCCAAATGGCGTAGGAATCAGCTTTCACGGCAATTATCTGCGTATTCTACGTAGTAGCCTCGCCCCACGGATCCGACTGAGGTCTGAAAAGTGGACGTCCCTGGAGTGTACCGTACTCAGCCAGGCAATAGATTTCTGTACGTCTGCTAAGAACACACACCAGCTACGATGGAGGGTGGGCGTAAGGGTGACTGTTTGCAGTTATCATAATCGAATATCTGTCTGGAATACTTCTCTGCTTCGGTTGTAATAACACCAGGTCCCTAACGATGATCCTATAGGCAACATTGCAGCAATTCTTAAGATAGCACCTACCACGCCCCCGTTTTACTTCCCTCAGTTGCAAGGTAGTCGGTGCATTTCAAACGGCGTGATATCCCCTGGTGATCTTAAAGATAAAACAGGGGATAAGTGCTACTTGAGACACATTATCACGTCTCGGTTTGTTGTACTACCAGTTGGCTGGTCCCATGGTAACAGGAAAGGTTCAACAGTTTACTGAAAACTAGTGTTGTTATCCGGTAGCTCTACTCGAACATATATACATATATATTTTCAGCAGTCTATAAATAGACATTGAACCATCGAACATACCATCATTTCAATGCAATACTTTTGAAATGCTTCATGAGGCAAATTGGACAAACTGTTAATTTTTTGTAGTGTCCACACAGTTTTACGGTGTAATACGCAACAGTAGTCGAGACACAGCAGAAGACCGACTGGACTTTTAACCCGTTAAACATTCAAGGTGCCGATTTCAAACGCGCCTTTGAGAATAGTCAACTGAGGTGGCATGTACTATGATGAAAATATGGCGTGGGTGACTTTACATCATGAGAGGTTGTTAACGATAAATTCAAGCATCATGCTGATTGTGATCACCCGCCGGGTAAGTCAATAAACCTCAACTAAGTGACTCGCCCGCAATACATGCTGCTGAGACACCAGTTTAAAAATGCAAACTGAAAAATCCATATTATATGTTTCGAGAAACCTCACTCACTGTACAGAATTACTCGGTCCGCCGATTTCAGTTCCACGGGTGCTCCCAGGAAACACATCAGTGCACGCGTAGTGAAGACATGCAAGTGGGACTGCGTCATCAGGCGCAAATATGCGGTACGCTGGTACTGCACAGTAAGTAGGCCCATATGACCTTGATTCGACCAATGGAAAGTTGTCTATGCCTGTTCTGGGTGGTGATTGGTGCATTCCATTGGATGGGTATTAGATGTTCGGGGCTGCACAGTTCACCATCTTCTGCTCTAGTCTTGAACGTTGTCCATCGGACGCTAGTTCGGTTTGACGAAAGCAATGGGCTACACTAACTTGGGGACGTTGTGGTTGCCAGTTTTATTACGAGTGACAGCAGTAGCGTATGTAAATGCCTTCGTCGCCTTGATTAACGAAAATTACTACTACTAATAATAATGTATACTACTCGCGGTACCGAGAAACCGAGCCCACAAAGGGACGGATCATACTGTGGCGTTGTGCTTCGGTAAATTATTGTACTACATTGCATTGTACCGTGGATTATGTCAGTCATGGTACGCACATTTATCATACAAGCTACTGAAGTAGTATTGATCGTCGTCGCACTAACTGCGATGGCATCATATTTTGGGAGCCGTGTGAGATTTACCATATTACTCATATTTGTATGACTTGTTACGTCTGTTATGACGGAAAACGGAACAGTTTGTATTCAAACGAGGTGTTATCTGCATCAGATTTACATAATTAGAGTACCGATTTCTATAGACCGCTCCGCAACCTATAGCTCACCGGTTTCACTCAGGCTGTTGCTTCCTCTATCCTGTCACCATTCCGTCTCGTCAGCTGTGTAGGCTACCCGTACTCATGGATTACTGTTCACTCGGTCTAGTGCGGACTGTGGCCACATGGGATCTTTCAAGCCTGACCGATGATTATGAAAGCAAATAATGAAGTATGTGCAACCGTTGTTGAGAGAAAAAATGCTCCCGAAAGCATTTGAATAAGTAGGACACAGGACTCGTACTCCTCTGCATTTTTCATCCAGCGTAGATTATATCGAGTGTACAAGATTCGACATAGTATCCAATTTGCAGTGATTGCTTTCATAAGCATACTGGTATATATCTTCTATAAACAAATCCGAAACCGGATGCCGCCAAGCATATTTCTTCTATTTGTGCGCCATGCTGAGGCTGATGTTGCAATCATGATGCGACTTCACCGCGGTTGGACTAAACCAACTTACACTTACACTAGGCCTTTTTATGCCGAATAAATTTCATTCCACTTCATTCGCTTTGTTCTGCCTACCTGAATAATCTTCTATTAACTGGCCACGTTTAGGCTAATTTTAATTATCTTCGTCAACTTTATTGTGTTTGTAGTATTTTTTGGGCAACTTGTGGACATTTTGTACTTATCGCGGATTCGTTGATAATCAGCTTAATTCATATGCTAATTTATCGAAGGGTTAGGTCGGCATAGCCGTATCCTTTAACATATATATTTCATTTGATAATATCATTTCAAGTGATTGGCTATTGTTTGACATCCCCGGTGTGGCTGCGTTTGATGTGTATTTTGACAAGGTGTCTACCTGTCTATTACCCACTACCTCGTCCATCTAGCTCCAGGAGACAGTTGGTCGTTGCTGGAGGGGATGGGGTGCACGGTCCTTGTGGCCGTGTTAGGATCAAAGAGTGGTTCCATGCACTCAGTGTGGAGCGGACTACGGTCCAGCCACCGCCTTGTGTGTGGTTGGTTCCCCAAATACAGCGTGCTTGTGTTTGCCTGTGAAGGAGTGTGGGCCGTCTCCGTTGATGAAACGTGGCTCCCATCCACATCCCTCCCGGTCTTATTCCTTCGGGTTTACACTGGATATGGGATGTGTGTGGTTGGAGCTGTGGGTGTTGCAACGCAAGCCATCCATGGTCCCTCTGTAGGCGCAGGCGTCCTGTGGTTGGTCACAGTGACAGGCAAATCCGAAACCGGATGCTGCCAACCATATATCTTCTATCTGGTTGCACGTGAAAATCTAAGGGACAAGTAGTTTCTCAGACTTTCAACATCACTGACGTATGTGCAGCTGGACGACAGTTTTGAAACTTCCCCTTGGGTACAGCCGTTATCCCTATTAGTCTCCAAATAACAGGGATTGTCTTATGCATAGACGCCGGTTAAACCGAGCGGTTAAGGATATCGCGTGATAATCTGTGCTGTCCTTTGGAACAAGGGGCAATAATGTATCAGGTCCAGCAGCTTTGAATTTCCCGTAAGCATCGAGGCGATCAGGGATGAATTGTAGACCTGCGTTGATGAATTAGGGTAGGGAATACAAGCACTGTTGCGAAGAACAAGATACAGCATTCAGTCTGTCCACCTCCACGTTATTAAGGTTTAGTAGGGAACGTCTACCGCACAGCCGCTTTAAGTCTCCAAGATCACGACAATCGTGGGTACCGAACATATGAATGACTCGGTCGCATTATCTACGATTTTATGGGCAAAGATAGCCGCTTAACATGGGCACACATTTTGAGCTCATACGCAGGTTCTTTCTTTCGTTTAAGTCACTTCAGTAGCGGCGAATATGATCTGTCTATACGTAGGTAGAGCAACATGAAACAAATCAGAAGTTTATTTACCCGGTAAGATGATAACACTCCAAAGATAGGTTTTCTTCAGTGAAGACTGAAAGTCAGTTGAAGGCAGCGCTGCATGGAATTTCACGATATTTGTTGTCCAACATTTTCACCGGCTGATCGTTTTGAGAGGCCTTCTGTCAGGCACAATTTTACTTTTACTGTAAATGACTGGAGATTTCTTCAGAACAGACAGTGCTAAAGTGGAAAATAACTGGGTTTTTTTGAAACAAAATCTGACTATGAGTCAAGTCTGGTTTCGCAAGTTACTGTAATTGTTAGACCACGAATCTTCGTGAATATCGTATCATTTGTTAAAATCCCCAGTAACGGTATAGCGAGAGAACTCAATTTTAGGTATCGCTATGGAGGAATGATCCGCAGAATTTCCAGCTCAGATGATGGTGCGTCGGGGACTGTGTAACTGTTTTCGATGACGACAGAAACAAACCCACTCAGAAATATCGGTTAACACTCGATTAACTGGGAGCTAATTGTTGATTGCGCGTATGTAGATAGCAAGGTCACCAAATTGTCTCATAATTAACCGACGTATAAGATAACTCCTCCTCCGGGGTTCTACGGGTTTCCAGAGCGGTCGAAACTTTCGATTCGGTATCCCTCGTGCACATCGAGTTTTTGGAGTATCCCGAAAAACAGCCACTAAGGCAACACATGGACCATCCGATCTCAGTCACGAACTGCACCTTCGTGTATTCGGAGTGTTCTCCTTAGGATACCGACGGCTTCGCTGAGATCTCATTCTCCCATCCGGATACTAATTGAAGGCGTGCACCCACGTACATCATTGCTGACCTTAGCACCTTATAAATAATGTCGGGGCCACCATCTGAAACTAATATCCCTACACTCCCGTTTGAATTGTAGAAAGTGTTTTTATCCTCTTAGAATCCGTTCCCGCTAGAATGGACCATCAACACATGTGGTGAATGCACCATACATCGCGACATTCGAAAGCCTATTATACTTTCATCTCTTCGATGAATGCCACACTAAATTATGATAAAGTGCGATGTATGAACTACTGATACTGCACGCTCCACTATGAGACATATTTGATTGTAGCTGTTTTTGCATTTTCCATCTTGTGGGTCTTGTAAACTTATACTCTTTATCCCACCATACAATATCGTACTACTGAACCAAGCCGAGAACGCACATTGCTAGAGAGAATTCGACAAAGTTGCGCTCTGTTTATTGGGCAGGGTCTGAGTCCAGCTTGCCAACCGGCACGATGGTTTCTCATCCTAGCAAAGCGTTAGTTAAAATTCATTTGTCGGTGTTTCTGACTTTGTGACCGCATGCGACATAAGGCGCTTTTCACGCAGCGTCCTGAAAGTTACAAACAATTGGTAGAGTAAGATAACATTGATGACTTCAGAAGCATCCAGATAAACAAAAATGCAAGAATAACACGACATAATTGACAAGTCCGCGGTAGATAGCGTAAAAAGGATACGCCAAGGAGAAATATTAACCATCGATTTAGACTCTGCGGTGGGTGAGAATTAGGTCTTCTCGAGTATCTTCGGTAGTGCATTGTTTACATTCCTAAACTGGACAGTACTCATCTGGAGATGTCTGACCGACTGATTACCATATATTTCAAAGTATGAGCCTTGTAACCTTTCCACCTGCAGAGCAGCCGGTGTCGTATCGAATGTATTGCTCGACGGCGGTGCGATGGTGTGTATCCCTCGGATAATAAATTTGACCCTACTCAAATCAATGACTACTTGCTAGCCTCCACACTCATGCTGGAAGGAGAAACCAGAGCTGAGTACAAGCTCCAATTGATATACCGTTCCGGGCAAAAGCTGGGGGTACCGTCACCCCCAGCGTGTTTGACTTGGGTAAACATCTTGTCGCGGTGATTACCACAAGAACGGAACAACCAAGTTCAGAAAAGGAAAAGCGTCTTCTGCCACGCTTAGTACTAACAGCATGATAGGTTGATTAATATGTTCTTGGTCACTCTTCGTTGTGACTTTTCAAGTACGGTGAGGTTGCGCTTGTGCCAGAGCTGCCAAGAGCGGATGGCGTATTACTAATGAGATCTAATGTAGAGATAAAGCATCTGAGAGAAGACTGAAGGGTTAAAGGGCCCGTATGACCTCAGCAAAAGGCCAAGGTGTTGGTTGGCTTTTTGGAATGCTTGCTCGGCCTGACATGAATAGCCCAGCTCCTCTTGTACTATCACACCTAGGTCGCATTCAATAAAAGCACGCTGCAAAACTAGCTCCCTAGCATGAGCTCACAAGGGCGTTGACAGCGTATGCGCAATGTCTTACACTTGGTGGCTTTGGAAAGAAGCAGGTTCTAAATCGCCGTTCCTGTGATCTGTCAAAGTCATCTTGAAGCGCTACGTGGGCACTCGTTGTTTTGACGGCTCGCCGCTTCTTGAGATCACCAGCGAAGAGTAAGAAATGGAAAGTGATAATTCACGTGAGATCGTTTATGTAAATCAAGAATAGGTGCGGACCAAGTACTGAGCCCTGTGTCCCTCCGCACTGAATATCGATACCAGATAAAGCTGGCCGCACAGTATAGCCGGTCAGATTGATGCCGAAATTTTTTCACTTCGTGTGCTTCAACTTTGGAAGGTCCTCTCCACTTACTTTGTCTAGTCCCCCACACCGACAGCATGCAAAAGACGTCTTGGTGATACACTCACGCTTTTAGTTATAATCCTCTATGTCCGAGCGTCAACCTAAAACTACCGGTCATTGTGCACATTTTCACTCCATGTACTTTATTTCTTGTACGCTGATACTGTGGAACATTATTAGGATGTGCCCTAACTGGATTTACGTATGATATCGGTCTAAGGAAGGGGCACATGAGTGAGCGTAGTCGTTTCCTTTTTTATTTTTTATCACGGGGTAAATGAACTATAACAGCTTCCCATGTTACTTTGTGTGCACACATTCAGTTTCAATTTCAAACCATCGCTATGTAGCAGTGCAGTTAAATGGGTAGACGCTTAAACTGACGATTCACTTATCCTCTGACATTTTTGGTTTTCACTCCAACTTATCAAACACCTGCATTTTTATCCGGGATCAATGCATTGCTCATTGGCACTTCCCGCTGCTTAAAGGTAAGACGCTTCATGTGAGGTAGGAATCTATGACCGTATGTGTGAAGAAGATTTCATACACTTCTGTTTCTTCAAGCTGTTAGTGTTGACTAGACCTCACAGCCGACTGAAATATGGATTTTTGCGTGAACGGAATGCGAGATCACGCAATCTACTCACTTTTAACAACATAGTTCGCAAAGCTTTAATTTAACGCCATGGGCTATCTGTTTGACATCACGTCTGGGGGCAATAACCACCGTTCCTCCAGCCATTCGACTTTGGTAATTAAGGTAGGTGGGGACTAGCGTCGCCAACCTAAGTTCCGGAAGCGATGCCGGAACTGTGCACAGGGTGTGCCCAGAACGCACTGTTGTCGGGACAGTCGGAGTGTTTGAGCATACCTTTCCGATAAACGCGCCACCACACAAATACATGTTGTCTGTTTGGTTAATGCAGACCCGGCCGCATGAAGCGTTTCGTCGGCTGTCTTCAGACCAGACTACCCTAGTGCAAGGCGCATAGGGGTGTGAACCCCATTCCTTATGCCGAGGGTTATGCGTGATCTAAGTGACTCACACTGCACGCAGTTCTTTGTTTGCCTGAACAATAAACTTTGTCCGTTGTGATGAACGGAACCCTCATCGGAGCATGCTCAGCTCAACAGACTGTGACTGCTAGAGATAGGGTGCTTTTGAGTCTCAAGTGAATACGTTGCCACATTAATGTGCTCAGTGTGTTCGTAGATCATCCCAAACATTTAGCACTTGAGATCTCCCCCATGTGGACATTCATTTGTTGTCCTGAATATCTCCGGAATCGAACTGAAACTAATTGCTAAGTAATTTCGAATATGAAATATATAGGTAATTTGGATATGCCTTTTCACTTATATTTCATCTTCGGGTAGTAGTAAGCAAACGTTATTACTTGACAATGTTGCATTTACTCTTCAATCGTAGTGGGCATCAATCGGAAAGTTTAGTGTGCTTCCTAATAGCAGAGCACAACAGATGCAGACACCATCGCTTGGTTTACGATTGGTTAATGTCAACCGTACAGCCATTAGCGTAGAACTTAGGGTACGATCGAAGCTACCCCCGTGTCCAGAATGTTGACGGAAAGCGTTCAGACTGCTTGCACTTGCGATTCGTTTGGTGTCAATTTTTATTTACTTCATTGTTGCACTGCAAAGTATTCTTCCCGTCAACAAACCTAATGAACGTTGAAGTGGGCCGGTACCGCGAGGCGTGATTGGTAGGCTCAATGTAGGTCTGGACTTACAAACTAGCACGGACGTCTCAACTTCTAATGGACCATCATGAGCGCAGTTAAACACCTCTCGCAATGTTCGAGAGTTGCTCATGTTCCTGCTGATTCCACGTGCTTGATCAACGAAAGTCTATCGTCTCTTAGATTTTGCTCACTCGGATGCTGACTACTTGATTTGAACAGTGCTCCAGTTTGGGGCAAATACTGGCTCCGGTGTTTCGTGGCTAAAACCATCCTTCATCCGAATGGTGAGCAGAAACGAGGTGCTTCCCGTCACTAAATTTACTCGTCGTTCCGTTTAGACGATATCCCTTAACGTACATAATCAAACGGCTAGACGAGTCCAGCTATCGAGGTGCCAGTGAGAAACTGTAGGTTTCTTGACAAATCAGGTCACCATATAATTCAGATTTTATGCTCACTGGCGGGGGCAGAAATATTCCTTGCCCATTACGCTATCCACGCGGAATACGCTATCCAAGCGTGGCAACCCTGGCTCAAGCACCATCTCACCGCGCTCGATACTGCACAACGTAGGGCAACGAAGAGCGTCAGAGGTTTGACCTGCCTCACCTACCCACTCAGGCTGAAGACGCTCAAAATATACAGTGGACGTTATCGTCGTCTAAGCGGCGATCTCATAATGCTGTAGCTGATCCTGAAACACCCCAACCACCCATGCCATTCCCTTCTAATACTCAGTCAAAACACCCCGCTAAGAGGTCACCAGTTTAAGCTGGCCACACAGTACAGCCGTCTGGAATGTCGGTGAAACTATTTCTCCCTTCTAGTGGCACAGCCTTGGAACGCCCTTCCGGAACATGTGAGTAATGCACCCACCCTATCCCTTTTCAAAAACGCCTTGACTATACTCTGTCACATTTACACTACGTGCTATAGCTCATGACCACTAGATGCTGGCACAAATGCACAACCGACAGTGGATAGTGCCATAACCTTACTCGAGAATGAGTCACTCCACACGCCTTGCACGAAATTTGATAAACGCTTCCACTGTAGAAACTGGATTTCTGTATCCTGTCGACGAGTAGGCGTGGTTCTTGCTATCTTTTTTATTTTTCTCGCCTATGATGTGATCAATAACCACTCCCCTGTTGCTTTGTGTGCGTACATTCTCAGTTCAAACTCCCTTTATACGACAGTGCAGTTACATCTGTAAGCGCCCGAACTGACGACTCCATTATCTCTTCGCTATCTTTTTTTGTTACGCTAAACAACCTACGGGACATGTCAAGCACCTGCTTTTTTACCCGTTATAAATCATTGTTCATTGTTCATTGTTGATTGATGGTGCGCCAGTCTCTTCTTCGCAACTATTCCGTGATCCATATGTTTGCTGTTAGCAGTGAGGCTTGTTCATCTGTCATCACACTATATGCATATACCGTTTGCAATCTCTTGCTCTGCAGGGGGTGTTGTAGCAACTTCCCAATGGATAAGTGAAGCTTGGAGATTGCTTTTGAGGATGGTGATATTCGATTTTACGTTTCAGTTAATGAACAATACTTTTTACAACGGGTTCCAAGACGACTCAAATTATCTAGATCAGAAAAATCCAAACAAAACTGAAGCCTTTCTATCAGAACGAACAACAATAAACTCCCAAATAAACCATGAACAGGGATAAAACTAATTCCTTAGACATTCATTTACTGATACCGAAACGCATACTCTAGTTTTCGTCTATGACATATAACAATGAACAAAGAACATTGAGTTATGAGGGGCAAAACAGTGCTTACCTAACAAGTCTTGTAGGATGACCAGAGTGAGAAGCATGAAACCAAAAGTTAACAAACATAGAAAAGGGGAAAATTCGGATTTTAATTGACTAATCAAGCTATTCACCTGAACACTGATACAGTTTTCATCAAAGCTACGCTACGGAAAGGGCTAGTGAACATCCAGTTTGGTTTGAGTTATTTCGTCCTCTGAATGCCAGTGGACGGAGTTTGTCGTCAAGGTGGTTATAGAAAAGCGTTAATGTTAGGGACAAAAGGACGTGCGTTGGAAGGGGGCTCCATATTCTGGATATCCGAAGGGAATCAACGTTCTGTCGCCTATCAAGTCGACTGTAGTGCGGAGCTAGTTTGACGTGGTGGACTTTCGGATATTTACTGTTGCTGAATTGCAGCAGCTCGCAATTGGCCAACCACTATTATTCAGAGATAAGGCATGTGAAAAGGTGAGTGGAGCGCGGCGGAAAACGGATGCGTAGTTTTCCTAGCTGCTAAAAGGCATCTCACGAAATTACCTTGTGTCGCAAATAACAAACTTACAAAGATGGGCAACACTTGTCCAGAAGGGGAGAGTGGGTGCGAGCAGTCCGAGTCGTATGTTTTGTTTGAGGCTGTAGACAGCGTGCGCCTGCTATTCACTTTAGCACCTTACTTCCTTGTTTTACCTGAAATGCCCGCGTGCGTGTCTTTGGAGAGCTATAATCAAAGACAAGCCGATGGGTCCTGGACATCACTCCCATACTGTGCTTGACTGGTGCGCTTGCAGTATATATATATATATATATATATATATATATATATATATATATATATATATATATAATATATATATATATATATATATATATATATATATATATATATATATATATATATATATATATATATATATATATATATGGCTGAGTGCCACAACACATAAGAAGAAAAAAGGGATAGCGTGAAAGGGAAAACAACTGTTAGGGTAGAAGAGTCTCACAGCAAGTGCGCCATTGCGTACGGTCCTTGGCCATATCCTCCAGCGTTTGCAACCAGGTGTGCTCGGGGTCCTTTAGGCCCCAACCCGGGAGTCGGGAACGCCCGACAACAGCCAGCTTCAACGTTTGCGCCTTAACGCATTGGATCCAAGTTTTACATTGCCCTCCTTTTCGTCGCTTCCAAGCCACGCCTGTGCTCGCAAATAGGGCTCGTCGTGGTAGCCGCTGGGTAGGCATGCGAAGCACATGGCCAAGCCAGCGAAGCCTCCGCAGTGAGATGATGCTATCAATCGATCGGCGGAGTTCGTTAGATCTGAAGACTCGCCGACGGATTTCCTCATTACTGATGTGATGCTGCCATCGCACACCAGCAATGCTTCGCAGGCAGCGGTGATCGAAGACAGATAGCCGCTGAACATCGCTTTTGCGAACGGGCCAAGTCTCACAGCCGTACAGCAGAATCGCTCGTACCGTAGCATTATAGACTCGTCCCTTGAGAGCGAGGCTGAGATCACGACGAAGCCACAGGTGACGAAGGTTAGCGAAAGCGACTCTAGCCTTGGAGACACGCAGGGAGATCTCATCTGTCAAACCGCCAATACTAACACAGCTTCCAAGATAGATAAATTTATCTACCACTTCCAATGGATGCCCCGAAAGGGTGAGAGAAAAACATGCGCTTGGCCAATCCTATAATAGGACCTTACGTTTGGAGGGGGCAAAGCTCAACCCAAATTGGGCGGCGGATATCTGCAGTCTGAGGAGCACACGCTGGGTGGCTTGGGAGGATTCGCAAATCACAGCGATGTCGTCGGCATGCTCTAAGTCCCGAAGGAGGTCATCAGGGGGAAGTTCAACACCGCCGGACTCAGAGTTATCCGGGGCAGTATTCAGGATCTCGTCCATGGCGAAGTTGAACAAGAATGGATAGGTTGGTTAGCCTTGTCTAACACTGCTAGTGATACTGAAAGGGGGCGAAATGTCTCCGTATGCTCGCACGCGGCCCGAAGTTTGATGGTAAATAGCACGGAGAATGCTGATGTACTTCTCAGGTACTCCCCACTTCAGTAAGCAGTCCCAAAGAGTCACTCTGTCAACAGAGTCAAAAGCGGCTCGAATGTCCAAGAATATGACTATAGTTGGTCGACTGAACGTATGGCGATGTTCAAGTATCTGGCGGATCGTAAAGATGTGATCGACGCAACTGCGACCCGGGCGAAATCCAGCTTGTTGTTCACGCAGGTGCTGTTCCCGTACGCAACTGAGCCTCCGTAAGAGTAGGGCAGCGAGCAGTTTGGATGCGACACAAATGAGACTGATGCCACGATGGTTGGAGCAAATGGTCCGGTCTCCTTTTTTGTAAACAGGTACAACATCCGCTAAATTCCAGTCGGATGGAATGGTTTCAGTAGTCCAAATCTGATGGAATAGAGATGTCAGTTCGCGAGTGAGAGCAGGACCTCCATATTTGAAGAGGGCAGGAGAAAGTTCATCTGGGCCAGGTGACTTGTGGCGCTTTAGTAGGCGAAGCTCATTGGAAACCTCGACCTCTGTCTGTGGAGAAACATCCACACACCAGGGAGCACTGTGAACCCCGGAAGATAGACTCGGTTGCGCTGCTGGCCAGTTGAATTGCTCTCCAAAGTGCCCTGCCCATCGTACCAGACGACGGTGATGACTGTGAATTAGTTCATCATCATTTTCACGCAAAATCTCACTCACTGTTTTTCTTTCATCACCCATGGAGCGAATAAGTTGGAAGAGTTTGCGGGAGTTTCCTGATGAGGCTGCCCGCTCTATCTCAACGACGCGCTGTGTCCACCCAACCTCGCGATCCTTCCTGAGGAGCTGTCTGAGCTCAGCACCCGTGGTTCTGCGTAGTGCGTTGTGCTCAACACCGGGCGGAATTGTTCGAAGACTTTCCATTAATTGGAGGGACTGTGCGGAGACCCAATGACTAACAGCTCGTCTAGTGAAGCCACAGGCCAGGGTAGCGGACTTTCGTAAGGCGCTCTGGATTTGTACCCAACAGCAGAGGATAGAGAACGTAGGTTGGAGGCTAATGTGTTCTGAAATGTTCCGAGAACTTTTGGAGCGGCGAGCTTGTCTGTGTCAAACCGTTTCCGGCGACGCTGCTGGGTGCCTCCAAAGCGCAGAATGCTTAGCACACACGAGCACGTGATCCGAAGTCAGGTAAGTGTTCCATACTGACTTACAGTCCGTTACGCGGCCTCGCCAACGGTAAATAACAGCGATGTGGTCGATGTGGGTCCAAGATTGACCACGCGCCGGAGGTCGCCAGGTGGCTCGTTGGCGCCAGGAACGTCGGAAATTGGTGTTGGTGTAGAACAAGCCGTGGTCGGCGCACAGTTGCAGGAGTCGATCGTTGTTTTCCGTCCTGCAAGTACCGTGGACGTGTTGACCCCCAAGTTCGCGCTCATGAACCTCTAGTCTACCGACCTGCGCATTTAGGTCACCGGTGAGTATCACGATGTCCGTGCGGCGTTTCTTGCGGAGGAGGTCGGTGAGTTGGCGGTAGAACTCGTCTTTAGCTTCGTCCGGGCTGCAGTCCGTAGGAGCGTACGCCGCCACAATGAATAAGCAGCGCCTACTGGTCCCGTGGCTGGAAGATCGCACTGAGCTTTCCAAGCGGACTGCACAAAGACGACTGTTGACCGGGAACCAGTCAATGAGCGCTGCCTCAGCACGCGCGCTTAACGCAACTCCTACGCCGGCGCAACCAGAGGCTGCCGCTGTCGCATCTCCAGACAAGCGCAAGGTGAATGTGCAACTGGAACTTGGCGATGGTGAGAGCAATCGCAGCGTTGTGCTGGAGTCTTGTAAACGGGTTTCGGTTAGGCAGCAAACGTCGATTGAGAGGGCTTCCAAGGTTCGCGCAAGAGCAGCTTGTGAACCTATCTGCATGAGCTTTCGAACATTAAACATAGGTAGCTTGAAAAGCGAAGGGGGGGTGCAATAAAAGCCTTGCTGTTGGTATTGAAATGTGTGCGATCAATTTTGTGCGATTCATTGAGGACGTCAAACGTACCGTTTTTATTTGCAATGCAATTTTGGAGACTTGAACTTGAAGGGGGTTGCCAAGAACAGGAGGGCTGAATAAATGCGGAACAAAGAATGTGGTTTGCTGTACGGTAGAGTGAGGTTTAGCATGCACGGCCGCCAGCATCCCGGCCAAAGAGAGAGTTTAGAGAGCGAGAGACGTGAGCAGAGATTTGTAAATCCATCATTTCATGTATTGTGTGGGCATACAGCTTCCCGATTGCCCAGGCCGAGGAAGGGGGTTGACTTAGAGGGTCCCAACCGGAGCCTTTGGTCATAGGGACCTGACCCGCAAGACAGCTGGGCGAATTCAGGGAATCGAGCTGATTGGGAGCCGGTGACAGATTGCTCGGTTCATACGCTTTCGTTTGGCTAGCTGTCAAACAGGGGCCCAATACTTCCAGCAATTCAGCGTTAAGCTGAATGATTACGTTGCTCTAGCGCGGTGAAGCAAGGGACAGGGACTTTATCTAGTGGAGAGTTACACCGGTCACGTCGCACCGTTGTTAAACGGACATATGTGGTATTTTATAGAGCAAACGCTTGCCAGGCGAAAACCCACCACGTCCTGGAACACTGCCGCCGAACCATTTGCTGGAACGGGCCAATCCCGAACCACCCGGTTAGCACCATGAGGAGGTAGTACGGCAACCCAGCTTGCACTAAACTAAAGTGGTTCGAGTAAGGATTATGCGTATTAAAAACATCAAAGATTTAAAACAGGCTACTTTCAATGCTTAGGTGTTCACTGTGTATTATGCGTGTAGAGCTTTATTCAGTAGCATGTATCGTCTTAGTGCATTATATGCACGGCTCTTCCATCTTAGACACGACGTTTTATTGATTACATGGAGTACATTTTTAGGGGTTCCTTCTAACCCCTATATGAAGGACAATCTACGCAGGCGACCGTACTTTTCGCAATAAAATGAGATAACAGATATACGAGTACATTTCTGTTGGCGCGATGCGCTCGATGCACTACGGCGAGTCCCGAACTAAATGAGTAAAACACTGATCCACGGATGATTTCGAGTGTAATTTTGTTGGCACACCGCCTCCAGAGTGAAGATGGTGGGATACGCATTAGTCCAGATGTCTCGTGGAGCCATCACCTACGAGATAAGTCAAGTCAATTCAATAATTCCCTTTTATGCACACATGAAGGGTGAATTTTCAGCTGGAACACATGGGTGATCGAAACGGTAAAGAAAAACAATATAATACATGAAAAGAGGGCAGCTAAAACAAAGTTTTATGTGTGGTACAGGATCACCAACATAATTTGTTGTTTAGTTCTTGAATGATAATATTCGGATCAAGCAGAAATCTAGCTAAATAAGGTTTGACAGATGAGCCGTAGGCCCGCGTGCGAGCACATATGGCTCTGTAGTTTCGTCGCGTTTAGGAACTAGATTTGCAGTCGGAATGATTCAAACAACCACGACACGGGCATTAGCTGGGTAATCATTTTTGTTGTTTGGATGCCTGAGGTAACAGCAGTTGGTGACGACATCGCCCACTTTCATGACCTGAAAGAATGGTGGTGCGTCCGTGAATCTCCCTGTTTTGATGACGTCGTAATTCAGTCAAGTTCAAGACTACCAGTGTCGCATCGCTACAGAGGCAGTGTTCCTAGAATATAAAACTTATAGTCCAATCCTAAACTATAGCGGTGAATTTAATTCGCAGCTGGCAAATACTGCGCAACACACTTAAGAAATACGACTATAAACAACACTCAGAGAGCCGCAGCGGCCGGCCATCATCGAGGAAACAACATCAACCGAGACTCAAGATAACCAGAATAGTGAGTCAGGAAACTAACTTCTCAGGCCAGTAACCGTAGAGAAAGGATCGCAACCTTTTCGAGAACTGGCGTTGTTCTATTTCTCGACAAACTACACAAAAACCATTAGGTGCCGGCTTCTGTCGATCGGCCGACATTCATCCCATTTCTAAATAAATAAATAAATAAATAGTATATTCCTCGGTGATTCGAGGTGCAGTCCAACTATGTGGTCTGATCAATGTGTACAACAGGATCGCAAAAAATAATCAATTTGTTCACGCTTTTTACAATGGATCCAAAACTGGTACTAAAGTAATTGGCAGGATTAAGTCATTAAAGAAATTAAAAAACCAGGAACAATAACATATGCAGATTTAAACAGATGTCCAGTTAAAGTAATACGGCCACTCGTGGAACCATCCCCAGGGGACCTGCTTCCATGCAAGGTATTCCCTCGAAAGGTTTCGCTCGCACTTCCATGCAATACCTGGCCGCGTGCCGGTGTGGCATAGTAGCATATGAGCCATCACCTGTTTATCATATGTTCTGTTCTTTTTAGGGCTGCTTTTATACATGTATTATGAGCCATGAAGCCTCAGCCCAGTCCGTCATGCGGATCATTCAATTATGGCACTTTTTATACGCCAGTCAGTTGGTGGTAATTTGCCTTGCATAGGTAAAGTCTTTTATAATCTGGAAGCTATAATCCGTCACCACAGGAGATCAGCCCAGTCGTGGCCAACAATGAAATAAGGAAGAATGTAGAAAAGAAGAATTATGTGAAAACTATATCGTTAATGTAAAAATAGGCAGGTATGTTTTTACATCGGCGTAGAAATGGATCGAGCCGATCATACGATCAAATTGTGTGGCGTGACAGCCGGAGACAGATAACTGTACGAGTTGTCCATAGGCAAAAGTCGCATAGGGAATCAGTTATTGCCATCACTGAATTCAAGTATATGTTTCTGGACTGTTAACTTCAGAAAAGAAGGGGAAATGATTAGCACTGCAGAACAAATGTAGCGAAGGGAATCGCAGAACAATATTACGAATTAATCAATTTGTGGGGAAAATTACGAAAATAGTTCCTGACGTCACACCAGTAAATAATTTTGCTCTCGGTTTTAAACAGAAGACAGTTGGTATGAATTAAGTTTGAAAGGAGTAAAACCGCATAGGAGGTAGCATTAAAGAATAGCATAAGAAGCGGTTTGTAGCAGCTCATCCTAGATGATCATGTTTTCTCTGGTGCATTCGAGTCGATGTTCTCCGGTATCATACATGATCCGGCCCTTCTTCATACAGCTTTTCATCATCAAGTTGAATTTTTAAGATCCATTTCACTCTGTCCGTAGACAGATAAGCCTTTATCATTTTCTTGAACATGCAAAAATGTTCAATACATCTAATCTCTTTTGGCAGCTTATTCCATATGGAGCCATACCTAAGAAGATAGAAATTTCTCCTTAGGCTGGTCTTGAATTTAGGTAAATAGAATATGCATTCACTATCTCGCAGTTCATAACTGGTATTTTCCCGAAAGTGCAATTGATAGGTTCCAGCATATGCTTTCCGCCACGCGAGTTTGTGGAGGAAGCACAGATTTAATTGCATTCTTCGTAACCACAGAGGTTCAAGATTCAACTGCTTGCACCTATCTCTGTATGAAAGAGCGGTTGAATAGCCAAATATGCGCTTCGTAAAGGCGCGTTGGACGTTTTCAATGGCTCTCAAGTCACCCTTTCGCAAGTTACTGAATGTAACACAGCAATATTCAAGCAAAGGCCAGATACTGATTTTGAAAGCAATTAGTCTGGTTTCTTTCAAGGTTAGCAGGTGGCATATGAGCCCGACCGACTGCTTAGCCTTTTTCACGATATGATTTGTATGTTCGCTAAAGTTTAACGAACTAGAATATCTTAAACCTAAGTCACGAACAGACTGGCTGATGGGAATGACTTCGTCATGAAGCCTGAACAATTCTGCTGCTATCTGACATCCATACGCTAGAATACTACACTTCGATGTTGCAAATGTCATCTGCCACATATCAGCCCATCTCTCAATGGCTTTCAAGTCGCTTTGGATATTGTCAAGTTCAGCGGTACGCTGAAAACCTGGGAACGTGTAAACCACCTTTAAATCATCAGCAAACAAATAAGGCTTCCCAAATTGTATAACAGAAACGAGGTCATTTATATACAGTAGGAAGAGTAACGGATCTAAGACACTGCCCTGTACCACTCCACTGGTGACCAGACGAGGTGAAGAGATGTAACCATTGATATCCACAACTTGCGACCGTCCTACTAGGTAAGATTGGATCCAAGAGTTAAGCGGATTTGTAACACCGTACTTACTTAATTTATATATCAGCTTTTTGTGTGGGACTCTGTCAAACGCCTTTTGCATGTCGAGGAAGATGACAATGCACTGAAGACCTGAGTCAATTGCTTCAGTTAGATGGTTAAGGAAGTCAACTTGACAGGTAACACACGAGCGGGATTTCAGAAAGCCATGCTGTGAAGGTGAGAGAAGTTTGTGCGATATTAGGAATGAAACCAAATGTTCCTTAACAATTCTCTCTAGCATGCGTGAGAGAATGGCTGTGTGACTAATGGGGCGGTCGTTCCGGATGTCCGTTTTTGACCCGGACTCATGTCGCGGTATAACGGTAGCCGTTTCCAACGTTCAGGATATTTATCAGACTGGAGAGACAAAGATATCTAATAATATAAGAGGGATATAATCTCCGCCTTGCTTAACTAAAGCAGAAGAGATCCCATTGGGGCCAGGTCTGTAGGATGGTCGTAGACAAGTAATCATACGTTTTATCCTAGCAACACTAAGCTCGATCGCTGGGACTTGTTCAGAGAAGTGAAACGAGCTTGACAATTCCAGGGACCTTTTTCAAGACTAAAGGATTTAGCAAAGTATGAGCTAAAGGCTTCTGCCATGGCAATTGGGGAATCAATGCATTCGCCTTCAGGCATGACGATGTGGGAGGGTAGGTCAATTTTGCCACCTCTCCTTTTCCTCAGTAATGCAGTCACCAGTTGACTTGTGTTACTACTATTTACAGCCCGTTGTTCTTCCTGCATGAGATGGGTGAGGTGTTTCATGTCCGTCTCTATTAAAAGGCGTTGGAGTCTCAGTAATACACTGAAGTCGTGAGTACGTTCATATGTTCGACTTAGCACTCGTATTTTCCGCTTGTGCTTTACGTTGTTAGCGTAGTTAGAAGAAGCTCTCGTATTATCACAGGAGGCAAGTATGCTTAAGCATATAGTCACACTGTCATAGAAGATATCAGAGGCTCTCTTAATGTCAGACGAAAGAAAGAAATGGTACCAATTTTGGACCCTAAGCAAAGCGGAGAAATCTACCCAATTAACATTTCGCAGGAAGTGTGGAACCATCGCAGACCTCACGTGCGACGACTCAGGTATAATTTTACATCCGATAATTTTGTGATCACATCCAGGGAGACCTTCAATTACATCAGCAGCTATCTGGGAGGTGCCAGAGGTAAAAAGTAGGTCTAATATATTATTTCCCCTGGTAGCCACGAGATTATGTTGCTCCGAACCACCAGTGATGAGGGAGGTTATGAACTCTGCATGTTTCGCGTTTGTCACTAAGTTTGACCAGCAGGTATCTGGTAGGTTGAAATCTCCACCTACAGCTTTATCAAAAGAACCAAGTTCCGATATGTAATTGAAGATGTCAACCAACTGGTTCTCTTCACTGAAGTTGGCCCCGGGTGAGCGGTATATACAGCCTACAAGAGTTCGCTTAGTACCGAATGACAAGAGTAACCAAGCGGAATCAATAGTGGGGCAAATAAGTGGAAGTGTGAATTCAGACACAAAGAGGTTCTGTGAGTAGTAAATTATGCAACCACCTCCTGTGCCTTGCTTTCGATCACTTCTAAGAAGCTTGTAACCTTCGATAGAAAGTAGCTGACTGGGCATAGAATCATGACACCAGGTTTCAGTGAGTAAAATCATATCAGGTTTATTCAGACTTATGAAGGTGCGGAGTAAATGAAGTTTATTCAACAGAGAACGGATATTAATTATCATCAGTCTTAAAACGTCCTGACGGTGTTCATCATTCCACCCAGTTTTTACTCTTGTAATCACATTAGTTCTAGAGCCTTCCGCAGCAAACCCCTTACCGTGAGATTCGCCATTCCTATCGGGATTAGAGGGGGTGGGGGAATGGGTGGGGGAATGCAAAAAGAATGCTGTGGTAATTTGGGGCGATTGAGTTTAAGTGGATAGTGTGTTATTGCCGAAGGGCTATCATAAGGCATTGTGAGAGTAGGAGGCGGAAGAGAGTATGGATAAGTGGAATCATTATAGTGTTGCTCTTTCCAACACTGGCACCCCAAGACCGCGATTTCGTCCGGGTTAGGACTCATCAGTTGGAGATAGCCTGAGTTGGGATGGAACTCAGAGCCTAATGGCTCATGGTTGAGGCCATAAGCACTATGCCACTGAGATCCACAAACAACGCTTGGTCCAGCGGAAACGAATGCAAAGTTGGGCTTGGAGAATCCGCTGGTGGTTGGGTTGCTACAAGCAACCTCTATTAAGACCTCGGTTCACTTGAGGTGGACCTCGGTCATCCCGATCACAAAGAGTGTGGATAAGCGCATAAATAAGTGGTCTTTGTTTCAGCAAAGCCATGTACAGGCCTGTTAGGAGAACTGCCTTGGCACATCGCCGGAACAATGGGGAATTGTGGCTTGCCACTCTGTGCAGCTGCATTATAATTCACGACTATCACTGGGACACGGGGAGTCACCATTCCAGCACGAAGGCCCCTGTTTGATCTAAGACGCTTAGGGCGTGAACCATGACCACTGCTGATATGTGTAGTCATAATATTAATGGGCCGTAACGTACCTGCACTGGAGCTATCAGTAGTTCCATTTGATGTTTTTGGGCTTGTATCTGTTTCAATAGTGGGGTGGGGATTGATCCCAATCCCTGCTCTTTTGTCAGAACGTGGTACATCGAGTGAATCTTCGCCATTTCCTATGTCCACAAGACTAATGTGGTGTGGAGGCGTGAGCATCTCAATTTCCGCTAGGCTGTCGCGATCCTTAGCATCGCTCGTGTGGAGAGTGGCCTTGCCTACATTATCTGCGTTTTTAGAGGGGGAAAAGCAAACGCTGTTGAATGACCTCCTTCTTTGCACTCCAGGAAGCGCGCAAGGGGGATGACTCTGC
The DNA here is from genome assembly GCA_944474145.2 of Dicrocoelium dendriticum. Taxonomy (NCBI): domain Eukaryota; kingdom Metazoa; phylum Platyhelminthes; class Trematoda; order Plagiorchiida; family Dicrocoeliidae; genus Dicrocoelium; species Dicrocoelium dendriticum. Next base: position 202,183,851 of record OX104064.1, on the reverse strand, counting down.
TTCGGCTCAGGCGAGACATTAGTTGCACTTACGCGTTGGAGCTCACGTTGCAAAGGTGACCTGTCTTCGAATAGAATAACTTCGCAAAATTTCGGAACAGATCTTAAAGTATTTTGTCTTTTGATAAACGAACTTGCGAGACTTTCGCTACGAAAGCCGAACAGGGTCGGATAAAGAAAACGTAAAGGTGTTTTCCTCAATCTTCTACGACTAATATCGGTCTCAGCAATGTTGCAAGCCCACGAAACAGTATGCCTAATGTTGTTAATTGCGATATTGTCAGCTATGTTGAGGGCGATGACGTTTTTTCCCCTTCTACATCTTTGGGTAACCTCAGAGGCGACTGCATTTAGGAAGTTTAATGCTCCACTTTTGTGCTTTTGCGCTGGATTAGCCGGAGACGGAATAATGTTTGATACTGACATAAGGATATCTCCGAATGCGTCAAGCAACTTTAGTTTCTCATTTTGTTCCGCTAATTGTTTCTCCAACATCTTTATTTTGGCTGATAGTGGAGATATAAGTTCGACCACACCAACTGAACTCTCTGTTATTTGTCCTTTGGACTTATTTACCTGCTCTTGTGTCCCAGGCGGCTCGGAATGTGTGCAACAGGGCACAAGTTCCTCGACGCTCGTGACGGCAACGTTGTTTACCGTGATTATTCGGTTTTCCACATTCCTTTTCCTCATTGCACGAGTGTCAATGGTAGTCATCTATCTTTTAAATGGGAAGATAAACGCTATCTAGTATATGTTATAGCCAAGCGTGAATTCTGAGGTAACAAAGGTAGCTAAGATCCAGTGATTTACCTATTCAAGTCAACAAACAGGCCTGTTTCAAATGCAACCAATGATACAAACCAACCGGATGTAAGAGTGCTTAGTTGTCCAAATTCCGCCAACGGTAGATTGCCCTTCAGTAATCGACCCCTACGTGCATAGGTATCCCTGAGGTCAACTCCGTGGCGTGCCGCGTCACGTCATGCCGTAATTTCCAACAGGTGCACACGCACAAATCCGGCCAAACAGAGATTTAAAACAGTTAGTTCCCTTTAAAAATTTGAAAAGCACGGTAAGAAGACGAAAACTGGTGGATGCATACATTTCGTATTGTCTCCTCAGTACCATTAACAATAACCGGTATGCAACTATATACTTAAATATGCGTGTGACCGAATAAGCATGAGGTGAAAAATGAATGACGGAAGTTCCACCCCTATGTCCATGGCAGTCTTAAGCTGGTAAATAATTGCTTTTGAACGCACAGGGCCGGCTTCATCTGGCTTATCGCAACGGCCTAGGCGAAACGGAGGAAGCGGGGATTAGGGTGACGTAATACAAGTGTGAACGCTGATCCAAGCTCTATCCGATGGCGCGTAGTCAGTAGGTGTTTATCTATTGAAGAAGCTGGCGGCTTGCGCAGGCATGGAACTTCAGTGGGACAGGGACGCTGGTCAATTTCACGTTAAACCCACCTTGGCACGTGTTCTTTTATTCGGGAAGTCAAAGACCGATTGGTTCTGCCTATGTATCTGTCTCCGCAGTCGCACACGAATTTGTATATGCAGTGTGAGTTGGCCCCTAGTGGTTGAGCTTCCTTCGTTGGAGGCACCGGCAAATTACAGGTTCTATTGATGACCACAACCTGAGCAGCACAGTAACTTCTCTGTGTAGCGGAGATTAGAGGTTTCGTGGTTTTCAATACAGTAAAGTCACTCTTGAATGGCAACTCGATATAGAGATTTGCGTGCGTTCGATAGAACGCGATTCACAATGCGGCGTGAGAGCTCTTAGTCAACCAATGCAGTGTATGAAGATGTAATTGTTTCTAGTAGCCTTCTGCAGCTACCGACAGGGTTGCTTTAGGTCTCCTAAGTAGACCTAGCAATAAGCTTTCCGATAATTCCAAAAATCTTGATGAAGGTAGAAAAGTGGTGCACTCGTAGGCGAACGTCAGCGCTGAAACACCGCCAGAATTGAAAACCGGCGTTAGACGTTGATCCGTTAATAGTAGCCTAGAGAAAGTTTGCGCAATGGGTAGGCCTGATCGAGCCCGATTGAATGAGTGTACCCAGGCCGATGTGCGAAAAAAATTTGAATCCGAAAACTTGAAAAGTCAGGAGCAACGAAAAAATTCCGACCAGCACGTCACGTCACGTCACGCACTTGTCAGGTGTTTCTGACGTCCAAGAAGCAATCATGTATGTACACTTACTTTCCAAACCTTCCGAAATGCGACCACGTCATAAAGCAATGACATATGACCTCATGGTTTTAACGGAGTCGCGGTTGCGGCCCAACATAAGTGACATGGAGGTCGCATTGCCATGCATGTACGTTTTACGGCACGCCGACCCAGTGAAGGGGTGGAGCGGCTCTGTACTTCCACACTGACCTCCAATCTGTGATACTATCAACAAGGTGCAGGATTCCCTTTGGTGTCGTTTACGCTTGAGAGGTAACGACGCTTGCTTGGTGACTGTCGTCTACCGCTTTCTTTCTTTCAAGCCCTAGATGGACTACCATTTGTCATCCGCATTGGGGCAAGTAATAAACAAGTGGTACAGGTATACTCTTATTACCGGCGATCTCAACATCCGCCCCCTGGAATCGCAGGTCACCCCTGATGAACGGTTAAGGGCAGATATGCACGAGTTCGTTGTCCATTTCTCGCCTTATAGCCATTGGAACACTCCCACTAGATTCAGAGAGGTAGGCAGGTGCAATATGCTGCCACCACGCAGGAATCAGCGACATGACTCCGCGCATGTGCCCGATCCACCTACGATGAAACAATACAGATTTTTATCTTCTCGCTCTCTATTTTCAGTATTCAGTAATCACCAAGGAAAAACTCATAATCCAGCGGCTGATCATCGGTACTCCCCTGGGTTGAACTAATCCTGCAACTTAACTCCTGTACACCAGCTACGCAGAATACCCCAGGAAGAATAACCAGACGAAGTGAACGACCACACGCTACGACGCAGTAGTTAGGCTGAATGAAGCGACAAACGTATTCTTTAACCTAGGATAAACCGGATATTGCCTGGGAAAGATTAGTCAGCAAAACTAGCACCTAGGTTGCTAATCCATCGGAATGCAAGCCTATCCGTTGGAGTAACATGGTCTGGATTGTACTGAGTAAGACACAGAAATGCATGGTGATCCGAAATGCAGCATGGCATGCTCGCAAAACTGATCCGAGCTCAAAGAGCTGGGGTGAAGTAATGGAGCATTGGTTTGTGACGGGTATAAAAGCGAATGCTTCACATGTCCCATAGTATGGTTAGGGTGAACATTAAAAAATAAAAATAACGGTATCAGTATAAGTGCGCGTGAAAGACATGCCTCCCCAAGGGGCTTGGAGTAGCACATAAGCGAGTATTCCTGCCTGAATTATAGGGGGGTTATAATGACGTCCACCATTTGTTGTGCACTAATGCCATCATCTGATAGTCACGAATTTTATTAGGTAGTGTTAATGTAGTGGAGTCTCGTCAAGGAGTTTTTGAAGGGGAAATTTGGAGGCATTAATTACGTGCGCCGCCAGGGCATTCAAAGGCTGTGACACATGGAGGGAGGAAAACATACAGACATACCAATCGACTGTACTGCGTGATCAGCTTACAGTGACGATCTCTTAGAGATATGCTTTGACTGATTCCAAAAAGAGTGGCAAATCGGGTTTGGGTTTCTCAGGATTTGTTACACCATTGTGAGGTCTGCCCGTAGACGCCGATAACACCCGCTGTATATTTTGAGGGTTTTCAACCGGAGTTGGTAGAGAAGAAGGGACAAATCTCGTTATTTGTCACCCTGCGTTGTGGTATCGAGTGCGGTGTGATGGTGCTTCAACCAGGGCTGCCAAGCTTGGATAGCATATTCTGCTTGCGGCCTCACTTACGTGTCAAACATTTTCAGAAAGAAACAAGCAAACGTGCGATGAATTTACTTCGATGATTCTCATCGGCCGTGTACAATTATGAATCAAAATATCGAAGGGAATAAAGCTCGTAGAGGCTTGCACAGAAGGCAACCAGGCAACATGAAAACTAAATCAACGGTTTGATCAATCAGACCATCGCATTAGGAAGCACATGATCAAGGCAGGTCATATGTCAAGTTCAAGGCCAAGGCAATTTCAGAGCTTGTAGCAATGTGCGCTGTTTGCACAACTCTGGTTTCAGAACCTTGATTGCAATGGCTTCAGAAATGGTCAACAGATGTTTCTTAAGCTGTTTTGGGTAACGTTTAGGGATGGGATAAACGACTTTAAACGACTGGTTCATCTGGACTTGATGTCCAATGCCAACCAAGTGTTGTAAAACGGAACTGTTGATAGATTTTACGGTGCCTTCTCGTTATGATGGGCGACAATGTTCCACGATTCTTTTGGACAAACACCTGGTCCTACGTTCAAGATACCTAGCACCACAGATGCAGGTGAACTGGAATAAGACAAACGATTCGAACCGAACCGGGAGTTTATCCTTTAAGCGCTGAAGAATCAATGGCCTTGTTTCGGCAAGTAGTTTTAGATTGGCATCTGGAAATGTCTTGACCACTGCTGTAGAGACTTTTCAATTCAACAGTTCGAAGGCGACGTCATCTTGAAAGAGCTGTAAGGAATACATCTTTTTGGGCACTGTGGCGACACACTACAGCATCAGGTAGTTTGGGGTGCTTTTTGATGAAAGACACAGGGTATCCATTTTCTTGCAGCGTGTTAATTATGAGCTTGCTTTCCCTGTCCAGCGTCTCTTGGCTTCAGATTGCTCTGGCATGGTGATATAAGCAACGAACTAAATCCATCTTGTATCTCAACGATACAAGGCTATGCAAGTAGGTGCGCTGACCTGCCCATTTCGCTTTGCTGAAACACTCCTTTTGATCGTCCCGTTTTCACTTCGGTGCAATAGAACGTCTAGGAACGCTAAGCAGCCATCTTGCTCAACTACACTGGTGAATTTTAATGATGGATGCACTCTTTTAAACTGATCTAATATGCTTAGATAATCGGTAGAAGTCACAGACAATGAAAGTGTCGTCCATGTAACGGTAGTATAAATCAAATGAAGAAATAAGGGTCTTCTGGTGTCCACTTCCGAGCTTTGAAAGGAGCAGGTCGACTAAAAGGGGCCTAGTGGAGAATCCATTGCGACTCCATCTATCTGTCCATAATAGATTTCATTAAACAGAAATTGCAGGTTGAAGGTGCAACACAGAATCAATACATTTAGTTTTTTCACCGGAATTCCAACCTCAATGTTTCGCTCAGTGATGAAATCACAAATGAAAGTCGCAGTCTCTACCAACGGCACGTTCGTGAAAAGTGATTCCATGTCAAACGAAAGCATTATTTTATCCTTCAGGTTTAGGTTTTCTATTCGGTTGGCAAATTCAAACGTGTCTTTGACCGTATGAATCCACAATTCTCTGCGAATCGGTTCCAGCAAATTCGCTATCCACTTTGCGACAGAGTGAAAAGCGGCAGTAGACATGTCCACCATTGGTCGCACAGGAACGCTTGTTTTGTGCACTTTTGGCAAAACATAGTCGCGGCGAGTGTGAGCCGCATGGGGTCAGTTTTGAGAAGAGTACATCATCTATGTGCTTTGATGCTCTTAATTCTTTCAAAATGTCAATGAGTAATTTGCAGTCCAGAGACGATTCCATCTTGTTAGTGGGGAATCTTTACACCATATCACCACCATCTGCGGTCATTCCTAATTCGCTGCCCCATTAATGACCGTGGCCATATTTATCAGTAGAATTATTCCATTCTAAGCTAGTGGTAAGTGATAGGTCTACAACATAGGTGCTGAACTCTCCTTTTCTATCTAATCCCTTTTGGAGTTGGCGCAAGTCACAATAACAAAGTACACGCCTCAAGTGGATATGGCCCATACGAAAATCAATTGTGACCTATGTGTAAAACTGTTAAGTCTGGTCCAGTTTGCTTTAACTGTCAAAAAGCGTACCATTCGAAGTGTTTAGGGAGGAGTGCACTCGAAACTAGACAATACAGCAGCAAAACCGAAGCATTTTGGTTCTGCCAGGTGTGCAAATCCATTCCTGTCGTTAGTTGTGTAATTTTCCTAATGAAACAGTGTGAAAAGTTGGCGGAAACAGTTGAGCAACTGGTGATCGCTCGCAACGCAGCTGTGAAAGTAAACAACGCTATACTTGAAACTGAACGAACACCTACAAACTCCCCGTTTAGACCGAAGAAGAGGGCCAGGCGTCCCAATCTCACCACAGCGTCTCAGTCTCCAACGGCCCCTAGCCACAAGACTCCACTAAGCGAAAAAGTCGTTTACAACCCACTTGCTACTACGTTCTCCAAGGGTGTAATAACTAGTAATTCGGTTGACATACCCGAAACACAAAACTCCAGCAAGCCCACGGTAAAAAAATAACTGGACATCCTACGCAGCGGTTGCTTCTAGGAAAACGCCGTCAAAGACACCTGTGACTCCACTTACCGCAAAGGTCAAAACTGTGCCTCAACATGGATCGCTATCGCCAGTGCGGTTCACAAATCCACAAAAAACAAAAGAACCTAGTGCTCTTAAGCAGCGAAATCATGGTGCCTTGTCTTGTGTGCACTAACGTTCCTGAATCCAAATGCAACACAATAAGGGTCAAATTGATAGACGATCGTAGTCAGTGGGATTCCATCTGTAGTGCCATCAGCATGCGCGCTGAACCCACTACGCTGAGCCGCATCGCAGGACACCCAAACTCCTTACACTATGGTGAGTCTCGACTACTTCGAGTAACACTACATTCCGCGGAAGAAACGGAATCCATTCTGCTCGCTGCAAATCGACACCACAGAGTATCGGACGGAGTATGTATTTTACCGGATATTCCGTGGAAAGAACGTTCAAAGGATATGAACAATCAACATGGAAGTAGAAAACACGCGCTGAGAACCGTCATTATTCATGGCGTCCCTGAGTCTCAAGCTTCTTCTCCTGAAGAAGTTCAGGCACATGACCTGGAGCAGTGGCGATACATTCGTGAGGCACTGTCTTTAGGATATGTCATTGCTACCTCACTGACCAGGATTCCTGTGTCACCAAATTACAAAGGGTGTGGTCCTACGTTTCTGAAGTTGGTCTTACTGTGTGAGCTAACTTTACAGACAGTTCTAGAGAACTGGGGTAACTTCCGGAACATGCTACCAACAGAAGTGCGACTAAAAGCAGCAGGTTTACGATCAGAGGCTACTGGTTACTCCATGGAGAGAACCAACTCAGTGGGAACAACTGTTGTTGCAGAGTCCACCACAGAGACTGATCTGACTACCGTCATACCATCCGGCGAGGCACTGCAAGAGGTAAGTGACCATCAGGATCATCATGAACCTGATCACACGGTGCAGAGAGTTATCCAAAGTCATTCTCGCGAGCCTAAGACAATTCGAAAAACTAGTAGCAGCCGACCTCAAGAGGGTCGGTCAAGTCTCAAACCTGTTGTCTATATCCACAATTAACCTTCTAACCTATGAGTCACTCTCCTGTTTTTATCCCAAAGCACAAGGTCTTTTAAGCAAACTTACGGAGCTTCGCCTAAGTCAGACCTCGATGTCAAGCGACCTTGTTATGATAACCGAGACTTGGTTGGATGAAGCGATCACTGATGTAGAAATCGCACTACCTGGGATGTCAATTCTACGCAATGATCGACCAAGTAGAGGAGGTGGAGTTCCACTTTATTATCGCAGCGAAGTACACATCGATCTTATCGATGACCCAGAGGTTCAGATTGTCGATGCGCTTTGGTGTCGTCTTCAACTTAGCCGTGGGGACGCATGTTTGTTGGGTGTGGTGTATCGCCCTCCGTCGACTACTATGGAAATGGACAACTGCCTAGCCTCCACAATGAAGACCATTCTCTCGCAGTCGTACAGCCACATTCTCCTGGTTGGCGACTTCATTATTCATACCATATAAACCCCAGCCTGTATCAACGAACACTTCAAAATGGAAGTACAGGAGATAATCAGTGAGCTACCACTCTACAATCACATCACATGTCCCAAAAGATTCGGGAAGGGAAACAAACCGGGTGTTCTGGATCTTGTATTCACCAACGAAGAGCTTATGATTAAAACGCCATCGATAGAGAGTCCTTTAGGCCGTAGCGACCATGCCACCCTCATGTTCAAGTACATCTGTTAACTGTGGGTGTTGTGAAGTTAAGTGGATCGCAGGACTGCAGCGAAGCAAACGATAAGTCCTTATTTTCGTATTTGAAGTATTAACTATTTTACTATCCTCTTCATCATAATTGTCATGTTGATATCCCCACCAACTATCCAACGGGGCTTGTAAAGCAACGCTTCTTAACCCGTATAAATTCATTGTTCATTGTTCATTGTTATGCAGAGTATTCCTCCGAAAACACCGAGGAGTGTCAGCTCATTGTGGATTAAGGCGCTCTAGTCAAACGTATAAGTGCTACAAACTTGGCATTTCTAGCAGTACGATCCCCCGATGTCGCCTGGTATGAATTTGCTCACCAGTTCAACCCGTTAGTAACTAGTGCTTCTAGGAAAAGACCTTCGCTAGCGAAGACAGTGAAATCATTCATACGCAGCAGGACACGCAAGTGTATCGTTACGAGGAATTTGTTCTGGCGAAGATCCAAGGAGTCATCGAGTGCCGAAACATGGGAAGCCTACACTATCCAAAGGAATCACTGCGTAAAGCTGGTACGCGAAGATACAATACAGCACCAACAGAATCTGGCTGAGAAATTTCTTTCAAACCCCAAGCTTCTGTACAGACGTTAACAAGCTCCGCAAAGTACAGCGAGGAGTTCCTGCTTTACACACGTTATGTGGGCTCGCACAAACCGCAACCGAGGCGGCCAACGCTCTAGGTCAACAATTCGCCCCGAACTTACAGAGCATGAAATCGCCGCATACACTGTTCCCAATCGTTGTACCACCACCAGGACTTAGCCACATTGTGTTTACGAGTGCGGATGTTATGAAAAGGCTAATTGCCCTGCGCCAGCATACCTCTCCCGGTGTTGATAATATTCGTCCAAAAGCGTTGAAATTGGCTACAGTAAACCTGGCGGACCTATTCTGCATGTTCTTCCAACGATGCCTAAATGAGATGCGGGTGCCAACAATGTGGAAGAAGGGCATCGTCACTCCCATCCATAAGGGGGAAGTCGAACAGATCCGGCCAGCTATCGCCCGATAACACTACTTCCGGTGGTCTCCAAAATTATGGAAGCGACTGTTGCCGAAGCGCTGATGAACTTCTTGGAGGAACGCAATATCATAGCACAAGAACAACATGGATTTCGCAAAAACCGATCTTGCGCTTCAAACTGGCTACTTGCTGGATCCAGTTGAACTGAGACCGTTGACAGCGGCGTAGGCGCAGTATATCTGGACTTCTCAAAGGCTTTCGACCGTCTGAACCACCGTATCCTCCTTCACAAGCTGCAGTGTTGTGGAATTGGTGACCCAATCCACGGTCGGATAGGCAACTTCTTGCTTCAACGACATCTGAATGTAAGAGTTTGTGGCGTCATTGCTGACCTAATCGACGTTAAGTGCGGAGTGCCCCAGGGCTCAGTACTTGGTCCACGACTATTCCTGATTTACGTAAACGATCTCACTACAGTAATCAACTCCAACTCCTTACTTTTCGCTGATGATCTCAAGATATGGCGAGCCATTAGGACAACCAGCGACAATGCAGCACTTCAGGAGGATCTTGACAGGGTCACAAATGGTCCACTCAGAATCTGTTTCATTTCAACACTACGAAGTGCAAATTGTTGCGCAAACGTCACAAAACTAATTGCGAATACAGACTGAGGCATCAAATATTGCAGCGCACTTCAACGGAATGCGATCTAGGCGTGAAAGTGCAGGAAGATCTGAACTGCTCCCGTCAGGCCGAGAAAGCCTACAAAACAAGCTAACCAACACCTTGGCCATTTGCGGAGGGCATTCGGGCGTTTCGATTCTTCCATCTTTTCTCAGATGCTCAACGCCTACATTCGGCCTCATTCTGAGTACACCATCCACGCCTGGCAGCCATGGAAAAAGCAAGACCTTACCGCTCTTGAACTGCCACAACGAAGGGCGACCAAGAACGTAAAGGGCCTGTTTCATCTCCCTCACCGACTGAGGCTGAAAATCCTTAGGGTCTACAGTGGACAATGTCGACGCCTGCGTGACGACTTGATAATGACTTATATGATTCTGAGGAATCCAAACTATTCTTGTTGTCACCTACTAAAGCTGAATAGTAATACCACACTCAGAGGACACCATCTAAAGCTGGCCACACAAAACAGCCGGTTGGAAAGCCGCCGGAATTTATTTTCCCTTCGTGTGTGTCAACACTGAAACGCCCTTCCCACATACGTTGTTTCTTCCCCCACGCTAACGGTATTAAAAAAACGTCTGGATGATTTGCTCATCCAGTTACATTACGCTATATAATCAGAGATGTCCACGTCAAACAAACGCGAAAAAAACGGTGCTCATTCTCAGCTTTTGTGCTTCACTATTTACGCACTGCTGTTGTGGAATATAGTTTCGGATATATTACAACTGCATTCATCAATTACCCCAGTTCAAGAAAGCGACGCACGGGTAAGCGTTTTCCTTTCTTTTGTTCTTAAGACATATCTTCACCATATTACTTCCCATGTTACTCTACAGTAACAATTCGGTACACATACGAAAATGTTTAAAAGATTAAGAGACACCTGAATCGCTAGACGCTCAAATTGACGATTTACACTTTGTTTACATTCACTTCAATCATCCTAAGGGATTTGTAAAGCAATCATTTTTACCTGTAATATTGTTCATTGTTCAATGACGCTGGACAGGAAAAGCAAGCTCATAATTAACATGCTGCAAGAAAATGGATACCCTGTGTCTTTCATCAAAAAGCACCCCAAACTACCTGATGCTGTAGTGTGTCGCCACAGTGCCCAAAAAGATGTATTCCTTACAGCTCTTTCAAGATGACGTCGCCTTCGAACTGTTGAATTAAAAAGTCTCTACAGCAGTGGTCAAGACATTTCCAGATGCCAATCTAAAACTACTTGCCGAAACAAGGCCATTGATTCTTCAGCGCTTAAAGGATAAACTCCCGGTTCGGTTCGAATCGTTTGTCTTATTCCAGTTCACCTGCATCTGTGGTGCTAGGTATCTTGAACGTAGGACCAGGTGTTTGTCCAAAAGAATCGTGGAACATTGTCGCCCATCATAACGAGAAGGCACCGTAAAATCCTACAACAGTTCCGTTTTACAACACTTGGTTGACACTGGACATCAAGTCCAGATGAACCAGTCGTTTAAAGTCGTTTATACCATCCCTAAACGCTACCCAAAACAGCTTAAGAAACATCTGTTGACCATTTCTGAAGCCATTGCAATCAAGGTTCTGAAACCGGAGCTGTGCAAACAGCGCACATTGCTACAGGCTCTGAAATTGCCTTGGCCTTGAACTTGACATATGACCTGCCTTGATCACGTGCTTCCTAATGCGACAGTCTGATTGATCAAACCGTTGATTTAGTTTTCATGTTGCCTGGTTGCCTTCTGTGCAAGCCTCTACGAGCTTTATTCCCTTCGATATTTTGATTCATAATTGTACACGGCCGATGAGAATCATCGAAAGTAAATTCATCGCACGTTCGCTTACTTCTGTCTCAAATGGGGGTATTTTTCAGAAAGTTTGAGCTCAGAATTCCCGAGCGCACTAGGTAGAATGCGGAAGTGGTACTTCGCTTAATTTGATGCTTTTTGGGTCTAGCACGAACAGGCCGAGATCACAGTCATGAGAAGCCCGCTGTGGAATTTGTGGCCGTAGACGGTATTTGTGTCTACTCTGATGGTGTATGCTTAAAATTTTACGCTTGGTCTCCTTGAATTGCAGCATGTTCTTGATCGACCACTTGTATGTCTTGTCCCGGTCATCTGGTAGGGCTGTGTGATCATCCACTAATGCGATAGCACGTCATAACTTCGGATGATCAGCAAATAGTAGACAGTTTGAAGACAGCACGCTTGCGAGATCATTTATGAGCACCAGGAACAGGCGGGTGTCCAACTACCTAGCCCTGATTTACGCCGTATTAAACTTCGATTGGTTCCGACAGGGTGGTGCCACCTCTCACATTCAGGTAACGTTGAACGGGAATATCGCCTATCCACCCCAGAATGGGATGGCCGATAGCATAATTCTGGAGTTTACGCAGTAGAACACGATGGTCTAGGCAGTCGAAGGCCTTTGAGAAATCCAGGTAGGCTGCATCTACTCCCACACCAGCGTCCACAGACGCCTTAATGCTTGCATGAGCTATCAACGGATTAGTTGTTCATGCTCGAATTTGGCGAAAATCATGTTTCTTCGGAAACAGCATTTCCCTACTCTTCAGATATTTCATGAGCGCCTCAGCTACAATGGACTACATAATTTTGATTACCGGAAGTAGTGTTCTACGACGATCATTTACTGGCTCAGCACGGCTTCCACTTTTGTAGATTGGAGGGATAATCCCTTGCTTCCACACCATGAGGACGTGCACCTCGTTAAGACATTGATGAAAGAGAATTGCTAACGGTTCAGCTAAACTCAAGGCAGCAACTTTCAACGCCTTCGGGCGGATGCCGTCCTTAACCGGGGGAGCTGTATTCGCGCAAGGACATCCGACATTTAAGAACAGCTGCGGTTGGAAAGGATATATGTTTAAGGCCTGATGGCGGCATGATCTGCGTAGGTGTGGTGTTGGATGATTACACACTTTGGATGGTACGGCCAGATTGTTGTCCAAGAACGTTGGCCGCCTTTTGTGCCGTTTGTGCTAACCCGTCTGCTGTGTGCAGAACAGGAATTCTGCGCTTAATCCGGCGAAGTTTGTTTTCTTGTTTGTACGTCAGCTTTGGCTTAGAGCAAAATTTACCACAAGGTCTTGTTGGTCCGTTACTTCATCCTTCCGGACGAGCTTGACACAGTGGTTCCTTTGTTTTGTATAGGCGTCCCAAGTGTCCTCGATCGGAGATGCCATGTAGTCGAGCCATGCCAAGTCCCCCAATGACAGCATTTCCGAGTTTGTTCCTTAGGAACAACTGCATCTTTTTGGGTCGATGGATCTTGGCTTTTGGTGTGTTTGCCACCAGTCTGTTGAGTCTGTTGACAAATTCCCCGCAGGACACCTCAGGGGAGCATTCGGCTAGGAAAGACCAGCTTGTTGCACCAGTGAGGTTGGACAGATAATCATAATTACTTACGACGTGAAATTCTCCGGCACTTTCTTTAGGATGCTGTGCATTGCACAAATGTTGGCAGGCTAGTATCGCATGATCACTGCGGTCCAAAGGAGTGCCGTTGTTACTACGTCGATCATCAGTTCCCAGTTGGTAAAAGCGTGGTCCAGGATGGCCAGTTTGTTTCTAATTTTGAAACGTGTTGTAGAAGTGACATGGTTGTACAGCGGAGAACCAGCGAGTATCTGTTGCAGTTTCGCCTTAAATTGTTCAACGAGTGTGGCCGGTATTTCTAGACAGCGCAGATTGAAGTCCCCTACCAGGAGAACTTAGCTGTAAGATCGTTCCAGTAAGTTCTATATAACGGAAGCGAGGACCTGGTCCAATTCTAAAGTAGATATTGGTGGGCGGTAGACAATGGCTACTAAGCACACATCACCCTGTCTTAGATGTAAGCAGCACCATAACGCGTCCACAGTCTTTTACGCGGTCGATGAAAAGGTCGGAATGGTAGTAAAGTATTACACCGCCTCCCTTTGTGGGTCGGTCGTTGCGTAATGGGGACGTACCAGATATTGTGATCTCGGCGTCTCGGTTACCATAATGAGGTCTCGCCACATTGAGTTCCGACGAGATCGAAGCTCGGCCAATTTACTGAGAAGCTTTTTTAAACAAACAACTTACCGCAACGGATGGCAGAAGCATAGCTGAACACACCAACATTTCCCGCGAATGTATGCCGACCCCTGTGGGGCCGGCTGATAATCGATTATGGATATATTTCTTGTCACCCTCCCTCCCGAGCGGTGTTGGTCTGTTGCATAGAGCACCCACTACCTAATCCTTTAGCGATGATTCGTAACGGCTGGGGAGTTGCACTGCGCTCCTGTTCGAAAATGTAGACAGCGGAGAACGCGAAGACTTTGCGCTGGTTTTGTGTTCCCTCAGCCAGTAGTGGCCCGGTTACGACCTAAGTTGTCCAATGTACTCATTGTATACAACTAGTGTGCGAGGACAAGATTGCATATCAACAGGCTTTAACAGCATCATCTGAATAGACTTCACAAACTGAAAATGGATTTCTTCTCATAACAAAGGATGGATAAACCCGGACCGTCAAAGAAGCAGCAAATGCACTACAACAGCAGTACGCGCCAACTTCTCAATGTGTACCGTGGTATCTTGATCCATTGGCATGTACTCTGCCACCGCTAACACTCACTCATATCCACTTTACGTCAGACACTGTGCTGAGAAAATTGTTACCTATGCGCCCACACAGCTGTCCTGGAATTGAGGGTATTCGCCCAAAGGCGATTGCTGCAGCAGCTAAGGAATTGGCTGAACATTTTGCGCGATCCTTCCAGCATTGTGTTGTAGAGATGCATGTTTCTACAGCAAAGAAACATGGGATAATGACTCCTATTTACAAAGGAGACAAAGTGGTTTCGATCAAGCTAACTACCGTACAGTAACTCTTCTTCCAGTTATTTCAAATATCATTACTGACACGGTCATATTTTACCTTGACAAACTTGGCCACATCGTGCATTACCAATCTACTTGTAGCAATGGACAGTTGGACCGAAACAGTGGATGTTTGTATGGGAGTTGATGTTGTCTACCTCGACTTCTCTATGGCATTCAACCGGTTGAAGCATTGCATCATTCTAGCCAAACTTCAGGGATATGGCATTATCGATCCCCTCCTAGGGTGCTCACGAATTCCCCTTGCACAGGCATCTGGAAGTAAAGCTTCGCGAATATGCGTCAACTCCTATACAAGTGGAATGCGGTGTGCCACAAGGTTTGGTATTTGTCTCCGTCTACTGTTGACTTTTATTACCCATCTAGTGAACTTAAACTCTTCACACTGTTTGATTTGCGCCGAGAACAACAAAGTTCGGTGGTTGATCAAAGCTCCAAATGACCGCACACAGCCATAAAACGGACTAGACAAAAATCATGTACTTTCAGTCCACAATCTTCGTAAGTTAAGTATGACTAAATAACGAGTATTCCATGGAGTACGACATCAATTGGTTCACACTTATAGGCGAGGCGAACAGAATCTCCTGCACGGTTCTCGTGCACAAGCTCTCGGTGCAATGGTCCGGGAAGACTTCTGTTGTTCGGAGCAATCTGCACTAGCATCAAAAATGGTATCTAAAATTTGGGACTCCTATAGAGAGCTTCTGACGACTTCGACCTATTTATTTTTCTAAGCTGATTTCTGTATACGTACGCCTTCAAGTGTAACATGAGGTTGAAGCAAGGCAACCACGGTAGAAGTGAGATCTCAATGTATTGGAAATTTCACAATGTCGGACCAGAAAAACTTCAAATGGTTATACCAATTACCTTACGAACAGCGCTTGACGATTTTGGGAGTCTTCAGTGGACGCTATCGGCGTTTGTGTGGTGGACTTACCATAGTTTACCACATCTAAAACAACTCTAATCACTCGTGCTATCCACTGTTAAAGCGCAGCCGCAATGTAGTATGCGTCCGTTTGAGGATGCCGAGGGCTCCCGTATCCAGGTCAAACATGGGTCGTAATGAACCGACGGGGCTGAAAGGTAAAAGAGGTACTTCGTAGGCGGCTGGACAACCACCTATTAAAAGTCAGAGCTGGATGGAGGATGCGCCTGTGTTGCACCTCATAGCGAGCTGGACGGCATGTTCATAGTTGCTGATGGAGGACGGAGCGTGAGGTAACTGGATTGATGGCGTGAAAATACACGCGAGTGTTGGCTGCTCTACGATACTGAAGACGGAATGAGAAGGTGAAGAGAAGACGAAACGATAATCGCAATATAGGCTAAGCTCAATGACATCTTACTTTTTGACTTGCTATAGCGACACTCCGAGGCACTAGAATAACAACAGACTGAGAGGCCAGTGTCTCGTGCTCGCAGAACAATATAGTCAACTGGAGGTAGCTGACTGATGGGCAACTTGGGAGGTGTGCCTTGATTCGCTTACTTAAATGCCTGATAATACCTCCAAGGTATCTAGCCCCACATGGACAGGTGAACCGTGGCCTTGGCCAACCATCGGACGGGAGGTGACTGCACTCCGCAAGCCGACCTGACTACAATGATGAGATCAGCTGACTGGCGTTATAAGTTAAACTACCCAACTAAATGACGACTTATTGCGCGGCCGATTACCATAAAACAGAATACCGTATATTAATGTTTAAGCCTGAGTGTTAATTACTCGAAAACTACTGTTTGCTTGAAGTGTCGTGCTTTTGTCCTTATTTCTGAGATGGACGTAATACACGGGCATGGTTCGACAACACTGACTAGTGACTGGCATGGCGGATTCTGAAAAGCGGCCGTGCTCATTGCAGAGGGTTACCCCACTACTGTGATGCCAAGGCAAAGTACTGAAATGGGTATGTACAGTTATATGACGAAAATAAATATTCAAGGCTGACAATCGGCGCAACAGTGAACGTCAGCGTATACAAGGGCAATATCAACCAGTAAGCGGTTTCTTGTGTGCCGTACTGTATGCCTATGCCTACTTTATTGTGTCACTGAAGCAAAGCCATCCGCCTCAGCTTATTTCCATGTTAATGCAAATGGTTCAATTACCCAAATGTCCCTCTAATCTTGCTTTCCTTTTACCGCATAACTACTATACTATTTGCCTCCAAATCTATTTTTCCCAACCTCCTCCTCGATACATTTGCAATTTAATAGGAGTGTTAACATTGACTGGATTCACTTTATCCCACTGAAGCCTCATTGTCACACAAGGTTACCAACAATTAACGGGATGTCTAGTAACTGGAGATTCAATAAACTTCATCACGTTTCCTGAACGTCAGTAGCTTAAATTGTAGTATGTTGTATGATACGCAAAATACTTATCTGGTTCTTAACATTCCCTGCATAATATATTCAGCTCTCCACTACCCCTACAGTTCGTATTATTGTCTAGTGTGGAAATACGTCGGCTTTCCGAACTGATCTTCACCCTGAAGCTCAAGTTTAGATAAGAGTGCACAGTACCGGGAATCACTGACTCGCCTACACATGTTGAAACGGCTAGCCTTGGTTTGTTGTGTATCAACCGCATAGGTAGCAGATTCATCATCATCATCCCTTTACCCATTTGATGGTCCACGTCTAGCTTCCTCTCTAGCTGATCTCCTTATCTGTACCCCACGATTAGTAAGAACTACAAATTGCGGTTGGTATTCCATCACACCGCACTAAGCAGCGACTTCTTCCTTGGCACTTCACCAGATTGTAAGTTGCAATGTTTCGCCAGTCTGTGCAGTGCACTGAACGAACCGAACTGCCCTTTCGTCAGACATCAATTCATTTTCTTATGGCTTACCTTCGGTGATATTCAGTGACCCCTTTTCCATATGTTGCAATATTCGCCATGATTATACTACGGGAACTGTTAAGCTTGGGCTTTCCGCCCGTAAAATCCATTGTTCCATTAAAGTAGTTGCGGAGACAGTGGTTTCCATGCAAGCGATTTTGTGCATTCAGGGGCTAACAATACATCAAAGTAATTTTATTCACTTTTTTGCAACCGTTTTCCCTTATTTTCTGCCAACTTTCTAACTTTTTTTACTTTATCATTCCTTGTTATTGTCATCCTGGTAAAGAGAGTCGTAGTGAGTGGATCCCCTGCTCTTCGATGCCCGGATCCAGTTGTTTAAACGAACTGAGCTTTTGCCTCAATAGACAGTGAACACTGTTTATAACAGACACAAGACGAGTGATTGGCAAGTCCGGTAGTATGACGGAAGTGCAGATTACAAAACCAAAGGTAAAATTTACAGAAGGGGAAAATTCGGGTATTAGGTGGCTCACCAAGCTATTCATACGTACACTGATGCCTGTCTCCTGACCATTAAGTTACGAACGGGCCTTGTGAGCACATGCTATGGTTCAAGTTATTTCGTCTTTCGAATGAAAAGAAATATGTCACCTAATACCAATTGGATCACATGTGAAATTTTCTTCGAAGGCGTCAATGTAGTATCGAAAGTGATGTGAGCCGAAAGAACGTTCCACTTTGATGATACCCAAAGTGAGAACAAACACTGCCAGCAAATAAAATCGGCTGTAGTGCGTAATCAGTTTAAGCTGGTGAACTCTCAGGTTAGTATCGTGATTGCGTTGCGCTGAGCGGGACAGGCGTGCTTGGGGTTGGCCAGTAGTAGGTGCAGCATGATGAGGTCTCCTCGCTGACACCGATATTCGCCACTGTACAATCCAAGGGCATGCACTTTACGTTGCTGCGGGCGGTCAAAGAATCACCAAAAGAATTTTGTTGTTCTACGTTGTGGAGCTTCAAGCGCATTTTCATCATGTTGTGCTATGGGCACAAGGCTTCGCGAACGTTGTCCATAGGAGGCCAAACTTCTTACTGGCTTTCTCCATGCTCTTCAACCTGTTTGATTAGCCCAGGTAATCCTGCGAAACTAATCCGAAATGACTTTTCCAGAAAACACGCTGCAAAAGCTGACTCCCAAGTCGATATTCGTAGGTAAGCGGATGAAGGAT
This sequence comes from Dicrocoelium dendriticum, assembly GCA_944474145.2. Classification (NCBI taxonomy): domain Eukaryota; kingdom Metazoa; phylum Platyhelminthes; class Trematoda; order Plagiorchiida; family Dicrocoeliidae; genus Dicrocoelium; species Dicrocoelium dendriticum. The sequence continues at coordinate 202,165,041 of OX104064.1, read as the reverse complement.
GCTCAAAACTTTGCACTTGACCACGTTGCTTTGCGGCAGTTTCAGGGATGACCATGTATCGATCCTGCAAGACCACCATGCAGTGTCGCCTGATCGTCCACTTTCTTGATATCATGCTAGATGTTAAGACCATCTAAGACTGACAGAAATTTCGGTCGAAGTATATTAACAAGTTAGTTTATGGAAACTAGAGACATACCTGTTCACAGTATTGGTCCTTGGGGTACGACACACTGGATTTCATTTGGGTCGGTAAACGCGCTGCGGACCCTCACATTCAACTTAAGTTGAATAAAGAAGTTGCTTATGCAACGCAGGACGAAGTTACCGATTCCGTAGCTTCGGAACTTAGGAAGGAGAATGCGGCGGTCCAGGCGATCCAACGCTTTTGAGGAGTCTAGCTACATGACGTCAACTCCTACTCTGGTGTTGACAGATTCCGTCCAGCTTATTCGAGATAGCGGAAGGTTTGTAGTGTATGACCGACTGCAACAGAAGCCGTTGATGTTGTTGCTTTAGAAATTCCTCAAGATTACCTTCACGACAATAAGTTACATAAATTTGGTTGGTACCGGGAAGAGAGTGACTAGACGGGAGTTCAGTGGATATGCACGATTGCTATTCTTGTACCTAGGAGTGACCATTCCTTGTTTCCCCATTTAGGGAAGCTGTATTTCATCCAGGCATCGTTAAAAGAACCGAGATAACGGTTCAGCGAAGTTCAGGGCATCTGTCTCTCTTGTCACTGGGCGGATATCGTTCAAACCGGGAGAGCTGTGCACGAGCAAAACAGTAATCTCTTCATCGCGTTCGTTGCAGTGTAGGATATGTGGCTTAACCTTGGGAGTGGTATGAGCGATGTCAAAGGTGGATGAGGTAATGATTAGCGCTAGAAAGTATTGATGACCTGCTTCTGAAGCGAATTGGTAGCCTGTTGTTTAATTAGATCAGGGTTCCGCACTGCACGCGTTGGAGCTTGTTAACTTCCTTGCACAATAGTTAGGACCAGTGCTTAATTTTGTCGTTAGGTCTGTTGATGTTTGGGCTTTTCTTCTCGCACCAATTTGACAGAAATATTTTGTTAAGTTATGCAGTCGTCCCAGACCTGCGCGCTCGACAGGCATTACATGTACGCCAAGCTACATCTTTTAAAGCCGTGCATTTTCGGGTCCAATGTCATAGAACGGGACACCACGCATGTAAGGTACTTATGAGTTACTAAGTACAACATGGCAATGAATGTTGCGTTTTGGCGCACCCGCCGTCTGCCTTGGATTGCGACACGCATTCTCATTTGTGACCTCGGTTGACTTTGAAGTCAGTCTCTGTCAATACGATTACTGGAACCTTCACCGAAATTGAGGGTTTCGGTGTTGCCTTCTCCCGTCACTGCACACCACGCCGTGTTTCGTCCTTGTTTTGACTCATCAGATTGAGAGAGCCCGATCTGGGGGTGGAACTAAGCACATAATGCTTGGTGACTATTGCCATGATCGTTAAACGACTGGACTGTAAGAGCATTTCTTGACACAGCAGTCGCAACTTGATCGTCGGGTTTTGGAACACCCGTCGAGACCACAATTTCAATTGTGGCCTACGTTGACTTTGAAGTCAGCCTCTGCCAATACGATCACTGGGACCGTCACCGAACTGGAGGTTTTCGGTGTGGCTCTCATCCATCACTGCACTTCATGCTAAAGTGCAATGATGGGTGAGAGGCACACGGAAACCCTATAACATGGGACCACTATGGGTTTCCACGCAAGTTAATAGTGGGTGTAAGACCACAACATTATTTATTAAGGCCATGAATCTTACACATAACTATGGTAGCGTTCACGGCATGGATCACGGTGTTGTGATCACCCAGCAGAGGAAGCAAGCAAGCGGGTCTTACTTTTCATACCAGGGGCATATCAACAAGGTTAAAGAGTACGTTGAGTTACAAAATACGGTGTAGTTTTGCTTCCCCAGAGCGGTAGTGGTTATTGCGGACCAACAGGTTTGATTGTCATTAGGTCCCGAGAAAGGAATGTTGTGTAGGCCAAAACGTCGTGGAGAATAAACTGAATAGGCCACGTAGCTCTATTTGGCGCAAAGTCACCGGGACGCACGGAAATCACCTTACCGGCTAGAGAAATAAACTCAGGTCCCCGAGGTGAATAGGAATTCGACGGGAGAACTCTGCGCGCGGTTCTATCACAGTCTAAAATCTTTACTGGGCTTTATACATTTTCAGCCATCATCAGGGTTCTAGTTAGTATCAATGGAGTCTGGTCTTAGTCAAATGTCACTGGATTATTACCACAGCTTTTGGATGTACTTATATAAAAGGGTGGAGGAAGCAGAGATTGCGATATTTAACTTCTTATCTGCCGGCTGGAAATCCCGAATAATTGCTCCGGTCAAATCTACAGATTACGTTTATGACATCTGTCTCGAAACATAATGGTTCAGCGCCATCGCGAAGTGTCTAGTTTGTAACTCAATCCTGCAGCAACTGTATAAAACTTTTTATTGAATTTACGATGCGCACTGAAGCCGGGTCAAGAACTCCAGCCACAACAGCAGAGATACATTTACGAGATACCGACCTTGCTTTTGTACCGGTTAGTGGATATTCCACGAGGTGGGTACCCAAGTGTTCAGTCGTGATAATATTTCAATAGATGTGTCTTTGTTGTGATCGCCAGTTCTACTAAGTGTCGTACATGGCATACTAACGAAACTCGTTGAAGAAGCCGTCTGGGAGTTTTCGGGGGACTGTTCCATTGATAGTGGTTGGATTGAGTTTACTGGCAACTTCAGTGACGTGATCACATCTGCGTCAGAAAACAAGCCACTTCGTTCTGCAACAGCTCCATCATGCATTCGGAGCAGGACCCGAAAATGCATGGCAGTAAGAGATGCAGCGTGGTGTGTGTCCAGAGTAAACCCTGGTCCTGAGAAATGTAGTAACTATGTTCTACAGCGTATTCACCGTAACCTCCTTGTCTGTGAGGAAAATTTGCATACTAACAAAGCCTAGCAGAAAGGGTTTATGTCAATAGCAAACCTCTGTACACATCTGAACAGCCTCTGGAAAATGAATCCTAGTGTTCCTCCACTCCTCAGCAAACGGATGTGCTCAAACTACAGAGGATACAGTAAGCGCTCTACTGTTCCAACATGCGCCAATATTATGACGCGCCAACAGCACGTCACAAACCAGACTCAGTCCACAGACGTCAGTATTTAAACACGTCACTTTTAACTCAGTGACTGTTTTGAGGCAGCTGATATCGTTGTGCACAGGTAGATCACCGACAGTTCCCTTGGAGTTGACAATACACCTGAAAGCACTGCACGTGACAGCTGCGAGGAAATCCTAGTCAAATACCACAATTCTTTCAACGGTGCTTGGATGAACTGCAGGTTCCTAAACTGTGGGAGTAAGGTATCACTAGATTGATTTACACGGGTGGTAGTGATTCCGAACCCACCAACTATCGTTCAGTGATGCTCAACCAAGTACTCGTAAAGGGGACGGACTCGATCATAGCTGCGGCACCAGTGGACCAACTAGAAAGATGTAACACCATAGCACCGGAGCACCACAGCTTCTGTCAAAATCGTTCATATACCACCAACCTACTGATTGCGTGTGGAAGTTGGAGGGAAACGGCGGATGGTGAGGCCAGAAGCGATGTCATCTATCTAAACTCTTCGAAAGTCGTTGACGGCTTAAATCACGACATCCTACTCCAAATGCTGCATGGATACGGAATTGTGAACCTTGTCCTCCGTGGGATCAGGAATTTACTCCTTCAGCGGTGGCTGCATGTTCGGGTGTGGAACGCATTGTTCCATGCTGTTGTGGTGGAGTACATTGTTCAACACGGGTCAGTATTGGGACCAAGTTTATCCTTTTTCGTCATCAAAGGCCTTGTGTGTGTACCGAGTCGAATTTCCTGCTGGTCGCTGACGAAATCGAGAGATGGTAGACGATCGTTAATCAAGAAGAGCACGATTTGCTGCAACGGGTCCTAGACAGTGCTTCTGAATGTTCAAAGGCAAGGCTATTTCCGTTCAGCGAGGATAAGCGTGAGCACCACAAGTCCACTAGCATGTGTAAGTTTGGAGACCACAGTTTGAAGACCGCCTCACAGGTTGCGATCTTGGGGTGGCGATACAAGACGACATCGGCTGTTCGGAGCCGTCCTCGAAGATGTGCAAAACCGCGAACCAACATGTTGATCTCTCACGAAGGGGGTTCGGGCGGTTCGATCAATACACCTCCCCGAAAATGGTCAGTGCGTATGTGAGGCTCCACGTAGAGTACGCAATTCAATCCTGGAAACCATGGCTGAAACATGATCTAGCTGCACTGGATATCCTACAACGAAGGCAACCTGAAGCATTAAGGACTTGCTCCACCCGCCATACTGACTACGACTGAAGGCTTTAGCAGTGTACCTCGGAAGTTAGCGCCGTCTACGCAATGACGTCATCATTACCTATCCGAATCTGAGAACCCCAGTCATGCTTGCCGTCACCGTCTGAAACCTAGCGGCGACACCTGATGAAACTTGCCACTCAGTACAATCAGCTGGAATATCACTGAAAGGTTTTCCTGTCCTAGAATTTGTCGGCAGTGGAACGTTCTTCTAACTTTTGTCATTTCTGTGCCCATGTCACTCATTTTTAAAGAACGACTCGATGATGCATTACATCCTCTTCATTATGCAATATCGGTTTCGCTTAGCGAGTTTCACTTGACGCAGACAAACATTGTGTTCACCAAACTCTACGAAATAGTGTTAGACGGATTTACTTGGGCGTTGACGCGGATAGTATGGTGAGTTTAAAGATGCGCGTTTCACTTTACTCCCACCATTTCTGAGCTTGTGTAATCCACACAAACCATGGCTTAGTTTACCCGTATCATGCCATTATTCAAGTTGCACATCACTTCATATTCTTCTGTTGGTCAGTGAGTCAATGATGAACACCGAGCCTTGTATCTTTCATCTGTAGTCTTTCATCTGTAGTTCGCTGACTATAATAACTCTGGTTGAATATGACCTCACTGCGCTTCGTCAGATTCGGCTGAATGTGACAGGTGTTTAACGAATCTTCTACCCTCATGTGGTAGTAACTCTTCGAGAAATGGAGAGATAATGGTTACGACCAACGTTGGCAACAGAGTTGTTTACAAACTGTAAACACACGAAGGTCATTCCGTGGGATGAACTTAGATGACTGTCGACTTTCATTCGCAGTGTTTAGGCTAGCCAGGAATCGCAGAACGCAAAGCAAGTTATTTTGGTCTACTGTACGACCTGCCTTAGGCGCACACGATAAGCGAAGCCGGAAATGGCCATCAATGGGTTCGATACTGATAAATATCGAAATGTAGGAGGGGTGCACAGAAGAGGCTTCGTTTCAATGGATTTGGCAGATTGAAAAGTTCCTGCGAGAAACAGGTGCGTGCTTAGGGATCTCGTCTGTACAACGTGGCGTGAAGAAGAAAGTCGGTATGAAGTAACGTGGCGTCAACACACTGTCTGAAAATAGCCGGGAAAGAAACTTTCCTGGAATGAATCTCATTCTCCGTGGACCTGGACCACCCTCTTGCACGAACCACAATTTACTGATGTTTATGCCAGTGGTTGCGTCGACCCAGACCGCATATGCGGTCGATCGACTGTGAATTGGTCTCGACTACTAAGCGCGTGGATGGCAGATGGTATATTAGAGTTTTACACATTTAATTTATCCCCTGTTACACAGTTTAGTACACCTAGGTTATTTTCGAAGCTTTGCTTGGAGCAAAGGAATCCGATTTCGTTTACTAAGAATGGCCATGTGAATCTGTAGGCTTTGGGTGGCACGGCTTTTATAATGCGAAACTCGTGAGCCGTAATGTCGTAGAATAAGGCTATAAAGCAAGATTACTTATTCCTTGCCATCTAGCCGGTTGAGCTGGAATGACACACTAGTGACTTACGGCACACCTTCCATGTACTAGATTAGGTACGGATGAAATTGGAACAAATATGTTGTGAGCATGGATACTAAGGTACAAATGTGTGTAGGTCAATTCATCAAAAGTTCTTAAAATCTAATATTGGATGATTTGGGCTGTTGTATTCAAGTCACTCATTCTTTTCGGAGAGTGGTGGGGTTTTAACTTTGGCAGTCCGGTCGAGCTTGAAGGTTCTAGTTGACAGGACCAGAGTTTGGCGCATCAGAATACAAGATGTTTTTGAATAAGCACCATGCGCTCTACATGGCATATACCTGACGTAAATGAACGTGAAGCTCACAGTTGCTTGACTCACGAATGCACGTGGTTCAGAATTGATCGTTCGAAACGCGCGTTCAGAATATTAAATGTCTGTGCTCTTTTATCCTTACTCGCCTACGGTTACTAGTGGGTACGGAGCATGTAATTTTCGAATGAGCAAGTCTGAGTACTGTTCGATGAGTCCTGTCCTCGCAAACATCGCACAATAACTGACGTGACCTAGCGTCACAGGGAATTTTGTCAGCATGTACTTATTGAGCGCAACGTGGTATCACGTTGTATTAGTGGTCTGTAAGCCTTACTCGCTTTGGTATGGGGATCCATCTGCTCTTTAGACTCGTAAATATGGCCGGTTGACATTTAACATGCCATTAACGGTAGTGCTAAGTATCGTGTTAAGTTCACTGGGGCGCCTTTTTGAGATCCAAATCCACCAGCATCAAGCCATCCGGCGTTTTGTTTTTTGCCGCCCCGTGGATCCAGCGACAGTGGTGATGGTCTGGTTGTATGTGAGTGGAGGTATGAATCTAGGGGCCGTCCTATAGCACTGGTTTAGACCTGAGTAGGGGAACTCAGTGTGTCGTCATGTGACATAACGCATACCAGGATTGTCGGAAGAAAGTTCAGTGATATTATCTCCTGGATCACAACTAATATGAGGCAGTGTAAGCAACGGTACAGCTGACTGTCACACGCTGAACCCAAACTGTCTGACATGATTGGTAGAGAGCAGTAGGGGGATTTGTGATGTTTGGCGCGAGTGTACCTGTTACAGTCCCAGCAGACCAAGCTACCACTGGGTCGGATCTGCAGATAGCAGCGTTGGAAAGACACAGTTCTACCCCAGTAAAGTTACAACCAATGAATACTTAGCCAAGATGGATCCCAGTAACTGGCATGCCCAGGGAATTTCGTACAAGCACCAATGGATTGCCCACTAAACTGTTATTCATTCATTACTAGAACAGGCCAAAAATGGAGTGACGGTTGCTCACTGCCAGTCGACTCACTAAAACTGTTTGAGCAGTTAGACCGTCAAGTTATTTTGGGACATTGATCGAGTGTAACTAGAGGGCAACCATTTGCCCATAAACACATTCTTACTCTCGGTTTGAATTCTGGTGAACACTTCCGGTAAAGTGGAATAAATTCACACTATAGATAATCAGGCACAAAAGGAGCAAAGGTCGTAAGAGACGACTTACGGTGATCCTACGACTTTCATTCGAACACTTTAGATCGCGGATAGTTCAAAACAATGCATAAGCTTCTGGTTTTGCTTGCCCTATGTGGTGCACTCCAAGATTAGCTTCGTCCTCGTTCCGTTTTCGTACGCGGAGTCAACCTGGGCTGAGACTCATGCTGAAGTATCTTGGCTGTTTGTCCAGCCCACTGACCACTGTGTCGTCAGTCTCGAAGCTCTACAGTGTTGTCATCCAAAGGGTTCAAATGGGGACGAAACCACTAATGTACGAAAAGTTCGAAGCGTACAGAAGTAGCAATGTCTCCTATGTAGCTACGGTCCGAGTGGTTAGGTAGATGGTGCTCTCAAATTGGTCAAGCAAATGTTGAGTGGTCCCCAAAAGGTATACCAACGCCTACTGAAGCTAACTAAGTTTCACTAACTTAGTGAAACTATACGTGACGAGAGTGGACAGCCTATCCACAATTTGAACAACAAAATGAGAAGACGAATATTGGCAGATGCTAGCATTTCGTATTATCTCGTCAGTACCAATACAATAACAGGGAAATCCTTTTATATATCTTACAGGGCACAGTCAAACCAATCAAATTTATTGTTGTGGTCATTGTTATCAGATTACGTCCACGGCAACCGCAGGTTGACAACTAATTGCTTTTGGACACACAAAGCTGGTCTAATTCGGCTTATCGCGACGGCCTCGGCAAATCGTAAAAGGCGTGCATTAGTATGACGTAACAAGATCCGGAAAGCTGATAAGGGATTGACCTGGTGACGAGTCGCCAAGATGTGCCTGCCTATGGAGGACGCTGGTGGCTTACGCGAACACGTATCATCGGAGGTGGATTGGGTAACTTCACGCTGAACCCAGTTTGGTAGGTGTTCCTTCACTCGGGAATCTAAAACCCGTTCGGTCCTGCCGATGTAACTGATACCGCAGTCACACACGAATTGGTAGACACAATGGGATTTGGCGCCGACGGGTTCATCTTCCTTTACTGAAGGTAAGGACAACTTTCGGGTTCTGTTGATAATTACCGCCTCCGCAGCACAGTATGTACGCTGAATGGCCGAGACAATCCGTTTGGTTATCCTTTTCGTTGCAGTGTCACCCTTGAATGGGAGCTCAATGTACACCTTCTTCTTAGGGGCTGTCAACACCATCTCCTTGGGTGGTCTAACTTGGCTATGTTTGTCTTTGAATCGCTTTGGGTAGCCATTCTCCATAAGTGTCTTAATGATCAGCTCTAACTCTTCAGCCAGGCAGTCATTGGAGCAGATACGTCTGGCCCGAGTGAATAATGTTTTTACTAGCGCGCGCTTATGTGCCATCGGGGAGAAGCTAGTGAAGTGTAGATATTGGCCGGACCACGTTGGCTTCCGGTATACAGATCGCTTAATCAGCCCATTATCCCTGCGACTCATGAGAATGTCGAGGTACGGAAGGCGCCCATTCGATTCGAATTCAAAAGTCACATTCAGGTTGGCGTGAACATTATTAAGTTGATCTACTAGTTGTTCGATTTGCATCTTTGTGGAACCGAAAACAAGGATATCATCCACGTATCGTTTGTAATACGGCAGCTGGGATATCTGTCAACTTAGTTTTCTCTCAGGCATCAGCATGAAAAAATCAGCCAGTACCGGTCCCAACGGACTACCCATAGCTACTCCGTCAATTGGGCGATACATGTTGTGGTCGAATCGGAAAGCGACGTTCTCCGTGCAAAGTAACAGGGACTGTCTCAGGAGGTCTGTCGGTATTGGTAGACGGAAATTCTCCTCTTCTATCAGGCGGCAAATGTAATCAACTGTCTCAAGCAAGGGGACATTAGTAAATAACGATTGGACGTCCACTGAACACATAACCTTGTCGGCTAGGCTGATTTGGTCTAGGTCTTCGATTACTTCAAAAGAGTCCTTAATGCTGTGCAAATTGTAGTGCTGCCTTAGTGGTGCAAGGATCCGAACTAACCAACGAGCCAATTTGTGCTGCGGGGAATTTACCATGGACAAAATGGGTCTTAGTGGCATGCCCTGCTTGTGAGTTTTTGGTAACCCGTATAGCTGTGGTGTCGAGGAACCGCTCGGCTTCAGGTGCTTGTAGGTGGTTTCATCAATTACACGATGTAGGAGAAGCGTTTCAAGGTGTCGGGTTATACGGGCCTCTAATTCTGTCAGACATTCTATCTTGTCGGTGTGTTGAAACTTGCTTTCATCACTTAAAACGCTTAGCATTTTTCGTACGTAATCATCCTTGTTCATGACAATTGCTCCTGAACCTTTGTCCGGTATTAGTACAACCACTCCCTTATTTCTCAGCTCTCGTAGTGCTTTTAAATGACGGCTTGTGTGTCCAAAAGCAATTAGTTGTCAACCTGCGGTTGCCGTGGACGTAATCTGATAACAATGACCACAACAATAAATTTGATTGGTTTGACTGTGCCCTGTAAGATATATAAAAGGATTTCCCTGTTATTGTATTGGTACTGACGAGATAATACGAAATGCTAGCATCTGCCAATATTCGTCTTCTCATTTCGTTGTTCAAACTACTGAAGGGGACTAACTGTTTTAAATATCCACAATTTATCAAAACGCCTGGAACGTTGGGCTGAGCACATTGAAAGGCAATTTAATCGGTCGGAATTGTTAGATTTCTCGCCGACCAGTGATCACCCTTACTCCGTGGGCTGTTCCATTGGATCCACCCTCTCGCTCAGAAGCCGAACATGAGATCAAACTGTGGAAGTTAAATAAAGCTGCGGGACCTGATGATCTTCATCCAGCCCTTTTCAAATTAGGGAGACCTGCTCTTGTGGATGATTTACACGAGTTACTAGTGAGACTGTGGGAGCAGGAAACTGTACCAACCGACTGGAGCCGCTCCATCATAGTCCCAATTTTCAAAGGAGGCTCATGATCGGAATGCGGCAGCCATAGAGGAATCAGTCTAATCTCCATCGCCTCCAAATTGCTTGCCGCTGTCATCCTTCACAGACTGACTGGCACTCGTGAAAGCCAGATTCGTGAAGAGCAAGCTGGATTTCGTCGAGGTCGTAGCTGCATTGACCACATCTTCACCTTGCGTCAGTTGTTGGAGCACCGTCACATGTATTGGCGGCCGACCGTTGTCGTGTTCCTCGATATCAAATGCGCATTCGATTCGGTGGATAGACATGCACTTTGGGACTGTCTACTCAGGAAAGATGTACCTGAGAAATATGTGAATATTATCCGAGCATTGTATGCGCGTAGCTCTGGCAGAGTGAGGACTTACGGCAAGTTGTCGTCGCCGTTTAATATCTCCAGCGGCGTGAGACAAGGATGCCCGCTGTCACCTTTCCTCTTCAACTTCGCTGTTGACGAAGTCATGGAAATCGCGTTCACAGGACACGACTTAGAAGGTGTGTACCTGCTCCCAAGAGAACGACTTCTTGACTTAGAGTATGCTGATGATATTGCCCTCACCTGTGACAGCTCACAAACGTGCCAAGCGGCACTGGACAGATTAGCACTAGCTGTCCGTCACTTCGGGCTTTGCTTCGCACCCTCGAAGTGCAAAGCGTTCCTCCAATATTGGCAGGGATTGCCTCCTACGCTGACCCTTGGTGGGGATCAGCTAGAAGTCGTTCAAAAATTCCACTACCTGGGAAGTTGTATCAGCGCCCGTGGGATTGAGGATGAAATCACGAATCGTATAGCAAACGCTCGGGGCGCTTTTGCTAACCTTCGCCACTTATGGTGCCGGCGCGACATCACTCTTGCCCTGCAAAGTAGAGTGTACAATGCAGCAGTACGTTCGAGCCTATTGTACGGTTGTGAAACCTGGCCGCTTAAAGCAGCGGACCTGAAGAGGCTAGTTACGTTCGACCACCGGTGTCTTCGTAATTTAGCTCATATTTGGTGGGAACACCGTGTGAGTAACGAGCGTGTTCGACGCCTTGTTTATGGCACAGGAAAAGGAAATGAACCGTTCAGCACCGTTATTTCACGCATCAGGCTCCGATGGCTGGCCCACGTGTTACGCATGCCAGCCCACCGACTTCCGCGACGTGCGTTGTTTGCGTGCCGGGGGTGTGGATGGAAGAAGAGGAGGGGTGGCCAAGCGATGACTTGGTCGAGAGGAATGAAGGCCCTTACTTCGAAGCTGGCCTCGGTTGGAGCGTCTCGACTCCCTGGTTGGGGTCCGAAAGACGATGAACACGTTTGGTTGGACACACTTGATGATATGGCTATGAGCCGACCTCAGTGGCGTTCGTGCTGTGAGTTTCTTTGTCCCACCCCATCCCTCTTAGCCTCCCCCTCCAACCACGATCTCATTACTTAGCCTTATATAATTTTGCATAATAATTTTTTTTGGGTGCACAGCAGCCGGCTGGTAGCTTACCGGAACGATGCCCATTCGTTACCGGTAGCTCAGCCAGCTTTCACCAGTTGTTTTTTCTCTCCTTTTTTCTTTGTATTGCGGCACAGTAGCTGAGGTGTTTCCCACCTCTAGCTAACGTGTATGATGATGATGATGATGATGATGATGACTGAAGCTAACTTATAACACCAATTCCAGAGACAGCCACTTGAAGCTGAGTGAAAAATACACCTGTCTAAAGTAAAAACGGAATCATTTTCATTGCGGGTCTACCAACCCTGACTCTGGCAAACGGCCATGTTATGAGCTGGAACATTTAGCTAGGTAGCTTAAGCAGTTGAAAACTTGTATGGATTACGTCCTGTTGTTAGGTGTTTCCGAAATAACTGAAACGCATTTCACGTGATGGCCTTTCATTACTTCTGAATATCTGTTGCTCTTAATTAATCAATACGATTTATTGAGGCTACTGTACTGTTGAAATTCGGTCAGAGAGACGATGCAAAATATCGATCGTTGTCCTGAGTAGGCTCGGGGTCAGGTTAAAGTTCAACGGGCGGGTTTTCTAGTTTGCTTGAATTGCCTTGCCTAGTTTTTGATTGTCGAATGACCTTATGTAGGCACATTATTCATTCGAACCAAGGGCGCTTGTGAACTCTATCAGCACGTCCTACAGCATTTCGCGTCGGTACACGTCGACCACACGGTCCACCCTCTGAACAGCGAATTCCGCGTAGTGAATGAGGAGAGGGATGTCCTTCAACTCACAGAGTTCCAGTAACAATAATGCTGAAGTCGTTGACGACAGCTTGTCTTCAAAGGCACCTGAAGATATTATCGGCAAAATATCCGATTTGATGAAGGAGGTTCTAGTTCCGGCAAAACGTATTGGAGCCATAGTTGAACTACACAAGCTGGAGAACAGTATCCCGGAGTTTGGGCATGCGCTATACTCTCGTCCCGCTGTACTTTCTGCAATACTGCTCATTGTTGTGCAAAACTATCCGCAGCTAGCTGTGCCACTTTCCTCTGAGCTAAAAGAAGTAAGTGTATCTTACTGGAAAGTTGGTTACCGGTCACTGCTACTTTGAACTTAAGTGGTTTTCGTCTTGACTAGCTTAACATTTCTTGAGAACGATAAAGTACCTCGAGTGGATTGTGCCGCCTAACCGAGGGTTTTAAGCTGTCCTACTAACGATGCATCGGAGTTTCACAGATACACTATTCGGTCTTACCTTTCTCGTCGCAACTCTGGGTAAGAATATCAGATGTTTTCAGAGGCTGTTGTTTTTATAGGTCGTTAACTCGGACAATATTTCCTTAAGGAGATATACGTTGTTTTTGATCAAGTATCTATAAGAATATTGTTAAATTTACCATTTTGTTATGTAGAACGCATATGTGCAGATCGAAGGCATATATTTTTACTCGGTTACATTTCCGTAACATTAAATAAAAGGTTCAACCGCGTGAGTGCTCTACTCATTAGCTCAAGACAAACATCACGGTAGCAATAAAGTGGTGGAAATCCATTGCTGATAGAAACACGGTCCCTGATTTACAGATTAGAAAAGATTCCTGTATTCCTTTATCAGCCTCAAATTTGTGTATCGGCAGTCGTCAAGAACGAGGCTTTGGTTCAAGTTATCTGACTACAGTTAACCAAACGAACTAAATTAGTAAATAAATAAGTAAATAGTATGTTCCTCGGTGATTCGAGGTGCAGTCCAACTATGTGGTCTGATCAATGTGTACAACAGGATCGCAAAATAATAATCAATTTGTTCACGCTTTTTACAATGGATCCAAAACTAGTACTAAAGTAATTGGCAGAATTAAGTCATTAAAAAAAACAGGAACAATAACATATGCAGATTTAAACAGATGTCCAGTTAAAGTAATACGGCCAGTCGTGGAACCATCCCCAGGGGACCTGCTTCCATGCAAGGTATTCCCTCGAAAGGTTTCGCTCACACTTCCATGCAATACCTGGCCGCGTGCCGGTGTGGCATAGTAGCATATGAGCCATCACCTGTTTATCATATGTTCTGTTCTTTTTAGGGCTGCTTTTATACATGTATTATGAGCCATGAAGCCTCAGTCCAGTCCGTCATGCGGATCATTCTATTATGGCACTTTTTATACGTCAGTCAGTTGATGGTAATTTGCCTTGCATAGGTAAGATCTTTTATAATCTGGAAGCTATAATCCGTCACCACAGGAGATCAGCTCAGTCGTGGCCAACAAGGAAATAAGGAAGGATGTAGAAAAGAAGAATTATGTGAAAACCATATCGTTAATGTAAACAATGGGGAGGTATGTTTTTACATCGGCGTAGAAATGGATCGAGCCGATCATACGATCAAATTGTGTGGCGTGACAGCCGGAGACAGATAACTGTACGAGTCGTCCATAGGCAAAAGTCGCATAGGGAATCAGTTATTGCCATCACTGAATTCAAGTAGATGTTTCTGGACTGTTAACTTCGGAAAAGAAGGGGAAATGATTAGCACTGCAGAACAAATGTAGCGAAGGGAATCGCAGGAAAATATTACGAATTGATCAATTTGTGGGGAAAATTATGAAAACAGTTCCTGACGTCACACCAGTAAATAATTTTGCTCTCGGTTTTAAATAGAAGACAGTTGGTATGAATTAATTTTGAAAGGAGTAAAACCGCATAGGAGGAGCATTAAAGAATAGCATAAGAAGCGGTTAGTAGCAGCTCATCCTAGATGATCATGTTTTCTCTGGTGCATTCGAGTCGGTGTTCTTCGGAATCATACATGATCCGGCCCTTCTTCATACAGCTTTTCATCATCAAGTTCAATTTTTAAAATGCATTTCACTCTGTCCGTAGACAGATAAGCCTTTATCATTTTCTTGAACATGCAAAGATGATCAATACGTCTAATCTCTTTTGGCAGCTTATTCCATATGGAGCAATACCTAAGAAGATAGAAATTTCTCCTTAGACTGCTCTTGAATTTAGGTAAATAGAATATGCATTCACTATCTCGCAGTTCTTAACTGGTATTTTCCCGAAAGTGCAATTGATAGGTTCCAGCATATGCTTTCCGCCACAATGAACAATGATTTCTCACGGGATAAAAGCAAGTGCTTGACACGTCCCATAGGATGGTAGCGGTGAATATGATGCAATTAAAATATGTCTGGGTCATCTATCGAACGTCTGCCGAGATGAATAATTTGATAATTAACGTCAGTGTAAAATGAAAAAGAAATATCGCGCGTAAACATTCAGAAAGACACTGGGGCGCAATGATAGTTGAGGTAAGGAGTGAGAAAATAAAATATGGTCGCTCACTTAGGTCCACTTGATACATTAGTCCTGTTGAAAACATGCTTGGCGTAATCCACAACAGAGGAGCTTAGGTAACAAAATGTTTGGAGCTGAGAGCAACATCTAATCGTTTTTTGAAAACATCCAGGGTAGGAGAGGATACTACTGAGTCTGGGAGTGCGTTCCATGGTTTGCAAACCCGAAAGGAAAAGTAATTCCATCGACACTCTAGACGGCTGTATTGTTCCTTCAACTTTAAGCAGTTACCCCTGAGCTGCGTGTTGTGGCTAAGCTTCAGCAAATGGCGGCATACGTGGTTGGGGTCACTCAATATCTGATACGCTGCGCAGCCGCGCAGCCTGCGATAGCGTCCGCTGAAAATTCCCAGCAACTTCAGCCTTCGGTGGTAAGAGTGATACCGCAGGCCGTTCACGTTCTTTGTTGCTGTCCGTTGTGGTGCCTCTATCGCTTCTAGGTCGCGCTTCAACCAAGGTTGCCAAGCTTGGATTGCGTACTCAATATGCGGGCGCCCGTAGAAATTGAGCATCATTGGGAAGATTGATGGGTCAAATCTCCCGAATGGTTTCCGCCACGTGAGTTTGTGGAGGAAGCACAGATTTAATTGCATTCTTCGTAACCACAGAGGTTCAAGATTCAACTGCTTGCACCTATCTCGGTATGAAAGAGCGGTTGAATAGCGAAATAAGCGCTTCGTAAAGGCGCGTTGGACGTTTTCAATGGCTCTCAAGTCACCCTTTCGCAAGTTACTGAATGTAACACAGCAATATTCAAGCAAAGGCCAGATACTGATTTTGAAAGCAATTAGTCTGGTTTGTTTCAAGGTTAGCAGGTGGCATATGAGACCGACCGACTGCTTAGCCTTTTTCACGATATGATTTGTATATTCGCTAACGTTTAACGAACTAGAATATCATAAACCTAAGTCAAGAACATACTGGCTGATGGGAATGACTTTGTCATGAAGCCTGAGCACTTCTGTTGCTACTTGACATTCATACGCTAGAATACTACACTTCGATGTTGCAAATGTCATCTGCCACATATCAGCCCATCTCTCAATGGCTTTGGATATTGTCAAGTTCAGCGGTACGCTGAAAACCTGGGAACGTGTAAACCACCTTTAAATCATCAGTAAACAAATAAGGCTTCCCAAATTGTATAACAGAAACGAGGTCATTTATATACGATAGAAAGAGTAACGGATCTGAGACACTGCCCTGTACCACTCCACTGGTGACCAGACGAGGTGAAGAGATGTAACCATTGATATCCACAACTTGCGACCGTCCTACTAGGTATGATTGGATCCAAGAGTTAAGCGGATTTGTAACACCGTACTTACTTAATTCATACAGCAGCTTTTCTGTGTGGGACTCTGTCAAACGCCTTTGCATGTCTAGGAAGATGACAATACAGTGAAAACCTGAGCCAATTGCTTCAGTTAGATGGTAAAGGAAGTCAACTTGACAGGTAACACACGAGCGGGACTTCAGAAAGCCATGCTGTGAAGGTGAGAGAAGTTTGTGCGATATTAGGAATGAAACCAAATGTTCCTTAACAATTCTCTCTAGCATGCGTGAGAGAATGGCTGTGTGACTAATGGGGCGTTAGTTCTGGATGTCCGTTTTTGACCCGGACTCATGTCGCGGTATAACCGTAGCCGTTTTCCAACATTCGGGATATCGAGCAGACTGGAGAGACAAAGAGAAGATATCTAATAATATAAGAGGGATGTCATCTCTACCGTGTTTGACTAAAGCAGAAGAGATCCCATCGGGGCCAGGTCTGTAGGATGGTCGTAGACAAGTAATCATACGTTTTATCCTAGCAACACTAAGCTCGATCGCTGGGACTTGTTCAGAGAAGTGAAATGTGGTTGAGAATTCCAGAGTTCGTTTTGCAAGATTAAAGGATCTAGCAAAATATGAGTTAAAGGCTTTTGCCATGGCAATTGGGGAATTAATGCATTCGCCTTCAGGCATGACGATGTGGGAGTGTAGGTCAATTTTGCCACCTCTCCTTTTTCTCAGTGATGCAGTCACAGGTTGACTTGTATTACTACTATTTTCAGTCCGTTGTTCTTCCTGCATGAGCGGGTGTGGTGTTTCATGTCCGTCTCTATTATAAGTCGTTGGAGTTTCAGTAATACACCGAAGTCATGAGTAAGTTCATATGTTCGAGTTAGCACTCGTAATTTTCCGCTTGTCCTTTGCGTTGTTAGCGTAGTTAGAAGAGGCTCTCGTATTATCACAGGAGGCAAGTATGCTTAAGCGTATAGTCACATTGTCATAGAAGATATCAGAGGCTCCCTTAATGTCAGACGAAAGAAAGAAATGGCCTCAATTTTGGACCCTAAGCAAAGCGGAGAAATCTACCCAATTAACATTTCGCAGGAAGTGTGGAACCATCGCAGATCTCACGTGCGACGACTCAGGTATAATTTTACATCCGATAATTTTGTGATCACATCCAGTGAGACCGTCAATTACATCAGTAGCTATCTGGGAGGGGCCAGAGGTAAAAGGTAGGTCTAATATAGTTTTTCCCTTGGTGGCCACGAGAACATGCTGCTCCCAACCACCAGTGATGACGGAGGGGATGTTCGCGGATGGGGGCGCGGGGGGGCTCGTTGGGGGGTACTGATGTGTTTCGGGGTGGGGGTTTTAGTGATACTCGTACGATCGGGTTCTGTATGATCTTTTGTGAGTTTTGTGGTTGGGGGGTTGTGTGGGGGGTGGGGGGTGTTGGTTGTGGTGGTGTTTTGGTGGGGGTGTGTGGGGGGTGTGTGTGGGGTTTGGGGTTGGTGGGGTGGGTGTGGGGGGGTGGTTGGGTGGTGTGGGGGTTGTGGGTGGGGTGGGGTGGTGTTGTGTGTGGGGGTGGGTGGGGTGGGGGGGTGGTTGTTGGGTGTGGTTGGTGTGTTTGGTGTTGGGGGTGTGGGTTGGGTGGGGTGTGGTGGGGGTTGTTGGGTGGGTGGGGGGTTTGGTGGTGGGTTGGTGGGTGTGTGGGGTGGTGTGGGTGGTTGTGGGTGTGGGGCTGGTGGTGTTGGGGCTGGTGGTTGGGGGTGTTTGGGGTGGGGGGGTGGTGTGGTTGGGGTGGTGTGTGTGGGTGGGTTGTGGTGGGTTGGGTGGTGTGGGTGTTGTGGTGGGTGGGGTTGTGGGTAGGTGGGTTGTGGGTGGGGTGGGTGGGGGGGTGGGGGGTGGGGTGTGGGGGGGGGGTGGGGTGGGGGGGGGTGGGGGGGGGGGGGGGGGGTGGGGGGGGGGTGGGGTGGGTGGGGGGGTGGGGGGGGGGTGTTGGGGGGGTGGGTGGGGGTGTTGGGGGTGGGGGGGGGGGGGGGGTGTGGGGGGGGGGGGGGTGGGGTGGGGGGTGGGGGGGGGGGGGGGGTGGGGGGGGGTGGGGGGGGGTGGGTGGGGGGTGTTTGGGGGGTGGGGGGGGGTTGGTGGGGGGGGGGGGGGTTGGGGGGGGGTGGGGGGGGGGGGTGGGGGGGTGGGGGGGGGGGGTGGGGGGGTGGGGGGTGGGGGGGGGGGGTGGGGGGGGGGTGGGGGGGGTGGGGGTGTGGGGTGGGGGGTGGGGGGGGTGGGGGGGGGTGGGGGGGGGGGGGGGTTGGGGGGTGGGGGGGGGGGTGGTGGGGGGGGTGGGGTGGGGTGGGGGTGGGGGGGTGGGGGTGGGTGTGGGTGGGGGGTGTGGGTGGTGGGGGGTGGGGGGTGGGGGGGGGTGGGTGGGGGTGGGGGGGGGGGGGGGGGGGGTGGGTGGGGGGGGTGGGGGGTGGGGGGGGGGTGGGGGGGTGGGGGGGGGGTGGGGGGGGGGTGGGGGGGGTGGGGGGGGGGGTGGTGGGGGGTGGGGTGGGGGGTGGTGGGGGGGGGGGGGGGGGGGGGGGTGGGGGGGGGGGGGGGGGGGGGTGTGGGGGGGGGGGGGGGGGGGGTGGGGTGGGGGGGGGGGGGGGGGTGGGGGGGGTGGGGTGGGGGTGGGGGGGGGGGGGGGTGGGGGGTGGGGGGGGGGTGGGGGGGGGGTGGGGGTGGGGGTGTGGGGTGGGGGGGTGGGGGGTTGGGGGGGGTGGGGTGGGGGGTGGGGGTGGGGTGGGTGGGTGGTGGGGGGGGGGTGGGGGGGGGGTGGGGTGGGGGGGGGGTGGTGGGGGGGGGGGGGGTGGGGGGGTGGGGTGGGTGGGGGGGTGGGGGGTGGGGGGGGGGGGGGGGGGTGGTGGGGTGGGGGGTGGGGGTGTGGGTGGGGGGTGGGGGGGGGGGTGGGGGGGGGGGGTGGTGGGGGGTGTGGGTGGGGGGGGGGGGGGGTGGGGTGGGGGGGGTGGGGGGGGGGTGGGGTGGGGGGGGTGGGGGGGGGGGGTGTGGGTGGGGGTGGGGGGGGGGTGGGGGGTGGGGGGGGGTGGGGGGGTGGGGGGGGGGGGGGTGGGGGGGGTGTGGGGGGTGGGGTGGGGGGGGGTGGGTGGGGGGGTGGGGGGTGGGGTGGGGGGTGGGGTGGGGGTGGGGGTGGGGGGGGTGGGTGGGTGGGGGTGGTGGGGGTGGGGTGGGGGGGGTGGGGTGGGGGGGGGGGTGGGGGGGGGGTGGGGGGGTGGGGGTGGGGGGGGGGGGGGGGTGTGGGGGGTGGGTGGGGGGGGGGGGGGGGGTGGGGGGGGGGGGGGGGGGGGTGGGGGGGGGGGGGGGGTGGTGGGTGGTGTGGGTGTGGGTGGTGGGGGGGGTGGTGGTGGTGGTGGTGGTGGTGGGGGGGTGGGGGGGGTGGGGGGGGGGGGGTGGGGTGGGGGGGTGTGGGGGTGGGGTGGGGGGGGGGTGGGGGGGGTGGGGGGGGGGGGGGTGGGGGGTGGTGTGGGGGTGGGGGTGGGGGTGGGGTGGGGGGGGGTGGGGGGGTGGGGGTTGTGGGGGGTGCGGGTGTGGGGGGGGGGGGGGTGGGGGTGGGTGGGGGGGGTGGGGGTGGTGGTGGTGGTGGGGTGGGGGGTGGG
>OX104064.1:202109909-202139909 GCA_944474145.2 Dicrocoelium dendriticum | reverse complement strand
TTGGCTGACAGTGGAGACATAAGGTCGACAACAGCAACTGAACTCTGTCATTTGTCCTTTGGACATTTTTACCTGCTCTGAGTGAAAAGCAACAACAATGTATGATGAACGAGTAGGAGGCGGTGTGATCGAAGAGGACTAGAAGATGCGCCCTTCAAAGCACCTGATTTCAAGGGAGTAGTGCTTGATTGCTAAATCGGCGATCATAGTGTTATCAGGATTGCGACACGAGTCCGGAACCTTTGGAATGTTACCGCGCAACACCTAACACTTATCTACTTCAGCTGCGGTCTCACTGACGGAATTAACCAAAGTTCACTTCAGCGTTAATCGTGGTCCCAATTGAGATTGTGTCGCTGACCATTTGTTCGACGAGTACATCGGAATAACCTCCACCCACTGATTTCTGAATCGTCTTTTAATGAATAACCCTGGCGAGTTGAATGTTCATCGGTTTAGGTGAATGACTCAAATTGAAGGAGCGTCAATTTTGGATTACACGTTGTGTGACTGGATTGCGACGCGCAATCTCAATGTGGACCGCAATTTACATTGAAGTGAACCTTGGTCACTGCGATAACTAGGACCGTAGCTGAAGCAGATGGAACTTGGGTGTTGCCCGCCCAAAGACATTGCAGTTTGTTCGGGCGGGTAGCAACCAAATTCTATCTGACTCAAATTGAACCCATCGTCATCATTCTGTACGATAGCGAGATGTGAGAAAACAGCTAATGTGCCGCAAGCTTAAATTAAGTAACAACACTTAGTTATCGTATCAATCGAGAGCTCATGTAAGTGAAGCCACCGGCAAGGAGCGCAGAGGCTCAGACGGAAGCAATCGCTCAGCTACAGGATGCCTATCGATCGGACTCTCGACCTACAAAGAGCAGCGTCTGTATTTCCCTGACTTTCGCTCCAAGATAGACACTAAAGTTTGTTCATTGGTACGTACTGCCTTTAGGTCAGGTCTTCAGGGAAGAAACAGGGCTTCGCATAACGAACTTCCAGTTTCGTGCACCGGTAAGCAAGCCAAGAGTCCAGGCACTTCGACCTTCAAGCTTTACTTCTGCTGAGACAAAATGTAAGAGAAACGTCTCATAACTTTAGGAAGCCATTCGTGACAGCCTATTGGTACTAATTGAAATCCACCAATTTCAGTGAAATTCGGGAAACAGAGTGGACCAATTCATATCTAGGCCTCTTTTAAAGACTTCTATAGTAGCCCATTTCACTAGTGCAGTGGGAAGTAAATTCCAATTACCTACTACGCGGTTAGTAAAAATGTCCGCCCGGATATCCAGTCTGGACCTATGCGTCACGAGATTCACATGGTGTCCCCTCAGGTGGGCCGACATAGCTAGTTAGAAGGGATTGGTAGGCGTAGTGCCACTGAGACCCTTCATAATCTTAAACGTTTCTATCAGCTCCCGTCTTAATTTGCGTCGAGTTAATGAGAACAAGCCTAAACAATCCAGGCGGTCAACGTAAGACTTCTCACGCTGGCCTTCAATCATCCTGGTGGCCAGTCTTTGTACCTTCTCTATGCAAGCGACATCCTTTCGAAAGTAAGGTGCCCAAGCCTGAACACAATACTAAGTGCGGCTGAACCACCGCTTTGTACCATGGGAGAAAGGTCTCAGGTTTAGTATCACATAACGCTCTCCTGAGAAGGAATAGTTTCTGCCGCACTCCGTTAACAGCATATTGGCACTGCTCCGATGGCCCGAAGCTATTTGCCATAACGATGCCCAAATCCCTCGCCTTATCAAACACTTTGCGCCATGCGAATTTCAAGGAGCAGTGACTCTTTTAACCAAATACTCCATGCCTCATGATTCCCTCCGAGTTATAGTGGATTATAATTTTGACACTTCAAACTCGGTGAGTCCACAAGCTTGTAGTGACTCGTTGTTAAACGATTTTACTGAATTGGTTTCCATTGAATTTTCCACACTTCTATGATTTTCGCACTGATCACCCTACGGGATTTGTCAAGCTTTAGCTTTTATACCCGCATAAATCCATTGTTCCATTGTTCCATCTACACACGGCAATGTCAGAGACCTTGTGAATGTCTACACCGTAAGCTTAACGTTACTGGATTCTAACAGCTGACATTTATTCGCGTTCAATGGCAAGTCTCATGATTTAGACCACTTTGCCGTAGTGTCCAGGTTTTTAGACAAGATATCCTTATCTCCCTTACTGACAGGTTTTACGTCGTTCGCAAAAACATAACAGGGGTTCTTGAGGAGTCTAGCTAGATCATTTATAGACCTAAAACAACGACGATCCTAGCATTGAACCCTAGGGGGATTCCGCTATGCGTAGTGCCCATGCGAGGTCTGGCCTCACCAATTCTGACATTAAAGTTTCTGCCACAGAGGAGATCCGACAACCAAGTCATCAGCTGGGGATGCAGTCCAAACCAAGGCAACTTCTCCAATAAAAAGCGATGATTAATCGAGTTAAATGCTTTACTGAAATCTAGGTATCAGACCTCCACTGTAATCCCGATATCGAGGAATCTAGTTATCTCGTCCTAGGAACACAAGCTTCTTAAGACATGACTTCTTTCTAACAAAGCCATGCTGTTCAGCACCAAACAAGTTGTTAACAACTAAGTGCCTTTACTAGGCATGTAGTCTCCTGTATCATTCAGACAGGCATTTCTGCTCTGTCCCGTTTCTTTTCGCCTATTTTTGATGTATACAAGATTTGGGGCAAAAGGACGTTTAGGTTTATTTCGCTTCATTATATCTATTAGGGACCTAGCACATATCTACCCTTTCCCCGCTTTAGGCCTAGTTCAGGTAAGCATAGGCTACTTTTGACGCATGCCATGCCGCTTTGTGTAGTGCGATTCGCTCTGTTTAAGGCAGTAAGACATAGCAGATGGGTCATTTCTTGGCTTATATTGCGTGATTGGGTTGCAACACGTAGGATCAGGAGCACAATGCACTTTAAACTGAATCACGGTCATTGGAACCTTATCTGAAGCAGATAGATACTGGGTGTGTTCGCGCTCAACACTACGCACTAAGGCCGAGTTCGTACTCATCTACACTAATCAGGCAGATGTAGTGACGTGCTTCGAAATGATCCCCTCCCAGTCAGTCATCAGTCGCTGTGGCAAGTGTTGCTTACTGCGACTCGGTGGCTTCGCGGTGGTGATTTCGGCTGGTGTCCAGAGTTCGCGTCGCGATCCTGAAAAGTCTTTTTTAGTATCTCTTTGTTGTGGATAATTCCAATAGTTATGTGTCCTCTGCTGTCCCGCCGTAAAACGTGACGGGATGATCCGTCGATACCTCTCAAACAGTTGTGAATTATGCCATTCATGTAGTTATTATCCACACTATGATTAGCAGTATTACTATTACTATTTCAAAAGAACAAGAAGGAAACGCATTTCGACGGAATAATCTGAATTTGACTATTTTGCGTACTCTGATATAAAAAGACATGTTTATCGTCGTCGACGCTTCTCCGCAAGCGGTGTACTTACTAACATGGTATATATGTCCCCTCTCGCAATCAAATTTACATATGAAAACGAATTCTATAGCAACTTCCATCTCCTAGACATTAGCCTGTAAAGGAACACAGTTGATGCACTTATTCGGTTTGGATACACGAAACCGACATGGACAGGACAATACCTCAATTGTAATAGTTTCTGTCCTACATATCACAAACGAGCTTTGATCCGAACAACGTTCGCCGGGGCTCGTTATCTTTGCTCCCCAGAAACGAGCCAAAGTGAACTGCTGTGTCTCACCTCGGCAATACGGAAGTACGGATATTCCTGTGAGCCATAGCATAACACACAAAACGCAGCACCCAAGGAGAAATATTCGACTGATGTCCCTAAGAAAATGGTATACATTATGCAGCTATTTAAAGGGGACCGACTTGACAGGAGATGTCGGTGTAATCTCCATCAATCTATTAAGAAATGTTTTGATACAGCCGAACTAGTAGTATTGCACCAGATCAAAAGCTTGCTGTACAAATCGAAACGGGACAAACCAGGCTCAAGCTATTGCTCCATGGGCAGGCCTTTTTCACTG
Organism: Dicrocoelium dendriticum; assembly: GCA_944474145.2. Classification (NCBI taxonomy): domain Eukaryota; kingdom Metazoa; phylum Platyhelminthes; class Trematoda; order Plagiorchiida; family Dicrocoeliidae; genus Dicrocoelium; species Dicrocoelium dendriticum. The sequence goes on along the minus strand of OX104064.1, from coordinate 202,135,839 downwards.
TACTTACGGTAGCAAGTACATTGGCCGAAGAGAGAGATGGCTGTCTGAAAGGATTGCAAAGTACCTTCCTTCCCACTACTCATCAGTTCACGTAAGATGATTGCAAGCTGCCCCAAGCTACATACTAGCTCGATTGCTCGCCACCTGCTCCACTGCTCTGCATAGCAAACTCCTCGGAATGTTTAAGGTAATTAGCAAACGACCCAGACCCCGTATTCTGCAACTCACTGAGGTCTTAGCCATTCGGCGGATGAAACCAATTTTATGCAGACAGACAGGCTTTGTGACCGGCCTCGCCCTATCCTCGCGAGGTTAGTGTTTATTTCCCTCCAAACGGAACGCATGTGAGCCTGATGACCGAGGACTGCAATAACTTTCGTCATCAAACTGCATGTTAACTGTCTCCGTATACAACTATGTCTTTTCGCAGTTAACTGCATCTATAGTGGTTTCAAATTCATCCTTAGATCCATAGATCTCTCAAGATGTTCTTTAATGTTACCAACACTGACAGTGTTGGGAGGAGCAACATTGAAGCATTTCCAATTCGGATAAGATCCTTGAGATCGTAAAGACCGAGGTCTACTTCAAAGTGAACCGAGGTCTCAATATAGATTGCGTGTCGCGCCGCGGGTACTCCAAGTCCAATTTTGAGTTCCTTTACTGTTTACATATTGTGTACGGAACGGAACTGCGAGCCATGAACTCGATCAAGTGATGAAATGCGTCAGCATGCGAAATGTGTGACACAGCAAAAGCTAGTTTGTAGTATGAGGCGTGACTACCCAGGGTGGACAAAGGGGAATACTCAAAAGCGGTCGACTCTACTGTTCTGTTTTGCTCCCATGGATAGCTGGTGATGATTTTGTTCCAAAATGGGGTCGATTTAGGGACAGTATACATGCACGAGGACAGCAGAGTTGTAAAACACAAATTTTGTTAGTTCAAAAAATTACCTGTGCCCTGATACCAGGAACACCTGTGGAGTTCTTATACTACAAGATTATGTACACGGACGTAGTTAACAAACACTTCATTGTGTAGACGGCAAAATAGCATGAACGAAGACAGGTGGCACCCCTGAGAATAGGCAGGATGTAGAAAACACTAGCGGTCAGGATGGTTTATTATAGATGACAGCAGAACGGCAGCTTGTTGAGCTATAGATTGAAAATTTGGAAAACAACTTTTACTCATTTGCTTTCCTACGGAGCCACGTGTTGGTAACAAAGCAGCAGTCAGGCGACAGCCGGGGGGGCAGTAATATTATTCAACTCACTGGATAACGTGAAATGTGGAAGGTACTAGTTAGTTAAATGAGAACTTAACGATTACTCAAATGGACGTGAAAAACAAGACTATAGAGTATTGCACTGCCCTGTAGTATGACCGTTCGCTAGTTCCAGTGTCGTGCACAGTATTGTTGAGCCAAAATCCTTCCAATGAACAATGAACAATGCATTTATACGGGTTAATAAGTGCTGCTTTACGAGTCCCGTTGGATAGTTGGTGGGGATAACGGAATAATAATAATGATACTACTGATAGTAAAACTGTTAGTACTTTATATGTGAAAATAAGGACTTATTTTTGCTCTACTGTAGTCCTGAAATCCGCTTAGATTCACAGGATCCGAAATTAACATCAATTATTTCCATAGTAAACTCCAGGTTTAGGATGGAGACGTAGTGCTAAGTGACAAAGTGTAAGTGGATGAGTGCGTCATCCAACCGTCTTTTAAATATTGTTAGTATCGGTGCAGAGACGATCGATTCTGGGAGAGCATTCCACGGGTGACAGACACGAATGGAAAAGAAATTTCTGCGGCACTCCAGGCCCTTCATGGTTGTGTTGGTGCTGAGTCGCAGTAAAGAGCGGCACATATGATGTGGGTCTCGCAGAACCAAGTATGTCATAATCAGGTCGCCCCGTAGTCTGCCATAGCTTCCACTGATTACCTCCAATCGTTGCAGCCTCTCCTGGGATGAAAGATTGCGCAAGCCAATTGCGTTCTTAGATGCCCGACGTTGTGGCTGCTCCAGTGCATTAAGGTCGTGTTTCAGCCATGGATGCCAGGCTTGAATTGCGTATTCGACATGGGGGCGAACATACACACTGAGCATTTGTCGAAATATGGAGCTGTTTATTTGTCCAAACGCCCGTCGCAGCAGCCCGACGTGTTGGTTCCCAGTCTTCTAGGCTTTTTCGGATTGCCTGGAGCAACCCAAGTCATCTTGAACCAGGACGCTTAGGTCACGTTCGACATTTGATCGTTGCAGTACATTCGTTCCGAGCCGGTATGAGTAGCTGCTTTGATGTCGGATGGAAAGCACCTTGCATTTACTGGCGTTGAAATGCGGTAAATTCTGGGTTGACCGTTGATATGCCGCATCCAGGTCACTCTGAAGCAGATGCTGGTCGGCCTTCACCTAGATCCTTTTGGATAGTAGCTGGCCAGCGGAAGGTTGATGTTACCAGATGTTTTCATCTTGCGATTGTTACCCGTAGCCCCCAATAGTTACCCACTTGGCCCTGGTTTATGCTACTTCAATGTTTAGTGATGGTATATACTTATAGCTAATGGCAAATGGCGAGTGAACAAGGTGAAATTATTTATAACAACATACAGAACATGAATGCAACTTCAATCTTTCTGTTTTGCAGTTATTATGTGCGATTGCTGGTTTACTACAAAAGATTGTTCTCGATCACACGATTGAAGACAACCAGTACTAGCTGATGAGAATGGCTAATTCACTAGAATTTTGGAAAAGTCCACTTGCAATTTAATCGCGAATTGAGAGCGGTGGACCTAACAGCTACATGGCGCGACCACTGCGTGGTTGCCTCAATCAGACAGGCGGACACGTATAGAGCGAGGGTGTTTTGCAGCGACGGCTTAGTCACCTGTTCGAGGGTGCACCTGGACAAGGTGTTCATGTTTGGCGGTGAGCTGATCTGGAGCCAACACAGTAGAACCTCAAAGCCTCGAACAATAACAATGGCGACATGACAGGGCGTGGACTGCGAATGAGTCACACGAGGTCGCAAGTGGTCGACTGACCTAAACGCTTCAGTCGCACCACTCAGAGTGGTTGTTGCGAACATTAGACGGCCTTAAGCTGCTCGGAAGGCACAGGTATGGGGGAATGACCGTTGTCCCCCACCAGCTAAATAGTAGCACAAGCGGATGGGCTAATCCGTAAGTAAGACAACCACGACTCGCTTTCGGCGGCCGGTGCGGCGTGTTCACACAAGCGATGCTAACCTGCAACGAAGTTCCACTTTGAAAAGGCAAATCCACCGACCTATATGCACTGAAAGGCTGTCTTGTCAGCCAGTGGCTTGCTCGATATTTACGTTTACTAGCTAGGGGAAAGTCGGGTATTGGTTCAAATGCTGCAAACAATCTAACCGATTGGTTGACGATTACAGTAGATCGGTGATTAGCCGTACTACACGGATGATCGCATCACTTCATTTGTTCTTTCTTACTCTAGCTCTTACTGCACTGAATCTGTTGTGCGCTTGGTTCCTAGTTACTTTATCTCTACCGTCCTACTGTCTTACCGAGATTTCTCATTAACTTATTCCTTAGTTGTGGTGCCATTGCTCTCTACCTCTACGCCAAAAATCGGTCAACTATTACACACTTTCCTAATCACCATGTCTATGACATCTTCTATAAGACTACGATGCACTGATTACGTCCTGACTTTGAAGTGAATAGGCGTCTATTTCTTTGTATACCTATCTGTTTAATTCTGCGTTTTCAACATTACCTTTTTTGTGCATAGTCAAGTACGCCCTAAATATCCACCTAGAAGTGAAGGCCAAAAGGAATGCAACTGAGCTCACTCAGCATCTCAAGCATCTGTCAGGTAGAAACATAACTTGATTAGTTCAACTCCATAAGTAGACCAATGAATGTCTAGACACTACGCTATGCCTTAAATCCCTACGATGTGAGTACTGCCTATATCATTTTGCCAAAGCAACTTGAGTTTGATGATCCACCGGAGTTACCTTAATATATTTCTTATGTTCGCAACTCCTAAACTTGTTACTCACAAACAGCTCCAACGGTATTACTCGTTTAGTAAGTAAGATTGTGTATTACTCATTTGATTTTGATTGGTGTATCTAACTGTTTCATCCTTTTCATACTCTCCCCCCATTAAACCGTCGCCATTATGATACCAAAAGCTGCACCGAAAACAACCAGATGGGAATGCCCGCGAACTGGTAGTATACGGCGATAAAAGTCCCAAATGAAAATATTCGCAAAATAGCCCCAGTGCAACCCTGCAAAAGCCCAAACCACCGACAGCCTCGCATGCTTGAGCATGTTGCAATTTAAATAGGATCCGTCCCTTTGTGGGCTCGGTATCTCGGTTCCACGAGAAATATACCTTAGTATTACGCTATGCCGAGGCATAACGGTCCAAAGGTTGATGTGACCAAATGTTTTTCATCTTTCGATTGACACCCGTAACCCCCAATACTTACCCACCTGACCCTGGTTTCTGCTATTTCAATGTTCACTGATAGTAAATACTTATAGCTAATGACAAATTTCGAGTGAACAAATGGAAGTATTTATAACAACATGTAGAATATGAATGCAGCTTCAGTCTTTTTGTTTTACAGGTAATATGTGCTATTGCTGGTTTACTGCAAAAGATTGTCCGCGATCACATGATTCGGTCAGATTTTATTGCCTCTGGCTCTCTACTCTATCTCCTACCATATATGGACCTACGCGAATCCACTCCAGAAGCAGAGGAGATGCGCCTCAGTTTGCTTAATTTATATTTGACCACCGTGAATTATGCGTCTGCAGAAGATATAGAGATGCACCTACTCTATGTCCCAACGGACTGGGAGACTAAAACATGGGATGCTGTAATTGATACGAAGTATAACCTACTAGACAGCGCAATAACCACCCTGACCAGCTGTATCTCGATGGTCGGGAAGCAGATTGCAGTGAACTTGTGTTATCGTCTTCTCACGGACAAAGTGATTGCAAGACTCTCAGAGGACACCCATCGTTGCACTTCATTGCTATCGAGTCTCAAAGGTATTGTGTGTCACGTGGTGCAGACACTCTACGTTGCTCGTTCTCAGTGCACGGCTTCAGGCAAGTATCACAAAGCCGAAATGGTGAATTGGGTACGAGAGAATTCCAGCTTGGACGGGGCCAGGCGGTTACTATGTCTGGTGTTGAAGTGTTACCACCGAATCGCTGATGATGAGCGTATGAGGTACTCGCTGACTGCCTGTCTGCCAGATGAACTGAAGGTCTATATACCTTGCTTTGGAGACAAAGAATTGGGCTACTGGTTGAAAACACTGCAGTCACGCCTGGGTTATACGGTGGAAAAAGCAGGTGCTCGACCTTTGCTCACAGGACACTGACTGATGAAACAGCAACTGGCAAGGTCCGGTAACATATCTACCGACGCTCTCATAGCATCTTTTGCCTGATGTCGAAAATAAACATTACTTGAAAGGAACTTATGCACCAACCCAACACACGTTGATTCGGTGTAAACACGAAGAGTTAACTGGGGCCAATGATGGTGTACACAATACAACATTAGATTATGACATGTGGCACAGTTACAGCTGCTCACAGGCTTAGGTAATGCGGTGAGTTGTATACCACTTACGTTAGTTGTGTCCCCTAAGTAGAGAGCAGTAATACTTATGAAGATCGTTAAGATTGTTCCATTTGGCGGGCGTCCCAGATCACCTTTCTTCAAGAGGGAACCTATAGATGGCTGCAGTAACAGTAACATCGGCGATTTTGGCCACTGACGAGTAACTCTGACAGCAAAATTCTCTGCGGTTGGTTAGAAGAAGTCCGCTAATCCTGTCTTTCCGTACGTTGCTGGGATTCTGCTAAGGTTAGACTGTAAGAAACCGTGTTAACGCGCCATATTTATTTCTCGGAGGGTTTGGCCCACAGTGAACAGCCTTAGCTTCGGTTCTTGTTCGTCTAGTGGTCCAGTGCACACATGGGCAGGTCGAGTGACCGCTATTGCATTTGGTAAAATGTACGGCAAACTCCCTTGTTCGCTTTCAACTGGGTTGCAGTGTTTACGACTCCGCATAAAACGTCAGGTGTGTGTGGAATTTCGCTAGGTAGTGCTTCATATCTGCCTCAAATTCTCAACTCAGCCAATCAAGTGGACAACTTTCCTGAATAACGCAGTGAGAAGACGAGAGCTGGCAGATGTTAACATTTCGTATTGTCTCATCAGTGCCAATACAATAACAGGAAAATATATAGCACTACAGCTAGGGTGTGACCGGATAAGATAGAGACAGTGTGGAGTACAGATATGCCACCCCTACCTCCATGAGAGCTTTAGGCTTACGAACAGCTGTTTTTGCACACAGAGTGCCGGTTTGATCCGGCTGATTGCGACAGTCTCGGCGAAAAGTAGGAAGCGGGTGTTAGCATGTCTCAACAAGATAGTGAACTGTGTGGTTGGGTCGAACGGATGACAAGTGGCCAATAAGTGTCTGCTTAAAACTGAGGCATATCTCAACAATGTCCATGGTAGCAACAAAGTTGCGTGCATAAATTTCCCGCCTTTCCTACTACAAACGCTACTTGGACGATATTTTATTGGTCTGTTGATCAACAACACAGATTACACGTCTTGTCGAACTTCGCAATAATGTGCATACCAATTTGAAAGTAACCAGGAAGCAGAATGTAACAACAGTCTCCCATTTTTGGACGTACTGATTATTCCATTGAGTTGTAGAGAGCAGAAGGCAAGTCCCATGTTAGCCCCATCGTCTCCAGCTCAGCACGAGAAGTGAGTGTGTCCTAGCGACCCAACAGTCCAGAAGTGACCAGGGGAGTCGCAGAGGAACAGTGCTGTCCGGGAATGTTGCAAGGTGGAGGTTCAAAAACCGCTTGAAACTTTCCTCAGTCTGTGCATTGACTACGGTTTCCGGGAGGCTGTTCCAGTGATTTACCACCCGAGTAGAAAGGGCAACGGCGGAGGGGACTAGGAGCATCCTGTTTAAATATTTTCCAAGTGTGACCTTGTAGAGAAAACGGTCTCATTAGGAGATCTGTTAAGCGAAAACCAACATGGTCCGGGCAATACCTGATTTCACCAGCTTCACTGAAATGCGGTACAAACGGATATTACTAAAGACTGTTTAATCGCGCAAGAAGGATATGCACCCCTGATTGTTTGAAGGAGGAACAGGAGCTGTTGAGTAATGTACATTTGAAAAACGGTTATCCTAGTCGGTTTATTGGAAAGTAGCCAGAGGAGAGTGGCCAGATAGGTCTTCACTGTGGCCACCAAGCCGATTTTTATAAAACTACAGTTTAATGGTGATGTTGCCACGATGAGGACAAGCAAGCGCATAATTTCTGTTATGCATAGGATTTATTCTGCTGCCGAAGCTGTTGTTATTACTAACCAGCAAAGTGCCTGTTTCTCCAACGAAGGAAGCACAACCTGTCGGCGCCAATTCACATTGCATCTACCAAACCATTGGTAGCTGCGGATCATGTTACATCGGTCGTACCGAGAGGTTGATGAATTCCAGACTGAGGGAACATGTGCCTAATTGGGTGCAGCGTGAAATTACCCAATCTTCCGCTACGTCTTCCACCTGTTCACGAAAGCCTCCTGCCTCATCTTTAGGTAGACACTTATTGGCCACTTGTCATCCGTTCGACCCAACCACACAGTTCACTATCTATCTACATTTCGCCGAGACTGTCGCAATCAGCCGGATCAAACCGGCACTCTGTGTGCAAAAACAGCTGTTCGTAAGCCTAAAGCTCTCATGGAGGTAGGGGTGGCATATCTGTACTCCACACTGTCTCTATCTTATCCGGTCACACCCTAGCTGTGGTGCTATATATTTTCCTGTTATTGTATTGGCACTGATGAGACAATACGAAATGTTAACCTGTCAGCTCCCGTTATCTCACTGCGGTATTTAAAATGCTCAAGGAAACTAACTGTTTCAAGATTTCCTGTATGCCTATGATACACCCCTTCACCAAGAACCATTCTGAGAACGTTAGGACCTAAAAGAATTCTCGACGGGCCAGTAATTAGTCGCGTTTTTACTTTAGTTCCCTGCTTGCTTTTAGACCACTGAAAACCACTCCACTTTTGACGCAATGGAATGTTCACTTACCGGTGAAAAAGAAATCATGAGGCAGTATTGCAGGGTTTGAAATGTGTAGGTTGAACTTCGGTACATGCACAAGATAAGCTTTACACATCCGTGTGCGAGTATTTTCAGCAATTCGCACTACCACGGTAGCTGGTAACGCAGCCGTGTCATGCAGATGTTGTACTTAATTTCTTTTTCTTTTATGTATTGCGGCACAGTAGCTGAAGCGTTTTACGCCACTTGCTAACATGTATAATGAATGAATGAATGACACTACAACGGCGGACATACTACAACATAAAATCGGTGGAAACTGAGGTGAACTGACACGAACAACAACAAGTAAATTTTAAGCTAGCAAACGTTCTCGCAGTTGTTGTATCCTCATTCTTGGGTCGACTAACAAGTGAGACAGATAAGGCAAACTGGAGTTGCGATGAGAAGAGGTACGGGAAAACAAAACTAAATCACGACCGCGCAGAAGAAATGGATTCCGAACTTGCTAAAACGGCGTGTAGGGGGTGAGAGGGGTCATTTAGATTCTTGGATTAGTAATTAAAACATGGGTCAAGGTGCTTGCTGACCACAAAATCGAGGAGAGTTTCCTTGCTTCATCCACAGCATTGGGAAATAAATTTTAGTGATTTTGCAAGAAGTGTATAGTCCTTTTAAAATAGTCCTCAGAAAATAACAGGGGGAGAGTACATCCAATGCCAAGAATACATACATTTACAAACCTTGGAAACAGAGCACGCGGTACGGAGAGCATTTTAAGCCAAAGAGAGTAAAAGCATAGCATCCTGACTTTTGAACAAGTGTAAAGAATGTGCGTCGAATAGGATAAATTATTGGACAAGAAAACACCGATATAGCTTACAGAATATGAACGATGGATGCTTTCTTCACTTACATTCAAAGGCGTTTAAAAAATAGCGCGGAGAAAAGAGAATGGGAGTGAACGTGAAATTGACCAAATCAAGAGTTATGGAAAAATGCTTTTATACGGGGAAAATAGCTAATCCTTAACAGGTCTCGAAGGAAGATTATGATGCAATTTTAAAATATGAAAAAAATGTCACTGAAATTGGGTTTACACCGGTGAATTCACTGAGCAATACGCGGTGCAAGCTGTAAATCTAAGGTAAATCCATAAGAAATAATGGCAAAAGGGATGTTGGTAAAATCGTGTCTCCTTCAGGTGTACACATACAAGGGGTACAAAAGTGGAACGAAATCTGGGTTCTGCGCCAGTGAAATCTCTTACAGACGTGTTTATCCATGGGTAATGGATCATGTAAGATGGTGCATCGAAATAAGTGTACGATCAACTCGGGCTTTGAACTCTGCTAACGTGGGAGCACAGATGACAAATTCCGATAGGGCATTCCACGTTCTGCAAACGCGTACGGAAAGGAAATTCCGACGACATTCCAAATGACTGTACTGTCCTGCCAGTTTCAGTTGATGCCTTCAGTTGTTTGCTGTTGTAACTGCGCTTTAGCCAGTTGCGTCACATGTAGTTGGGATCTCTCGAAACCTGGGAAGCCAAGACGAGGTCCCCGCGCAATCGCCGACACTGTCCACTGAAAACCCCGAGCACTTGTAGCCTTCGTTCATACGCCAACTTATACAGACCTGTGTAATTCTTGGCTGCCCGGCGTTGGGGTGTGTGCAACGCGATGAGATCTCTTCCTAATCATGGCTGTCAGACCTGTATTGCGTATTTCACATGTGACCGTATGTATGCGCCGAGAAATGTGGGGAAATCGAAAGGTCGAATCGTCCGAATGTATGCTTCAGTAGGCCCACGTGTTGGATGCTCCTACTTGACGCCGTTTCAGCTCGATTTGCACATCCAAGGTCGATCTGGAGCAAAATTTCCAGATCCTTCTCGCCAGAAAATGTTTTAAGCTACTGATTGCCGAGTTTTTAGGAGTATACCAAATGGTTTCGTATGTGCAGCACTATATATTTGTCTACATTGGATCGAAGTAGATTCTGAATTGACCACGCGTATATCTTATCCAGATCAGAATGTTGTGTCCTTGAGCGAACGTGCGTGCAAATCGTTCACTTGTGCACTCGTGCTTTTTTCACTGTGGCTCAGCGGCATTTTGTCGCACACCTTTGGATCTATACTTATTCGTCGTGCTTTTAAAAGCTCCACTTTGTGATACTATTTCCTCGAGTACACTCCAGTACATACTATATTTACGCTGAATTCTGTATTCCGGGCAATGTTTTGCTGATATCCAAGCGCCAAAATTGCCTAACTCTAAACATCAGAGACATTGTTCCGTCGCACGCGATAAACCATTTCAACGGCTTTCGAATGAACTGTCACTCCTGCAAATCTAACATCACTTGGAGCAGCTACAGGTCTCAAGCCATATTCACCCGGGGCGATCCATAGGCTTAACCATGGAAATTCACCATCACACCCTCGTGTAATCTGACCAAGTTCACGCTGACACATTCCACTGACAGGTCAGGGACAGCACTTGTCCGAACAGTAGAGACCCTCTCGATCGATATCTGCTGCTTATCGGAGACCCGCCTGCAAGACTCGAGCTCTGTACTCACTCTGCGATCCTCTTCAGGTGACACTAGCATCACTTTCTCATTGTGCCTATGCAGTGACGATGCAGCTTCGAGCATCGGCCAAGCCGGTGTTGGTATTGCCCTGAGTCCCCGGACTGAAGCTACTTTGGTTGATTGGATTCCAATCAGTACACGGATGTGTGGGGTCCGATTGGCTGGCTCGTTCAAAACTACGAAGTCGCGTGGGACTAACAGGTGTCTATTCGTTATCGCTGCCTATGCACCGACAAACTCTAGCGATGACTCGGTAAAAGACGACTTCTATCGTCAACTGAACGAGCTCCTTAGGCACAGAAGAAGCTCGGGCACTGTTGTGCTGGCTGGGGATTTGAACGCTCAAGTTGGAATATTATGTGCCGATGAGCTGTATCTGGGCGGCCAGCATGGTATAGGCTCCCGTAATGATAACGGTGAGCGGTTACTTCATTTGTGTGACGATGCTCGCTTATTTCTTGCGAGCACTAATTTCCGACACAGCACCCGCCGGAGGGTGACTTGGCGCCCACCAGCCTCGAACCAGCTATGGACGCAAATCGATCACATTGCGATAAGTTACCGATGGAGAGGCTGCGTCCAGAACTGTCGCTCGATTTGGAGCACAGGTGTGGACACCGACCATGCACTTGTATGTGCTGAACTGCGAATGCGCTTTGGCGAACGCCCACGACGACCTTGTGAGCGCATTGATACCAGCCAACTGGCGAAGCCGTCTGTTCTGAATGCTTATCAAAATACGCTGTCATGCGAGTTGGATAAACGCTCACTGGATGCAATTGAAGCTCACTGGTCTCATATGCAACAGGCCTTACTTGCAGCAGGCAAATCCCCATGTGGTATGTCTAATCGCCAACATGAACATTGGGTCTCTTCACAGTCTTTGGAACTTATAGATGCTGGCCGGCATATTCCGGCTGGAAGCGAACACAATGAAACTCGCAAAGAGCTCCTGGCAAAACTCCGTGCTAGCCTGAAGAGAGACCGCGAATCTTGGTGATCTGTCTCATCGTGCATTAGAGATGGAAATGGCCACTGCCCTTAGTAACCATCGTGAGTTATTCCCGTTGATTCGGAAAACGGGCAGCAGAAGACCTGGTGTTAGTGAAACTATACGTGACGAGAGTGGACAGCCTATCCACAACTTATCAAAACGCTTAGAGCGTTGGGCTTAGTATTTTGAAAGGCAGTTTAATCGGTCGGGATGGTTAGATTTCTCGCCGGCCACTGATCCCCCCACTCCCTGGGCTGTCCCTTTGGATCCACCCTCTCGCTCAGAAGTCGAACATGAGATCGAACTGTGGAAGTTAAACAAAGCCGCGGGACCTAATGATCTTCCTCCATCCCTCTTCAAATTCAGCAGACCTGCTCTTTACACGAATAAGTAGTCAAACTGTGGGAGCAGGAAACTGTACCAACCGATTGGAGCCGCTCCGTCATAGTCCCAATTTTTAAGGCAGGCTCATCATCGGAATGCGGCAGCCATAGAAGAATCAGTCTAATCTCCATCGCCTCCAAATTGCTTGCCGCTGTCATCCTTCACAGACTGACTGGCACTCGTGAAAGCCAGATTCGTGAAGAGCAAGCTGGATTTCGTCGAAGTCGTGGCTGCATTGACCACATCTTCACCTTGCGTCAGTTGTTGGAGCACCGCCACATATATTGGCGGCCCACCGTTGTCGTGTTCCTCGATATCAAAGGTGCATTCGATTCGGTGGATAGACATGCACTTTGGGACTGTCTACTCAGGAAAGGTGTACTTGAAAAATATGTGAATATTATCCGAGCATTATATGTGCGTAGCTCGGGCAGAGTGAGGACTTACGGCAAGTTGTCGTCGCCCTTTAATATCTCCAGCGGCGTGAGACAAGGATGCCCGCTGTCACCTTTCCTCTTCAACTTCGCTGTTGACGAAGTCATGGAAATCGCGTTCACAGGACACGACTTAGAAGGTGTGGATCTGCTCCCAAGAGAACGACTTCTTGACTTAGAGTATGCTGATGATATTGCCCTAATCTGTGACAGCTCACAAACGTGTCAAGCGGCACTGGACAGATTAGCACTAGCTGTCCGTCACTTCGGGCTTTACTTTGCACCATCGAAATGCAAAACCTTCCTTCAAGATTGGTCTGGACCGCCTCTTTCGCTGACCCTTGGTGGGGATCAGCTAGAAGTCGTTCAGAAATTCAACTACCTGGGAAGTTGTATCAGCGCCCGTGGGATTGAGGATGAGATCACGAACCGTATAGCAAAAGCTCGAATTGCTTTTGCTAACCTTCGCCACCTATGGCGCCGGCGCGACATCACTCTTGCCCTGAAGGGTAGAGTGTACAATGCAGCAGTACGTTCGACCCTACTGTACGGTTGTGAAACCTGGCCGCTTAAAGCAGCGGACCTGAAGAGGCTAGTTACGTTCGACCACCGGTGTCTTCGTAATTTAGCTCATATTTGGTGGGAACACCGCGTGAGTAACGAGCGTGTTCGACGCCTTGTTTATGGCACAGGAAAAGGGAATGAACCGCTTAGCACCGTTATTTCACGCACCAGGCTCCGATGGCTCGGCCACGTGTTACGCATGCCAGCCCACCGACTTCCGCGACGTGCGTTGTTTGCGTGCCGGGAGTGTGGATAGAAGAAGAGGAGGGGTGGCCAAGCGATGACTTGGTCGAGAGGAATGAAAGCCCTCACTTCTGAGCTGGCCTCGGTTGGAGCGTCTCGGCTGCCTGGTTGGGGTCCGAAAGACGATGAACACGTTTGGTTGGACACACTTGCTGATATGGCTATGAGCCGACCTCAGTGGCGTTCGTGCTGTGAGTTTCTTTGTCCCACCCCATCCCTCTTAGCCTCTCCCTCCAACCACGATCTCCTTAGTTAGCCTTATACAATTTCGCATAGTATTTTTTTATGCACAGTAGCCGACTGGTAGCTTACGGGAACGATGCCCATCCGTTACCGGTAGCTCATCCGGCTTGCACCAGATGCATTTGTTGTCTCTTTTTTCTGTGTATTGTGGTACAGAAGCTGAGTCGTTCCCCACCTCTAGCTAACGTGTATGATGATGATGATCTGAGAGGACAATCTACGAGCATACAACTGCAACGTGAACACTGTGATCTTGCCGTCAACGTCAGTAACAGAACAACTTTTTACCCTAGAGGGTGAGTCATTCAAATGATTCGTAACATTTCCTCACCAAGCGCGACGACCAGTGCGCCACAGTTCAAAGGCCTATGTGGATTATGTTCCTGTGGTACCCGATACGTGAGTCGTACCACGAGGCGCCTATCTCATAGGATTCGCGAACAAATCCCGAAGGGGTATTACAAAGGCTAAGGGAAGTCTAGTACCAGCTCCATCTTGTCTCATCTTCTAGAGTGCAGTCACGCAAGGACGAAAAAAGATTTTAGTCATCTATACTATTCCTGAGCGTTTCTCCCGCGGATTTCGTAAGCATCTCCTGTCTATTACGGAAGCTATCTACATCCGCCAACTCAAGCCAGAATTGCGTGTACAAAAACAGTTTGTACGTCCTTTACTTCTACCGTGACCTACAACTTCGACTGTGATTTCCCCTGTACATACTTTGCCACCTCGAATGACTCCGTGATTTATTGGTTTGTTCCTACTGAAATTAAACATTCTGATCAATACGCAGCCCACTCCGGTAAATTTGGCACTTTCTCATCATCAGGTAATGTTTGAGTCTGATGAGAAGTACCGAAAAGAATTCTTTACAAAAATTCTGCCTCCCTTGATTTATTCTAATAAATGGGAATTTTTGGATTGCTGGAGACAAGCATTCCCCGTGTTCCAAATTTGATAAGCGGGCATACTGTGCCGTAACTGTTGCAAGTTTTTCCAAGCGAGATGCCTCCTAGTTAAACCTAGCCAAGCCAAGTTATTAAAGAAACCAAATTCTCTATGGTTCTGCGTGGAATGAACCTCTATCCCACTGATGAATAACGTGCTCCCATTGTCTCAGAATTACGATCAGCTACTAGTCAAGTTTGAGGAAATGGTGACCACTAAACTCATTAGGATTGGGTTAAACATAGCGAACTGTGTAATCCAATACTCCTCCGTTAGTGCTGCTCTTATCCCGAGAAGAACGGCTATTAATACCGTAAGCAACACGACACCAAGAGTCCAGAATATCAACTGCTGTTCCAATACCACACGTGGCACACATTTGACCAATGCGGTTCCCAGTTCGATCGGAGTAACTACACGTAAGGCTGCTTCCAATGTCCCGACGGAGTGTGTAGAAAAAGAACAAGTCGGTACTAGCGAAAGTTGGGTTACAATTGCTTCCAAGTATAGCCGTCATTTAAAATAACCATCAACCCAACTGGATCGGAAACTGAGGAGCGTAGCAGAGTTATTCTAGTGCGAGCACCATCGGTTTCCTGCGGCACATCTCGGAGTACTTAAATCACTAATCGCGACATATCGAAAGGTGTAAAGAAACAACTACCTGTACTGTGCTGCAATATCCCAGAATCAAAGTCGACATCAATAAGAGACAGGCAGTTGGATGATCTCAACCAGTGGGATTTTATTAGTAACATAATCTGAGTTGTACTGAAACCTGTACACGTAGTTAGTATTACGCAACACCCCAACTCTAAGCATTACGGAGAGTCAACACTTCTGCGTGGTGTGTTGAACTCCTCCACCGAAGTAGAATCAATGCGGCTATCGACAGGTAATCCCAGAAATGAAAACTGCTCCATCCGTATCTTTCCAGACATCCCATGGTGCGAACCTTATCAAGTTAACCACGCCTTATAGGACTACCGGAAGGAAACTTTCACCAAAACCATACTCCTTAACGGGGTACCTAAAACTGAAACATTTGATGAGCATGAAACCATAACCCATGCTAAAAAACAGTGGTGTTATATTCGTGAGACGCTCTGCTTGGATGATGTGTTGGCGAAATTCGTGTCACGGTTGCGTATCTAACCGAACTACAAAGGAAGTGGCCCGAGAGTGTTGAATGTGGTTCTATAGTCAAAACATATGGTAGCACGGCTGCCAGAAAGCTGCTACATGTGCCGTTGCAGGCTAACATCTGAGCGCCGTCATCAGAATGGGCTCTCCGGTAAACCCTGACGCCAAATACCACTTACGGCTTACCGGAGACTCAGAAGCTGTCGTCACTGGCCAAGCTGGTGTTGGGGTTGCATTGAGTGCTAGGGCTGAATCAGCTCTGCTTGACTGGATCCCAGTCAACAGTCAGCTATGTGCAGTCAGACTTCGAGGTTCATATAACGTAAGCAGGCGTCAAGACGTTAAGCGTGCCTTGTTTGTCGTCTCGGCCTATGCCCCTACAGACTACAGCCCGGATGCAGTTAAAGATAGCTTTTACCAACAGCTACATGAACTTTCGCGTTCCTTCAAAAGGACTGATATAGTCATTGTTGTCGGGGACTTTAACGCACAGGTTGGCCGCCTTCCACCAAGCAAGCACCACCTTGGGGGTAGTTTTGGTCTCGGTGACAGTCGATCAGACAATGGAGACAGACTGCTTGCTTTTTGCTTTGATCATCGCTTGTTTCTTTCGAGCACTAGTTTTCGGCACTCGAGGAGACACACTGCTACCTGGCGCCAGCCCTCACAAATGCAAGAGTGCTCCCAGCTTGACCACATAGCAATCAGCTACAGATGGCGCGGAAGCGTAACTGACTGCCAGTCGTAGTGGTCAACTTATCCAGACTCCGATCACGCATTGGTTCGTGCTAAGATTTGCATGCCTTACGGAGGATCAGCTAAGCGCGCCCACTACCGACCGGACGTAGCAAATCTACAAAACCCTGCGATTTTAACCAGGTACCAAGCCTCACTGTCAATCTTACATGGCTCAACTATTAACGGTGATCTCGTTTCTCAGTGGGCGCAGATCAAATTTGTTTTAGTTTCCGCCAGTATCGACATTTGTGGAGTTGCCCGTCACTCACCGAGGCATTGGATTTCCGCCGTCTCCTTGTTGCTGATGGACAAAAGCCGCTTGATCCCGTCGGATTCCAGACACAATGAAGAACGCCAATCACTTGGTCGAGAGTTGCGCAGGAGTCTGCAAATGGACCGCGAAGCTTGGTGGTGTGAACGTGCTAGAGAGATGAAGCTTGCTAGTTTCTCTTGTAATACCAGAAAACTTCTCCGTCTCATTCGAGTCACCGAAGGTGTTCGATCTGGTATAAGTGAAACAATATGCGGAGAGAATGGCACCTTAATCACCAATCTTCAACGACGGTTGTAGCGATGGGCCGAGCATTTTGGCTCGCAGTTTTGTTGGCCTCCAGCTCCATCTGCTACCTCTGGCGCTCGCGATGGGGCCTAAAGTCTACCCCAAGAGACCCTCCTTCTTCCCAGGAAATCGAGCAGGAGCTCCGACCCAGGAAGCGTTAGAAAGCCCCCGGCCCTGATGGTCTTCCTTCGGCTCTATTTAAAGATGGTGGCGCTTCGCTGGTTCGGGAACTCACCGCTTTGTTCTCGAAAATTTGGTCGAAAGAGAAAGTTCCATCATCTTGGGGAGAATCGATAGTCGTCCCCATCTTCAGAAAGGGCCTGCGCACAATCTGCTCCAAATACAGAGGCATAAGCTTAGTCCCCGTCGTCTGCAAGCTGCAAGTGCCCATCATACTTCGCAGGCTATCCCCAACACGCGAATCTTTGCAGCGGGAAGAACAAGCTGGGTTTCGCGCTGGTCGCGGCTGCATCGATCAAATCTTCACACTCCGCCAAATCCTCGAGCTCCGCCATGTGTATCACACGCGAACGAATGCTGTGTTCTTGGATATCTGTGCAGCCTTCGATTCTGTCGATCGTACGGTACTGTGGCACTGCCTGCTGATGAATGGTGTCCCCGAGAATTTCGTCTCCATACTGCGCGCTCTCTATAGTCTGACCTCGGGCAGGGTTAAGGCTTATGGCAAGCATTCGCCTACCTTTGTGGTCTCCAGTGGAGTTCGACAAGGATGCTCTATCTCTCCGTTCCTATTCAACTTTGCCATTGAGGATGTCTTGAAGAATGCTCTAGGCGATTCATTGAACGCTGGCGTTGAGCTCCTCCCAGGTGGTAGAGTTGTTGATTTGGATTATGCTGATGATATAGTCTTGCTGAGTGACGATCCACACGTCATCCAACTTGCACTAAACCGCTTAGCGCTTGAAAAATCAAAGTATGGTATATACTTTTCGCCATCCAAATGCAAGGCTCTCTTCCAAGACTGGCAGATGCCTCTGCCTGTACTCTTTCTTGGTGGTGAGGCACTAGAGGTTGTGGAGAGTTTTGTCTACTTAAGAAGTAGCATCACTGCTGGTGGGGCTGTTGGAGACAAGATTTCGATGCGTATCTCGAGAGCACGCCTCGCATTTTTAGGTTGAGACATTTGTGGTGTCGCCATGACATTCGTCTCTCCATCAAAGGGTGGGTCTATTGTGCAACTGTTCATGCTGTACTGTTGTACGGATGCGAGACTTGGCCCATTCGTAAAGATGACGTGCGCAAGCTATCCGTCTTCGAGCAACGCTGTCTGCGGTCCATTGCCCATGTGTGGTGGCAGCACCACGTAAGCAAGGTGGAAGTTAGACAGCGTGTTTTGGGACGTGGAAGCCACTGGCTCGAGAAGCTCGTTTCACGGCATCAACTGCGGTGGTATTGCGTATGCCTGTCCAGCGTTACCCGCGTCGTGCGTTGTTTGCGGTTGCAGAACAGAGTCTGGTGGACAGCCTACAACATGGAGAAGCCGCATGAAAAAGGAGACGAAACATTTGGCCTCGGCCGGTTGTTGTCGAATCCTAGTTGGGTTCCGAGAGATGCGGATACTTTCTGGTTGAGGACCTTGAAAGCCATGGATCAAGATCGATTTCAAAGGAGGACGTGTGCATTGGGGTGTTGTGGTGTCCCTTCTTCCTCCTCCCTAACATATAACAAACTGAAAAAATATTTCAAATACCGTGAGTGGTAGACTAGAAAAAAAGCTTTCGTTGTTGTTATTCTTTACTTAGTATTCATAATGTTTTCCTATTCAGCCATGATTCCGATGGTACTATATCAGTACCACAGATTGTGTATACTATACCATCTGAGCTTCGGCTGACGACAGTCAGCGATATGCCTCCTAGAGATGATAGGTTACTCAGCGAACCAAAAGCGATGGGATCTATGAAAGAACAATGCACCAGTAGTGTGTCGAATGAGCCCATACAACCTGTAGAAAATGATACTGACCAGACACCTTGCACTCTACGCAGAAGATTAGACAGGGGAATAAGTACGCGGACGATGAATAAGATGTTAAACCCTTCCCCAATTACACATCGAAAACTGACTAGTCCCCTGCCGCTCTCTGATCGGCGAAACTTCACCTATGAGTTGTACAACCTCCAAAACATTGCTTAAATCTGAGGAACTCATGTATGTACACCAACGCTCAAGGGCTGTTCAGTAGACTTAACAAATTTCGACTACGTCAGGTTGCGAATGATTGGGACCTAATTTCACTCACCCAGACTTGCCTACACCAACTGGTGACTGATGCTGAGGTTGAGATAGCCGGAATGTCACTCATCCGGAAGGACCGCTCCAACAGAGAAGGTCGGGTCCTACTCTACTACCACAGTGACCTGCAATGTGTAATAGTTAACGATTCGGAAACTCACGTTACCGACTTACTCTGTTGCCGTCTCCGACTAAGACACAACGACGCTTATCTTGTAGCTGTCGTTTACCGCCCCCCAACGTCCACTCCGGAAATAGATTCTCACTTGATACGTGTTCTGAACAGAGTAATACGTACTAGGTACATCCACATTCTCATCTCCGGGGCCTACAATCTACAGGATCTGGAGGTAACGGCATCACTCATTGGACAGTTCAAAGCATATTAGCATAAACTGATCGCTAATATTTCCCTGTACAATCATGTCATCACGCCCACTAGATTCAGGACAGCAAACAAACCGTCCATATTGGAATTTGTGCTCACGAACGAAGAGCCCATGGTTGACAAGTTATTGATGGATAGTCCATTAGGTTTCAGTGACCATATAGTGCTAACATTCAACTAATTGTGTTATGCAAAGTACCCATCTGAACACTCGGAACTAACTCATACAATCACACGCTACCACGTATTGAAAGAACTCGTCGGCGTATCTGCTTGGGAATTCTCAAATAACAGTCCCCTTGACAACGTTTGGACAGAGTTCGTTGATAGCCTCAGCGATCTCGTCAACAGAACATCAGAGACCATGCCCCTTCGTCCCGCATAAACGCCTTCAATTCTAAAATGTAAGACTCGAAAATGCCTAGCGAAAAGGGATACAGCATGGCTTGTCTACAAGATTAGCCCCAACTCAGCCACCTGGGGTAATTTCCTGACGCATCGCAACCACTGCAATGCACTTGTCCGTGAGGACAAAATAACTTATCAACAGTGCCTGGCCAAACAATTCCTGTCAAACAACAAACTGCTGTATAGGCATGTCAACTATCTTCGTAAAGTGAAGCATGGCATCCCTCCATTTTTCACGACAGGCGGTAGGGTACAAAGCGCCGAAAAAGCAGCTAATGACCTGTGGCAAGAATACGCCCCAATTTTCGAACTCGCAACCTATACCTGTCCCATAATGTCATGCACATTACGGACTCCATTGTTTATACCTGTAATCTTCAAGCCATGAATTATGCTAAGGAAATTACTCTCACTGCGCGATCATAGCTCTCCGGGAGCGGACAACCTCCGCCCGAAAGCACTGAAGGCTGCGGCCAGCAAGATAGCTGAAGCATTGTCATAGTTCTTTCAAAGATGCTTTGATGAATAACAAGTTCCCACTATATGGAAGCTTGACACTGTCACCCCAAATTTAATGTCGGTAACCATTCGCAGCCTGTAAACTATCGCCCAGTGACTCTCCTCCCTGCTCTCGGGAAGGTGATGGAAGCGGTCGTTGCTGAGGCCTTAATGGACTACCTGGAAAAATGCAACATCTTGGCACCGGAACAGCATGACTTGCATCAACAGCGGTCATGCAACACCAACCTACTTACTATACAAGGTAGTTGGACGGAAGTGGCTGATGATGGGGTCGGAGTTGACATCATCTATCTGGACTTTTCCAAAGTTTTCGATCGCCTTGATCACTGCATCCTACTTCAACGGCTACAGAGTTACGGAAGCAGAGATCCTGTACTTGGTTGAACTGGCAGCTTCCTTCATCAACGGAAGCTTCAAGTACTTGTCAGTGGATTGCTCTCTAACCCAATTGAGGTGGAATGTGGTGTTCCACAAGGCTCAGTGCTGGGACCGCGTTTATTCCTGGTGTCTATCAACGACCTGGCAAGAGTCATCTCCTCAAATTTCCTGCTTTTAGCCGATGACGTCAAGATATGGCGGGCGATTAGTAACAGTGCAGAGCACGATCAGCTCCAACATGACTTTGATTGCATTTGCGAATGGTCAATGAGGAACATGCTTCAATTGAACATAGCCGAGTGCAAGGTGATACATCTGCGTCACCAGCTGGGAAGTGCTTACAAGCTTGGAGACCACACTTTGGCGAAGGTTTATCAGGAGCGTGACCTGGGTACATTGGTACAGGAAGATCCCGGGTGTTCAAAACAAGCAGAGAAGGCGACGAGAACCGGAAATCAACACTTCAGCCCTATCAGCTTAGACTGAAATCACTAAGAATGTACAGCAGTCGATATCGGCTTTTGTGGGGGAATCTCATAATGGTTTATCAAATTCTGAAGAATCCAAACCACATTTGCCGTCCGCTGCTGGAATTGAACCACAACACTAAACTAAGAGGTCACCCTCTGAAACTGACAATTCAGTATGGCCGACTTGAATGCCGCAGAAATTTCTTTTCCCTCCGCATGTACCAGCCTTGGAACGCCCTCCCTAATTATGTCGTCTCTGCTCCAAATCTGGCGATATTTAGAAAAAGAGTTGATGATGCGTTGTCTCATTTGCATTCCCTTTTAGGACTTGTTAGCCAAGGGCTACAAAACACAATCTATCGGTGTCTTACCAAGCTCCCAACCAATGGGTTTATGCATTTATACTTTTAATACCCGAATAGCTCCGCTATTTTACACAAGTCTATGGTGAGTCCACCAAAACGCTTTTCACTTTATCATGCAATTTACTTTTCGAAATAATTTCTATCCCACGGGACTTGTTAGCCACAGCTTTTTTCACCCTTAATACACCATTGCTCCATAGTTCCATCGAAGTACGGTGATATCATCCGGAATACTGATCGCCCTCCACACCTTGATGTCATCGGCATAAAGCAGGTTGTTTGAGCTTATGAGGCATGTGATATCGTTAATACACGTCAAAAATAATCGCGTCCCTAGTACCGATCCCTGTGTACTCCGCATACAACTCGGATGGGATCTAACAGCGATGCACGCACTCGTACTTCCAGGCGTCGGTGTAGAAAAAGCTTCTGACCCATCCTATGAGAGGATCACCAATACGAAAGGTCTGGAGTTTGCAGAGTAGAATGTGATGGTCTAACCGGTCGAATGCTTTTGAGAAGTCGTGAAAGACTACATCAGCTCTTGTGCCAAGGTATGCATTCTTCACGAGAACTACATTCTTCATCAGAACCACTCGCCACACTGAACGCACTTAAAGGGCAGACAACATACGCGTCCGTTGTTGCTACCCATATGACGGAGGCACCTCCAATTGTAATCCCGCTAGCTGCCAAACAGGTTAGTACTGCCAACACCACCACGGGATTCAACAACCCATCATCACAGCTGACATCCAACACACGATCAGGCACAGTATCATTCCAGCACTGGGGCACAAGCATGAAACCAACATGTTCAACACAACTGAACAAAAAGAGTTATGAAACCTTAGGAAAGCTAAAGATAGTGTTATCTTACCGGCTGATAATGGACGTCTTACTGTTGTAATGGACAAAGCTGATTTTACGAAGAAAGCACAAGAACTTCGCCAAGATGTGAGCACCTACTAACCAGTCAAGGAACATCTCACAAAACGATTGGAAAGCGAAATCAAACGAACCCTACGAAACCTGGAACAAATGGGGCAGATTACAAAATTAAAACACAGCGAGGTGAAATCAGAGGATTCGGTGCTACCGCGATTCTGCGGCCTGCCAAAAGTGCACAAACGTGGAGTCCCCCTGCGCCCTATCATGTCGTTACCTGGAGCTCCGAATTACAAACTTTCCAAGAAAGTCTGGAAGAGATGGAAACACCTGATAGCTAGCTCGGAACATTCCAAACAATCTGCAGAACAATTCCTGGCTAAGCTCATGGAAACAGTAATAGAAGAGGACGAAATCATGGTTTCCTTTGAGGTAACAGCTTTGTTCAAACAACACCAATCTGGCGAAGCAAACGATGGCAACACTACTTGACCAACGCGGATCCTCAGATACGAACAATAGAATAGATGCCATCCACATGATGAGGTTGTTGGATTTATGTCTCACGACACACTACAGTTTCAACGGCCAAACCTACCAACAAATAACAGGCACGCCAATGGGTTCACCGATATCAGGATTATTGGCCGAAGAGGTGATGCAAGCATGAGAACAAACCGCACACGCGGCCGCAAAACCTAAACTCTGGCTATGATATATGGACGATACCTTTGTCATGCCAAAGCGCTCGAAACTGGAAGAAACACATGAGCTAATAAACAACACGTTTGCTGGTATCCGTTTCACTCAAGAAGAGGAGAGCAATTGTCAACTACCATTCTTGGATGTGTTAGTAAAAAGACATGCTGCTAGACAACTGGAGACAACAGTTTATCGGAAAGCGACGAATACAGACCAAATCCTGAATTATCGCAGCAATCATCCAACAGTCTACAAGCGCAGCAGGGTGACAACTCTATTTAAAAGAGGTCAGACACATTGCTGCACCCCGCAGCTGAGGAAAGCGGAGGAAGATCATCTGTTCGAAATGTTTACACGGAATGGGTAACCAAGGAATTTCAGTCTACGTTGTTTAACATCAATAAAACGACCGACGCATGAACAAACATCAGAAACGGATAAAAGGACAATCATTCTACCATACATCAACGGCATCTCTGAGATGGCGTCCAGACTGCTACTACCTTTCGGAATCAGAGTTACTCACAAGCCGACGGAAACTATCCGAGACAAGCTCTTCAATGGTAAGGACCGGCTTGGCAAAGAAAAAACAAGTGGTGTGATTTACAAAATCCACTACAAAAATTGTAACAAATACTATGTGGGCCAGACAGGAAGAAAGCTCGGCACTAGGCTACATGAGCATAGCCTAGCCATCCGCCAACATGACCAGAACTCCCTGATGTCGGTCCATATGGACGCCGATAATTCTCAGTTTGATTTGGAGAATGTCAGGATCATAGGCAAGGCAAAAAGTCGAAAAGCATGCGAATTCGTCGAGGCTTGATACGCGGGGAAGAACTCAATCAACCGACACTTAGATCTTGATACTGCCTATGAAGCACTGAGTGTCGAAACAATACTTTGCCCCAGATCCAAAGGACAAAGGAACGTCATTGAGGCGGACTCTAGCCAATAGTACGCAAGAGCTGACTACACGGTTAGCTCACGTGGACCAATCGACTCCTGACGTTCGAATCAAGTGATCAATAACCACTTGGATCCATAGGTGGCCCGCATAAATCGCACTGATGATGTCGTCTAGCCTGACGATAAAACCTTTGCAGCCAAATCAGCCAGCTCGGATAAGGCCCGCATACCCTCATCGTTAGAGAATTGTTTCCTCTCTCCTACCATCGCAGACTGCAGTCCCTGAGATTGTACAGTGGTGAATAACCACGTCAGCAAAGATACCTAATCATGCTTTACTTAATGCTGGCAAACCCAACGCACCTATGTCGCAATCTGTTACAGCTGAGCTAAAATACCAAACTTGGTGGCCATCAGCTCAAACTGTCTACGCACCACCGTCCGCCTGATTGTCGATGAAACGTTTTCTCCTTCCGTGTGTCTCGTGCCTGGAATGCCCTTCCGACTCAAATTATCTTTGCCCCTACATTAACGCTATTCAAAAAACGCCTTGATGAAATGCTTTCCAACTTGTATTAGTTGTTATAGTCTGCTCCACTTGGAGGACGAAATAACGCAAACATAACTATGTGCCTAACGGCCCTCTTCTAAATGTGGTGGTGAGGATAGATGCAGAAGTGTCCATGTGATAATCCTGGATGTATCTAAACTGGATTAACATACCACATCTGTCAAATGAAGCAACACACGAGTGAGCGTTGTCGTTTCCCATTTTATTTCTCAGGCATTTACTGAAATACAACGACTCTCTATACTATTTCGTGTGTGCACATCCCATTCCCACTTCAACCTGTCGTTATGCAGTAATACGTCTAACGCGATAGACGCCTAAAATAACCATTTACTTCAGTCGCTCATTTGTTCGCCGAGCTGAGAAATTTGTTTACAAACGTTTCACCGCCATGCGAGGTGGCATCATCAGTGCGTCGAGATGTGGAGTGTAATCTCGCTGATTGCATTGTCGATCCGTGCTCGGCGTGCAGGTGACTTTTCAAAAGTGACGGCTTCGATCTGTGTCCCGTGATCTCTACCCATTTCCCCGTGGCGGAGGTCCTCGCTTGGATTGTTCCTATTCAAGCGGCGTCTCATAATTTCTCAAAGTTCTCTCCGTCGGAGGGGTTGGTAAACTGGGTCAATCTCGATATGCATGTTGATCGAGTCTTTTGTTGAGAACCACGCTTCCGGGAATTCCCTTGCTCTTCTTGTTTCACCTAGTGCCAGGACTTCTGTTTTGGCCCAATCAAAGTTGTGTTCTTTTTCATCTACGTGTGCTGAGACTAGCGAAGATGCATAGTGTCTTTTGCATGCTCTTTCATGCTCTTGTAATCTTGTTGATAATTTTCTGCCTGTTTGGCCGTCGGAGGCCGAGGTCCGAAACGCGATCACAGCCCTCAATCGTTTTCGTGCCGCTGGCCCGGATTCCCTCCCACCTGCACTATTTAAGGATGGAGGTGAGGTCCTCTGCAAAGCACTGACCTCCCTATTCGAACGTACCTGGAACGAAGAGAGTGTGCCGGCTAATTGGAGGGAATCGATTATTTTGGCAATATACAAGAAGGGCAGTCGCACA
>OX104064.1:202033422-202109625 GCA_944474145.2 Dicrocoelium dendriticum | reverse complement strand
CAGCTGTGAGGTTGGATCGGTGTCAATGCACTTGTAGGTCGTTGAGTCGTTCAAATGACGTAAAGCTTTCTCAGTGTAATCCTCTTTATCCATTATAACAGTCATCCGTCCCTTGTCTGCCGGCAGGATGATGATCGTTTCGTCAGACTTCAAGGATTTTATTGCCTACTTTTCTTGTCTGCTTAGGGTATTGTATTGCCTGTTGCGCATTATAGCTGGAACAATAGTGTGTCTTATTTGCTTTTGAGTCTCTTCCTCAATTCCATTGGCTTTCGAATGTTGCCAGAAAATCTGTAGTTGCTGCATCTCTGAAGTTATAGTTTAATCCCTTGATGAGGACTTGCTGTTCCGAGTTGTTAATTTGTCGTTTAGACAAATTTCTGATCCAGCTATCACTAGTAGTTCTGTCTTTAGCAGAGGTCAGTTTTGATAACTTATCGAGAAGTGCAGTATGTTTCTTTGTCCTAGTGTTTGTTGCCCGACGTTCTATTGCAGCGTCAAGTTGTTCTGTTCTGATGGGGCCGTCTCGCATGGCGGTGAAACGTTTGCAAACAAATTTCGCAGCTCGGCGAACAAATGAGCAACTGAATTGTCAACCCGAGCTACCAGTTTTTCAAAACATTTTAAACCATTTACTTATTCGATGATCCTTTAAATTTTCATTTTCCCTCCAACCATCCTACAGGACATGTCAAGCACATGCTTTTTTATCCGTGATAAACCATTGTTCCTAGCTCAACGCGCACTGTGCTAAGAGGTAACCCATGTTTAGATGGCGTCAAAATGGACATCATTCATGCAAAACAACCGTCGTATGAAATCCACTGGTAACTCAAACCCACCAGTCTCCGTTGCCGTATGGCATCAGCTTCGGCCGAGATACAATGGTATCTTATGGCATTCGTTCATATTTTCCTGGTATCTCTTCCATGAGAGATGTCTCGCCTAGTGTTCACCTTGAGAATGGTCCTACCGCCGGAGCACAGTAACATGCTCTCGCAAGTGCGTCTGGCATGGATTTGTTGGTAAACTAAGCCCTCTCTGCAATTCGCTGTACCGCTTAGCTAATTCATATGATACATTCGCAGGGATTAGTGCACCGTACGGTTTGAACCTTTAGTTCACAAGCGAAGGAGGTAAGGTCCGCAGAACTTATCACTTTGTGTTCATAGCATAGTGGAGAGAAGATTCGGAGCTGAGAAGTGTAGTTGCACACCACGGCATCCAAAGTGATCAAGATGACGTAATCGTGCGTGAATTTGTAATTAAATATCACCCTTAAAGTCCGTGAATAAAAGTAGGTGACCTGCCAAAAAGCCGTTCAAAAGCTTATCAGAAACCATACAACGTCCCTTCGTAGTTGCAGCATATCTACAAACCTTCCTCGAGCACCGAGAACTGAATGGCCTACGCGACCAAATGTAACCATTGTACTCAGCTTGCTCGCGAGGGTAGAATGACGTACCTCGAACAGCGGTAGGCAAACTGAAGTGAATCCTTTGACCGCTTTTGTGCCAGAAAATTTGTGAGAATGACTTTTCGAACATTTTTGTGGCTATCAAACTTCAGACAATTGGTCGGTCTTTGCCTGATCCCTCCTTGGGTATTGGTGTAATGCTGGCACTTCTCCAGTAGTCATTGATTTTGATGTTGTTCAATTCATAATGTGGCTAGAGGTTTGGCCAAGAAGTTAACCTATTCCTTGAGGGCAACGGGAGATAGTCTGCCCGGACCTCTTGGTTTCCCTGTTTCAGCAACTTTTGCACAGGGTCGTTGTCGATCGAGGGCAATGAGTCTGTTGACAGTTGTGGCTAGACAAGGAATGAGTCTGAAATCCGATCGCCGTAGCAGCTGCAGAAGTCATGGCTCAGTTTTCCACATATGTCGATGATGACGTGGTTGTGTTAACACATTCCAGATTTCACGACATCTATGATTCCTAACCATAGCCTGAAAGTAGACGTTTTTGAGATGGCGCAACCTTCCTTAATAAGGACGGAAAGCGACTGTAGTGAGGCCTTTCGAAAGCTTCGGGTGGGATGAAAAAACCTGTCGGCACGAATGAACAGAGTTTCACCTTGACAGCTAATGGCAAAACAGTAGTTCAGGTTGCTTGTCAACTGATTGCAGGACGTGGAAACATCGACGTCCACAATAAACTACAGTCAGTGGATGATGCCATTTCTCCTAGTGGGTTACCATTTTGTGCGGAATTTTGCCTCCAGCTGAATTTGCGCTCGTTGCAAGGAGTAGCCTTCTTATGTTTCTTCATAGGAACATGACATAGCTAAACAGTTCAGTGATCACAGTTGCCAAGCAACGCCCTATAGCACACGGAGAATAGTTTCACGTTGTTGACAAATATCAGATCCAGAGTCGCAGTGGATTTGGTGGGGCAGTTTAGCATATTGTGTTGCCCAAGACTGTCAACTCGTTTAACATGACGTTGCTGTATCCGCTGCTGGTCTTCCAAAGGAGCGCATGTTGAACTGAGTTCAAGGATTCAAAATGAACGTTACTAAATTGCTTCTACCAGGTTGTCCCGGAGTCACCGTCAGAAAATTGATCAGCTTGGGAAACGTCTCAGTCTGCCCACCAAATCTCCGAGCTTGCCTACTTCGTGTGGTCCTTTCTACCCCTAAGTGCGCAAGGCGCACATTTTGTTTACAAGTTCAAGGAAACTGTGTCGGAGTCCAGCCAGATCTTTTATTGACGGACAGAATAAAACTAAGGCCATAAAGGATCTCAAAACCGCCCTACCTGAATCCATTTTTGTAGCCACGACACAGGGTCGGTTGTACCGACTTGCTTCAGGTGACACTTAGCAGTGCGCGTAGCTTTAGGAACAAGGTGCGTGAGGTTAGTCTAGTTGCAGACAAATGTTGTCCGAATGTAACCGCATTCACTGAAACGTGGTTGTCTCATTATATCATGGATGATGAAGTGTACCTACCTGGCTTAGATGATTTCGTTGGCAGTCTAAGCGCGGGCGTTATTTAGTATAAGATGTGTTGAAGACCAGCACATTTCAGTAGTTGGGTAAAACTGTTGAAGCTTATTTTTCTATAATAATAATACTAATACTAATGCCACTACTACGAATAATAATAAACAGAAATCCAGGAAGCATTTCCAGGTGGAGTATTGATATTATTCGTATTCATCCTGCAACTGGATGTCCAGTTCTGGGGAATTCAACCTTCCGGAGGTTTGTTAGGCCTATCATTCCTGCAACTCAACGTCAGAGACGTTTGGTGCAGACTTTCTTAAGCTGACCCTTTAGGTGCCGTGGCAACTATTCATGAATGCCCAATTACCTTCCAAAGTGATGTGATATAGGGCGCACCTTTTGGTACTAACGATCCTGTGTTCACATCTTTTCAGTGTGTTCTTTCAAAGCACCATCAGATTACGGGGAAGTTACACCCAAAGATTTGTCAGGCAAACTGTTGTGCAATGCAAGCTAAGGTTTCAGTTCTGAAGTTTGGGATATTGATGACTGACTGTCCAGTTAACCTTGGAGAAATTTCATGCATACCCAATGGAAGTCTCTATTCCCTACATGACACTCATGAGGAAAAGGAAGCTAAGGGCACAGCCTTCATGGAAATATTCCAAGGGAAAATAGCAACGCATGAAGAGACCTATATGCTGGCGAAGTTAACTGCGACAGTCACTGAGGAGTTAAAAATAGATGCAAGCAAAATATGAGGACTGCCCGCAGTGAATACGAGGTTTTCGCTGACTCAACCATAACTAATACCCGAAAGATCTTTGCTTAGGTAAAGAGGTGCAACTATGCAAACACGCCTATATCAGAGTTGCTGCGAGACCACTGGACTTGTCTGCATACCGAATATGGTAAGGTTTGCACATTAGCGAAGGGTATACTACATCTTTTGTTTATCAGACTTTTTCAATATGAATTGCTTTCAAGAATTCCTGGGGAGTCCTGCATCGTTGAGTTTAGCATAACGGCGAGTTGGGTCTACGGTCTACTAGAAAAGCCAAATCCCTCTAAAGGTTCCGGCTCTGCTACAATTCATTCGAAGCTGTTGTATAAATCTACCGCAGAACTAAGTGGTCCATTCACATGCACGTTTTTAAAACCCCTTGATAGCTGCATCTTACCTTTGAAATGAAGGCAAGCTATTGTTTGTCCGGTTTTTAAAAGCGGTGACAAAATCTGCCCGTTAGTTACAGGCTCATCACTTTGACCAAGGTAGCCGTTGAGCTAGTTGGAAAACTGGTGAGATTCCGTGGAAAGCCACCTGGATATGTTTAATCTTCCCAGTGCTGTGCAACATTGATTCTAGAAGGAATTTTTGTATAACTAATTTATTGGTAGCTAGTGAAAGCTGGGTTGATGCGGTAATCAGAGACAAAGCTATACACATGCTATGCGTGAAAGTTACGAAAGGTATTGACGTTTTTCCTCTACGACTCTTACTAGAGGTCGATGTTAAATGGGTGTCCGATTTCTTGGAGCTGAGCGAACAGTGTGTATGCGTGGGGGGCAGTCATTTGCATAAGCAAAATGCTCTTAGTGGTGTTCCGCGAGGCTCGGTTATAGGACCGTGCTACGCGCAATTTACCTGAACGGTCTACCTGAGGAGCTTGGAGTGCCGTCGCTATCGTTTGCTGACGATCTTAAACCCAGGAATATTATGGTAGTTTCCGGGGGTGGGAGAAAATTTGGAGTGTTGTGGGTAGGTTCTGGGGATGGGCTGCGTTTGTCGATGCTGATCACTCGGGCCGTGTTCTGTTCTCCGAATCGGAGCTGCTAGTTCTCCCACTGGAGATGCTGTTAGCGGAACTGAAAGCCCTGTTGTCACTTAGCAGGCTGATTTAGGTTTCGTCCAAACATCAGCTTTTCACCCTGTGACAACTAGAAGAAGTCTACTGGTAGGGAGTTCCCTATGATGTGGTTTATTCAGTATTCCTTTGGAGGCTTAAAAGCTGCTATGTTAGTTATCCTCGGCTTGGAATACTGCGTCTAGGCTTATTCATCATGTCTTGTACGGGACACAATGGACTTGGAGCGGGTTTTGTGAGTGGGTCTAGGGGGAAAAACGTATCCTAAAGATTCGCTTAGATTAGGAATGTGCCCGTCTCTCCTCGTTCGGCACCAATCCACATCACTCAAGTGCTCCTAGTCAACAGCTTTTGACATCAGAGAAGCTTTTCTGTATGTACACCAATGCTCAAGGCTTCCTGAGTATACTTTCCGTAATGCGGCTGCGTCAAGGACCAAAAACCTACAACCTCATCGCCATAACGGAGACATGGTTATGCCCTGATATAAGTGACATCGAGATCGCACTGCCAGGCAGAGGGGTGACTCTGTATTTCCGCAATGACCTCTAATGTGTGCTCAAAGGGAATCCGGTCAGCACGGTAAAAGATTCTCTTTGGTGTCGTCTACGTTTAGAAGGCGACGACACTTGCTTAGTGGCGGTCATTTACCGCCCTCCTTCCTTCACGTCAAGATGGCTTCCCATCTGGCATCCGCAACAAGAAGAGTGATAAACACAACTTACAGCCACATGCTCATTACTGACGATTTCAACATACACTCTCTGGAATCCCAAGTAGCTCCCGGAGAACAGTTTAAGGCCGATCTACAAGAGTTTGTCTCTAGTTACCCGCTGTATGGCCACATCAACTCATCCACCCGATTCCGAGAGAAAGATAACTCTTCGTTAATGGATCGGATGTTCACCAATGAAGAATTGATGTTCGAGAGGGTGATCGGCGACGTCCCATTGGGCCGCTGCGATCAGGCAATACTACTTCGCATATAATAGCTATGCAGTATATCCTGTGGAAACTTCCGAAGCAACGAGAACTTAGGTAACTATGACATATTGGCTCGACTAGCTGAGACAGCCAACTAGACCTTTCTGGCAGAGTAGGCACCAGCCAGTGCATGGGAACATTTCCTCGGCCAGTTTAACTCTCTGGTTGTCGACGCGTCAGCGACTAAGCTCTTCTGTCCAAGAAACGTGATCTCATTTTTGCGAAGCAGGACAGGAAAGTGTATAGCGGCGCGAAACTCAGTCTGGCATATATAAAAACTCACCCCGAACACCGAAAACTGAATGGCCTATGCAACCAAACGTAACCACTGTAAAATCAGCTTGTTCGCGAGGACAGAATGGCGTACGAGTAGAAGTTGGCAGTGCGTATGGTCTCAAACCAAAAGCTTCTGTATCAACACGTCAACAATCTACGCAGTGTGAAACGGGGAATTCCTCCTGTTCAAACAGCGGACGGACCCACACAGACACCGAAGGAAGCGGCGAATACCCTGCGCCTACAAAATGCTGCAACATACCGGTGCGAGCACAGGCTATCAAACTCTTTGACGATGGTTGTTTTACCTCCCCTCTCCAAAACTCACTCGTATATCCATCACAGCAGCAGCTGTACTAAAATGCTGTTGAAGATGCGCAAGCGTAGCTCTCCCGAAGTTGATATTATACACATGAAATTGCTAGCGGTGGTAAGAGAGAGTGTAGCTGAGCCTTGGCTCGATTCTTCTAACACTGTTTGAACGAAATGTACGTGCCCGACAGGTGGAAACACGGGATGATTACTCCTATTCCCATGGGTGGTAATCGTTCCAATCCAGCCATGAACATTTATTTTTGGCGATGTCTTGCATGACTTAAGATCCGAGCATTACAGCAGTACGCCAAGATGGGACGAACGTCCTGGCGGAATAGGAAACAAATGTCAATATAAAAATAGAGACACTTGGGGCGGTACCGTTGTCTTTGTCACAGTAATTAGTTAATGATAGTGTTTAAGTAAAACTGAGGTAAGCCCCTCGCATATATGCATCGTAACCACTCCAGGAGTGTCGAATTGCCGAAACACAGATATCTGATAGATCAAATTTGGTCAGCCTTAATGAAGAAAGGTTTTTCGCAGAAGCCCAATGTATTGAACCTCTAGTGTTAATAATAATCGGCCGGTGGACGATCCCGCGTGATTCTAGAAATTGAGCCTGAATGTATTGCGATATTGCTGAAGCATTTGCGCTCTCTCCGTATTTATCCATTTTTATCTGGTATGTACGCTCTAAAGGATCGACGTCGCAAAGTGTTATATTTAGGACATTTACAATGGAATCTTTAAGAAATAGGATGTCCGTAGTTCTGGGATAACGCGGGCACCATTTTTCCGCAAGACTGATAACCTGTTGAAATATGACATTATGGCGTTCGCAGCGGGCGCCATGTTATTTCGCAGGATTGCAGTACGTGGGATATTGTTCCCTTTTTCCCGCAATTTCCGCGATAATTAAGAGAAGAGGTATCTGGAAGAGGGCGACCGCTAGCTCTACGAGCCTTACTTGACAGAATACCCCCCACGTAGTTGAATTCCTGGGATAAAAAGTTGTGGAAATATCCTCGCCGGTTCCCTCAACCAGTGATGAGATGTTGGGGTTGTCTGCGTCCCACGTAATGTACACCCATCGGCTGAGCTCAGGAGGGCTTCCATCAAAGGTGCCGCCACTGTGGTTTTATCTATGACGACCTGATTGCCGACGTAAACAGGTGAATTTGCAAGTCGATGGATGGTAGGAGCCGCCGGATCATGAATCGCCTAACCAATAATGGCATGGGAATTCACAAGATGCTTCTCCAGCCGTTTTCCACGATAATGATATGTTAGTAGTTAAGGATGAAATGCCAAGTGCAAAATCCCCGCTAGAGGCGTGCAAGTATACTGTTGATGTAACTGTTGGTAAGCGTAGCCATTTGCGGACATAAACTCTAACCAGTCGATCCATGTGTTTCAAGGTCTTCCGGTGAACCACAGATAGAGAGGGTATGAACATGGCGAGAAATTAAAAACATCCGTAAAATATCCAACCGTTGATAAGGTTTTAGGGGTGCTTTAGTCACCTCTTCCAGTTGTTTACGAAGTTCGTCCTGTGAGAAGGGAGATAATTTTCCTTTTCAGTTAAAAGGAAGACCAAGCAATCTAAAATGTTTCTCAGCTTGTATAGATGGGATTAAAAAATTTCCATAGTTTTGGGGGACTTGTCAAGAACTTCCAATTTTCTCTTCGCATCTATCATACCATCCGCAGACACCGATTTTAGTTGATTATTAGAGAGACCGAGTAACTCTAGGCGTTCGTGAAGACGACGTATGTGGTTCTCCAATGCAACTCTATTTTCCGCACAAATGAGGACGTCGTTGGCATAGGCCAAGTAGTCGACAGGACCTGCTGGGGATAAAGAAGGGGTGTCTGATACTCCACGGAGCGTTTCATCTAGTGTCATAATAAGAAGCAGGGGAGAAAGAGGGTCACCTTTCAGAAAACCACGTTCTGGATGAAGACTAATTCCATTAAATGTTGAGACAACAGAAGAATACTATGACAACAAGTACTCTAGGAGAAATTGAGGTGCACCAAATGCGGTAGCGGCTCGTAACAATGAATGATGAGAAACTGAATCAAAAGCCTTTTTAGATATCCACCGCCGAAAAAGAGAGGGGAGTACAAGAGGAATGCAAATGCCGGAGAGCAGCGCGTGAAATAGCTGGGCTTCGAAACTTACTTACTTAGTTACTTAAAAAGCCGAATTGTAACCGATCAGATGGAAATGAAGGAACCCAACAATAACAATGTTTACGGTGAAGTAGGCGCGTGAACATCGACGAAACGGAGATGGGGCGAAAGTGTTCCGGAGAGGTCAGTTTTGGGGTCTTGGGCACAAATGTGACTCTGAAAGCGTTCATATGTGAAGGAAAAGAAGAGAAAGCGAGTAGACAAATGAGGAAAGCAGTACCGAAGAGTGGATCCATTTTTCCTACGTCTTTTGGCATAATGTGATCGATTCCCAGTGCGCTGTCTTGCATGTTTCGAAGCGGTATCTGCATTTAGTCTTGCGTAATTGGTTTTATTAGATCCATGTTAGGAGGGAGAATGTTTCGAGTGCACCTTTCATCGCGTACTGGCGGCTGAGAAAGCACACTGATCCAATACTCCGTAAAATCTTGAATTACATCTTTTTGTAAGAACGCTGTTCGTCAGTGACAATTGGCAAAGGCATCTTTATATCGTATGTGGTAAAGGCGTTTAATCTGCCCATGTTATAGGCGCCGACGCTGCTGATACTTCGTTATGTTTTGTGGCTGTCTCCGATGCTTTGTTGGTTTCCATTTGTGCGGGAAGCGTGTGGCACAGATGGTGTTTACTCTTGCACTAAATAACTCTCTCGTATCTTCCTCTGTGAAGGTGTCCAATAAATCTCGAAGAGGTGAATGTTGTGTCCTATCCGTAGGTTCATGCGAAGCTATTAAGCGGTGGGCTTCCAAAATCAAGGATAAAAATATAGTATCACAATCAAACGGCGAAATGCGTGGCTGATTACCGAACGGTGTACAGGTTTCCTTCTGTGACCACGAGGTTTCTTCAAAGTTATAGATAATTCCGGGAAAATTTATTGTTTGCGCTTCATCCACCGTAGGAGAGGAGGACAGAGTATGTGGCGGAGCGTCTCACTGAGTTTCCTGTGCAGAACCCTGAGACTGCTGTGTTGTCTGTCTGTTGGGCAAAGGTTTCAAATCCTCCGGAGAGCTCCACATATTGTGGTGAGGGAAATACCAGCCTAAATGATATAAGCGTTTCGTTAAACTGTTAAGGGTCCTCATTGGGAATAATTTCTGAAGCTACTTGTGTCGCACAACCCCGAGACAGTCCTGAAGTTCGATAGGTAAGTCTTTTGTCCTTGTGCATCAACCATCTGAGAGACTAAGCAGGTAGACGCATCAAACAATCGGCGTTATATTGTAAAGGATACATATGTCTGCGATGTTGCGAGAGGCCGATTTTCGTACAAAATATACGACCACAGTTTTGACAGCTAAGCTCTTGACCTCCCACTGTGGGGACTGGATTAAGTGATATTGTCGGCTTTCGGCGATGAGCCGCCAGATGCTGCTGTAGGCCACTTCCGAAAAGAAAAAGTCGGGGCATAGATTACAGGAGAAATACCGCGGACGAGTGGGATTGTATGTCGATGGGGATGGACGTAAAGAAGACTGCGAAGCAGTAACAAGATTTCGTTGCATTGAAGGAGTTAAAGATAAGAGTGGAGGTAAAACAACTGTATATTGCTTTGATTGAGTCGGTGACCCTGCAAGTGACAAATGACAACGGTTCCGCAGACTGGAATTGGGGACAACTGAGGCTGCCCCACTCGATTCATTCATTTGAACACCAGCTGATCCGCTGATCCGCATGTTCGGAACTGGGGCCTTGGAGGAACAGGCAAATGCCTGCGCCGTGGGACGTTCATAGGCCCCATCTGCGGATGGAAGGGGTGGATAACACGTGCGGGTGAAGATGTCACGTCAAAATGAGATGAAGTAAGTGGTATTAGTTCATGTGTGTCAGAATTGAAGTATGACGATAGCAGTGAACGACAGAAGCACGACATCGAAGAATGGAGGCACATCGCAGAACAATACGACATGCAGAATGTCGTGGATTTTGATGAAACCCACAAACTACCAAGGCAGCGGGCCATGAATTTTGAAAGTTACCTTGGCTGCATCCGAAATGCTATCAGTGGCAATCAAAGCATGGCATGACAACAGGAAACTTGGACCACCAGAAGTACGGTTAAGACCATTCGTTCAATTAGTACAGACCTCAGATACAGATGAGCCAGTCTCGGTTGTACCTATGTCAAATCAGCCAACCGTGCAAACAACGATTTCCAAAAACTCCAGCAGAGCGACACTATTTGTGCCGGTCACTCACAGCGAACCGAGCTCCTGATGCGTCAACAAATACAATGCTGCTACACCAACACAGGGGTTGTATTCTAAGCTCTTGGGATTGCGCCACCGACATGAAACAACAACTTGGGACCTCATAGCAGTCACTGAAACTTGGCTCTCAAATGACATACTTGATCTAGAGATTGAACTCAGTGAGATGTCAGTTATTCGAAACGATCGTCTATCTCGCGTTGGCGGTGTTGCTCTCTACTATCGAGGTTATTTGAAATGTGAGACTCTTACCGAAAATTCCAGTTATTCTCCACGCACTATTTTTCCGACTGCACCTAGCAGGTCTAGATGTTGGTTCACAGGAGACTGTGATGCTTACCTCTTAGCAGTTATCTATAGGCCTTCGACCTCATCAGCAGACAGCGATAACATTCTGTTCACCGCCCTCCGCTATGTTGTTTCACAAAGTACTCTCACTATCTTATAAAAGTGACTAATGTTCCTTCAATAGCATCAAGGTCCTATAACGGGCCATTATTTAAATCGAAACTTCTCGAATTCATGGATATGGCGGCTTTGTATAACCATGTGCACCGACCAACTAGACCCCGCGGTTCAAATAAACCATCACTCCTGGACTTAATACTGACTAATGAAGAGTTCATGGTTCAGTCAGTAGCATATGATCCGCCACTGGGCCGTAGCGACCATTCAGTCCTAACATTTGGTTATGCGTGTTATGCCAGTATGGTTGATAAAGAATGTGCGACTCAACGAACTATTACCGACTATTTTAAGCTGCACAACAGCAGCAACCGTTGACTGGGACCTACAGACGCACAGCTCAGCGAATGACGCGTGGAATGAACTGAAAAACAAAATTAACTGAGACATACAATCAGCATCGAAGGTTGTACCATTACGAGCATCGCGCCGGGCCAATAAATGGATCAACAGAAGAGAGTAGACCTTGAGGCAACATTTGCTAAGCCCATGTGAT
Organism: Dicrocoelium dendriticum; assembly: GCA_944474145.2. Taxonomy (NCBI): domain Eukaryota; kingdom Metazoa; phylum Platyhelminthes; class Trematoda; order Plagiorchiida; family Dicrocoeliidae; genus Dicrocoelium; species Dicrocoelium dendriticum. Next base: position 202,097,865 of record OX104064.1, on the reverse strand, counting down.
ACCACACTGCAGCATTACAAAGCAATGAGAAACTACTGCACGTCGCTCATTAGAGTCGACAATTACGAATGGCAGGAGACCATGGTGCTGAAATTTACGAGTAATATCAAACCACTATACAGATTTGTGAATGGCAAAAGAATGGTTAAGCCCGGAATACCACCACTAAAGACGGCCAGTGGCCTAACAACCACTGCTGTGGATGCCGCGAACGCTCTACTCCTGCAGTTTGGATCGATAGCTACAAAAGCCATAGAACCTTTGCCCTATGAACTCCCAACAAACGTTGTTGCCTTACCCAGCGTTAGCTATACTCCAGCAGCTGTTACAAGCAAATTACAGTCTCTCCGGGAGTACAGCGCCCCTGGAATCGACATGATCTGCCCAAAAGTACTGGAAACCCTTCCTCCCACCATAGCAGCACCACTTGCAACCTTTTTCCAGGGTCTGCTTAACTCCCATACACTCCCATCTGTGTGGAAATATGGAATTATCACTCCAATATACAAAGGAGGTAAGCGATCGGATCTTGCCAACTACCGACCTATTACACTCCTTCCTGTTTTATCATAACTGATCGAATCGGTAATCCCAGATGAACTGACGCGATGCTTTGAAAGTCAAAAAAAAATAATTTTTAATGCCTAACATGGTTTCAGACGCAGACGATCTTGTCTCACCAATTTGCTGATTACTCGGGACTCATGGACCAGGGCGGCTGATGAAGTAGTCCTCATAGATGTGATTTACTTGGATTTATCTAAAGCCTTTGATAGGGTCGATCACTTCTTTCTCCTCCAAAAGCTTGCTGCCAACGGTATCAACGGTTCCCTGCTCACCTGGTTAGAAGGTTACTTACACGACAGAGCAATCAAGATAAGAGTAGCCGACACTCACTCTGCAAGTCTGTGCGTCTCCAGTGGTGTACCACAAGGATCCGTCCTCGGCCCGCTACTGTTTTAGTCTACAGTAATGACCTTCCAGCAGACATTCTATCTCCAATGCAAATATTTGCAGACGATGCTAAAATATAATGAGCAATTCGTTCAGCATCCGATCGTGTCTACCTCCAGGAAGATCTGACTCGGATTAACGAATGGGCAGAAAAGAACCAGCTCCCACTGAACCCTGCAAAGTGCCACCTTCTGATGGTGCGCAGCAGTTTCGTCAACTCATACCTTTTGGGGCAACACGTCTTGCAACACGTGACTAGTGAACGCGACTTAGGTGTAATCGTGCAAGAGAGTCTTGGCAATTCGCTCCAGTGTTCGAAAGTAGCAAGTGTGGCGAACTTGAAGTTGAGACTTTTGAGGCGAGCTCTCGGCACTTTTGAGCGACGGCTAGTACCACTGTTGAATTACTCCTACATTCGTCCTCATGTTGAATGTGCAATTCAGGCCTGGTGTCCATGGTTAAAAGGAGACATCCGCCTATGGGCACAACCCCAAAGAAGAGCCACAAGGACAACCGTGAACTATTCAATCCAAGTTAGTAACTGCGTCTTCGTGTACTCGGTGTGTTCTCATTAGAATACCGACGGCTTCGCGGAAATCTTACTCTCACATACCGGATACTAACTGAAAGCGAGCATCCATGTACATCACTGTCGACTCTAGCCCCTTAGAAACAAAGCCGAGGCAACCACCTGAAACTAATGACGCAACACTCCAGATGGAATTGTAGAAAGTATTTTTATTCACTTAGAATCTGTTCTCAATGGAATGCATTACCAATATATTTGGTGAAGGCACCAGACATGACCACATTCGAAAGACTCTTCGACTTTCATGTTAGTGATAAACGCTACACAACAATTTGATAAAATGCAATGGTTTAACCACTGATACTTCACGTTGCATGTTGGAACATTTTGGTTTTAGTTTTCTTTTGCATATCCATTCTGTGGGTCTTGTAAAGTTATGCTTTTTATCCCATCACACACTATTGAACTATTGAACTACATGCATGTTGAGTTGTGGATCCCGTGGACTCGGCAGGGTCATTAGTAGAACTTGGGGGTGGCTTCTGAGGGGTCACACCGACAAAACGACTCAGTGGCATGAAGATGGGACTCCTCCCAATGAATTACCATTGGACGCGCATTGGTATAAGAGAGAAAGGAAGCTGCGGGCGGAGGGTCTTTTCACTCAAGGTTTGTCGGAAATGGGGGTATGGGAGGTAGGGCGATTCGGGGGTGGAGAGGCCGGCGTCGGAGAAACTTTGGGTGATGGCGCAGAAGGAAGATCAGAGGCGGATGAGCATTTCTCTTGGGTAGTAAGCAATGCAGTCGAGACAACTGGCGCGGTATTAAGGGTGAAACGAGAGAATGTTGAACATTACCATCTTAGATATTGAAGTCGTTTTTGATGGCCGCAATGGTCCGAGAGGGATACTGAGATTGAAGCTTGGGAAGAAGTTCTTTTATGGAAGTAACAGTCGAACACAAGTCTGTCGCATATTGTAGAAACTATAGATATTCTTCTTCCATCCAATAAATGGTAATAGTTAAAGCCCGAAGTGCCTTCATGGTCTCGTAGTCGGTGGAATGTGTCCGACGATAGTGAGTTGTTAGAGCCCGCGCTGATGCGAAATGACGATTACGGTGAGAGTGCGTCACCGACGCTCCCCTACGCTACGCTACTGCACGCCACTCAACTACGCACTGATGCTGTCATCTGGATTGGTGACGAAACGTTTGCAACAACATTACCAAGCTCAGGGACACAGTTCAACCGCCATCTGAACAACCTGAAGTAAAAGTCTTCGATGCTAAAGTCAACGTTGTTACTTTCTCATCACCTAAACCTCAGTCCTTGGAATGTCGCTGGTGATATTCCCCATGGCGAGAAAGACCAACTGCGGTGGCAAATGTTACGTGTGTTGGGTTTTTGTTGGAATGACGCTGTAGCAGTTAACACGGACGAGATAGGAGGGATTTAGTTCGACGCCGGATCGGCATGATGTAATGCGTGTGACATGGATGAATGAATATGGGTAAAGTCCATTACGTCGGTAGTTGAATAAGAGGAGCGTTGTTCCATAGAGCTCTGGCCACATAGTTAAACACAGAAGAAATTAAGACAAGACTGATGGTAGAGAGTTAAAAAGATGAGGGAGCAACGCGTGAGCAAAGACAAGGATAAAAGACAAAATACAAGTGAGCAGTAAAAATGCCTAAAACACTATTGTGACTACAGCTAAAATCCGAGAAATAAAGCGGACAGGGAAGATTCCTCTTAACAAAGTACATGCACCTAAGATCAAACCAAAAATACGCAGTGTTAAAAAGAAAAAGATTGAGACATAAAAACTGTTATCATTGACAATCAGGTAACTATTTTCAGATGTAACAAGTTTATGAGAAATCGGCCTGGTCGTCGAGGTGGTGGCTGTTTAATTTAACTGAAAAATCGCTCGCAGCAGCACGCTTCGAGAACCCAGTGTTGAACAATGTTCAGGAATCACTCTGGTTTACAATATCTGTTAATCAGCAGCCGTGTTAAGATCGCACGGGAGCCGTTCATGATCGTCCGGTCCTCTGATCCTTTGACATGTCTTGATATCATCAGCGAAAAATAGGAAATCGGAAGCAATTGATCTCGCCAAATCATTAATGAACACCAGGGATAGACGAGGTCCAAGCACCGAGCCTTGTGGTACACCGCACACCACATCGATTGCATCGGACGATGAGTCTCGGACTCTCACCTCTAGCCGTCGTTCGTGTGGAAAATTGTTAATCCAACTCACGATTGGGTCGCCAATGCCGTCGTTCCGAAGCTTCTGAAGAAGAATTCGATGGCATACGCAATCAAACGCTTTTAAGAAGTCCTACTACTCCATCATCAATAGCTTCAATCCAGATATTACGTGCAATTAATAGGTTAGTATTACGCGAATGCTTTTGACGAAAGCCATGTTGCTCTGGGGCTATTAAATTGTGGCTTTCCAGATACTGCATCAGCGCATCTGCGATGATTGATTCCATCACTTTGGATAGTACGGGAAGTAGTGTTATTGGACGGTAGTTGGCAGGATCAGTGCGGCTACCTCCTTTATGAATAGGAGTGATGATCCCTTGCTTCCATACTGGTGGAACACGGTTTTCCTCTAGACATCGCTGATAGAAAACAGACAGTGGTTCTGCTAGATCACTAGCTACCACCTGTAGAGCCTTTGGTCGGATATTGTCGACTCCAGGAGAACTGTGGATACGCAAGGATAACAACTTCTTCAACACAGCTTCCGCAGTGAAGGTGACATTGTCTAAACCCGACGGTGGAGTAATAGAAACGAGGAGAATATTTGGGCTCGTTACCTGCTGCAAAGTTCGGCAGTAATGAAGCGGTAGGAGATCGGCTACTTTCATTGCTGATCGCGTGCATCCATCAGCCGTGACTATTGCTGGAATCCCCCGATTCACCCTTCGAAGGCCGTTAACGTGCCTGTACATAAGTTTGCGGTTCGTGCAGAATCGCTTCATTAACTTCTGCTGAGGCGTGACCTTGCCTTCGCGGATCATTTGCATACAGAAGTTACGATGTGTGACGTACGCAGTCCAGCTTTCGGCATTCGAGCAGTCCTGGTGATCTCGCCATGCCAAATGCCTCCGGGACAAATATTTACGTGTTCTGCTCCTCAGAAATGACTTATGCTTGTTTTGGGGTTGGAAGGACTTCTGTTCCGATGCGTGCGCCACCAGTGTGCTAAACGTCCTTGTAAAGGTTTCCCAGGCAACATCTGGAGGGCATTCGGTTAAGAAAGTCCAAGATGTATCCTTAACTAGTGTAGTTAACACATTATAGTGCGTGACGGTATGCAGTTTATCCTCCTCCTTTTAAGGATACTCCGCATGGCATTTGTAGTTAAATAACAGTCACATGGTCATTACGACCCAGTGGTGTGTTTGTAACTATTCCGTCAACCAAAAGTTCTTCGTTAGTGAGCACAATATCCAGTATCGACGGCTTGTTAGCAGTTCAGAATCTGGTGGGTGAGGTTAGATGGTTGTACATAGGGTGACTAGTAATTAACTCTTACAAGCAGGCTTTAAACTATGTAACGTCAGTTGCTGACGTTTCTATGTCGTGCTCGTTAAAGTCTACAGCGATAAGAATGTGGGTGTAGGGCTTCTTCAAAGCAAACTGAAAGACCTGGTTCAGTTTGGAGTCCATTCCCGACGTTGAGTTTGGTGGGCGGTAAATCACGGCTGGTAGACATGCGTCCTTGTTTCGCAACCGTAGACGGCACCAAAGCGAATCAGAAGCGCGGTTTTCCGGGTGATCGATAACTTCACATCGGAGGTTTGTATTATAATAAAGAATCACACCACCACCCCTTCCGGTTCTATTGTTCCGAAGCAGCGACATACCATGTAAATTGATCTCAGAATCGGTTATTTCAAGGTTTAACCAGGTCTCTGTAATCATGACGAGGTCCCGCGGTTGTGAGGCATGGAGTTCTCGAAGTTCGGCCAACTTACTTAGAAGGCCTTGGGCGTTTGTGTAGATAAAGTATAGGGTTTTTTGTTGTTAAGAGTGCGTTGATGGATGTCAAATTTGTGTTAGTTTTTAAGCCGGCCGTTAGGTGGCCGGCTATTAATCGTTTTTTGGTTTATGTATTTCAGTCATGTTGCATGGGATTATTGAGCGCTCCTGAACAGACCTTTCACACGTGCTGTGCTCTGTCCTGTTGTGTGTCGTGGGTGTTGTGTCGGTCTCTCCGCAGGACTGTGCAGATAAAGAATTTGCAGCGTTTTCAAGTTCCATCGAATTGCTTACGACTCTCGAAAGAGCGTACAAAACTACAAGAGTATAAAATGAAAGATGAAAGTGACCTTAGCTCCACGGAAATGCCCTTTACTCAGCCCCACGATTCATGTTAGATTCTTGAACAAGTTTTGGACCGTTTTCACAGAAACCATTAAATATACTTCCAAACTTTTCCAGTGAAGATGTAGCATACAAAGAGGAATCAAATGATGTATAATATTCCACGATTCGTAGTGACTGCACGTGAAAAAAGCACAACAAATCTCAGGGCTGCGGTACTGCTTCCGCCGTACGCATGTCGGTCCCATAATCTTAACATCGGTTCTTTCAAAGGTCACAGAAACTATTATTTCTGGTGTGTTAATAGCCTACTTAAAAGATGTTAACTACGTCGCATCGGAACAGCATGACTTCCGACGGCATCGATCGTGCACTACAAACCCACTACTATTCAGCTAATTCCTCATGGCCACTCTCAATCTGTAGGCTTAGGCTAGTCCGAAAAAGCACCAGACACCGACGTTTAGACCTACTACTAGCACGATCCATCTGGACTGGAGCATTAGACTCTGGCACAGGAGTTGATGTAGTCTTACTCGACTTCTCAAACGCATTCCACTTCTGTGACCATAAGATTCTGCTCTTCAAACTCCAGCTCTTTGTCAGTGGTTATCCTCTCCTAGAATGGATTAGAAGCTTTCTTCTACACCGGCGCCTGGAAGTACGAGTGCGTGAATCGCTGTCAGATCCCATCCGAGTTGAATGCAGTACTAAGACCGCGATTATTTTTGATGTATATTAACGATATCACATGCTTCATAAGCTCAAACAACCTGCTTCATGCCGATGACATCAAGGTGTGGAGGGCAATCAACACACCAGATGATATCACAGTACTCCAATCTGATTTGAATCTGGTATACGCGTGGTCAATCCAGAAGCTACTTCGATTCAATGTGGACAAATGTAGAGTGCTGCACCTACGGCACAAGTTGGTGCACTCGTTCAAGCTCGGCAACCAAGTGCTTCAAACGTCTTCTGGCGAGAAGGATCTGGGAGTTCTGGTCCAGGTCGATCTTGGATGTTTGTATCAGGCTGAAACCGCGTCTAAGAGGGGTATCCAATACGTGAACCTCCTGAAGCGTGCATTTGGACGATACAACCCTTCGATATTTCCACAACTTCTCAGCTCATATAAACAGTCACATGTGGAATACGTACTACAGGTCTGGCAGCCATGGTTAGAAATAAATCTCACAGCGTTGGAGATACCCCAACGTCAGGCAACCAAGAATGTCAAAAGTTTGTTTAATTTGCCATATAATCGGAGGTTTCGAGTGCTCGGAGCCTTCGGCGGACAGTATCGGCGATTGCGCGGGGACCTCATCTTGGCTTACCAAATTTTGACGGAGCCCAATCACACGTGCCGCAACTTGCTAGAGCTCAGTTAAGACAGCAATTTCAAAGGTCACCATCTCAAACTGACAGAGCAGCACAGTCGCTTGGAATGCCGTCGGAATATATTTCGTACACGTCTGCAGAATGTAGGAAGCCCTACATGAATCTGCCACATTGCAGTGGCACGGAAGACAAGGATCACTGACAAAAAGGACAGGCCGCGAAAACTAAGGAAGATGAAAAGTAACGAGGACACCAAGGAGGAAAGTCGGCAAAGCAGCTCGAGGCCTTCGTGAAAAGCCGGAAATGGACGACGAACGACAAATGTCAGGCCCAAGCAGAGAAGAACGTGGGACATATTGATGAACAGCCCGAATTTCCGGAGAGATAGTGTTTGGCCACGCCTCCAGGAATAAGCACTAGGCGAGCGACGCAACCCCGATTAAGCAAGTCAAGAGCATTAGAACGAACCCAGTCCGGTCAGCATAGGACATGCGGAAGCGAAGATGCGAGGGCAAATCGACAAGCTGCGACTTGGCTGACTGGCTGAAGTCGGGGCATAAATGTGACGTCGAGCGAAAGGACAATGTGTGGTGCTTGGGGTCGGGAAATTTCTTCTATACGTGCGCGCGTGCGTGCTAGTCTGTGAATCTGTTGTGCGTTGGCACTAGAGACTGTGTGCCCCTACCGTCGTTCTCGCTACAATAAGTGTTCCACGCTGGCAAAGTTCAAACCCCGAGTTGACCGCGCACTTATTTCGCTGCACCATCTTACACGACCCATTACCCATGGATAAATACAAGTGTCTGTAAGAGATTTCACTGGCGATCAAATCCCAGATTTGGTTCCACGTTTTTCACCTGTATGTGTACACCAGGAGGAGACACGAATATTAGCAACATCCTATTTGTCCTCACTTCGTATGAATGTATCTTGGATTTACAGTCTATACTACGTATACTTCATTGAGTTAACTGATGTAAACTCAAATTTGCTAACCAATTTTTTTATGTTTTGAAGTTTCACCATATTCATCCTGCGAGACCTGTTAATCATTAGCTATTTTACCCGTATAAAACCATTGTTCCATTGTGCAATGCACTACCAGATAATTAGAGGAGACTGATCCTCCCTCAACACATTTTGACTGGATTATCTTAGCTACTTAGTCCTGCTAGGTTGCCTGGTCTCCGCGGCCTCTCACTTAGGGTGCACAAATCACTCTTTGATCGCAATAGAACGGAAACTCGTCTGTCGCGCCGAGTTATCGAACGCTGGAACGCTGGAACAATGATTTAATACAGTCCGTTCTCCTTAGATGATGGAATGAAGCTTCCAAGAATGTTTACCCACAAAAGATGAATAGCCAAAGACCCCCTGGTAAATATAAAGAGTGATGAACAAATACAACAGTACATTCTGAACTGTCGCGATTACGCTTAATGGCACATGCCGCCAATTCCGGCGAATTGGGTCAGCTGGTGCATACGCACAAAAAGAACTAATGACTAACTGACTGGTTGAGTGGCCAGGTTAAAAAAGGTGACGGATAAATGATAGCAGAAATCGGTAGTGGCTAGTCCGCTTCTAGGCCGGACTGACACATGACCAGATGGGTGTGGAGGTGCGGGTAAAACCTCTCAAGGGACTACCCCGCATGTAAGCAGATCCCAAAGAGACAGCCTCAGGGATGATCGTATAACTTCGCTTGATCTTTCGTGAAATACTTCCCTCTTTGGTTTGGAACTGTTGAACACTTTTTCCTGGGTACTACAACTATACATTCTTATTGTCTCATCGACATCAACCATAATTTTTGTTCGTTAGACTATATTATTGCTTCTATTGCAACGCCTTTCCTTTCCTTCTTATATCTATGCCCAAAGTCGGTTAACTATCTACGCTTTCCTATTCGCTTTGTGCTGTATATTTTGTACATGACCGTACTTTGTTCATTATGCCTTGATCAGCGTGTTTAGCACATCACAGAAGAAACATTTATTCACTTACGCATTAATTTATCTATTCGTCCCACCTCAACATCAACCTTTACGTTACAGGGCTGAGCAAACCTTAAATCTTCGCCTTCAAGTGAGGACTGGAAGGAAAGCAACTGAGCCCACTGAGTCTCACCATAACTCCATTACACACAATACATATTGTTTGGTCTGGTCAACTCGATATCTAGATCAAGGAATGTCGAGACACTTCACTCTGCATTAACTCGCCCCTATGTGCTTGCTACCTTAGATTACTCGACTAACAAAGTTGAAACTCCAAAGATTCACATGCAGCTACATTGATATAGTAATCTTAGTTCCCTCTTGTTTCGCATCTGGGTAAAAATACACCAAGTACAGATAGCTTGAGTTGTATTACTCTAGGCTATTACGATGCACGAGTGTGTGCTACTCGTCTGATTTTGGTTGATGGCTCCAATTGCTTTATCCTCATTTCACGTTTCTTTCCTTTTTATGAGCCCGCCGCCTCTACATGGTATCCCCGATCTGCACCAGAATCAAAAACCGTGAATGCTCGTGTTCTAGTAGGGAACGACCGTGAAAACCCCGAAAAATCTTTCCCAAAGCACCTACTACATCCATGCATAGCCTCCAACCATTGTCACGCGTGTGCATATTGCACATGTGCATACGACCCGGCCTTTGTGAGCGCGGTTTCTCGGTCACAAGAGAAATATCCATTATTAGTATTATTATTAATATTATTAGTATTAAGACTTAACACGTCCCGTAGGATGGTTATGGTGAATATCGCAAAATAGTAAAGATATGCCAGCAAAACGTAAGTTCACATGAATGAACTCACTGAGCTAAGCGCATTAAAACTGTAAATCCACCGTTAATCAATAATGGTGGACGACAAACTGTACTCTTGTGTAAGCCGTGTCACCTGGTGAATATGTGAGAGCTGACTGACAGCGAAACCTCTAACAGACACTAGCGTTTGGTGATGGGCAACTAGACATGTGCGAGAAATCATTGCACGGTCGACTCGGGATTTGAGTTCCATCAGCGTGGAAGCATAGATAACCTATTCCTGGTGGACATTCCTGGCGTGGTAAACACGTAAAGAGTTGAAATTCCGAGGGCATTTCAAATGACTGTATTGCTCAATCAGCTTGAGATGGTGACTTATCAGATTGTTATTTTGACTGAGCTCCAGCAAATGGTAACATGTGTCTTGAAACACTGAATCCCCTTCAGCCACTTCATTAACGCAGTAAGAAGACATAGGTTGCGATATGTTAACATTTCGATTGCTCTCATCAGTCGCTACGCAATACAGGCAGGACAAAACACGCAATCTATAGGGTCCACACTTAGTAACATAGATAAGCAGATAAAATTGATGGGAGTGACATAATCAAGTCCAAGGCAATCTAATTGATTGCCTCAATTGTTTCTGGGCACAGAGCACAGGACACTACAACCTTATCAGTAGCGCCTCGCCAATTGCCAACAACGTCGGGGTCCTGTTGCGCAATAGCACCTTGAATGAGTCGATTGGGTTCACCTGGTGACGAGTCAGCATGAGACGTTTGGTGATAGACGAGGCAGGGTTCCAGTTCATTCTTCGGTTCGCTCCGCCTTGGTTAGACAGCAACTGCCTTAGCAATAATGGGAAGTGTTCCGCCACCCTTTGAGCCAGCCGGCGACCAGTCTTGCCTATGTAAGTGTCACCGCAACTGCAAGCGAATTGGTAGATGATGTTAGAGGCCGAACTGATTGGAGAGCGGCTCGGACGGTTGTGGAGAGGAATCCTTCGTGTAGTGTGAATAAGTCGTAGTTGGGCGGTAGAGTAGGTGCGCATTAGAGCGGACCTGAGCTTGTGACCAACCTAATTTGCCAAGTGATGCCATTAATTTTATCTGCTTATCTATGTTACTAAGTGTGGACCCTATAGATTGCGTGTTTTGTTCTGCCTGTATTGCGTAGCGACTGACGAGAGCAATCGAAATGTTAACATATCACAACCTGTCTTCTTACTGCCTTAATGAGGTAACATGTGTGGTTGGGATCCCACAAAATCTGGTAATTTATGATAAGGTCACCAAACATTCACCGGTAACTTCAGCTGAATACTCCGAGCACCTCAGCCTTTTTTAATAGGCAATTGGTACAAGCCTTTGACTTTCTTGGTTGCGCGGCGCTGATAGAGCTCCAGAACGATGAGACCACTCTTCAGCCACGGCTTCGGGACCTGTATTACATGTTCCACATGTGAACATGTCTGCGCCGAGAAGTTGCTGAAAAATCGACGGGTCGAACGCACGCCACAGGCGGTCCACGTTTTAGATGCCCATGCTTGATGCTATTTTTGTCCTATCCGAACAGCCAAGGTCGACCTGAGTCAAAACACCCAAATGCTTTTCCCTGGAAGATGTTTTCAGCTCTTGACTGCCAAGTTCGTAGCAGTAGGCGGGCTTGCGCCGCAAATGTAGTACTCTAGATTTTAACACATCAAGCCTATGTAGATTTTGGATTGTCCATCCATAAACCAAATGCAGATCGGCTTGAAGCAGTGTAGGATCATTCAGTGTCAGCGAACCTACGATTGAAAGCATTGAGCGTCAACCCTATGCTCTTAGGTGTTAGCATCAATTCTTCACATGGCGTTATAATTATTTAATTGCGTTCCCCTTTCGGCCTTCTGATTATACTGTTTCCTCTTTCTTACTACAAGTAACTGGTCCAGCAGGGATTGTTCACGCAGAATACTAGGGCAGTAACCGGTTGGCCGGGATGGAATATGGTTTTTGTTTTAGGTTCATCCAAATGTCAAAACACTTCATTAACTGATTCAAGTATCTGCTGAGAAGGGAACATTCACGGGATTATGCTATCGTTCCGGTCCCAATTTAACTCGAGATCGGGTGCAACCTGTTTCAGTTGTTCAGTTCGGCGCCGGCATAAACAAAGGCCAGGATTAGTCATCGTGTCGCGGTGTACACTGTAGAAGGAAACGATGAACTCTCACCAACCTGCATATTGAGTGAGGCCGCGCTGGTTGTACCCACTTCAGCCAGGCACACAACATGGGCCTGCGAATGTATCTCCCTGTCCCCGATAGCTCGTTTAATTCATGTACGGACTTGTTTGTACGCCTTGTTACTTGCACTTTTTCGGCCACAATTGTTTTTTCAGGACCTAGCTGACAAACAGTCACCTAGGCCTTCGCTCCGTATCAATCGAGCCCCTTCTCATCGCGGAGATTTCATATATGGCTGTTTCGGCTACAGTGACAATGGCACGAATGGACCAGGTTCCGTGTGTCCGTTAAGCCGCCTGTAAAGTACTACTATGTTCAGTACCATACATGCCGACACTTGGACAATCCGATGCAATGAAAGGAACGAACGAGATTAATGGGATATCAGCGATGCTTCAAGCATGGTGTGTCTGTGACACTATAGTTAACCGGTTCAACCCCAGATTTTGTGAGCTTGATGATAAAGGCCTGCTCAGTTCTCACACGGTTAGTGCCTGAAAGCGGTCAATCTTGTTGGTTGTTCTTAACACGCACATCGGGCATGATGCTACCATGTGGCTGCATGTAATCGAGTCTCATGATACTGAGAGCTAGCATGAATGGTGACCTTTCGTTCTCGCGGTGAACCTCCTGTGATATGTTTGGCGGGACCACATAGGCCTTCCTAGCTATCATCAGTATCACTACTTGAACGCATTCACGGAGTGAGTATGCTTGTCGGATCAACTATCTCGCCATGGTAGCAGAATACTAATGACCCCATGCATCAATGGAACAATGGATTTATTGCGAAGATAAAACCAAACGCTCACTTTGCAGTGTGATCAAAAATTGATATAGCAAAATTAAAAAAATCGCGTCGCAGTGGACTTATCGCAAATTTCATGTGTATCCATTAGTTGGTTACATTGTTGCGTGTCCCAGTAACTTAGATTAAATCATCTAATGCAGGTGGTGTAATGTATCGTCAAGTCGAGTTTTGAATTCGGACAACGTCGGAGAAGATATGACAAAACGCGGAAGTGAGCTCCGCGCCTGGGATACACGAAATGAGAGAACGTTCAGACGGCATTGCAACCCGCCATACTGTGTCGCCAACTTCCAATGGTGGCCTCTCAGTGAGGTGTCGTGATTGAGTTTCAGTAAGGATCGGCATAGGTGGTTAGAGTCCTTGAGGATATGATACACAAATATGAGATCAATTCGCAGAAGACGATATTGTTCATTAAAAACTAGAGTCCTTAGTCTCAACTGATAAGGGAGGTGGAGCAGTCCTTTGACGTTTTTTTGACGCCCCTCGTTGTTGTTTCACAAGAACAGTGAGGTCATGCATTTGCCAGGGGTGCCACACCTGAATGGTGTATTCAACGTGTGATCGCACGCAAGCGCTGAACATTTGTGAAAAGAAAGTAGGATCAAAGTGGCCAAATACCCGCCGCAGTAGGCCTAAGTGTTGGCTAACTTTTTTCACTATCATCTCCGCATGCTTTGAGCATTCGAGATCGTCCTGCACGAGCACCCCGAGATCACTTTTATGAGAAGCGCATTGCTGGACGTGTTCTCCTAGTCGATATTGGTAGGTGCTCTGGTGGCGTAACCTCCTTATTTTGCACGTGGAAAGAGTTAAATTCAAGCATGGTTTGGGTTAACCATTCGTAAGCCCTATAGAGATCAACCTGAAGTGCTATTTGGTCGTCTGCTAGTTTGACTGTCCTCCAAATGTTGAGGTCGTCCGCAAAGAGTAGAAAGTTCGACCTCAAAACTTCCACAAGATCGTTTATGAACACGAGGAATAACCAGTGTCTTAGTGCCGAGCCTTGAGAGACGCCATAGTGAACCTCTATTGGGTCGGACAGGGTGCTACGAACTAGCCCATTCAAGCGCCGTTGGAACAGGAATGAATGAATCCATCCTAGGATATGGTCACCGATCCCGTATCTTCGAAGATTATGTAGAAGAATCCGGTGACCAAACGCTATGGCTAAATCTAACTAACCGGCATTGTCTCTTCCTCCAGCATCGACGAATTCAGTTTAACTAACACCGGCTCGCAAAAGATTCCTGGTATATGAGAGATTTTGGCAGAATCCATGTTGCCCTTGCACGATGATATGGCACCCTTTTAGATATTCCATAAATGCATCTGCAGCGACAGATTTCATGACCTTTGGAAGTACAGGATGAAAAGTAATCGGGCGGTAGTTGGCAGGCACTGCACGAATGCGTCGAATAAACAATGATTTAGCACGGGTAACAAAGCATGTGTTCGACAAGTACCGTAGGATGGTTGGAGTGAAAAGTAAAATTTAAAGGATCATCGAATAAGTAAATCGTTAGTTTAAGCGTCTACCGATTTAAATTCATTACCGCATAACGACAGATTGAAGTGGGAATGGGATGTGCACACACAATATAGTATAAAGTGCCATTATAATTCAGTAAATGCGTGAGAAAGAAAAACGGAAACGACAACGCTCACTCGTGTGTTGCTTCATTTGACAGATGTGGTATGTTAACCCAGTTTAGATACATCCAAGCTAAGCACATGGACACTTCTGTATGTATCCTCACCACTACGTTGACGAGAGGGCCGTTAAGCACATGGTTAGTTTTGCGTTATTTCGTCCTCCAAGTGGAACGGACTATATCAAGTAATGCAAGTTGGAAAGCGTTTCATCAAGATGTCCTTTGAATAGTGTAAATGTAGGGGCAAGGATAACGTGAGTCGGAAGGGCATTCCAGGCACGGGACACACGGAGGGAGAAAACGTTTCGTCGACAATCAAGCCGACTATAGTGCGTAGCCAGTTTGAGCTGATGGACTTTCAGGTTTGTACTTGGGCTCAGCTGCAACAGATTGCGACATGCGTGAGTTGTGTTCGTCAGTATTAAGTAAACCATGACTAGGTCTCCTCGCTGACGTCGATATTCACCACTGTACAATCTCAGGGACTGCAGTCTGCGTTGGTAGGGTAGGCGAGACAATCGTCTTAGGAGTTTGGTTGCTTTACGTTGTGGAGCATCAAGTGCATCGACGTCGCGATTGCGCCAGGGACGCCAGGCCCGGATCGCATATTCCACCTGAGACCTCACGTAGGTGATCAGTATTTGCGGAAAGTTTAATAATGGCTCATAATCCCCGAAAGCCCTCCGTTAGAGTCCAAGATGTTGACTGGTTCTTTTTGATGCCTTTTCAGCCTCTCTCGAGCAACCAACATCGTACTGCACGATCACTCAGAGGTTATTTTCTTGGGAAGCACGTTGTAACTGCCGGTCTCCATGTCGATATTCATAGATAAGCTGATAGTGCATGCCCACGACTGCACTTCGCCAAGTTGAACTGGAGCCGATGGTCACGCATAAGCCCTGTCGAGATCGCTCTGCAATGCCATGTGATCATCCGATGTTCTGATATCATGCCAAATGTTGACATCATCTGCAAATAGTAAGAAATTCGACTGCAGTACACTGCCAAGATCGTTAATGAATGTGAGAAATAAACGTGGCCTCATTACCTATCCTGGAGGTACGCCACACTGGACGTCAATTGGGTCGGAAATGGAGCTGCGGACTCTCACATTCAGCTGACGTTGAGCGAGGAAGTTGCCGATCCAACTGAGTATAGGGTCACCGATTCCATAGCTTCAAAGCCTGTGCAGGAGAATGCGGTGGTCCAAACGATCGAACGCTTTCGAGAAGTCCAGGTGGACTACATCGACTCCTACTCTGGCACCGGCTGACTCTGTCCAGCTTGCTCAGGATAGAAGAAAGTTCGTAGTGTAAGATTGCTTTCGGTGGAATCCGTGTTGCTCTGACACTAGGATGTTGTTGTTCTCAAAGTATCCCATGAACGTCTCTGAGATTATACCTTCCATTACTTTGGATGAAACTGGGAGAAGAGTGATTGGACGGTACTTCGACGGCTCCGCACGATTACCACTTTTGTAAATATTAGTGATTATTCCATGTTTCCACATTGTTGGAACCTGCATTGCGTCGAGACAACGCTGAAAGAACCGAGCTAGTGGTTCTGCAAGGTTCATGACAGCTGTCTACAATGCCTTCGGTTTGATAACGTTCACACCAGGTGACTTGTGCACGCGCAATGACATTACCCTTTTCATCACACTGGTTGCTGTAAACGACACGCGGTTTAACCCTACTGGGGATGGAAGCTGTGTCAAAGGCGGATGAAATGATGATTCACTCTGAAAAGTGTGGATGAAGTGTTGGCGGAGCAGGTTGGCAGCCTCTGGCGTAGTTTGTGCCAGACCATCCGTTGCACGGAAAACTGGGACTCCCGCTGCACCCTCCGGAGTTTGTTGACGTGTCTATGCAGCAACTTGTGATTTGTAGTGAATTTCGCCGCTAAGTTCTGTTGGGGCTGAAGTTTGTCTTCCTGGATCAACTTGTCGCAGTGGTTTGGTTGTATTGTGTAAGCACCCCAGTTCAGGTTAATTGGACAGACTTTGTAAGCGCGCCAGGCTGAATAGCTTGAGGCCATGCATTTTCTAGTACGATTCATTAGGAACGTATTCACTTGTTTCGGGCGAAGAACCTTGCTTTCTGACGAATTCGCCACTAGCTCAGTGAATCGCTTGGGAGTGGTGACATGGTTGTACAGAGGTACATCGGCAAGCACCTCTTGCCAATCAGCCTTGAACTATTCGCTGTGTGATGCTAGAACTTCGATTGCGGGCAGGTTGAAGTCCCCCACTAGAAGGACGTGACTGTATAGTCGTGTCATGACTCGTTTCATCGCAGAAGCTAGGCACTGATTCATTTCCAAGGTGCGCATTGGAGGGCGGTAAACTATTGCTAGTAAATACCCATCACCCCGTCGTAGGTGCATATGACACTAAAGTGAATCGACGACTTTCGCCTCTGGGTCCTCAATGACATCAACATGCAGGTCGGATTGATAATACAGGAACACTCCCCCTCCTCTGGTAGGTCGAGCGTTTCGTATGGAAGTCATGCCGGGTAGTACAATCTCAGCATCCGTGATCTTCGTGTTCAACCAAGTTTTGGTGACCATAACTAGGTCCCAAGGAGGGGAGACCTGACGAATACGAAGTTCGGTTAGCTTGCTTAGAAAATCTTGTGCATTGGTATGCAAGCAGGTGAAGACATCAGTGGTCAGAGGCGTGTTTGTGAATGCTAGTTTCCGGTGAGGGTCTTTGTCGACCGGTCGTTTTTTGTTGGAGCGATGACGCAGGCCGTAGGGCCAGTTCAAGTTTTTGTATAGGGCTCTCAGCGCCAACAAGATGGTGACTATCCTGTCCTCCTTCAGCTGGGAGCGTGTTTTGGTATTGCCTCCGTTCTGAGCTACACGGTGACAGAATTGTATTGGTAAGTTGCTTGCCCAGTGTTACATTGTCTATCTTTGTCCCGGTGCCTATCGCCTTTATACGTATTTCGGATGGCAGCCTTTTACGTTTTTGTGCCACCTTTTCATCACATGTTCTGCCATCAGTTCGGAGTGCAATGATACTTTCATCACTCGAGGAACACACCCTTTGTAGTTAGGTGATAGTGGTAACCTTGATGTCGAATTAGCGATAACATTTTCAAGTGAGAGCACTTCACGAATAAAACGCCATTCATCCCAGTCATGCGCTTTGGCCTCTAGCTCGCTTAGTGTCTGGAGCTCGGGGACACGCGAACAAGGATAGATTTTGTGTCTTGGTGTTTACAGAAGGCATTCCGATTTTGTTTGCGTTGCTGGCGTTGGCTCCAAGGAACATCCGGTAAAAAGTCGAACAGTGCATGTGGTGGCACGGAGGCCAGTGGCTGATAAGAGAACTGCCTCTGCATCATTACCTGACTGAAGTGTTACCTGGAATAACCGCGGTTCACCGTAGTGTACGGGGTTTGGGTGACGGACGAGACGCATCATATTGTCTGGTTTAGCTTGAACCCCTATTAGTTGACACAGAGAGCCCCACTGTTTTTTGTCGTCTAGTATCATCTTGTATGGAGTTCGCCCCGGATTAAGTCACCTTAGAGCATATAACAGTCAGAGAATTATGGTAGTGTTTCATATTCTGCTTTTTGGGGGATCAGTAGCTGTTTTCTTCGGTTGGACAGCTGTTGGGGTCTTGAGTCCCGTGGGGGCATTGGTAGTAGTAGTTTGACAGCGGGGGGAGGGTTAGGATGGGAGGTGCCTCCCTCATATGGGTAGCAACAGCGGACGCGTATGTTCTTGGGCCTTTAGCGGTGTTCAGTGTGGCAGGTGATTCTGTGGACGAATGTATGGTGAACGCATCTTCATGATCAGCCGCTAGTGTTGAGGTGGCTAACTCTGGATCAGTAGTGTTCTGAATTGGAGCTTGATGTTGAGCATCAAGTTAGAGGCACTGATTTGTCTGGTTCATGTGGAACAACCGTTACATGTGTGTCGTCTGCTAAACCGATGAGCAAAACACAGACACATACAGATCGATTGACCGATAGCTGATTCGTCCACTCTTTTTCCTTGGGCTGATTGGTTCCTTTTCGACTTATTCATCTGGTGTAACCTACAAGCTACCATCACAGTTTTTGACACGTCCCATCCGGTGTGTTCTTATTCACTTCTGGCGCGGACTAAGGGTCCAGGCGCGATCCAGCAATACTCGAGTAATACGTATCAGAATGGCGACGGTTGCTACGAGCCCTTTTGCGGGACTGTCATGTCTGTGGTCTGATGGTGCAGAAAAACCCTCTCTCCAGTCGTGGATACAGTGGGAAACATCTTTCCAACATCAAATGACTCTCTTTTCTGTGTTAAACCCCTCTATCGTGTTATCCGATACCCATTGGACTATGTTATTCCGCCAAGCCCTTGGATCAGAAGGACAACGTCATTTTGACGCTATGAACTTGATGGCTAAGACCAGTATTGTGCACGTGATCCAGTTGTTTGAGGAATTGTGGGGAATCCAACAAAGTGTGTTTTCCGCTCGTTATCAGTTTTTCAAGCTACAGCAACGATGCGGAGAAAGTGTAAATGATTTCATTGCCCGCATTCATCAAGGTACACCGGAATGCCGGTACAATACCATTCCCTCAAGTCGGTTTGAAGAAGTCATGAAAATCCAGTGCCTAATTGGTGGAGTTACAGATGATGGTGCGAGGGAAAAATTATTGTCCCAGGAGGAAGAAACCCTTTCCTGGGAAATGGCGTGTAACCTTGTACGTCAAAGGGAAAACCTAAAATCCCAACTATCCACCTTCAACCCTCCTCAGCCTGTGGAATGTGTAAACAAACTGTCACCATGATTATCCTCTGAAAACAGGGTACGGAAGTTCGTCTGCTACCGATGCGGGGATCAGCACACTTCTCCCACCCGGTGTCCTCATACTCGCACAAAGTGCAGAAATTGCGGAAAACTTGGCCACCTGGCACGTGTTTGCCGTTCCCCACGGTCACAAGTCTCGATCAAATCATTGAACTCCGACGACGGTGAGTACCCAGATTCCCAGCTAAATTTTATGAACCATATAATTTCAAACTGCTCAGTTATGACGAAAGTGTCTCCATATAGGATCACGCTTCATGTTAATAATGAACCTGTTTTATTTGAATTGGATACTGGTTCCGCGGTGACATTGATTAGTAAAAACGCGCTCTCATCGTTACCCGACTTGGAACTGACTGATACCGTTTTTAGAACCTATACAGGAGAAGTGATTGATTTAGTTGGGAAGTGTCAGGTGCGAGTGCAGCATCAGGGTAGATCACACAGTTTGGTACTTCATGTCGTGTCTCAGGCTGCAGTCAATTTGCTTAGTCGCGATTGGATGAAAATGTTACCACAGGTACTAAATACTATCCACTCCGTGGGGGAGGATACCTTTGAATCGGTCCTTAAACGTAATCCAGAAGTGTTTGACGAGCAGCAATTGGGCAGACTCAGTAATTTTAAAGCAAAAATCCATATGTCAGACTCAAGTACACCAAAGTTCTTTAAGGCCAGAACACTGCCCTATTCCTTACGACCTAGAGTAGAAGACGAGCTGAAAAGGCTTCAAAGAGAAGGTATAATTGTATCAGTCCAACAAGCTGAATGGGCGGCCCCGATAGTGCCTGTACTTAAGCCCGACGGT
This sequence comes from Dicrocoelium dendriticum, assembly GCA_944474145.2. Classification (NCBI taxonomy): domain Eukaryota; kingdom Metazoa; phylum Platyhelminthes; class Trematoda; order Plagiorchiida; family Dicrocoeliidae; genus Dicrocoelium; species Dicrocoelium dendriticum. The sequence continues at coordinate 202,077,596 of OX104064.1, read as the reverse complement.
AACGTACGAATCTGTGGTGATTATAAGCTTGCAGTAAATCGAGGTGCCATCATAGACCGTTATCCATTACCGAAAATTGAGGATTTGTGTGCCAACTTGTCTGGAGGAGTCATGTTCACAAAATTAGATTTGAGTTACGCCTATTCGCAGGTAGAGTTGGATGAGACCTCCCGACGTCTTACGACGATCAGTACACATTTGGGGCTATTCGAATACACTAGACTGCCTTTCGGGATGAACTCAGCGCCGGCGATCTTCCAAAGGATAATTGACAATATCGTGCGTGACATACCGAACACTTGCGCATATCTCGATGATATCCTTATCACGGGTCGCACAGAAAAGGAGCACTTGTACACGTTGAACCGGGTGTTGCATAAACTCTCTGAACACGGTTTGCGTTTGAAACGCTACAACTGTGCTTTCCTAGTTGATTCAGTTGACTACCTCGGTTATAGACTGGACAAGCATGGTTTACACGCGCGGAAAGATAAATTACAACCCATTATTTCTGCACCCTCACCTCGTAACGGAGCCCAGTTACGCTCGCTCGTTGGAATGCTTTCACATTATCGTCGGTTCCTACCTAATCTTGCTTCTGTTCTAGCACCACTTCACAATTTGCTGAAAAAAGATTCTAAGTGGGCATGGGGCGAGGAAGAGCAACAAGCATTTGACAGAGCAAAAGGTCTCCTTGCTTCTTCACCAGTCTTGGTACATTACGACCCCAACAAACCCCTCATCCTACAGTGTGATGCTTCACCTTTTGGAGTCGGGGCAGTGCTGGGACATAAAGTCCATGACGGAACAGTTCGCCCTATTGCTTTCGCGTCCCGCACATTACAACCTGCTGAGAAAAATTACGCACAATTAGACAAGGAAGCACTGGCCGTAGTATTCGGAGTAAAGCGGTTCCATCAGTACTTGTGGGGCAACCAGTTTGAGATACAGACTGACCATAAACCACTGTTACCACTTCTCGGTAAGGAACGAGGCATAGAACAACTTAACGCACCCCGAATGGTACACTGGTCCCTCCTACTTTCTGCTTACAATTATCAAATCGGATCCATTGCCGGTCCTCACAATAATGTCGCTGATGCGCTCAGTAGATTGCCACAGATTGACCAACAGGGGGAAAGAAGTGACGCTCCCTACGAGTTTGTTCAACTTTTGCAACACCTGAATACTACACCCATATCTGGCGACATGGTTAGGAAAGCTACAGACAGAGATCCCGTTCTATCGACTGTGAAACGTATGCTGCTGCGTGGCTGGGGTTCGCGAGCCCCTGGTGATCTGCGTCCGTTTTTCAATCGTAGATTTGAGCTGAGCCTGCATGAAGGATGTATCCTACGTGGATCTCGCATTGTTATTCCATTGACTCTCAGGTCAGCTGTACTGAAAGAATTACATGATGCACATCCAGGTATTGTCCGCATGAAAGCCCTCGCCAGATCCTACTGCTGGTGGCCAGCGATTGACCGAGACATCGAAGCACTTTTGAGTACTTGTAACACATGCCAAAAATATCAGAGATAATCCAACAGGCCCAATTCACCCTTGGCAGTTGCCCGACAGCCCATGGGAACGTGTCCACGCTGATTATTTTGTCCCGATCGAAGGAAAAATGTTGCTACTTTTGGTAGATGCGTACTCCAAATGGATTGACGTGCATGTTGTTGCAAACGCTACTGCAGAAGCTACAATCGATGGCGTACGCTCTAGTCTATCTACACATGGCATACCGAAAACATTAGTCACTGACAACGGTCTGCAATTTACGAGTGCAGCGTTCAAAGAATACCTGCAGAGCAACGGTGTTCATCACATGACTTCCGCACCGTACCATCCAGCGTCAAACGGTTTAGCTGAAAGAGCGGTCCAAACCGTGAAAGCTGGTCTTCCAAAGCAGCGTAATGGCTCGTTACGAACCAAACTTGACCGATTCTTGTTCGCATATCGGATTACACCGCTAGAGTCTATCGGAAAGAGCCCTGGGGAGGCAATGTTTGGGCGTCGACTACGTACGAGGCTAGACCTACTTTTTCCAGACCCTCGTCAGACCAGGCGTTGCCAGCAACAACGTATGCATGAAAGTGGACGCGCACCAGTTAAGCCCCAGAAGTCAATAGTGGAACGTGATGTTTACACGAAACTGCCACAAGAGCAGTTATGGCAGCCTGGCACCGTGCTTACGAGCTCAGAAACGGAGGCCGAAATACAACTAGAGAGTGGAGAGACAGTACGCAGGCACAATGATTTCATCCGACCCCGCATCCCAGTCACACCGTACCCTGGAGAAGAGAAAGTGGTTCCAGAAGATCTGGAGGAGACAAACAAAAACCAAACGGAAGAAATCGATCAGCCGATTGCTATTCGGAAACCGCACCGCTCACCTAAGCCGATAGAACGTTACATTTCACAACTGTGATTCCATCTGTCACGTGGGGGGATGTTACATGTGTGTCGTCTGCTAAACCGATGAGCAAAACACAGACACATACAGATCGATTGACCGATAGCTGATTCGTCCACTCTTTTTCCTTGGGCTGATTGGTTCCTTTTCGACTTATTCATCTGGTGTAACCTACAAGCTACCATTACAGTTTTTGACACGTCCCATCCGGTGTGTTCTTATTCACTTCTTGCGCGGACTAAGGGTCCAGGCGCGATCCAGCAATACTCGAGTAATACGTATCAACAACCTTTACGGCTGTTGCCTGCTCTACAATCTTTGTCAGCCTATCATACTTCTGCGCCAACACAGTTATATATCTGACAAGTGGAAGAGACGCACACGCTGCAAAACCAGAGAGAATCGGTCGTACTATTAAACTTTTTTAACTGGCTGAGACTACAGCGAGCACATCGAGAATGGAAGTATTTTCGGCAGTTTCTGCATTATATTCCAAACCGCACAAGTTTTACACAGCTGTCTACGCCACAACTAACGTTCATTTCGGAGGTTTTGGGCTTAGCTGTCCGTGGGAGAGCAGTACGTGCCATTGTGACTGTCAGATCTGCGGATGTCGTTTGTTGCAACGTCTACACTGATATGTTGAATCCAAACGCTGTTGGTCAAGCTGAGGGTCTGTATGACACAGGTTAGGTTGCTGTAGAACAAATCCAAGATGGTGGACACAGACGGTAGTTGGGCCAATCAGCAAATGGGGGTGACTATTCCGCGCTTCCACAATGATGGGACCTGCATCTCATCGAGAGGGCGTTGAAAAAACTGACATAATGGTTCGGCCAAACTCGTCGCAGCTACTATCGATGACTTGGGGCTTGTGCTATCCGGATCAGGCGAACTGTGATAGCATAGTGACACCAGTCGTTTCAACACATCCGCGGCTGTGAAAGAGAGGTGGATAAATCCTGGCGAATGTTATAAGACGGCGATACATTCTGGAAACTACAAGCGAACTGATGTCTAAGGGCATTAGATGCTCCTTGGGCCTTTCATGCTTGCCTACAGACGATGTTTAGAGGATGGATGCCACGCTGTACTTTGCGAAGTTTAACATGCCTGTAAAGTAGCTTCAGATTGCAGCTGAATTTCTTCACCAAATCTTGTTTGTGTTTCACTTTACCTTCGCGGGCAAGTTTGACACAGTGGTTTCGCTCAGTCATGTAAGCATGCCAGTTTCCGTCGCGCATGCTTTTCAAACTGAATCTCTCAAGGCTATTCGTTTCCGAGTCCTGCTTCTCAGAAAGCACTTTACTTTTCGGAGCGAAACGTCTTAATCTCTGATGCGTTTGTTACTAAAGTGTTGAACAGATTGACGAATTGCCACAAGCGACATCAAGGGGTTGTTCTGCTAGAAACGACCAATCAATGCTCCTAATGAAGTCGGTTAAAATATTTTGGTGTATTATTATGCGGACCTATTCGATTTCCATATTGGACTGTTCGGCTTAGCAGATGTAGCGGAACAGCGGTGTGGCATGATCACTGCGCCTCAAACGGCTACCCAATGTCATCGTGTCGTATATATGCTGCGGAAACTTGTGTGTGGGGCGGCTCATAATTTGGTGGGCACTAAAATGTGGGCAAGTTTCGTAAATGTACCTGTTATTCTTCCACCGTAAACCAGTGGAAACCGAACCTCTCTTCATTTGCTAATATTAAAAAAACAATTCTGTCTAGGGAATGCTGAAATGATAGCTTGGAGATGTCGAGGCAATGGCTTCAAGTAGCGTCTTGCAGAACCATCTGATTAATGTCCAAAGAACACGTTCCGGTGCACTAATATTGATAGACCAACTGGTCCGATAACAAAAATGGGTTATTGGCTCGCTGGTACCAAACTATGAGTAAGAGTTAAACGGAGAGGGTTGGGCTCACAGATAATTGACTCGAGATTCTACCCACACCAAAGATGCACAGTGGACTGAGTTAATGAAGTAAGTGGAATACCCCGATAAATGTCGTCAGCATTAGGAATTCCATGATTTACATTGCAGCGAAGATGGACCTTGAGGGACAGTTTATTGGCACAGAGCGCTGAAAAAGCAGCCAATTCACTAGGGATGCAGTATGCCACGACCATCCGAGGTCCGCCATTGTTTAAGCAAGCACTAATATCGATTTTACTGCCGTAGCTATGTTGAAGCAACTGCTCTCACTACGCACATACAGGTATCTCGGTATCGATAACATGCAAGCGACTGCGCTGAACGTAGCAGCAATAATGCTGGCCGAGCCACTTTCACATTTCTTCCAAAACTGCCTGGATAGATACATTTTGCCTACCATGTGGAAACATGGTCTAATCATGCCAATTTTAAACAGGGGTAATCAATCGGAACCCGCAAATTTTCGCCCAGTGTTCCTCCTCACTGTGCACTCAAAGGAGACGGTGATAATCAACGTTGTGGCTTTAGTTGATCATCTAGATCAGCACAACACCACTGTAGGATACTCCATGCCCTGTGTTCAACTCCGCCATCCGCCTTGGTACCTTCAGAGACAGCGTGCTTGGCCAGCTCACCCGGAAGTAGAAGGCGGACGGCTGTCTGCACCTCTCTGCTGGTGATCGTCGTCCGCTTATTGTAGTGAGCCAAGCGGCTAGACTCGCCCGCGATGCGCTCGAAAATGTCGTTCACGAACGAGTTCATTATGGACATCGCCTTCGACGAAATCCCAGTATCGGGGTGGACCTGACGGAGCACTTTGTAGATGTAAATGGCGTAGCTCTCCTTCCTCCTACGCCTCTTCTTCTTGTCTACCTTCGCAACCTTCACCTTGGACGCCTTCTTCGCGGCCTTACCGGAGACGACCTTCGGAGCCATGGAGGAGCAGAGTAACGCAGACAGTACTTGAACTGCACAGTTCCCGCCCACACCGTTCATGAACTACCAACACACTAATTGCACGCAGTAGTCGGACGGAAGCGACCGACAAAGGGAGAGAGGCGGACGTCATTTACTTCGACCGACTGCACCACTACGTTCGGTTTCAAAGGCTTGAAAGCAATGGAGTTAGAGATCCTGTCCTTGGGTGGATCAGAAATTTCCTGCAGAAAAGGCAACTGCAGCTTAGAGTTCGAAGTGCACTATTTGATCCAATTCAGTCCGAATGCGGCGTTCCACAATGATCAGTCCTGGGACCAAGACTATTTCTTGTGTTCATTAACTAGCTTACGCGTTTGATTGCCTCGGATTCCTTGTTCGCTGACTATGTTCAGATGTGGCGGGCGATCGTCCATAAAGGAGATTACAATGCCGTTCAACGAGACCTGGATAGGGCGTATGAATGGTCCTTTCCCAATCTGCTCCAGTTTAATTCATCTAAGTGTGAAATGGTCCACCATCGTCACCAGCCACACCTCATATGCACACTTGGAGGCTATAAACTGCGCGTAGTCACTCAGGATTTTAAACTTGGGTTATTAATCCAGGCTGATCTGGGCTGCTGAGAACAATCTGAGAAGGCATCAAAGACTGAATACTAACACGTTGGCATGCTGCGGAGGACATTCAGACGGTTTGAGCAGTCTGTCTGCCAACAGTTGCTTAACACATACAGGCGGCCTGATGTAGAGTATGCAGCCCAGGGCTCGCAGCCCTGGCACAAGCAAGATCTCACAGCAAGTCAAACGGTTATTCCACCTTCCATATCAACTAGGGCTAAAGATTCTAAAAGTTTACAGCGGCCGCTATCGGCGCATACGTGGCGACTCAATAATGGACTAGCACTTTTTGAGGAACCCCAACGACCTCTGCTGCCACTTACTACAACTCAGTCACAACCTGCAGCTGAGGGGCCCCTAGCTCAGATTGGCTACTCAACACAGTCGGCCAAAATTTGGACAAACTTAAGTTTTCTGCCTCCAATTTATCTGTGTTTAACAGTTTAAAACGTGTGTTTATAAAAGGAATAAGGTCTCCTGAGTAAGCTTGCTAAATCGTAGCTACTTCAAGCATCATATACCTGGGACCTGATCTTGGTAACGGGAACTTGTTTGCAGTCAGAAATTACTACCTTCGAAGTCGCGATACAGGGTACGGCCCTTGCACGAAACAATCACCCCAGCAAGAGAGGTGGGGCAAATTTGTACTATCGCAGTGATCTGCAGTGCGTATCGGTAGACGATCCGGAAACGCTGACCATAGACTCACTCTGGTGCAGTCTGCGGCTGAAACGCAACGACAGTAACGTTGTGGAAATTAATCATTGTCCCCAGATGTTCATCTCAGACATGGATTCCCGCCTAACCTTAGTGGCTGTGAGGGTCTTGCGATGACGATACAGCCATGTTCGCATCTCAGGTGACTTCAAGGTTGACGAGCTGAAAGTTCCGCAATCTCACCAGGGTACAATTCAAGGCCGATCTGTAAGAGTTAAGCGCAAGCTTTCAGCTTCCAGTCATCAGTGTTATCCCAAGCGATTTAGAGCGGGATGTAAAAATCTGTGCTTCCTTTAATGCTCACGAACAAAGAGCTCATGATCGATTGACCAACAACAGAGAGTCATCTATGGCTGAGGGATCACGCAAAAATACTTTGCGGCTACGTGTGATATTCAGAGTACCCACAGCAACAAATTGATTTGTTTCGTACGACCACAAACTATAACATACTAAAAACTCTTTGAAGAAGCCATCTGGGAGTTTTCGGATGACTATCTCATCGATCGTGGTTGGAGTGAGTATGCTGACAAGTTCAGTGATGTGGTCACATCTGCATGAGAAAACAGATCTCCTCGTTCCGCACTAGCTCAATCATGCATTCGGTGCGGAACCTAAAAACACATGACAGTAAGAGATGCTGCGTGGCATGTGTACAGAGCAAACCCTAGCCCTGACAACTGGAGCAACTATGTGGTGCAGCATATTCACATTTAGTACACCAAAAATCCTAGCAGCAAAGTTGTGTTCTAGCAGAAAGCTTCTGTACAACTATGTGAACAGACTTCGGAAAGTGAATCCTGGTGTCCCCTCAATCATCTCAGCAAACGGATGTGCTCAAACAACCGAGGATGCAGCAAGCGCTCCGTCGTGTAGCCCTCCGGAAAGCAAGAAGACTGGGCCGCGATCACGAAGTCATTAATTAAGATTACGCTCGAATATTTATAGAGTATATGGTTGGCGGCATCCGGTTTCGGATTTGCCTGTCACTGTGGCCAGCCACGGGACGCCTGCGCCTACAGAGGGATCATGGGTGGCTTGCGCTGCACCACCCACAGCTCCAACAACACACCCCATATCCAGTGTAAACCCGAAGGAATAAGACCGGGAGGCATGCGGATGGGAACCACGTTTCATCAACGGAGCCGGCCCACACTCCTTCACAGGCAAATACAAGCACACTGTATTTGGGAATCAAGCGCACACAAGGCGGTGGCTAGACCGTAGTCCGCTCCACACTGAGTGCATGGAACCACTCTTTGATCCTAACACGGCCACAAGGACTGTGCACCCCGTCCCCTCCAGCAACGACAAACTGTCTCCTGGAGCCAGTATGGACGAGGTAGCGGGTAATAGACAGGTAGGCACCTTGTCAACATGCACATCAAGCGCAGCCACACCGGGGATATCGGATCTTTTCCGGTTAAGCCCTGCCACTACTACAAAAAGAGCACGCGCAAAAAGTTAAGCCCCGCCACTAAGGCAAAAATGCTACACCTGAAAAGCCAAGCCCCACTGATAGTGCAAAAACGGCACGCGTGAAAAGTGGAGCCCCGCCACTGTTTGCCAGCTCCAGTGTACGTAATGCATGTGAACGTGCCCCATAAAAACACTCCTTATCCGCTTCTAAGGTCATTTTTGTCCAAAAAGTTTCAATTTTCGCACGTAAAACCTGACATGAACTTTCTGACGCTTTTGGCGGTCGTTCATGACAAGGAAACAGCAATACGTTTTTTGCAAAGCCATGGAGTGATTCATCATCAACGTTTATGCAGACGAGGACACCAAATGACACTTTCAACTGTTTCTGACAGGTGGAGATGTGATGCCCGACAGTGTCGGCAAGAAATCGGTCTTCGAAAGGGAGCTTGGCTGGAGCGGTCCAGGATGGATTTCAGGACAATAATCCTATTCATTTATTACTGGTCCAAAAATCTGACAACAATCAAATTCTGCTCAGAGGAGTTATCTATTGGCCACGCGACCGCTGCCGACTGGAAGAACTTTCTGCGTGAAATTTGCGCCTGGCAGCTTTTGCAGACTCCAACGATTGTCGACGGCCCAGATCTACATGTCGAGATCGATGAAACCGTAATATCACGTCGTAAAAACCATGCAGGGCGAGTCCTTCCCCAACAGTGGATTTTCGGAGGGATTTACCGGGAGACTAAAGAAGTGTTCTTGTATGCAGTACCAGATCGAACTGCCGCCACTCTGCTGGACACAATCCAGGCCTGCATCGCTCCCGGCTCAATTATCGTTCCCGATATGTGGACATCATACCAAGGCATTGAATCGATGATTGGCATGAGTTATACTCATCAAACGGTTAATCATACCGAAAACTTTGTGGATCCAACGACTGGAGCTCACACACAAACCATGGAATCTCTCTGGCACATTTACAAGATGCAGAATAAGCGCCAATGCGGCACACACCGATCTTTAGTGGACAGCTACCTGTGTGAGTTCGGTTGGAGGCAAAGACACCGAAAAATGGACCTTTTCATGCAAATTATTAATGATTTGTCTCAATTTCACCCTCTTCAGTAGAGAGTAAAAGTTCAAGTTCCATATCCTCCCTTTTCATAGCAAATAACAGCCAATCACTTGAGAGAGAGATCCAAAAAAACGACTCGATTAATGTATAAGGAAACGGTGACATAAATTTTAAGTTAATGAGCATATGAAATAAGTTGTTTACAGACGAATCCAAGATAAGTTCACGAGGTCAGAAAGTATACCTTACGGAAATGCCACGAACACGAAAATGTTATGGAAATGGAATACAAGTGGCTTAAGCGAGGTGTGCAAGTTAATGGAATAGAGTACAGGTAGACATTTATATGAGAAAGAAAGGCATTAGGACAAAACTGAAAACTCACCACCTGAAATAAAGAGACTTAGCACGCAAGCACGCGGCTAGTAAATCGAATGCAGCGTACCTACAAACGCTGCGCCGGTTCTGCCTACGTTCTCTGCAGGACCCGTCGTCGCTTCGGTAGTGGTCCCGAGTGGCCTCGCACATGGCTCACTAAGCCTGCCTGACTCAGGCACTCGCGACCGCATGTGCTACGGCACCATGCACTCGATGTCGATGGAGAATAACCCATCGGTGCTTGCCGCTTCCGCACTTGCCGCTTCTTCTCTGCATGCATAAGGTCTTTCTCCTGCACCTCGGCAACTGCCTTCGTGATCAGATCGCGCCATACACGCCGATCAACCGCCTTCGATTCCCATGATCTGCAATCAAAATTAGAACGTGAGAGGCTCACTTTGATCATGTCCTGGTAACGTAATTTTGGTTTCCCCCACATGCTGCTTCCCAATACTCAGCTGACCATATAATAGCTGCTTCGGTATCCGCGTCGAATGCACATAGCTCACATGACCGATCCACCTCAGGTGTCGCAGTAAAAGTATGCAGTCCACTGCATACATTCCACTTCGGCGCAACACTTCCGTATCTACAACTCTGTCGCCCCATCCGATGCGCAAAACCCGTCGCAAACACTGTGGTGGAACCGCTCGAGATATCGCACATCCCGCCGGTACATCGTCCACGTTTCAATGTCGTATAGAAGAACGGACAGCACCATGGATTTGTACACCATCAGCTTCGTGCCAATGGTAAGCTGATGGTTGTTCCACACTCGGTACTCAAGCTTCCCGAATGCCGCTGCTGCCTTCGAGACGCGGATACGCAGCTCCCTGTGTAGCCGCTGGTCAGTCGACATCACACTCGCAAGCTAGCAGAAGCGGGAGGTGGTTTCCAATACTTCAGCACCAATGCTGACTCGCGGTAATATTGAAGATTGCACCACCGTTGAAGGCTGGAAGAGACAGACAGTTTTGCTTGTCTTGATGGTGAGCCCGAATTTGGCCGCTGTCGAAGCCAGAGCACTAGTTATGTGCTGCAACTCATCCGTGCTGTGTGAAAACAACGCACAGTCGTCAGCAAACAGCAACATACAGATAGTTGTCTCACAGACTAGAGTTCTCGCATCGAAACAACGGATGTTCAGCAGCCCAGCATCAATACGGTGCTCCACACGAACACCGTAAGCACAAGCCGCATCAAAAGCACATCATTGCATGAAGATATACATTAAACAGAGCAGGAGCTAAGACACAGCTTTGCTTCACACCAGAGACAACTGCAAAATCATCCGAGGTCTCTCCACTCAGCTGCACCCTCGCTCGCATACCACTGTACAGACATTTAATTAAACTTACAAACTTACGCGAGCAACCAAACTTACCCAACACCAACCAATGCCTCGCGGTTCACCGTATCAAATGCCTTGGTGAAATCAACAAAAAGCGAGTACAATGCTGGTATAGAGTATATACACTATTTACAACAGTCAGTCTCAATGGCTTATCCCTGTTATTTGCTTTGTGTCGCTGGCTCCCTTTCCATTGGTGTATGCTTGCTCGCGACATTCACTCTTTCTAAATCACCTTGGCTTTCGTAGTCGATGTACGATTGACGGGATTGGGTCCGCGAACTTTCTCCCTTGGTCCAATGCCACAAGCCTTGGGTCAAGGGTGCAGGAGTATGCGCTCTTTCGTCTGCTGGCGCCTGATTGGTCACTTGCACGTTTACTGGATAGTTGCATGGTGGTCGCGATTACGGGCCAAATATTTCCTGATTGGCTGACCAATCTGCTTCCGATAACATGCTCACTCCTTATCGGTCTGGCCTGTGACGTTCGATCCGCATTATAGCGTTGCCAATCACCAGCATTTCCAGCCCCCATCACACGCTCTACGGCTCCAATATTACAACGCGCCAACAGCATGTGTCACATACTAGCCTCATTCCCCAGGCGCCAGTAGTTAAACACGTCGCTTTTAACTCAGCGACTGTTTTGAGGAAGCTGCTATCCTGGTGCTCCCGTAGGGCGCCCTTGGTTTCCCTGGAGTTTAAAATGCACCCAAAAGCCCTGCAGATGATATCTGCGAAGATATCCGACCTAATACCCTAATTATTTCAACGATGATTGGACGAATAGCAGGTTCCTAACGTGTGGAAGCAGGATCTCTTTATCCTGATATGCAAGGGTTGTAGCCGTTTAGAACCCGTCAACTAATATTTCCCAATGATTCCCATACCAGTGCTCTCAAAGGTGATGGAGTCGATCATAACTGAGACATTAATAGGCTATTTAGCAAGATCCACCACCATAGCACCGGAGCAACACGGCTTCCGTCTACATCGGTCATGTACCTGTAGCGAGAGTGGCCGGCTCGCGCTAACAGATGAAGTGTTCGCGATAGACTATTAGCCAGTACCGCTCCAAGTGATTGAAAAGAAGGCACGAAAGTGTATTGCGGTACACAGTGTTCCTGTGTATTGGCTAAAAATATGACACCGAACGAAGCAAAGTATCTGAGGAAGGATGTGAGAGACCACGCTACTGAGCGGTGTGTTGAACACAACCGTGGCGCCGTGTGTATTGGGTCAGACAAGCCAATGCAACATACATATCAGCGTTCTGAAAACAACCGCTTAGTGTACAATGAGATAGTAATTTTATTTATTATTTTACACAACATACTCAGGTAAGCCGGGGGAATCGTCAGACTGCTACATCACCCAACCTACCGATTGAGCGTGGAAGTTGGACAGAAACAGCTGATAGTGGGACCGGAAGCGATGCCATCTATCTCGACCCTCCTGAAGCCTTCGACAGGTTGAATCTCCGCATCCTTCTCCAAATGTTGCATGTATGCTGAATTAGAAACCTCGACATTTGATGGATGGGGAATTTCCTTCTTCAACGGTGGCTACACGTTCGGGTTCTGGGCTCATTAGCTGATCTTATTGACGTGGAATGATAAGCGTTGGGGCCACGCTTATTTTTCCTCATCATTAGCGATCTCGCGTGTGTCAGTGAATAGAATTTATTGCTTTTCGCCTGTGACATCAAGATATGGAGGAGGATCGGTAATCGGGAACGAGAACTTTACCGTGCTTTGGAATTTGCAAAGATAGATCTATTCGTTCAACGAAGTGTAAAAGTTTACATTTACGCCACAAGCCCACTAACACATGTTAGTTTGGAGACCACATCTTGATGACCGCCTCACAAGAAGCCACCTTGGGGTGCTAATGCAAGACTACCTGGGCTGCTCGGAGTAGCAGAATTGTGGTGATTGTTTGCCGTTTCGTTGTAATACACAGGTAACCACCGTTTTCGCTGGTGTCCTCGATACCAGCAATGCTTCACAGGCAGAGATGATCTAAGGCTTGAAGGTATCTCAGACTCACAGACCGAATGGGCCATGGAGTAAAAAGGCCCTCACCGTAGCCTTGTACACACGGCTTTTTAAACCGAAGTAAGCCCTTTCTGACGCCTCAGATATCACAGATTCACGAAGGTATATCTAGCTTTTGCAATACATGAAGTGACTTCGGACTAAGGGATACATTTCAGATGACATGTTTGACTGTCTTAAGCTGAGTGGCACAAATATTCCAAGGTTTTATGGGTACAAAATATTCATAAAGCCAACATTCCACTTCGCCCTATTTTGTCGATGGTCAACACACCCAACCATGCGATTGCTCAGTGGCTTATAGTGATTCTTGAACCGGTGCGAAAACAACTTACAACTTACAGTTTGCGTGACGGCTCCCAGTTCGTCGAAAGCATCACGGATACCAAAATTAATGAGGTAATGATCTTTGATGTTATCTCCTTTTTCCCCAACGTCCCACTGATTGAGACAATAGATTACGTCTACGACGATATAAGTAATTCAGCAATAAACATGAGCTGCACCTAGAATGTGCGGTTTCTGTGCTATACTATCGGTGGAAAAGCGGCGGGGCCATGGGATCACCCATCTGTCCGCTGCTGGCAGATATATTCATAGCAAAGTTGGAGAGAACCAAAATACAGGCAGAGACAGTTATTTTTGACCATTAACATCGCTACATGGACGATATATTTGTCATGGAGGACAAACACGCCAAGCTGGACAAAATTATTGATCCTTTTAACCGCGCCCATGCAAAACTGCGGTTCAGTTAGGAAAAACGACAACCGACTGCCGTAGCTTGGTGTCTTGTTAACTGCAGATCTACAGAAAAGTAACGTGGAATGAGCAACGTATGAACCTGCACAGTTTCGTTTCTTTTAGATATAAGCGCACGTCGAATATGTTCGGAAGACACTTTTGAACCTGAACTGGTGTTCATACAATACAATGAATCTTTCCTCAAACAATTTCTTGATGCTGTGGCCATCGCAGAGGATAATCAACGGTGCCCTATCTGCTGCATCGAGCAGGGTGGTTAGGGGTTTGGATGCTACTGCTCAAGCCTTCCCGTCTTCTTATTCCCCCTCTTACGCTTTTTCACTCTTACCGTCCCGTTCCAACTTCACTTATATCCCTCAGTTTTCAACCCCCCGATTCTTGGCCCTCCCCCAACATGCTTTGCTAGGCATTTATCTTCTAATTTCAACTCACATGTGAACGCGGAGCGTCACTCCTCTCCTGTCGACAAACCCATGTCCAACCAAGCGGTCCATTCCAGTTCATCGGCTTCCATTTGGAGCCCTCGATCCTCTTTCAGATTGGCATGCCTCAATGTACGCACATTACTACAGATCGGTCAACAGGCAGCACTTGCCCGAACATTGGAGACCCTCTCGATCGATATCTGCTGCTTATGAGAGACCCGCCTGCAAGACTCGAGCTCTGTGCTCACTCTGCGATCCCCTTCGGGTGACACAAGCAGTGTTTTCTCATTGCACCTATCCGGTGATGATGCAGCTTCGAGCATCGGCCAAGCTGATGTTGGCATTGCCCTGAGTCCCGGGCTGAAGCTGCTCTGGTTGATTGGATTCCAATCAGTAGCCGGATCTGTTCGGTCCGATTGGCTGGCTCGTTCAAAGCTGTGAAGTCGCGCGGAGCTAATAGGTGTCTATTCATCATCGCTGCCTACGCACCCACAAACTGTAGCGATGATTCAGTAAAGAACGACTTTTACCGCCAACTGACCCAGCTCCTTCGCCATAGAAGAAGCACGGACACTGTTGTGCTGGCTGGAGATTTGAAAGAGCAAGTTGGAAAGTTGTCCACTGATGAAATGCATTTGGGCGGTCAGCACGGTGTAGGCCCCCGTAATGATAACGGTGAGCGGTTACTTCATTTGTGTGAAGATGCTCGCTTATTTCTTGCGAGCACTAACTTTCGACACAGCACCCTCCGGAGGGTGACTTGGCGCCCACCAGCCTCGAACCAGCCTTGGACGCAGATCGATCACATTGCGATAAGTTACCGATGGAGAGGCTGCGTCCAGAACTGTCGCTCGATTTGGAGCACAGGTGTGGACACCGATCATGCAATTGTATGTGCTGACATGCGGATGCGCTTTGGCGGACGCCCACGACGCTGTGAGCACATTGACACCAGCCAACTGACAAAGCCAGCTGTTCTGAATGCGTATCGAAGTACGCTGACATGCGAGTTGAGTAAGCGATCACTGGGGACAATTGATGGTCACTGGTCACATGTTCACCAGACCCTACTAGCACCAGGCAAATCCTCATGTGGTATGTCTAATAGCCAACATGGTTATTGGGTCTCTTCGCAGTCTCTGGAACTTATCGATGCTCGCCGGCATATCCCGACTGGAAGCGAACACAATGAAACTCGCAAAGAGCTCCGGGCAAGACTCCGTCCTAGCCTGAAGAGAGACCGCGAATCCCGGCGGTCTCATCGTGCATCAGAGATGAAAGTGGCCGCTGCCCTTGGCAACCATCGTAAGTTATTCCGTCTGATACGGGAAACGGGCAGCAGGAGACCTGATGTTAGTGAAACTATACGTGACGAGAGTGGACAGCCTATCCACAATTTGTCAAAACGCTTGGAGCGTTGGGCTGAGCATTTGAAAGGCAATTTAATCGGCTAGAATTGTTCGATTCTTCGCCGGCCAGTGATCGCCCTGCTCCGTGGGCTGTCCCTTTGGATCCACCCTCTCGCTCAGAAGTCGAACGTGAGATCGGACTGTTGAAGTTGAACAAAGCTGCGGGACCAGATGATCTTCCTCCAGCCCTCTTCAAATTCGGAGGCTCTGCTCTTGTTGATGCTTTACATGAATTACTAGTGAAACTGTGGGAGCAGGAGACTGTCCCAACCGACTGGAGCCGCTCCGTTATTGTTCCCATATTCAAAGGAGGCTCGCGTTCGGAATGCGGCAACCATAGAGGAATCAGTCTGATCTCCATCGCCTCCAAATTACTCGCCTCCATAATCCTTCACAGACTGACTGGCGCTCGTGAAAGCCAGATTCGTGAGGAGCAAGCCGGGTTTCGTCGGGGTCGTGGCTGCATCGACCACATCTTCACCTTGCGTCAGTTGTTGGAGCACCGTCACACATATTGGCGGCCCACCGTAGTCGTGTTCCTCGACATCAAAGGTGCCTTCGATTCGGTTGATCGATGTGCCCTTTGGAATTGTCTACTCAGGAAAGGTGTGCCCAAGAAATATGTAAATATTATCCGAGCATTATACGCGCGTAGCACGGGCAGAGTGAGGGCTTACGGCAAGCTGTCGTCGCCCTTTACTATCTCCAGTGGTGTGAGACAAGGATGCCCGCTGTCACCTTTCCTTTTCAACTTCGCTATTGACGAAGTCATGGAGATTGCATTTACAGGACATGACTTGGAAGGTGTGGAGCTACTCCCAGGAGAACGACTTCTCGACTTGGAGTATGCAGATGACATTGCCCTCATCTGTGACAGCTCCCAGACGTGCCAAGCCGCGCTGAACAGATTAGCACTGGCTGTCAGCCGCTTCGGGCTTTGCTTTGCACCATCGAAATGCAAAGCGTTCCTCCAAGATTGGCAGGGATCGCCTCCTGCGCTGACCCTTGGTGGGGATCAGCTAGAAGTCGTTCGGAAATTCAACTACCTGGGAAGTTGTATCAGCGCCCTTGGGATCGAAGACGAGATCACAAACCGTATAGCAAAAGCTCGAAGTGCTTTTGCTAACCTTCGCCACCTATGGCGGCGGCGCGACATTACTCTCGCCCTGAAGGGTAGAGTGTACAATGCAGCGGTACGTTCGACCTTACTGTACGGTTGCGAAACCTGGCCCCTAAGATCGGCGGACATGAAGAGGCTAGTTACGTTCGACCATCGGTGCCTTCGCAGTTTGGCTCACATCTGGTGGGAACACCGCGTGAGTAACGAGCGTGTTCGACGCCTTGTTTACGGCACAGGAAAAGGAACTGAACCGCTCAGCACCGTCATTTCACGCACCAGGCTCCGATGGCTGGGCCACGTGTTGCGCATGCCAGCCCATCGACTTCCACGACGTGCGTTATTTGCTCACCGGGGATGTGGATGGAAGAAGAGGAGGGGTGGCCAAGCGATGACTTGGTCAAGAGGAATGAAGGCCCTCACTTCTGTGCTGGCCTCGGTTGGAGCGTCACGGCTCCCTGGTTGGGGTCCAAAAGACGGTGAACACATTTGGCTGGATACACTTGCTGACATGGCAAGGAGCCGACCTCAGTGGCGTTCCTGCTGTGAGTTTCTTTGTCCCTCCCCATCCCTTTTAGCCTCCCCCTCCACCTACGATCTCATTTCTTAGCGTAAAACATAATAATTTTTTCTTTTTGCCTAGTAGCCGGCTGGTAGCTTACCGGAACGATGCCTATCCGTTGCTGGTAGCTCAGCTGGCATGCAACTGTTGTATTTATTTTCCTTTTCCTTTATGTATTGCGGCACAGTAACTGAGGTGTTTCCCACCTCTAGCTGATGTGTATAATGATGAATGATGGTGTTCATACAGAATGCGTTGCGCGAAAATGGTTATACTGACAGGTTTATATCAAGGAACTTTCAAGATAAACCTAAGCCAGTACAGTGCTAAAGAAGGAGCTATTCATACGGCTACTTTTCAAAGGGGATGTAGCTATTGAGCGGTTAACTAGAAGTCTCTCAGCCGCAATTAAATCGACCTTCACAGCGTCGCGTTTTAATGCGCGTTCACAACCGAGACAAAAATTCGTTCACGAAACTAGGACAAGTTCAATAGTGTCTGATGGGATAAAAAGAATAACTTTACAAGACCCGCAGAACAGAAAATGTACAAGAAAAGCAAAAAGGTTCCGACGTGGAACGTGAATCATCAGTAGTAAAGACAGCGCACTTTATCACACCGTTGTGGAGCGTTTAGCATAATGATGAAAGTCTAAAAGTCACACGAATGTCATGATGTCTGGTGCATTCACCACATGTGTTGGTAGTGCATTCCAGTGGGAACAGATCCTAAGAGAGTAAGAATACCTCCTATAATCCAGGTGGTGATCTCGGCATTGTTTGTAAGGGGCTGGGGTTAACAGTGATGTAAATGGATGCTTGCTTTCAGTTAGTACCCGGTATGTGAGGATGAGATCTCTGCCAATCCGTCGGTGTTCTGAGGAGAAGACACCAAGCAAACGAAGGCGCAGTTCGTAAGTGAAACCAAACAGTCCACTTGTTGCCTTGGCTCTTCATTGGGGCTGCTCCAAGAGGCAAGTATCTCATTTTAACCATGGGCGTCAGGCTTGAACCGCATATGCAACGTGCGGAAGAAGGTATATTTTTTCACAAGTGGTACCAGCCGTCGCTCAAAGATGTTGAGATCTCGTCTAAAAAACCTCAAGTTCAAGTTCGCAAAATTCGCTGCCTTGGGAAGTTGGAGCGAATTTCCAAGACTTTTGAACGATGATACCAAATCGAGTTCATTAGTCCCCTGTTGCAAAACGTGCAGTCTCAGAAGATACGTGTTGATGAAGCTGCTACGCACCGTCAGCAAGTGGCACTTTGCAGGATTCAGCGAGAGCTAGTTTCTTGCTGTCCATTCGTTAATCCGGTCCAGATCATTCTGGAGATAGGCACGGTCGGATGCTGAGCCAATTGCTCTCGATATTTTATCAGGATCTGCAACTATCTGCATCGGGATGAAATGTTTTCTTGGAGATCACTTATGTATAGTAAAAACAGTAGCTGGCAGAGGACGGATCCTTGCGGTACATCACTGGAACATCACACGGATCACCTACCGTGCGGCCGCACTTTAACTCGTCTCTCGCTTTGCCCACTGTGGCCACTCCAATTCTTCCAACACAATATTGTGCGTGCGCTCGTTCGAACCAGTTCGACGAGCTCTACTCAGTGCTTTCCAACTCCTGGATCTAACCTGTGTGGATTATACCCTTGCTCCAGTTCCCAGTTTTCGGCATATTCTTTGTCGAATTCCATTTGTGTAACTACATCAAACCAGTCTTTCGGAAAAGATTTTGGTCTCATTCGGAAGAAGAAGTTGAGGGCTCCCGAACTACGCGGCAACCATCCCTGCAAGTTGCAGCATAACAAAGTTACAGCCTTTTTGCTCCGCTCATCAACTGAGCAGCTCTAGGGACGCTTATCAGCGCTCCACCTGCATCGTCGCTTAAGGCAGGCCGATTAACACACGCTGCCGCTTTGTGTGGGTGTGTGTGTACCACTGCGAGTCGATTGATCGCTGAATCCGACAGTCTGCGCGTTACGACCTCCATCTGCCTCTCCGCACTGACCTTGGTGCGGTTGAACAACCCTCACTTCGTGTGCGTGTTCTGACCTATTCGTGCGTCACCCCTAGCGCAAAGGTGAGCGCTTAGACAGGCCTTGCTGTAAACGATGAAGACGACTATGGTTCAACGTCGCCTATGTTGCGCAGACAACTGCAGTAAAGTGCTTAAGATCAGTATTACCTGTTCTAGCTGCATCAGATCGTACTGTCCGCAATGTGCAGGCAAATCCGTCCAAGAAGTGAGACAGACAAACCAAGTTGCTGACACAATTTGGTTTTGCCCAACATGTCAAGTCATTCCAGTTGTCAACTGTTTATCTTTACTCATGAAAAAATGCGATAGGATGACTGAAATAATCGCGCAATTTGTAAATACTAAGATCGCTCACTCGGAGGTAAATATGGCCACGATAATACCTCACCCGGCCAAAGTAAGCCCTGAGTCTAAACCGAAGAAGAGAGCTAGACGCTCCAACCGCACTGCTGCGTCTGTGACTCTAAATCCACTGGGTCACCTCACTCCCATAAGTGGGCAAACCTCAAACATGCCTGCTTCCACTTCTCCAACCATAGCCGCTTCACTTGGTGATTCAGCCATAACACCGACAGCTAAGAGCCGAAGGAAATCCGGTGTAGATAACAAGCAGGTAACGTACGCATCGATTGCCTCGACAAACACACCGGGAGGGACACACATAGGTCCATCTTCAGTACCGAGCACGCGTGGTGCAAAGCAGCTTTCACCGTCAAATCCAGTGGTGCCCTCTAAACAACCCGATTTGCCGGCAAAAAGTATAAAGCCAAAACTCGATAGACAAAACCACGCTGCGTTAACTCTCGTGTGCACCAATGTTCCCGAATCCAAATCTGGCACAATAAAAGGCAAGTTGCAAGACGATCGCAACCAGTGGAGTTCCATCTGCGAGGCGATTGGCATTCGGGTTGAGCCTTCAATGCTGCAACGCGTAGCGCGTCACCCGACCTCAGTGCACTCTGGTGAACCTCGAATTCTTCGAGTAACACTAAACTCAGCAGATGAGACAGAGGCTGTCCTGCTCTCAGCAGTTCGTCTTCGCAACTCACCGAGCGGAGTGCGCATATTACCTGATCTACCTTGGAAAGATCGCGCAAAAGAAGCAGTTGAGCAACGCGGCATTGCTAATAGGGATAGCAAGAAAACAATATTTGTTCATGGTGTTCCTGAGCTTCTGCATTCTTCTGATCACGATGCACAAACACATGACCGAGAGCAGTGGTGCTACATCCGCGAAGCACTCTCTGTTGACAATGTTATTGCCAAATCCCTGACAAGAGTGCCGTCATCACCTAACTACAAGGGCTGCGGTCCAAGGCTAATGAAAGTAATACTACACTCCGAGGGAATGACACAAGTTCTGTTGGATAGCTGGTTACAGTTTCGAGCTAGGTTGCCAACAGAGATCCGGCTAAAGGCAGCAGGCGAACGACCAAAAGTCGGAAGCAATTCAATGGAACTTGCAAACGCAACAAATTCTTTATTTGCACAGTCCTGTGGAGAGACCGACACAACAGCACCCACGGCACACAAGAGGACCGAGCACAGCACGAGTGAAACGTCTGTTCAGGAACGCTCAATAATGCCATGCAACACGACTGAAATACACAAACCAAAAAACGATTAACGGCCGGCCACTTAACGGCCGGCTTAAAAACTAACACAAACTTAACATCTATCAATGAACTCCTAACAACAAAAGTCCTATCTTGCATGTACACCAATGCCCAAGGCCTTCTAAGCAAGTTGGCGGAACTTAGAGTACTCCATACCTCACAACCGCGGGACCTCGTCATGATTACAGAGACATGGTTAAACCCTGAGATAACCGATTCTGAGATCAATTTACCCGGTATGTCGCTGCTTCGGACCGATAGAACCGGAAGGGGTGGCGGTGTGATTCTTTACTATAATACAAAGCTCCGATGTGAAGTTATCGATCACCCGGAAATCCGAGCTCCTGATTCGCTTTGGTGCCGCCTTTGGTTGCGAAACAAGGACACATGTCTACTAGCCGTGATTTATCGCCCACCAAACTCAACGTCGGAAATGGACTCCAAACTGAACCACGTTTTTCAGTTTGCTTTGAACAAGTCCTACACCCACATTCTTATCGCGGGAGACTTTAACGTGCATGACATAGAAACGCCGGCAACCGACGGTATGCAGTTTAAAGCCTGCTTGCAAGAGCTTATTGCTAGCCACCCTCTTTACAACCACGTAACCTCTCCCACCAGATTTCGAACTGCTAACAAGCCGTCGATACTGGACCTTGTGCTAACCAACGAAGAACTCATGGTTGACGGGATAGTTACAAGCACACCACTGGGTCGTAGTGATCATGTCACTCTACTTTTTGACTATATATGCTATGCGGAGTACCCTGAAAAGGAGGATGATAAAGTGCATACTGTCACACACTACAATGTGTTGTCTAAGCTTGTTAAGGATACATCTTGGACTTTCTTAACCGAATGCCCCCCAGATGTTGCCTGGGAAACATTTACAAGGACGTTTAGCACACTGGTAGCGCACGCATCAGAACAGAAGTCCTTCCAACCCCAAAACAAGCGTAAGTCATTTCTGAGGAGCAGAACACGTAAATGTATGGCCCGGAGGGATTTAGCATGGCGAGATCACCAGGACTGCCCGAATGCCGAAACCTGGACTGCATACGTGACGCATCGTAATTTCTGTGTGAAACTGATCCGCGAAGACAAGGTCATGCATCAGCAGAAGTTAATGAAGCGATTCTGCACTAACCGCAAACTCCTGTACAGGCACGTTAACGGCCTTCGAAAGGTAAAGCGAGGGGTTCCAGCGCTAGTCACGGCTGATGGGTGCACGCGATCAGCAAAGGAAGCAGCTGATGTCCTACGGTTTCATTACTCCCAAACTTTCCAGCAGGTAACGAGCACAAACACTCTCCTCATTTCTAATACTCCACCATCTGGTTTAGAAAACATCACCTTCACTGCGGAAGCTGTGTTGAAGAAGTTGCTATCCTTGCGTATCCACAGTTCTCCCGGAGCTGACAACATCCGACCAAAAGCTCTGCAGGCGGTAGCTAGTGATCTAGCAGAACCACTGGCAGTTTTCTATCAGCAATGTCTAGAAGCGAACCGTATTCCACCAGTATGGAAGCGAGGGGTCATCACTCCTATCCATAAAGGAGGTAGCCGCACTGATCCTGCCAACTACCGTCCAATAACACTACTTCCCGTACTATCCAAAGTGATGGAATCAATCATCGCAGACGCGCTGATGCAATACCTGGAAAGCCACGGTTTAATAGCCCCAGAGCAACATGGCTTTCGTCAAAAGCATTCGTGTAATACCAACCTATTAATTGCACGTAATAGCTGGACTGAAGCTGTTGATGATGGAGTAGGAGTCGATGTCATCTACCTGGACTTTTCAAAAGCGTTTGATCGCTTAGACCATCGCATTCTTCTCCAGAAGCTTCGGAATTACGGCATTGGCGACCCAATCCTGAGTTGGATTGAGAATTTTCTACAAGAACGGCGGCTAGTGGTGAGAGTCCGAGAATCATTTTCTGATGCAATCGATGTGGCGTGTGGAGTACCACAAGGCTCAGTTCTTGGACCTCGTTTATTCTTGGTGTTCATTAACGATTTGGCGAGATCAATTACTTCCGATTTCCTATTTTTCGCTGATGATATCAAGATATGGCGAAGGATCAGAGGACCGGACGACCATGAACGGCTCCAGTGTGATCTTAACACAGTGTCGAACTGGTCAGTTCAAAACGCCCTACCGTTCAACATAGACAAATGTCGCGTTGTACAATTACGCCATAGACATAACCACACCTATTTGCTTGGGACAAACGGATTGCAGAATAGCTCCCAGGAACGTGATCTTGGTGTGATCGTACAAAGCGACCTCAACTGTTCAAAACAGGCTGAGGTAGCTGCGAAAAGAGGCAACCAGCACGTTGGCATGCTGCGAAGGGCATTCGGGAGATTTGACCCATCAATCTTCACAATGATGCACAATTCCTACGTGCGCCCGCATGTTGAATACGCTATCCAAGCTTGGCAACCTTGGTTGAAGCGCGACCTAGAAGCGATAGAGGCACCACAACGAAGGGCAACAAAGAATGTAAAGGGCCTGCGCCATCACTCTTACCACCGAAGGCTGAAGTTGCTGGGAATTTTCAGCGGACGCTATCGAAGGCTGCGCGGCGATCTCATTTTGGCGTATCAGATATTGAGTGACCCCAACCACGTATGCCGCCATTTGCTGAAACTTAGCCACAACACGCAGCTCAGGGGTAACAGCTTAAAGTTGAAGGAACAATATAGCCGTCTAGAGTGTCGACGGAATTACTTTTCCCTTCGGGTTTGCCAACCCTGGAACGCACTCCCAGACTCAGTTGTATCCTCTCCTACCTTGGATATTTTCAAAAAACGACTAGATGTTGCTCTCAGCTCCCAGCATTTTGTTACCTAAATTACTCTATTGTGGATTACTCCAAGCATGCTTTTCAACAGGATTTATGTATCAAAATGGACCTAAGTGAGCGACCATATTTTACTTTGCTCACTCCTTACATCAACGATCACTGCACCCCAGTGTCTCTCTGAACGTTTACGCTCGATAATTTTTTTTAATTTTACACTAATTTTACTTGTTAAAGTATTCATTTGGTAGACGTTCGATAGATGACCCAGACATATTTTGATTTCATCATATTCACCCCAACCATCCTACGGGACGTGTCAAGCACTTGCTTTTATTCCGTGATAAATCATTGTTCATTGGGAACGTACAGGCTTTCGGAATGTGTCGGCTAATTTTACTTTGATGATTGTCTTGCAGGTAACCTATCAACCAGGTGAACAGAGTACCGTTGAAACCTTAGGCAGTAAGCTTTTGCAGCAGAAGGAAGTGATTGACCCTGTCGAATTCTCTAGAAAAATCTAAGTAAACCACATCTATTGAGACTCCATCAACTGCCCCGGTCCATGTATCCTGAGCAAGTAGCAGATTTGTGAGACAAGATCGTTTCCGTCTTAAAGCATGTTGGACACCGAAATTATTTACAGACTTTCAAAATATCGCGTCAGTTCATTTGCGATTACGGATTGCATCGCTTTTGATAAAATGGTACGTTACAGGTCAGTAATTGGCAGGATCTGATCTCTTACCTCCTTTGTACATCGGAGTGATGATTCCAGGTTTTCACTCAGATGGGTGTATGGGAGCCAAACACGCCGCACGATGTACTGTTATGGTGGGTGTAAGAGTTTTAAGTAAGACAGATCTTGTCGATTCCCGAGCCCTGTTTTCCCGGAGAGACTGCAACTTGTTCACGACAGCTTCTGGGGTAAAGGTGACACCGGATAAGCCGACGACATTTGTTGGGTGTCGATAGAGCAAGGGTTCCATGGTTTTTGTAGCCACCGAGCCAAACTGCAGAAGTAGAGCGTTCGTGATATCCACAGCAGTAGTCGTTAAGTCACTAAGCGTCTTGAGTTGTGGTATTCCAGGTTTAACCTTACTTTTGTCGTTCACATACCTGTATAGCAGTTTGTTGTCACTCGCAAACTTGAGTACCATGGTCTCCAGCCATTCGTACTTGCCTGCTCTAATAAGTGACATGCAGTAGTTTCTGATTGTTTTGTAATTATGCCAGGAGGCATAACACTGGCCTAGCGTATATGACCTCCATATCGCATCTCTTCTGTTGATCCATGCTTCGGATCCAACTGTTGGTCCGGCGCGATATCCGTAATAGTGCAACTTTTGACGCTACTCGTAAGACCCAGTTAACTTTAGCTTTCAACTCATTCCATGCGTTGTTCGCCGAACTGCGAGTCTGTATGCCTAGTCAACGGATGTCACTAAGTTGTGAAGCTTGGAATAGTCAGTAATAGTTCTTCGGATTTCGCGTTCTTTATCAACCATGCTGGCACAACACATATAACCAAATGTTAGGACTGAATGGTCGCTACTGCCTAGTGGAGGATGGCGAGTGACTGACTCGACCATCAACACTTCGTTTGTCAGGAGTAGGCCCGGTAGTGATGGCTTGTTTGAACCGCGGTGTCTGGTTGGTCCATGCACATGGTTATGCAAAACTGCCATGTCCATGAAGTCAAGCAGTTTTTAAATGATGGCCCATTAGGGGACACTGAGACTATTGAATGTACATTGAAACCGCCCATTATAAGACAATGAGAGTACTTTTTTTGAAACTGCATAGTGGAGTGCGTTTGACAGAATGTCATCATTGTCTGTGAAGGAGTTCGGTGGCCTGTACACAACTACTAAGAGGAAAGAATCACGCGTCTTCTTCGTGAGCCACCATCTCAACCTACTAGCTAAAGTCGACAAAATAATGCGTCAAATTAAAAAGGGAATGTTCTGTACTGGCCACACATTTGTAATCGCGATAGTAAATGGCAACACCGCCACCGCGAGGTGGACGAACATTTCGAATGACTGATATCTCACTGAATGCAAAATCACTGGCTCCAGTATGTCATTTGAGAGGCAAGATTCAGTCAATTTCATGATGTCCCAATTTGTTGTTTCATGTCGATGGTGTACTTCTGGTAGCATAGAGTAGAGAACTTGAGCGTAGGTGTGGCAGCATGGCATTTGTTGACGAATTGGGAGCTCGGTTCGCTGTGAGTGGCTGGCACAAATAGTGCCATCTGCTGGCGTTTTCTGAAACATGTGCTTTTACAGTTGACTGGTCTGAGGTAGGAACAACCGATACTGTCTCATCTGCAACTGGGGTCCGTACTGCTTAGAGTAGTGGTCTTAAGCCTATCAATGGACGCTCAAGTGTCGTGTTGTTATACCACGCTTGGATTGCCATTGGTACCATCTCGGGCGTAGCCAAAGTAGCATGTAAAATGTTTTGGCCTACTGCTGTGGTTGTTTGGGGAGGCAAATAGACAGGTGACGACAAAAGTGACGACATCTTTCATGTTATAAAGATTTGTGAGATACCTTTACTCCTCGACGTCATACACTGTTATCGTCATGCTTTTATGTTGGCACACCATGAACCAGTACCACTTTCTTTGTCTCATCTTGATGTGACACGTTCGGGTCAGCTTTCCCCTTCTGTCTTTATACCTATGGCTTGTCAGGAAAATGCGGGCACTGACAGAAGAGTTCACTAGAATGTGGCTTGTTAAGAGAACATCTTCTTGGTCCCGTGTGATGCCAAACCTTTCTCGCAGTAACCGAGATTCCCTAGGTGCGGAGATGATGGATTTCGTGAAAGGCGAGTAAGACTAATTGGGAGAATTTTCAGTCCGAGTGCACAGGTTACTCGGTCCAGCGGTTTTGCTCCTCGGTTGTACTACCTTTTAACGGTTCACTGGTGGGTTCTGGGACGTTTGAACATATCACTGTCAATGCCCTTTGGTTGCGTAGTAACTTTTTGTTCTGTGGTTCCTTGTGAGCGGATATTTGTCGTGTAGGATCATTTGAGTTGACTTGTGGGGAAGACAGGCCAACGCTATAGCAAGACTATTTACGTGCAACGCCATTCGTTGCAATATCTTTAGGAGTAAATTGTATTTGCCCAGCTAAGGATGGAGGTGATCGTGCTGTTTGTGCGTAACCGCATGCTGTGCAGCATTTCGTGAGACTCTGGAAACCGTTCAATGCTGTTCGTCACCAATGGTGTTTGTTTTTCGATGGTCTGGGTAACAAATTTGCCAGAGAGCTTTGTCTTTTAACAGGGCTGGAATTGGGGCTATGTAAGAAATTAATCTGTAACACGAGTTCAGAGATTGTCCATCCCAACACAACGATCAGTTCCTTTTGCTCAGCCGATGTAACAGCCAACATTTCACACATTGTCGTAAGCATTTGAACGATCTTAATTATGTGACCATCTGAACACATCTGAAAGTGTGGAGCAAAGTATTGATGGTGGGTTGTTGAACATCCGTCGTTTCGGAGCGAGAACTCTAGTCTGGGAGACAACTATCCGTATGTTGCTGTTTGCTGACGACTGTGCGTTGTTTGCACACAGCGCGGATAAGTTGCAGCACATGACTAGTGCTCTGGCTTCGACAGCGACCCATCAAGACAAGCAAAACTGTCTGTCTCTTCCAGCCTTCAACGGTGGTGCGATCTTCAATATTACCGCGAGTCAGCCTTGGCGCTGAAGTATGGGAAACTACCTCCCGCTTCTGCTACCTTGGGAGTGTGATGTCAACTGATCGGCAGCTACACAGTGAGCTGAGTATCCGCGTCTCGAAGGCAGCGGTGACATTTGGGAAGCTTGAGTACCGAGTGTGGAACAACCATCAGCTTACCATTGGCACGAAGCTGATGGTGTACAAATCCATGGTACTGTCCGTTCTTCTATACGACAGTGAAACGTAGACGATGTACCGGCGGGATGTGCGATATCTCGAGCGGTTCCATCAACAGTGTTTGCGACGGATTCTGCGCATCGGAGTTGCGGACACGGAGGTGTTTTGCTTCGAGATGGGATGTATGCAGTGGACTGCATACTTTACTGCGACACCTGAGGTGGATCGGTCATGTGAGCTGTATGGATTCGACGCGGATACCGAAACAACTATGATATGATCAGTTAAGTATTGGGAAGCGGCATGGGGGAAAGCAAAATTAAGTCACCAGTACGTGATCAAAGTGAGCTTATCACGTTCTAATTTTGATTGCAGATCATGGGAATCGAAGGCGGTTGATCGGCGTGCATGGCGCGATGTAATCACGAAGGTAGTTGACGAAGAGCGGGAGAAAGATCTTATACATGCGGAGAAGAAGCGGTAAGTGCGGAAGCGGCAAGCACCAATGGGTTGTACTACAACGACATCAAGCGCATGGTGCTGTAGCACATGCGGTCGCGAGTGCCTGAGTCAGGCAGGCCTAGTGAGCCATGTGCGAGGTCACTCGGGACCACCACCGAAAAGATGACGGGTCCTGCAGAGAACGCAGGCAGAACCGGCGCAGCGATTGTAGGTATGCTGCATTCGATTTACTAGCCGCGTGCTTGCGTGCTAAGTCTGTTTATTTCAGGTGGTGGGTTTTCAATTTTGTCCTAATGCTTCCATTTCTCATAATAATCTCTATCTGTACTATCTTCTATAAACTTGCACACGTCGCTGAAGTGAACCGTAATTAATTTCGCGTTTGTGGCACTTACTTAAAATATATTTTCTGACGTCTTGAACTTATCACAGATTCGATCGTAATCAAGTTTTTATACGTCCATTTAGTGAAGAGTTATGTCTCTGCATCTGTATGCATTACCCGGGTGTCGAGATCATTCGTCCAGGGACACTGGATGCAGCAGCAAGCCAACTAGCAGGACCTTTAGCTCAGTTTTCTCCAGTGCTGCTTAGACCAGAACCAAGTTCCCGCCATGTGGAAGCTTGGAATAAAAACCCCGATTCACAAAGGTGGAAGCAGAACTGATCCCTCCAACTACCGCCCAGTATCCCTTCTTCCTATGCTCTCCAACGTCATGGAATCCATAGTTGCCGATGCACTGGTGTGCTATCTGGAAAACTGCAACATCATCACTCCTGAACAGCACGGTTTCCGTAGACAGCGGTCATGTACAACGAATTTACTAATTGCACGCAGTAGTTGGATCGAGGCAGCTGACGCTGGAGAAGGTGCTGATGTGATCTACCTGGATTTTTCCAAGGCTTTCGATCGTCTAGATCATCGGATACTACTATCCAAGCTGCAGCATTACGGAATCGGAGACCCTCTTTTAAGCTGGATCGCCAACTTTCTACTTCAACGGCAATTAGTGGTCAGAGTTCGGAGCTCTTTATCGGACCCCATACAAGTCGAGTGTGGTGTGTCGCAAGGCTCGGTTCTAGGTCCACGTTTGTTTTTGGTGTTTATTAATGACCTTGCACAGGGAATCGCTTCAAACTTCCTAATGTTTGTCGACGATATCAAGATTTGGCGCAGGATCCAGGCGAACGCCGACCAACATGTGCTTCAGAGTGATCTAGATACGGTGTATCAATGGTCGACCCAAAACTTATTGCATTTCAACGTCAGTAAATGTAAGTTGATTTCCATCCGACATCAGCGCAGCTACTCATACTGGCTCGGAACGAGTGTACTACAACAAACAACTCTCGAACGTGACCTAATTGTCCTGGTTCAAGATGACTTGGGTTGCTTCAGGCAATCCGAAAAGGCTTCGAAGACCGGGAACCAACACGCCGGGCTGTTGAGGCGGGCGTTTGGACAAATAAACAGCTCCATATTTCGACAAATGCTCAGTGCGTATGTTCGCCTCCATGTCGAATACGCAATTCAAGCCTGGCATCCATGGCTGAAACACGACCTTAATGCACTGGAGCAGCCACAACGCCGGGCATCTAAGAACGTAATTGGAATGCGCAATCTTTCCTTCCAGGAGAGGTTGCAACGATTGGGATTGTTCAGTGGAAGCTATCGCAGACTACGAGGCAACCTGATTATGGCATACTTGATTCTGCGAGACCCACATCATGTGTGCCGCCCTTTACTGCAACTCAGCAACAATACAAACCTGAGGGGCCACTCATTAAAACTCGCAGAACAATACAGTCGTCTGGATTGCCGCAAAATTCCTTTTCCATTCGTGTCTGTCATCCGTGGAATTCTCTCTCAGAATCGGTCGTCTCTGCACCGACACTAACAGTATTTAAAAGACGGTTGGACGATGCACTCATCCACTTACACTTTGTTACTTAACACTACGTCTCCATCCTACACCTGGAGTTTACCATGGAATTATTTGTTGTTAACCGTGGGTGCTGTGAATCTAAGAGGATCCTAGGACTACAGCGGAACAGACGATAAGCCCACAGTTTTATAGTTAAATTATTAACTATTTTACTATCCTTATCGTCATTATTGTTATGTTGATATCCCCACCAACTATCCAACGGGACTGGTAAAGCAACGTTTCTTAACCCGTATACGTGCATCGTTCATCTTGTCGTTTTAAATGATTGGCCGTTGTTTGACATTCACGGTGTGGCTGCTTTTGAGGTGCATGTTAACAAGGTACCTACATGTCTATTACCCACTACTTCGTTCATACTGGATCTAGGAAATACTTGGTCGTTGTTGGAGGGGACGGGGTGCACGGTCCTTGTGGCCGTGCTAGGCTCGAAGAGTGGTTCCATGCAATCAGTGTGGAGTGGACCACGGTCCAGCCACCGTCTTGTGCGCCCTTGATTCTCAAATGCAGCATGCTTGTGTTTGCCTGTGAAGGAGTGTGGGCCGGCTCAGTTAATGAAACGTGGCTTCCATTCGCACGCCTCCCGGTCTTATTCCTTGGGGTTTACACTGGATATGGGGTGTGTGGATGGAGCTGTGGGTGGTGCAGCGCAAGCCATCCATGATCCCACTGTAGGCGCAGGCGTCCCGTGGCTGGCCACAGTGACAGACAAGTCCGAAACCGGATGTCGCCAACCATCTGAACATACGTCACAGAACCACAGCCTATCTATCCATACAATTATACATCCGTTAGTTTCAATGTTCGCGTTTGTTGTCAATCCTGACCATATCCATGGTTACTTATCAGTTCGAGTGCGTCTGTGGTGCAACGTATCGGTCGAACGGCGCGGCAGTTGCACAAACGCG
The DNA here is from genome assembly GCA_944474145.2 of Dicrocoelium dendriticum. Classification (NCBI taxonomy): domain Eukaryota; kingdom Metazoa; phylum Platyhelminthes; class Trematoda; order Plagiorchiida; family Dicrocoeliidae; genus Dicrocoelium; species Dicrocoelium dendriticum. The sequence goes on along the minus strand of OX104064.1, from coordinate 202,046,723 downwards.
TAAACGAACACTGCCCACTGTCCACACTGCACCATGGTGGCACTGTGATCATCGGTAGCTCGGTTCTGGCTCGTATCTTTGACAATGGACAACATGCCTTTAGAAGAGTGTACAAAGTTCCTCTGCACCGATCGATAAGTCAACGGCTCCATATACTTGCCACGGCCGAGTCAATTTGTGTTCGATTGATTAACGCCACATTAAGCTCACGAAAAAATTAGTCCATGCATTCAGCTACCTAGACCAGCGAAAACGGGAGACTCAGAGGTCAATTTCCTGAGGTCAAACTCCGTAACACGCAATTAGTCCATTAACGCGCAGTTCACTTTTATCGCTGTAACCTTAACAAACTTGGTCGACGTTACTTTCTTACTTTTTACCCACTACCCATGATTGTAATGGTCTGATGGTGAATCATTGAAAGAAACTGTCCACCAAACGGTCTTGTTGCTCTGAACTCGCATCATTGGTTATGCGCCCATTGTTGCGGATGTGGCTGCCAAGGTAAATGGATTGAGCAACTACTGCGAGTTCCTCGCTATCAAGGGTCAAGAAAGCATCAAGTGGCCGGTGGATTTTCATTAGCACTGTGTACTTTGAAGGTGTGACGCAAATGCAAATGATGGGGCCACTATAAAGAGGTTATCCAGGACTGACTGAGCCATCCAAACATCGTGAAACAGCAATATAATATAGCCCACGTGCTCAAATTCAACCGATCCTCCATCACGCAGTATAAACGTCTGAATTGTGAAACTCCGAAAGGGAACACCCCATGATGGAGTGCACGACGAAGTAGAACAAAATGGGAAAACTGGACAATCCTGATGAAGGCCACTTGTTGTCGAAAAGATACCTGTCAGGTTACCATAGACTAAGACTCTATACGACTCTGTCTCGATGTTTTTAGGACATCCAGGTAGACTTGCCTGAGCTTATTTTTGCAAAGTTCAAAAAAATCATGGGGATCTAACTAGCAACTGATAGAGCAAAACGCAATTTAAAATGTATGCTAAAATCTGGATGAAGAAGGGCCGGATCATATATGATATCGGATAACATTGAAAGCATGTTACAATGGGCGAAACAGCGCAAGCTGGACTTTTAAGTCAAGCTGTTTCCACCGCCTCACATTCTATTCTTTGGTGCAGCCTCCTAAGCACGTTTACGCTATTAAAATTTACTTGTGACTGACAGTCTTCTGATCTGAGATCAAGAGCAAGGATGATTTGTCGGCATGGGGACAGGAACTGTCTGTCAAATACGCAATACTTATTCTGCGATTCACCTCGTTACTTGCATTCTGTAGTGCTAACGATTTCTTCTTCTTCTGAGGCAACAGAGCAGGAACATTTACCAACTTTAAGTGCTTGGCGATATCGGATTATCTACTGTTCGAATGTCTGCAACTAATGATGACTCTGAAAATGTCTTTAGTACTTTCTTGTCTAGGGAGAAGTCGAACAGTTAGCTATCTTCGGCTGTCTCGCCATGCAATTTGATCGGCTGATCCGCCGATCCATCTTACACTGTTGGGAAACATGCCATTTGTTTATCAGTTGGCATTACTATGCTGATTCGTATTAGTTTTCATACTGCAGATTTTGTCTTCTTCTTTGTTTCATTGTTAGTCACACTTGGGCTTATCAAAACGTCCTAGCTAAGAAATTATATTCATGCAAAGCGCAATGTCACGGAGTTACTGGCAAAGAATAAAAAGTGCCATGCTCGAAAGAGCCGTATGACAGAACGGGATGGAGGCTTCATCGCTCATAACATAAAGAAACAGGTGATGGCGTACTTGCTATTTTGCTACACAGACACAGCCAGATGGGGTAGGTAAGTGTGGGCATAACCTTTCAAGGGAATACCCTGCATGGAAGTGGCGCTCCTGGAGACGGTTCCACGGATGGCCTTATTGTTTTATCCGAACATCCGGCTAAATGTGTAATTTTCTGCATCGTTCTAATACATTCAACTTGTCCCTTGCTCCAAAAATCTAAACATTTACATGATTTATGCGATTCCGTTGTACCTATTGATCAGACCATTCAGTTGAACTGTGCCTTGCACTGCCGAGGAATATACCGTTTATTTGTTTATAATTTCTCGGCTGCCAATCGAGAGTGATTTGGTATGCCGCCCAATAAAGTTTATCGGAAAACGGCAGCGTACCGAAGCATAATCAGAGTCAATGCAAATATTCCATAATTAGCAACAGTACAGTATTGAATCGTCACCCGTTACTTATGACAACGTGATCCATTTGGGTCCATCGCTGACTAGCTATTGGAGGACGCCAAGTGGCACATCAATGCTCACTTGCCACAAAAACGGTGCTGCCGGGAAACAGTCGGTGATCCGTATGCAGTTGCAACAGACGCTCACAGTTGTCTGACCGTTCGGAGTTAGGCCCATACTCACTACCAAGCCAATCTTCTGAAGAACTCAGACGACCTATTCGCGCAATCATATCCCCAACAAGTGTAAGCATGTCGTACATGTAAATACGATTCGTTCTATTGTGGGCACGGTTTCTCGGTACCAAGAGAAAAACACATTTGCAATTAAATTAAACGATGATATCTGAACCGGTAACGCTACGTCGCAATCCAGTCATACAACGAGTACTTCAAATGACCCTCCAAGTATTCAGTCCGTATGGTAAACCGAGTCCAAAAAGGCTTACAGGCATACTGATGTATTGCACATTCGAGGACTAGTTGTTCATCGTACATCGTGCCATAAGTGGTATGGAGTTGGGGACTTGTAAGGAAGCAATGAAACAATGGTTTTATACGGGTAAAAAGGTTAAAACTTAACAAGTCCCGTAGGATGGTCATCGTTAAACTTCAAAATATAGAAAAATTGTCAGTAAAATTAGGTTTACACCGGTGGACTCACTGCAGTATACGTAGTATAAACTGGAAATCCAATGTAATCTATAAGGAATAACGACAAATGAGACGTTGGTAACAAATCGCACTGCATTCTGGTAAAATCATAAAGGAGGTGATAAAGCTGGTACGTATTCTGGGGGGTTAATCAGGCCCTTGTTTTTATCCGTGATTAATGAGTCATGTGAGATGGTGCAGCGAAATGAGCGCATGGCCAACTCGGGCTTTGAACTCTGCCAGCGTGGGAACACATATGACAGATTCCGGCATGGCATCCAAGTTCTGCAAACGCGTAAGGATAATCAATTCCGGCGGCATTCCAAACGACTGTACTGCTCTGCCAGCTTGAGACGGTGGCCTCTCAAATTGCTGTTGTGGCTGAGCAAAAGTCGATACATGTGGTTGGCATTTCACAAATTTGGTAAGTCCAGATGAGGTCCCCGCGCAATCGCTGATATTGTCCGCTGAAGACCCCGAGCACTCGAAGCCTTCAATTATACGACAAACTAAACAAACGTTTGACATTCTTGGTTGCCCAGTGTTGGGTATCTCTAAGGCGGTGAGATTGCCCTTCAGCCATGGCTACCAGGCCTGTAGTCTGTATACCACATGTGACTGTTTGTATGGGCCGAGAAGCTGTGGGAATATCGAAGGGTTGTACCATCCAAATGCAAACTTCAGGAGGCCCAGATGTGTGATGCCTCACCTAGACGCCGGTTCAGCCTGATACAAACATCCAAGATCGATCTGAACCAGAACTCCCAGATCCTTCTCGCCAGAAGACGTTTGAAGCACTTGGTTGCCAAGCTTGAACGAGTGCACCAACTTGTGCCGTAGGCACAGCACTCTACATTTGTCCACAATAAATCGAAGTAGCTTCTGGATTGACCATGCGTATACCATATTTAAATCAGATTGAAGTACTGTGATATCATCTGGTGTGTTGGTCGACCTTCACATCTTGATGTCATCGACATAAAGAAGGCAGTTTGAGCTTGTGGCGTGTGATATCGTTAATATACATCAAAAATAATCGCGGTCTTAGTACTGATCGCTGTGGTACTCCACATCCAACTCGGATGGAAGCTGACATCGATTCACGTACACACACTTCCAGGCGCCGGTGTAGAAGAAAGCTTCTGCTCCATCCAAGGAGAGGATAACCAATATCAAAAGTCTGGAGTTTGAAGAGCAAAATGTGATGGTCAAACCGGTCGAATGTGTTTGAGAAGTCGAGGAAGACTACATCAACTCCTGTGCCAGAGTCTACTGTTTCAGTCCAGCTGCATCGTGCTAATAGTAGATTTGTAGCGCACGATCGATGCCGTTGGAAGCCATGCTGTTCTGGTGCAAGGTAGTTACATTCTTCCAAGTAGGCCGCTAGCGCATGAGAAATAATCGCTTCCATGACCTTTGAAAGTATCGGTAGTAAGATTACGGGACGGCAATTGGTTGGATCGGAACAACATATCGGGCACGTACAATTCATCAAAATAATGTTGGATGAATCGAGCAAAAGGCTCAGCTAAACTTTCTCCTACCGTCGCTATCGACTTCGGGTATATATGATCAGCTCCAGGAGAGCTGTGCTTGCGCATACTCAAAAGTTTTCTAATACAGCTTCTGCCGTAAAGCATATGTGAGTGAGGTCTGAGGTGAGAGAACCCTTGTCAGAGGGGTAGGCGGCCAGTGATTGCTCTGAAATGTTGCAGCATTTTACAAGCGCAGAGTACTTCCCGCCTCCTTCGGTGTCCGTGTGGGTCTGTCAACCGTTTGAAGAGGAGGGATTCACCGATTCACCTATCGTTTACGTGTTGATACAGAAGCTTTTGGTTTGAGGCCATACGTACTGCCAACTCCTGCTAGTACGCCATTCTATCCTCGCAAGCAAGCTGAGTACAGTGGTTGCGTTGGTTTGTATAGGCCATCCAACTCATGGTGCTCGGAGAGAGTTTGTAGATATACCAGACTGTTTCGCACCTCTATACACTTGCGTGTCCTGCTTCGCAGATACGAAACCACGTTTCTTGGGCGGAAGGCCTTAGTCGCTGATGCTGCAGCAGCCAGTGTTAAACTGGCTGATGGAAAGTGCCCGTGTGCTAGCCGGTGCCTCATCTGCCATAAGGGTCCAATTGGTTGTCTCACCTAGTCGAGCTAATATCTCATGCCGAATGTAAGTCCGCGTTGTTTGCATAGCATATGGATTAAAAGGGTAGGACTACATGATCGATGCGGCTCAAGGAGACGTCAATGATTCACCTCTGGATCAGCAGTTCTTCGTTGGTGAATATCCGATCCATTATAGATGGCTTATCTTTTCCTCGGTATCGGGTAGGAGTGTTGATGTGGCCATACAGCGGGAAACATGAGACAAATTTATGTAGGTCCGTCTTAAAATGTTCTCCAAGAGCGGCTTGGGATGCTAGAGCGTGGATGCTGAAGTCGCCAGTAATAAGAATGTGACTGTAATTCTTGTTCATCACTTTAGTTCAGATGCCAGAAAGCAGTTCATCCCGGGAGTGGAGGAGGGAAGGCGGCTAAACGACCGCCACCAATCAGGCGTCGTTGTCTTTCAAACACAGACGGCACAAAAGGAAATCCTGTACCGTACTGGCGGGATCCTCTATGGATTCACATTGGAGGTAACTGCGGAAGTAGGAAACCACCACTGCTGCGTCGGTCGTGCCGAAGAACGGACATTCCTGGCAGTGCAATCTCGATGGCACTTATCTCGGGGCGTAACCATGTCTCCGTTATAGCGATGAGGTCACAGGCCTTTGAATCTTGACGCAAATGCATTTCGGAAAGTTTACTCAGGAAGCCTTGAGCGTTGGTGTACATGGAGAAAGCTTCTTATTTGTCAAAAGCCATTGACTAGGGGCATATGAAGGATATGGATATGTGCTGGTCGATGAGAGGCCGGCACCTAGTCGTTTTTTGGGTGACTTACGAGATTTCGAAATGAATACAATCTGGTTTTGGTCTCACACACCCGCAGTATGTAGTTTAGCGGTAGCTTTCTCGATACCTACGGGTCGATGTGCGCAGTTTTTCGAACTGCTGTTGTGGTTATGATGAGTCGCGGGGGTTTCGTTTCCGCAAGGACAGCGAGTGGCTGCGGTTTTCTAACTGCTGTCTTCAGTTGTAGTTCCGAAGGAAGTGTATTGCGTAGGATATGCCAGCTGTGGATTAAGTTCGACGCCAATCGTTGTTACTGTATCCTCGGGCAACCGCGTTTGTAGTGCGGCGACACGTGCAACCGTGTAGGATGATGTCACCAGCAAAAAGAGCTTCACGGATATAACGCCATTCTTTCAGATCATGAGCATGGGCCTTTTAGTCGCTATATGTCGGAAGCCCGGGCAGGTCATGAACAAAAATGACTCTTTTGCTTTGCTCGGTGTAGTGGTCGTTCGAATTATTTTTCTCTCGCTGGCGTTCGCTCCACGGAACGTTCGGAAATATGCGTATCCCACTGTCTTCAGTCTGCAGGTGGTATGCCGACAAAAGCACCGTCTCGACATGATTTGTGGATTCCAATGGTACTCTCATTAGTCGGGATTCCCCGTAGTGAATCGAGGTTAGATGTCTAGTGATACGCATCATATTAGTCGGTATGGCTTGAACACCGATTCTTTCGTAAAAAAATTACATTGCTTCAAATCATCCTACTGTTTACCCTTTAAGGAGTTTGTCTTGGACTCAGGAACGTTGGTGCTCATGAGTGTCAAGGCACCGTAGTTCCAGCTGGTCTTTGATGATGTGGAAGGCACGGTTATCGAGGGCTTTGGTGGCGTCTCTGCAGGTTGCACCTGGTCCTTGACCCTTTTTGCGGCTGTATCGGGTGGCGGCTGAGGTCGAACATTGGTTAGTTCGAGCAGCAACGGTTGCATAACTGGATCGGTCTTTAGAGTGCCTCGGATTTCCTTGGTCAACCGGAAGGGTGAGTGTTACTGATGTTGCATCGATCGATACGTTGGATAAGAGAATGTGCACGGCGGGGCTATGTATGTTTCGATCGTTCGAGACGACGCCTTGGTTCGTGGTTCCAAAGGTTTCTAGTACTGCATGGTCGTGCGAACGTCTGCCCCATTTCTTGGATTCGGGTAGCAATTAGTGAAGATGGATGAGATGCCAGTTGCGCTATTGCCGCCTGGAGCGAAACAATTTTCCCAGGTAAACGATGTTCAGTTCCGGCGACTAGACTATCGTCTTCCGTGTTAAGGCTAATATGCATTTTCAAGTGGAACCGCCATACACTTAGGACAGAACCAAAGTGAGCCCGGCGTAGTATATTTCTTTAATTCGCTTCGACAAACTGTGGCACACTTCCAATGGTACCGACTAAGGAAATTCGTAAATGCCAAGTCAACTTTTACTACCTTAGCACATGTTTGTTTAGCATAATGTACTTCGTTTTGGGTAACCGGTGTTGTGTCAGTGATGACCGAATGGTTGTTGCTCTGCTTGTGGGTACGTGGCTAGTCGCCGTCGCTTAGCGTTTGGTCGCAGAAGCTCAAGTCAAGACCAGATGATTGGGTCATCGCACTTCGCGTGGTGTGTCCGTGAATTATACTATCGCGGGTAAGGAGTCTGGTGTAGGCAATTATCGTTCTGGGCAAGTTGATCGGTCGTACAGCTTGAACTCTGGAGCGACAAAAATTGACGGTTACTTCCCTGAGAAGGTTTCACAGTGGGAACGTAATTTTCTCTCTAGCTATAACACACGTTGGTGGAATGGGACGAGTGAAAACTTGATCGAAAGCTGGGAGACTTCTCTGTAGAAAGAGATAAAAATCCTGGGTGGGTGATTGAAACTGCGCGAAATTTCACGAATGAATAAGAGCAAAAGTTGACGAAATTTTAAATCCGGTAGAAACAGTCTCCGCTGTAAGTTAGCCCAGAGTATTTGCTTTCATTATGTGGAGCTCGTCAAACCGAGACAAAAAAGTGTAAATCCAGAGACGTACAACAAAATGTCGCGTAGAAAATACGAAAATATGTAAAACAAGATATGAAGCGGTCATCTCGTCACGGATGGTTTGGGATAATTACCATTTTAGACTGAAGTAACTGGCCTGCCGTTACAGTGGAAGGCGGCTTGAATGGGTCAGCTACCACTACATCACTCTAGGAAGATGTTCGTAGTGAGCAGCGAGAACAGGTTGTTACGCGTGGATGCAATTACCGACTGGTTGACCATGAGCCAACTGGAGAGAGAACGTTGTAAGCCGAGGAACGCTAGTTAAACACTATCTGGCTTCGCGCTTTCCGAGCTTCTATTTATTGGATTGCATCCCAGTATTGTAGCACCTTGAGGGTGGAAAACCATGGACACCACACCACCCTTATGGGATGAGACGGCGAAACAATTTGTTCCACCTCTAACTATTGATACTCATGTTGCAGGTTACTCCTAGGACCATCGCAAGTGGGTAGAGCTAAGAAACCACGTCAAAATGCGAGACATGTCAGCAGAGCACACTGAAAAATAGCTGTCATTCAAAATAAAATTCGATGGTGGCGGCACGCGGAAAAACCATAGCTTATTTAGCTAGCATATACTACGACTGAGAAAAACAAACAACGGCGAAGGAAGAGAAGAAGCAATATGATGGATCAGATGCGTAGGTTTAGAGGGTTGCCTATTCCGGGAGCCCAGAGAGCGATTCGAGAAGACGGATCGAGTTGCAGGGAAACTTTTATTGGTTCAGCAAAAGATTCCCTGTTAGCTAGCTATAAACGAACGACACCGTGGACGCTCTAGCTAGGGAAACGGAGCAAACACAGCACACAGAGCAGTCGCGCGTTGCAACCGAAGCGAGCGCCAAGCAAAAATGGCGATGAGCAAGTAAAGCATTCGAACTCAGCAATCAGTTCAACAAACCACACCGGTTGCCTAAGTGTACAATTATAGAATTTTGGTTAGAATTTTACACAAGCAAACCGGGGAATCTCCAGACTGCTACATAGCCCTCTCCCAGAAGGGACTGTGTAAGCAGTCCTTCGATCTACGTGAGGACTGTCCGTCGCGGGCCAGCCTTCTGCGAGACCAGGTTGTGAAACCCGATGCAGCTGCTGGGGGAGAACCATGCAATCGGACCCTAGCGGGCTCCCACCCGTGTCCTCCCTACGGTGTCGAAACGGTAAAAAAACTGTTTGTGGGGGGACAGTTAGTAAAGTTCACGTAGGCGGTTGAACAGGAAGTTCGTTCCACTTGCAGTTGACGTGCGGGGATCCAGCGGAAAGTGAAACCGAGGGGCAACCAACCGACGGGGTGTATATGAAAAGCAAATGAAAAAGCAGCATAAATGCATAGCAATACACAAAAGAGTGCAAAGCGAAAAACGTGCAAAGCTGTTTTTGGGTTTTCAAAAGGTTTTGCTCTTTTTTGGTAGTTTCAAAACGTTTTGGTCTTTTTTTGTGGATTTTCAAAAACGTTTAGTAAGAGCAGAAAATTTCTAAGGCACGTTCTACGTAAAATAGTAAGTGCTGACAAAGTCTGAAAAACGAACTGGAGGCTTGAGTTTCCTACCGCGTCGATTGAGAGTAGGGCGGGTAGGAGTGCTGTCGGTTGTGTTTGTCGGTTCTGCTGGAGCGGGCTGACTCGTCTGCGTTTGCGGTGCCGGCTGTGATGGCACGGGCTGTGAAGGTGCTTGTTGCACCGGCGAGTCAGACTTGTCGAGGAATGCTGGCTTGAGTCGATCGACGTTGATCGTTTCAGCCTTACCATTGTAGTCAACGGTAAACGTCTTGTCGCTTCTGCGTACAACACGGTACGGACCAGAATAAGGAGGTTGAAGTGGTCGGCGTACGCTGTCAGTGCGAACGAACACGTGCGTGCAAGTAGTTAAGCGTTCGTCCACGTTGGTACGCAAGCTCTGTGCTCTGGGTTGCACAGGCTGAAGCTGTCGCATGTGATGAGATAGGCGAGCTGCGTAGTCGCCATAGTCGAAAGTTGTTGGCGCTTTTGGTGAGACGAGTTCACCAGGTAAGCGTTGTGTGCATCCAAAGACTAGCGACGATGGAGTGGCTTGCAAATCCGCTTTAATCGTGTTTCTTATGCCTAAGAGAACGAGCGGAAGTGCTTCGTGCCAGGATGTGCTAGATTGGGCACAGAGTGAGGCTTTGAGTTGCCGGTGGAACCTTTCTACCATCCCATTAGCTGCAGGATGGTATGCGGTGGTTCGATTATGTTGGCAACCAAGAACGTCGAGCAGTTTGCTGAAGGATCCGTCGAAGTGTGATCCTCTGTCGGTGATGACTACGCTTGGGCAACCGAACTGAGCTACCCAGCGTTCTAAGAAAGCTTGCGCAACTGTCTCAGATGAGCAGTTGACTAACGGAATCGCCTCTGGCCAACGAGTGAATCGGTCGACACAGGTGAGTAGGTACACGTAGCCTTTGCATGGAGGCAAAGGTCCGACCAGGTCGACATGGACGTGTGCAAAACGAGCGTCAGGAGCGGGAAAGACGCCAAGTGGGCTTTTGGTGTGTCTGTAGACCTTGGCGCGCTGACACTCTAAGCATGCGCGTGCCCAAAGGCGGACATCGCGATTGACGTTGGGCCATATGAAGCGTTCCGTTACGAGCTTCTGCGAAGCACGTATGCCGGGATGAGACAGGTTGTGTAAAGCATTGAAAACTAGTCGACGCATTGAGGTAGGAACTACGGGTCGGGGAGAAGTTTGTGAGACGTCACAAAGAATGGTCCCCTCAGATGAAGCTAGTGGGACTTCACGTAGTTTTAACGAGGTGTTGCGTCGTAGCTTGTCGATGTCGGGATCAGCTTGTTGGGCAGCAGCCATAGCGGCTAGATCAATGTTGGTGCCAGGCGATAAGCTGATCTGCTGAATGCGTGAAAGCGCATCCGCGACGGGATTGAGAGCACCTGAGACATGACGTACGTCTGTCGTAAACTGAGAAACGTAGTCTAGGTGTCTAGTTTCCCGCGGCGAGTACTTGTCTGTTGCGCCATTGATTGCGTAGATCAATGGCTTGTGGTCGGTGAAGACGGTGAAATGTCGACCTTCGAGGTAGTGACGGAAATGTCGGATACCTAGGTAGATAGCTAACAGTTCCCTACCGAAGGTGCTGTAACGCGATTCGGCAGGTTGTAAACGTTTCGAGAAGAAACCTAGAGGTATCCATCGATGGTCGATGAGTTGCTGAAGAACTGCACCGACGGCAGTGTCTGATGCGTCAGTTGTCAGAGAGAGTGATGCAGACGTGTCTGGATGGGCGAGAAGCGCTATGTTGGAGATAGCGTCTTTGAGCTTCTCGAAAGACAATTTAGCGTCGTCTGGAAAGTGAAAAGAGCGTTGTTTACCGCGGAGCAAGTCAGTCATTGGTTGAACAATGCTCGCGCAGTTAGGGATAAAGCGTCGATAATAGTTGACCAGGCCAAGGAATCGGCGTAACTGCTTGAAGGAACTGGGAGCAGGATAGTCCTTCAGTGCCTGGATTTTGTCTGGCAGGGCTTCAATACCAGAGGCAGATATGCGGTGGCCAAGAAAGTCGATGGAGCTTTGGCCAAGCTCGCATTTATCGGGGTTGACGGTAACCCCATGCTGCGTTAAGCGTTGGAAGAGTGCGTCGAGGTGATGAAGATGTTCTTCGTCAGAAGAGCTCGCGATGAGAATGTCATCTAGATAAGGATAAACGCCTTCGAGTCCTCGCGTTACCTCATGAATGAAACGCTGAAAAGTTTGGGCAGCGTTGCTGAGGCCGAAAGGCATTCTGAGGTACTCGAATAGGCCGAATGGCGTGATGACTGCTGTTTTAGCAATGTCATCTGGCGCGACAGGTACCTGATGGTAGGCACGAACTAAGTCGACTTTGCTGAAGATAGACTTGCCAGCTAGAGCTGAGGTCAAGTCGTGCATGTGCGGGATAGGGTATTTATCCGGGACGGTAACTTTGTTAAGTGCCCTGTAGTCACCACAAGGGCGCCAGTCACCGGATTTCTTAGGCACCAAGTGTAATGGTGATGCCCATGGACTTTTGGACAGGCGGATGATTCCCAGTTCGAGCATTTGCTCGAATTCCGCCTTAGCAGCTTTGAGCTTGTCCGGGGCTAGTCGGCGAGGGCGGGCCGAAACAGGTGGGCCCTTAGTGCAAATGTAATGCATGACGTTTGACGTCACAGGAGGCAAGTCGGTCAGGACGCGAACGAGTTTAGGATGCTTGCTGAAAGTTCTAGAAAAGGCCGTAAGGCTTGAGGTGGGACACGAATGGGAGTGATAGCAGCCACGTTGGCGCTAGTCCCCATAACAATGAGCTGTGTCCTAGAGTCGATAAGCTTCTTCCTTTTGGCGTGGACGATGAGGTCGAAGCGTTGAAGAAAGTCTATGCCTATACAGGCGAAAGGCACGGCAGCGATTATGAAAGGCCAGCGAAAGGTTCGCCGGAGGCCTAAATTGAGCGTTAGCAGCTTTTCGCCGAAAGTTGCGATTGGTGTGCCATTGGCGGCACGCAGCTTGGTCGGCGATGGTGAGACGACCTCATCTGAGCTACGGGGTATAACGCTAACTTCGGCACCAGTGTCGACTAGAAACTCGGTGCCGGAAGTTAAATCCCTAACGCGGATGAGGCGACTTTGGTGTTGGCCGGTCGCGTCCGTCGCCGTTACGGACCGGCCGAGGTTTCCCTGCTTCTCGGCGAAGTTGCAAGGCTTGACACATTTACGAGCTGCGGTACCAAAACGCTGGTGGTACCAACAGCTAGCTTGCCTGTTGTCTAGACTTAGAACGTTTGCAGGGCGATTTTGATCGGCTATGACGACGACGGTTCATAGTAAGCTGCTGGACCTGGCGACTAAGTGTCGCAACTTGTGTTTGCAGGGCTTCTATAGTTGACTGTAAGCCAGTGATAGAAGTGCCCTGGGACGCGACGGCATTCATCTTGCTGGCGCTGACTTGTGGCTGTGATCGTTCAATAACTCGATCCGCTAAATCTGCTAGTTGAGTGAACGGAACGGAGCTCACTGTAGCGAGAATCGCTTGCGTGTTTTCCGGTAGCCGTTGTAGCCATAGTTCGCGAAGTAAAGTCTCATCCATGGTTGAGGAACCAAGGAGTTGCTGCATCTCCCGTAGCAGGGTTGAGGGCAGTTTGTCGCCCAGCTGCAGATCCCTGAAAAGCTGCTGCAGGCGAACTTTCTCAGAGGGCATAACACGCTTAATCGTGGCCTCTTTGAGAGCCTCATAGCGGTTTTCGGTCTGAGAAATGATGACGTCACGAACCTGCATTGATATCTCCTTGGGGAGATAGGACAGGAGCTTGCAATACTTCGCGTAGTCGGAAGTGATTCTGTGGTTATAAAACTCAGCCTCAAGATGAGCGAACCACAAAACAGGATCCATGTCCCAAAAAGGTGGAACAGAGAGAGATACAACGCTAAGTAGA
>OX104064.1:202006214-202032922 GCA_944474145.2 Dicrocoelium dendriticum | reverse complement strand
CAAAAGCATTCGTGTAATACTAACCTATTGATTGCCCGTAATAGCTGGACTGAAGCTGTTGATGATGGAGTGGGAGTCGATGTCATCTACCTGGACTTTTCAAAAGCGGTTGATCGTTTAGACCAACGAATTCTCCTTCAGAAGCATCGGAACTACGGCACTGGCGATCCAATCCTGAGTTGGATTAGCAATTTGCTACAAGAACGACGGCTAGTGGTGAGAGGCCGAGAATCATTTTCTCATGCAATCGATGTGACGTGTGGAGTACCACAAGGCTCGGTTCTTGGACCTCGTTTATTCTTGGTGTTCATTGACGATTTGGCGTGATCAATTACTTCCGATTTCCTATTTTTCGCTGATGATATCAAGATATGGCGAAGGATCAGAGGACCAGACGACCATGAACGGCTCCAGAGTGATCTTAAAACAGTGTCGAACTGGTCAGTTCAAAACGCCCTACCGTTCAACGTAGACAAATGTCGCGTTGTACACTTACGCCATAGACATAATTACACCTATTTACCTGGGACAAACGTATTGCAGAATAGCTCCCATGAACGTGATCTTGATGTGATCGTACAGAGCGACCTCAACTGTTCAAAACAGGCTGAGGTAGCGGCGAAAAGAGGCAACCAGCACGTCGGAATGCTGCGAAGAGCATTCGGGAGATTTGACTCATCAATGTTCAAAATGATGCACAATTCCTACGTACGCCCGCATGTTGAATACGCTATCTAAGCTTGGCAACCTTGGTTGAAGTGTGACCTAGAAGCGATAGAGGCACCCCAACGAAGAGCAACAAAGAAGGTACAGGGTCTGCGCTATCACTCTTACCACCGAAGGCTGAAGTTGCTGGGAATTTTCGGCGGACGTTATCGAAGGCTGCGCGGCGATCTCATATTAGCGTATCAGATACTGAGTGACCCCAACCACGTATGCCGCCATTTGCTGAAACTTAGCCACAACACGCAGCTCAGGGGTAACTGCTTAAAGTTGAAGGAACAATATAGCCGTCTAGAGTGTCGACGGAATTACTTTTCCCTTCGAGTTTGCCAACCCTGGAACGCACTCTCAGACTCAGTTGTATCCTCTTCTTCCTTGAATGTTTTCAAAAAACGATTGGATGTTACTCTTAGCTCCCAGCATTTTGTTACCTAAACTCCTTTATTGTGGATTACGCCAAGCATGTTCTCAACAGGATTTATGTATCAAATGGACCTAAGTGAGCGACCATATTTTACTTTTCTCACTCCTTACCTCAACTATCACTGCACCCCAGTGTCTTTCTGAACGTTTGCGCGCAATAATTTTTTTCATTTTACACCAATGTTAATTATCAAACTATTCATCTCGGCAGACGTTCGATAGATGACCCAGACATCTTTTAATTGCATCACATTCACCGCTACCATCCTACGGGACGTGCCAAGCACTTGCTTTTATCCCGTGATAAATCATTGTTCATTGTCCTAAATTTCGTTATTTTCTCCCACACCTCGGATATTTTCAAAAAGCGATTGGATCTTGCCCTTGAACCCCATCACTTCATTGTTTAAACTGTGCTACATTGGAATATATTAGTTCTCCCTTCAAACTGGATACACATGTTACATAAACCTGAGGAGGCGGTACAGAGTGAGTACTCTCGTCTTTACATTTCCCACGGAGTACGAATGTCCCCATGTTACCTCGTCGTTCGCATTCAATTCCCATTTACATTATTATTATTGCCGCATACTCGGTTAGCCGACTTCGACCTTGGGCTGTCATCCTTCTTGTTTACGACATCGAAATCCGCTATTGACGTACTTAGAATTTCGGTCAAGCCGACGGTCTCTCCTGCCTCGTTTTCAAACATGCCACAGAAAAAGACACGATGATCACGGCTGTTACCGTTGAGGAGAATGTTTTTTTTATCAACTCCTGAACGCTATCTGAAGTCTCCCCATGACTGCCGCCGACATACGTCGCGCAACTGCTCAATATCCTGTGCTGCAGAAAGTCGTCACTTACTTTCAGATGAGCTGGCCAAACACTATCTTTTCTGGCAAACTGAAACAACAGTATCAACGCCGCGACTTCCTTTCTGTGGTCGATCCCGTCTCATGATCGCAGATCGAGTTATCGTTCCTTCATGCATCCGGCAAGCTGTACTCCATCAGCTTCATTCTGCTTACTACGGTATGAAGAGAATGAAGGCAATCCCTCCCAGTTATGTTACTGATCTGGCATTGACAACGGCATTAAAGTTTTGGTTCGCTGTTGCTCAAGATGTCAACAAGCAGCCAAGATGCCACCACACCAACCACCAGTTCCTTGGCAACCGCCAGAAAAACCGTGGTCTCGAGTGCACATCGACCATACTGGTCCGATCGATGACCTTTCCTACCTGGTCGTGGTCGACGCCTATTCCAAATGGTCTGAAGTGGTCGCCGTCAACCAACCAACCAACCGCATCCGCCACTCTGGGTTGTCTACAACGAATATTCAGTCAGCATGGACTCCCCGAGATCTTAGAGTCCGACAATGGCACCAAGTTTGCGTCCTGCATGTTCGAAGACATTTGTAGCCGGCATTGCATCCAACACCTTGCTCACCGACCTACTATCCCCAGTCCAATGGTCAAGCGAAGGAGTTTGTCGATACCTTCCAGAGAGCATTCTTGGAATCTCGTGGGGAGGGGACCGTGTATAAATGCCTCCAAGTGTTTCTGCTTTCTTACCGGTCCACACCAAATTCAACCGCTCGAGGATGGCAGTCTCCGGCTGAAGCATTGATGGGCCGCAAGCTACGCACTACTAACGAAGCGCCCATCCAGACCGAAAAGCCACCAAGTCAATCTACTGCACGATGAATTTGTCATCGGAGTCCCTGTATACGCCCGCGACTACCGAGCAGGTCATCCAAGCTGGATCAAAGCAACAGCGACGGCTCGTCGAGGTGATATGCTGCAGGATGTCTCCGTGGGTGATGACACGTGGGTCCGCCCTCGCAATCAACTTCGATCGCGACACGGAGAACCCTCCACACCAGCCAGTCTTCCAGTGCACTTGCCACTACACATATTGTTAGATACCTTCGGAATGATTACACAACGGGAGACCACGGTTGAAACCGCCCAGTCTCCGCTACGTTTGGAGAACCCCTTTACCGACGCACAGGAAGAATGCGGAGATCACTGTTACAGAGAGCCAGCTTACGGTCAGCGTACCAGCCGAGAAACATGGCGCAATATTGAATCAATTTACAAGTGGAGATCGAACGAAAGCAGAGATGAAAACGAGAATCAATGTGGGGTCAGCGGTAACTTGAACTCTGAACTTGAACCCTGTGAGTTGTGTTAATTAGCATCTCCAATATCGATGTGTTAGTAGTTGCCTTCAACCTATTTATTGCGCTATGCTCTGATACAATACGAATCCCTCAGTCCATTTGATCTTGGCGTTCTCACTTCATTGCGGGTTGGGGGCAGCGAAGCAGATTTCTGGCGAATGTAGCAGCAGGCTATTCGTACAGTCAGTGGAAATCACAACAGATATCTGGCGACGGAGGTGTTGGACAATAATGGCCATTTCATTTGAGCAGATGCAGCAGCTTCTCCATCAACAGCAGCTCCAGCTCGAGAAATCCCAGAGGCAATTATTCGAGTTATTTGAGCAGAAGCTGAACGTTCAATCTGAGCCCCAAGCTGCTGGCACACGGTCTTCAGTAGGCACTGTCACGACAGAAATCACAAAGTTCGTCTTCGATGAATCAAACTTTTGTTTTCTGGTTCGAGAAATATGAAGATATTTTCCGTGTTGAGTTGGCGGCGGTTGCTGCTTAAACTCGGTGCAGTTGAGCATGAAAGCCATACCAATTTTGTGCTGCCAAAGAATCCAAGGGATTTCCGCTTTGATGGGACTGTGCAAACTCTGACGTCCATTTTCGGTGAGCAATCATCTTTGTTCAGTATCCGTTATAATTGCTTAAAGTTGCTCAAACGTGATAGCCATGATTTCCTAATACATGCTGGAGTTGTGTACCGAGAGTGTGAACGTTTTAAACTAGGTACGATGATACCTGATCAGTTTAAAAGTCTCATATTTGTTTGCAGTCTTCAGTCTCATGCCGATGCTGATGTGCGCACACGCATCCTACACAAGTTAGAGCAGGAACCCCATTTGACATTACAGGACATTGCTGCTGAATGCCAGCGACTGATTAACTTAAAGCATGACACCAAAATGATTGAAAATGCTGACCCCAGGAGTGAACCACAAAGTTACCACACGGCTGTTCGAGGTAAAAATGTGAGCCATAGTATACCTAAACAGAAACCCCGAGTTCATGCTGGAACTGTGGTGAATGGCATTTTGTGAGATTCTGTACTTACGAGAAGTATCTCTGACAGAAGTGTAAAAGTCTGGGTCACAAAGAATCACACTGTCGCAAAACGTACGATTCCAGGCCTGCGTCTGCCCCAAAGTTGTACACGAACTCTAAATCCAAAAAGACGTCGTTTCGGGGAGCAAATATGAAAGTAGTTCTCGCGACCTGTCACACAAAATTTGTGGGCAAACGAAAGTACCTCACCGTCAGAATTAACGATGTTCCTATATCCTTGCAACTAGATACGGCATCGGATATTACCATCATTTCTCGATCATCATGGACGAGACTTGGCAAACCTCCACCGAGGTGCACCAATTTGACTGCCCAAGATGCCCCCGGCGAATCACTGTTAGATGGTGAGTTCACATGTGACATTAAATTCAAAGATCTGTGCCTCCGTGGAATCATCTAGTTAGTTTCTTGTGTCGACGTTAATCTTCTTAGCATTGATAGACTGAATTTGCTCAATATACCACTGAATAATGTGTGTTCTGAAACGAACGTCATTGTGCATCATACAACCATACCACCTCATTCAGAAACAATGGTATAGGATAACGGATCATAGTTCACATCCTATCAATTCGCTGACTTTTGCGCACACAATGGAATCCAACACATGAGGACTGCACCGGATCATCCCCAACCAAATGGGCAAGCAGAAAGATATGTCGACACCCTAAAACGTGCATTATTAAAATCGAAGGGCGAGGGAACGCAGGATGAAAGATTATTGTTGAATTATCGAGTAACCCCGAATCCCAATGCCCCCAGATAGGAAGTCACCTGCTGAAGCCCTGATGGGTCGAAGACTGAGAACCACCCTAGATCTGATGGCTCCAAAACGCCCATCGATACGTCGTACGAATTCGGATATGGAAGCCCAGTACAACAGTTGGTTGTGACCCGCACCGGTCCGTTTCGGAAGTAAGACTTACTTGAGTCACTGTTAGACCCCGGTGACTTTGCTGTTTCTCGGACTTGGTGTTGAGTATCTTTATGCATAACTCCTTCATAAGATTTTACGCCACGTCTCAAGTGCGTCTCCCGCCATCTTGCTGGAATGGGGCAAAACTTTCATCATCTTGGAGCCACACCCATTGTAATTAGATGAAGAAAGTAGTGTTGTGATCGATTTGGCGATCACGTTGTCGAGTGAAAGCACCAGACGAAGGTAGCGCTATTCTTCCCGATCATGGGCTTAAGCCTCGCGTTCATCTAAGGATTAGAGATGCGGAACGACATGATTAAAGACTGATTTTTTCGTTATTCAAATGGCGGTGGTCATCAAGGTTCCGCTTTCTTTGCTGACGCTCGCTCCAAGGGACGTCGGAGAGAATTCGAACACCGCATAAATCGGTCTGAAGCCGAGTGGCCGACAAAAGAACCACCACAACATTGTTTGCTGATTGTAACGTCACCCATAGCAACCGCGGTTCCGAGTAGCGGGTCCAGTTTGGACACCGTACGATGCGTACCATGTCAGTCGGTTTAGCATGGGTGCTAATTAGTAGAAATATGGAGTTCCATGGTTTTCGATCGTCCAGCAGGTTAGCTTCATTGGATATCGGGGTAGATTCAGCAATATTGGATCGTCAGCCACTCGTGGGCTCGTCTAAAATCAACCAGTTTGAGTTGGAATGGCGCCGGAGTTCCTGGTGGACTGATGGAAAAATGTGGCAAATCTGGCGACCAGTGTGATTACGTCAGGTGTAGTGCTACGTCCGAGTGAAATCACACAAGCAAATAAATAAATATTTTATTGTACTGATGAGTTTTATTTCCAACAGTGCGAAGGCATGATCATGATAATACAAACTGGTATGGCCCGTAGTTGTACAAAGGTATAGCAAGTTAACCAGTAACATATTGGATTTGTGTGGCTGTATATATGTCCATCGCAATGAGGCTGGACCTTACCGTGGTGCGATGGTTTGTGTGCCTCAGTGATCCATCGAGCTATGCTGGGTGGTGCTTTTGCACCTTCAGAGGCACTCATACCAGAGTGGTCAATGGTTAGAGGCCAGACAAACTCAGCCTCCTGGTCCTCTAGGTTGGGGGTTAAAATGGGGGTGGCTACTCATTTCATAATACGAACTCTGTATTCCAGTGCCGAAACCCGCTGCCTTGCGGTCAGGTTTTTGAACCAAAGGCCTTGGCTGAGAACCCTAATCGTTCTCCTGTCTAGGTCTGGGCAACCTGACAGTATTCTGCCCATGGGATACAATGAAGCATTACTACAACAATTTCTTGATGCTCTGGCCGTCGCAGAGCATAATAAACGGCGCCCTATCTGCTGCATCGAGCAGGGTAGATAGGGGTATGGGTGCTACTGCTCAGGCCTTCCCGTCTTCTTATACCCCTTCTTGCGCATCTTCAACCTTATCGCCCCGCTCCAACTTTACTTATATCCCCCCCATTTTCAATCCCCCAATTCTTGGCCCTCCCCCAGCTTACTTCAATAGTCGCTTGTCTTCTAATTTCAAATCACACACAATCGCAGAGCCTCGCTCCAATCCAGTCGACAAGTCCATGTTCAACCAAGCGCACGACGTCAGTTCATCCGTTTCTCTTTGGAGTCCTCGTGTCTCACTAAGACTGGCATGCCTCAACGTGCGCACTTTGCTGCAGATTGGCCAACAGGCAGCATTTGCTCGCACACTAGAGACCCTATAGATCGATATTTGCTGTTTATCAGAAACCCGCCTGCAAGATTCGGGCTCCGTGCTTATCCTGGGATCCCCCACATGCGACACTGGCGACACATCCTCATTGCGCCTGTCTGGCCATGATCCAGCTTCAAACGCCGGTCAAGCTGGCGTGGGCATTGTTATGAGTTCCCGGGCTGAAGCAGCCCTGATCGATTGGATCCCAGTAAACAGTAGGATGTGCGCCGTTAGATTAGCTGGTTCGTTCCGTGCTACGAAGTCGCGCGGGGACAAACAGTGCCTGTTTGTCATTACGGCCTACGCCCCTGCAAACTGTAGCACCGGTGCTGTAAAAGATGATTTCTATCAGCAACTTCATGAGCTCCTTCGTAACAGAAGAAGCACGGATACTGTGGTGTTGGCTGGCGATCTAAACGCCCAAGTCGGAAAATTGTCCTCTGAGGAGCTTCATCTGGGCGGCCAACATGGTGTAGGCTCCCGTAATGATAACGGTGAGCGATTGCTACAGCTGTGTGAAGATGCTCGCCTCTTTCTTGCGAGCACTAACTTTCGACACAGCACCGGCAAAAGCGTGACTTGGCAGCCACCAGCCTCGGGCCAGAAATGGACGCAAAGCGATCATATCGCGATCAGTTACCGCTGGAGAGGCTGTGTCCAAAACTGTCGCTCGATTTGGAGCACGAGCGTGGAGTCTGACCACGCACTTGTCTGTGCCGACCTCCTGGTGCGTTTCGGTGGACGTCCGCAACGTCGATGTGAACGGATTGACACCAGCTAGCTGGTGAAGCCAGATGTTCTGAATGTGTACCAAAGTGCGCTGACATCGGGGCTGAGTAAGCGCCCACTAAACATCGTTGAAGATCACTGGTCGCATATTCGTCAAGCGTTGCTGTCAGCAGGCATGTCTTCATGTGCCAAAGCAAATGGCCAAACCGGACATTAGATCTCTACACAGTCTCTGGAACTTATGGATGCTCGCCGACATATTATGGCTGGAAGCGAATACAATGAGGCTCGCAAAAATCTCAGGACAAAACTACGTGCTAGCCTGAAGAAGGACGGCGAAACCTGGTGCTCATCGTGCCTCTGAGATGGAAACAGCCGCTGCCGTTGGTAATCATTCCGTCTGATACGGGAAACAGGCAGCACGGGACCTGGTGTTAGCGAGACCATACGCGATGAGAGTGGGCAGCCGATCCACAGCCTGTCAAAACGCTTGGAACGTTGGGCTGAACACTTTGCAAGGCAATTTAACCAACCTGAGTTATTGCTTTCTTTTTCGGGCATTGGGCGCCCTTCTCGCTGGACCGTCTCCTTGGATCCGCCCTCACGCGCAGAAGTCGAACGTGAGATCAGGCTGTTGAAATTGCATAAGGCCGCAGGGGCAGATAGAACTCCCCCATCCCTCTTTAAATTCGGGGAACCTGCTCCAGTAGATGATTTACACGAGTTGCCAGTGAAACTTTGGGAGCAGGAGACAGTCCCGACAGACTGGAACCGCTCCGTCATTGTCCCAATTTTCAAGAGAAACTCCCGTTTGGAATGCGGCAATCATACAGGGATCAGTCTGATTTCGATTGCCTCTGTCATTCTCCACAGACTGACTGGCACTCGTGAAAGCCAGATTCGTGAAGAGCAAGCCGGACTTCGTCGAGGTCGTGGCTGCATCGACCACATCTTCACCTTGCGTCAAGTGTTGGAGCACCGCCATGTTTATTGGCGACCCACCGTTGTCGTGTTACTTGACATAAAAGGTGCCCTCGACGCAGTCGATCGACGTGCCCTTTGGGACTATCTGCTGAGGAAGGGTGTGCCTGATAAATATGTAAACATTATCAAAGCGCTTTATGCGCACAGTTCGGGCAGTCGCTTGTCCTGCTCCACTGCGGACTCCGCCTTTCTATTCGCTTGAATGTGATATGGGCCGGTTTGCTGGTGCATGAATTCCCACGGTTGCGAAGGCCTGGAACACAGCGCTGGTAATCTGGGGACCATTGTCAGAGACCAGCTCCTCCGGTATACCCTGCCGCGCGAACTGACATCTGAGCTTGTTGATTACTGCCTCTGTTGTCGTAGTGGTGAGTAGATGGATTTCAAAATTACCACTATAGTTATCCTCGATGAGTAAGTAATCTTTCCCACTATCACCGAAGAAATCCACCGCCACCTTCTGCCACGGTCTGTAAGGGACATCATGCAGCATCATTGATTTCCTCGTCTGTCGGAGTTCGTATGAACGGCACGCCTCACAATTCGATACATGATCGCTTGTTTGACCCGCCATTCCTGACCAAAAGATCAATTCGCTTGCTCGGTTAATGGTACAGTTGGCCCCCAGGTGAGCGCGAAGAACGTATTGCAGCATTTATCCTCGAAGCCATGACCGAATTAGAATACGACTTCCTTGAACAGCAAACCATCGTAGAAAGAGTTCATCCCGAAAATTAAAGTAGAGGGTTAGTTCTTTCGGCAGCTGCTTCTTTGTCCCTGGGTACCCATTTAGAATGTCGCGCAAAGCTGAAAACGTTGCATCATCCTCTATGTGGCGCTGTATTTCTTTTAGGTGATCTTCTGTCACTGCCAGATGCTGTACTAGGTTTACTGCTTCGAGCTCTTCCGGATTATTCTCGGCTACTGGCAAAAGAGCTCTTGGCAGCGCATCCGTGATGAACATCTGTGCACCAGGCGTGTACACTATATCTACGTCATATTTTGAAGCCGGATAAGCATACGCTGAAGGCGACGAGGAACGACGTGCAGCGGTTTCCTGGCTATTAACACAAGCGATATGTGGTCGGTACACACAGTTCTTCCGAAAGTAAGGTCGTTGAAACGTTCCATGGCATAGACTACCGCGAGCATGTTTTCAATCTGCGCATAGCGCTGCTCGTTCACGGTGATTGCTCGACTGCGAAAATCTAAAGTTTTCCATTCTGTAAGAGAAAAGCACCTATTCCGTCTTGGCTACTGTCACACTGTACATCCAAAGGATGCGTTGGATCGCAATACCCAAGTACAGGTGCGTTGCAAATGCGATGCTTAATAGTTGTGAAGGCGGTTTCCTGTTCTTTTCCCCAAGTCCACTTTACTCCTTGGTGAGTTAATCCCCTGATCAGCGTCATGATATCAGCGAGTCTTGGCCTAAACGGTTCAAGTAATTCACCGTACGGTTTAAGAGATGGAATCCCTTCACGTCACTAGGCGGCGGCATCTCAGGAATTGCCTTACTTTTTCCTGGATCGACCCTGACCGCTTGGGTTGTCAGCAAATGCCCATGGAAAATCACCTAGTCTTTCCGAAGCCCAATTTTCTCACATTTAGGCTTGATGTTCTTTTGCACACAACGCTGCAAGAAATGGTGGAGATTAGCGTTATGCTCTTCTGTCGAGCAATAGATCAAAACAGCGTCTGCCTCTTCTAAACCGTCTACAGCTTGCACGAAGTACATTTGAAAAATCTCACTCGACACCTACAAACTAGACGATAAACGCAGCCAACGATAATGCCCGAACGGCGTGGCAAATGTAGTAAGGAAACTGGATTTTTCATCGCAAACTACCTGCCAGAATGCTGAAGACAAGTCTACCTTCGTGAAATATTTAGCTTTGGCCAAACGCGGCAAAAGGTCTTCCGGGGTAAATACCGCATAATGCTCTCTACGCAGGGCTTCATTCAACGGTTTTGGGTCAATACACACAAGCGGAGCGCCCATTGTGATCTCACTAACATAGTCGGTTGGCTCGTCGATTTTGGCAATCACACCCACCCTCACTAAATTTTGCAGTTAAGCGGAGAACTCGTCACACAGCGCAAAATTTGCAGATCTCCCGTCTTACGTTGGTAGACTTCATTGTTTCGCCTCCGGAAACGGCACACAATGCTGCGTCAGTTGCGAGGTTCATTTGTTGGTATTGATAGGTGATCGAGGACTCAAAGTTGCAGATATCAAAGCACTGCTGGGGCGATATGTTGTGTTGTCGCAAAAGCCGCTTTGTCGTACCATCATTTGATTCCTAGAACAATCCAATCGCGTATTAGACTGTCGCCCATGCATTTACGGAAACTGCAAGACCGGGCTAGAATCTTCAACTCAGTGGTTTACGCGTCGACGGATTCATTTGGGTCTCTGCTTCGCATGAAGAAAAAGTAGCACTGGTACGTCTCGTTGGTTTGGTCTTCGCAGAATTCGTTGAACTTTTCAATGACCGTCTCCAAATCATTGGGATCTTTGTCGTAGTGCAAGGTCTCTAGAATACGGCGCACGTCATCCCCCGGCTGCGTGTCGAAACAAGGCCAAGCGATATGTCATCGGTTGTTCCTCCATAGACGACAATTATTTGCCCAGTTCCGTTCATCCATGTTTAACGGCGCAGGCATTTGAACAGCCGATGTTGACCCAACCAGCATTTGCGTGTGGCCGATGGGGTTCATCTTGGCCTTCTCTGACACCATTTGCAGAACTCAGTCCTTCAGGGACAAGCGAGTATTCAGAAAAGTTGAGTCGGCAAAAATCATGGCAGGTTTGGCAGGCAGAACTCCTCGGTATAAGTTGCAGGTTTAAGTCCATAACTAACGACCCTCTCCGCTGCAGATGGTCCCCGCGAAATCTGGTGACTGGTGTCCTTGCAGTGAATACCGCATACACAGTCGGCTAACCGTCCCAGATAGGTATCCCAACTTACCCATGCAGGACCTGACCGCATGCTTCACAGGTAAGACAATCTTCAGCAAGATCGATCTGGTCGCGCCTATCACCAGATACCTGTGGAAGACAATGACATTCCTAAAACAGTCGTCATCACTCCTTTCTGCTTGGCTGAATTTTTAAGAATGCCATTTGGACTGTGCAACGCCGCATAAACCTTCCAACGCTCCATCCACGATGTCACTCGTGGTCTAGACTTCGCCTATTCCTACCTCGATGATATTTTAGTAGCCAGTTCATCGGAACAAGAGCACCTCGAGCATCTTCGAACTCTATTCCAGCGCTTGACCCAACACGGTGTCACAGTCAACCCGACTAAGTGCGAACTCGGCAAATCAACGGTAGAATTTCTACGCCACCTCGTTTCATCGTCTGGTATCGAAGTCCTTCCTGATAAGATCCAGGCAATCAAGGACTTCCTAGCTCTGACTGCGTTCAAGCACCTCCGTCGATTTTGTGGTTTGGTCAACTACTATCGACGCTTCATACCGCGCTGCGCTCAGCTCATGCAGCCACTGACTGACGTACTCAGAGGAAATGAACGTAAGTTCGCTTTCCCTGACACAGCACTGGCAGCCTTCGCCGAGCTCAAGGATGCTATCTCCAACATAGCACTCCTCGCTCATTCCGAATCGACTGCACCTCTTTCTATTACGACTGATGCCTCAGACGTGGCGGTAGGAGCCGTCCTCCAAAAACACGTTGGTGGGCAATGGCAACCCCTAGCGTTCTTCTCTAAGTGCTTGTAGCCAGAGGAATCCCGCTACAGCACGTTTGGCAGAGAACTGCTGGCCATTTACCTAGGCATTGGTCACTTCCGACACATACCCGAAGGCAGCGCTTTCACGGTCTACACTGACCCCAAGCCCCTTATTTTTGCCTTCAACTCTGCTTGAGACAAATGCTCAACACGGGGAAACAAGACACCTAGACTTTGTCCCGTAGTTCACTGCTGACATACGTCATGTCTCAGGTGTTGACAATCTCGTCGCTGACGCTCTCGCACGCGTCAACCTCGCTCTCCAGTCATTGCCTACCGTCGACCTTGCCGCCATGGCATCGGCTCAGATTTAAATGAAGACATACAACACACTCTACAGTCCACTTCGCTGCATGTGCAACTTGTTCCTCTCCGAACCACGGAATAAAACCATTCTCTGTGACAGTTCCACAAGTTGTCCTAGACACTTCGTGCCCGTTTCCTTCAGACGCACAGTCTTTGACGCACTGCACTCACTATCACATCCCGGTATCCGTGCATCTTTGAAACTGGTCACCGAACGTTTCGTTTGGCCACGCGTAATCAAAGATGTTCGTACCTGGGCTCGTGTCTGCCTTCAATGCCAGCGCTCTAAAGTACATCGTCACACCCATAACCCTCTAGGTTCATTTCCTGCCCCGGACTCTCAGTTCTCATATGTACACTTAGACCTAGTAGGTCCTTTGCCCCCTTCACGCGGATTCGTATGCATCCTCACATATGTCGACCGTTTCACCAGATGGCCAGAAGCCATTCCCGTAACAGACTGCACAGCTGAGACTGTTATCCGGGCCTTCTTAGACCGTTGGCTCTCGCACTACGGATATCCATCCACCATTACAACTGACCGAGGAACGTCTTTCGAATCTTCATAATTCGATACGTTCTGCAACTTTTTAGGCTGTCGCCGCATTCATACCACAGCGTATCGCCCAACAACCAACGGGTTAGTTGAACGCTTCCATAGACAGATTAAAGCCTCGCTCCGCGCCTCCTTCGACCCTAGCTGGAGCGAAAACGTTTCGCTCGTACTCTTAGGTATTCGCAGCAGCATCAAAGCTGACTTGCAATGTGCACCAGCAGAGCTGGTTTACGGTACAACGCTAAAGTTGCCAGGAGAATTCGTGTCACCTCCTGCATCGTCGGGTATGCCTCCGCTTAACTTTGCGTGCGTTCACTACGCCAGACTCCGCCCCGTGAAGAGACTAGAGATATGTAAATGCACAGTGGAGGCTCTAGCTGCATTCACGTCTTCCTCTGCATCGAGGCAGTGCGGCACCCTTTCCAACCTCCCAACACTGGCCCTTTCAGAGTACTGTAACGGACTCCAAAACATTTTACTTTAGACCAGAATGGTCACTGAACAACGGTGTGCATCGACCGCCTCAACCATCGCAATGAGGTTGGACCTTACCGTGGTGCGATGGTTTGTGTGCCTCAGCGATTCATTGAGCTACGCTGGGTGGTGCTTTTGCACCTTCAGAGGCACTCATACCAGAGTGGTCAATGGTTAGAGGCCAGACAAACTCAGCCTCCTGGTCCTCCAGGTTGGGAGTTGGAATGAGGGTGGCACCTTATTCCCTAAAACGGGCTCTTTGTAGCCCAACGTCAAACCTGCTGATTTGCGGTCAGGTTTTTGAACCAAAGGCTTTGGTTGAGAACCCTGTGGGCGTGCCTCGCATAGTCGAGAATAAAATATTTATTTATTTAATCGTTCACCAGTCTAGGCCTGGGCAACCTGACAGTATTCTGCCCACGGAATACAATGAACCATTCCTACAACAATTTCTTGATGCTCTGGCCGTCGCAGGGGATAATAAACGGCGCCCTATCTGCTGCATCGAGCAGGGTGGATAGGGGTTTGGATGCTACTGCTCAGGCCTTCCCATCTTCTTATACCCCTTCTTGCGCTTCTTCATCCTTATCGTCCCGCCCCAACTTTACTTATATCCCCCCAGTTTTCAACCCCCGATTCTTGGCCCTCCCCTAGCATGCTTTGCCAGGCATTTATCTTCTAATTTCAACTCACATGCGAACTCGGAGCGTCACTCCTCTCCTGTCGACAAGCCCATGTCCAACCAACCGATCCATTCCAGTTCATCGGCTTGCATTTGGAGCCCTCGATCCTCCTTCAGATTGGCATGCCTCAATGTACGCACATTACTACAGATCGGTCAACAGGCAGCACTTGTCCGAACATTGGAGACTCTCTCGATCGATATCTGCTGCTTATCAGAGACCCGCCGACACGACTCGAGTTCTGTGCTCACTCTGCGATCCCCTTCAGGTGACGCAAGCAATATTTTCTAATTGCGCCTATCCGGTGATGATGCAGCTTCGAGCACCAGCCAAGCTGGTGTCTGCATTGCCCTGAGTCCATGGGCTGAAGCTGCTCTGGTTGATTGAATTCCAATCAGTAGCCGGATGTGTGCGGTCCGATTGGCTGGCTCGTTCAATGCTTCGAATTCGCGCGGGACTAATAGGTGTCTATTCATCATCGCTGCCTACGCACCCACAAACTGTAGCGATGATTCGGTAAAGAACGAGTTTTACCGCCTACTGACTCAGCTCCTTCGCCACAGAAGAAGCACGGACACTGTTGTGCTGGCTGGAGATTTAAACGCGCAAGTTGGAAAGTTGTCCACTGAAGTAATGTATTTGGGCGGTCGGCACGGTGTAGGCTCGCGTAATAATAACGGTGGGCAGTTACTTCATTTGTATGAAGATGCTCGCTTACTTATTGCGAGCGCTAACTTCCGACACAGCACCCGCCGGAGGATGACTTGGCGCCCACCAGCCTTGGACGCAGATCGATCACATTGCGATAAGTTACCGCTGGAGAGGCTGCGTCCAGAACTGTCGCTCGATTTGGAGCACATGTGTGGAAACCGATCATGCACTTGTATGTGCTGACATGCGGATGCGTTTTGGCGGACGCCCACGACGACACCAGCCAACTGACAAAGCCAGCTGTTCTGAATGCGTATCGAAGTACGCTGACATGCGAGTTGAGTAAGCGCTCACTGGAGACGATTGATGGGCACTGGTCACATGTTTACCAGACCTTACTAGCAGCAGGAAAATCTAATAGCCAACATGGTTATTGGGTCTCTTCGCAATCTCTGGAACTTATCGATGTTTGCCGGCATATCCCGACTGGAAGCGAACACAATGAAACTCGCAAAGAGCTCCAGGCAAGACTTCGTGCTATCCTGAAGAGAGACCGCGAATCCTGGTGGTCTCTTCATTGGTCAGAGATGGAAGTGGCCGCTGCCCTTGGTAACCATGGTAAGTTATTCCGTCTGATACGGGAAACGAGCAACAGGAGACCTGATGTTAGTGAAACTATACGTGACGAGAGTGGACAGCCTATCCACAATTTGTCAAAACGCTT
The DNA here is from genome assembly GCA_944474145.2 of Dicrocoelium dendriticum. Lineage (NCBI taxonomy): Eukaryota > Metazoa > Platyhelminthes > Trematoda > Plagiorchiida > Dicrocoeliidae > Dicrocoelium > Dicrocoelium dendriticum. The sequence goes on along the minus strand of OX104064.1, from coordinate 202,017,020 downwards.
GGAGCGTTGGGTTGAGCACTTTGAAAGGCAATTTAATCGGCTGGAATTGTTCGATTCTTCGCCGGCCAGTGATCGCCCTGCTCCGTGGGCTGTCCCTTTGGATTCACCCTCTCGCTCAGATGTCGAAAACGAGACCGGACTGTTGAAGTTGAACAAAGCCGCGGGACCAGATGATCTTCCTCCAGCCCTCTTCAAATTCGGAGGCCCTGCTCTTGTTGATGCTTTACATGAATTACTAGTGAAACTGTGGGTGCAGGAGACTGTCCCAACCGACTGGAGCCGCTCCGTTATTGTTCCCATCTTCAAAGGAGGCTCGCGTTCGGAATGCGGCAACCATAGAAGAATCAGTCTGATCTCTATCGACTCAAAATTACTCGCCTCCATAATCCTTCACAGACTGACTGGCGATCGTGAAAGCCAGATTCGTGGGGAGCAAGCCGGGTTTCGTCTAGGTCGTGGCTGCATCGACCACATCCTCACCTTGCGTCAGTTGTTGGAGCACCGCCAATATTGGCGGCCCACCTTAGTCGTATTCCTCGACATCAAAGGTGCCTTCGATTCGGTTGATCGATGTGCTCTTTGGAATCGTCTACTCAGGAAAGGTGTGCCCGAGAAATATGTAAATATTATCCGAGCATTATACGCGCGTAGCACGGGCAGAGTGAGGGCTTACGGCAAGCTGTCGTCGCCCTTTACTATCTCCAGCGGTGTGAGACAAGGATGCCCGCTGTCACCTTTCCTTTTCAACTTCGCTGTTGACGAAGTCATGGAGATTGTATTTACAAGACATGACTTGGAAGGTGTGGAGCTACTCCCAGGAGAACGACTTCTCGACTTGGAGTATGCAGACGACATTGCCCTCATCTGTGACAGCTCCCAGACGTGCCAAGCGGCGCTGGACAGATTAGCAGTGGCTGTCAGCCGCTTCGGGCTTTGCTTTGCACCATCGAAGTGTAAAGCCTTCCTCCAAGATTGGCAGGGATCGCCTCCTGCGCTGACTCTTGGTGGGGATCAACTAGAAGACGTACAAAAATTCAACTATCTGGAAGTTATATCAGCGCCCTTGGGATCGCAGACGAGATCACGAATCGTGTAGCAAAAGCTCGAAGTGCTTTTGCTAACCTTCGCCACCTATGGCGGCGGCGCGACATTACTCTCGCCCTGAAGGGTAGAGTGAACAATGCAGCGGTACGTTCGACCTTACTGTACGGTTGCGAAACCTGGCCCCTAAGATCGGCGGACATGAAGAGGCTAGTTACGTTCGATTATCGGTGTCTTCGCAGTTTGGCTCACATCTGGTGGGAACACCGCGTGTTCGGCGTCGCGTATTTGGTGCAGGAAGAGCGAGTGAACCGCTTAGCACGATTATATCACGCACCAGGCTCCGATGGCTGGGCCACGTGTTGCGCATGCCAGCACACCGACTCCCACGACGTGCATTGTTTGCGCTTTGTGGGTGCGGTTGGAAGAGGAGGAGGGGAGGCCAAGTGATGACTTGGTCGAGAGAAATGGAAACTCTCACTTCGAAGTTGGCGTCGGTTGGTGCATCCCGACTGCCTGACTGGGGTCCTAAGGACGGTGAACACGTTTGGTTGGACACACTTGCTGATATGGCTAGGAGCCGGCCCCAATGGCGTTTGTGTTGTGAGTTCCTTTATACATCCCCCTCCTGTTTAGCATCCCCCTCCAATCACGATGTCAATCGTTAGACATAATATGACTTTCTTTTACGGCAGCCAGCTGTTAGCTCTCCGGAACGATGTCCACCCGTTACTGGGGACTCAGCGGGCGTGCCACTGTTTGTTTTTTTCTTTGCTTGCCTTTTGTATTGCGGCACAATAGCTGAGGTGTTTTCCACCTCCAGCTAACGTGTAATGATGATGATGATGGTGGGAACACCGCGTGCGTAACTAGCGTGTTCGACGCCTTGTTGACGGCAAAGGAATAAATAATAATGTGTCAGCTGTACGCCGTAACGGCGCTTCGCTGCCGCGCGACCACCACCAGTCGCGCGTGGGCTGAGTATACCGCGAGGACGCCCACCCCTATGTGGATTCAAACCGGTGACCTTATGGTTGCAAAGTAAACGTGCAGACCACTCGGCCACCGGCCGATACTGAACAGGAAAAGGAACTGAACCGCTCAGCACCGTCATTTCACGTACCAGGCTCCGATGGCTAGGCCACGTGATGCGCATGCCAGCCCATAGACTTCCACGACAAACGCTATTTGCTCACCGGGGATGTGGATGGAAGAAGAGGAGGGGTGGCAGAGCGATGACTTGGTCAAGAGGATGGAGGCCCTCACTTCTGTGCTGGCCTCGGTTGGAGCTTCACGGCTCCCTGGTTGGGGTCCAAAAGACGGTGAACACGTTTGGCTAGATATACTTGCTGACATGGCAAGGAGCCGACCTCAGTGGCGTTCCTGCTGTGAGTTTCTTTGTCTCTCCCCATCCCTTTTAGCCTCCCCCTCCACCTACGATCTCATTTCTTAGCGTAAAACATAATATTTTTTTCTTTTTGCCTAGTAGCCGGCTGGTAGCTTACCGGAACGATGCCTATCCGTTGCTGGTAGCTCAGCTGGCATGCTACTGTTGTATTTATTTTCCTTTTCCTTTATGTATTGCGGCACAGTAGCTGAGGTGTTTCCCACCTCTAGCTGACGTGTAGAATGATGATGATGACGACCGCCTCAAAGTGGCTTTCTTTGACGAGCCATTTGTAACCCATCCTGATGCTTTCGCACAAGCACCCTCATCTGCGGTGACTTCCCGAGCAATGGATAGCCCGAAACCCTCCGCTCCCCTTGACCCTCAACCTACCCCGCCTCAACCCCAAGCAACCAACCGACGCGGTAGACAGGTCAAACGGCTGGTCCGTTTTTCAGATTTTGTAAATGTTTGCTATTTCCATTAACATGTCATTTTTCCTCTTTAGTGATTATCCTGCGTCTCATCCACAAACGTTTTGCAAAAATGGACAAAAAACCCAAAACATTTTGAAAACATAAAAAGCGTATTTGTTTTTATCATGCATGCCATGTTCTCTCTCCGGCGTCAAGCCACTTCCACGTACCCTTGCCCACCCCCTCCGAGTTCTACCTTCCAGAAACTCAACCGCAGAACTGCCAAGGCAACCCTCGAGTGACTCGCCAACCGGCTCAACGCAACCCCGAGTGACTCGCCAGCCGATCCAAGGCCCCCTGCCTGACCCAAAGAAGTCAATCGCCCTTGACTGCAGACAGCCACAAACGGGTTGGTCCCTGAACGCCTAGCTAGGTGTTGCCGACGAGCACGCCGGATTTCTTGGTGGGACGATGACGCCCGGATTTCTCCGTGGGACGAGGATGCCTGGATTTCGCCGTGGAACGAGGATGCCTGGATTTCTTCGTGGGACGAGGACCGTGGACTAAAGTGCGGTCAGGGGTGACTCCTCCCAAGCGCACCGTCGGGTCTGCAGCAAAGGAAAGGTCCTGTCAGCCTTTTTTCTCGACTAACCAGTTTTTTTTGCAGTCCGACCAGCCCGCCCCGACGGCCCACCGATGATGTACTCTGGTCCACACGATCGTCATAGATAATAACTAACAAAAGCCTGAACCCAGCGAAATCTGCTACACACCCCACTTTGGAAGCGCTTACTTAAGCCCCTGCAAATATTCGCATCCAACCTCACCTTCGGTTTCCCCCACTAATAGCTCCATCGAAGGCTTCCATTCTTCTGCCTTCTAGGGGGAGGCCCTTGGAATGTACCTGAAAGCAAGCTCTTTCAGTATATTGTAGCATTGGATTTTACGGTTGTTTTAACCTTCGAAACGTCCGCTTGTTTTACTGACTGCACGTCCGTTGACAAACCGTTTTGGTGAGTACCTCGCTGCACGTTTCTCGCTCAGTCTGATTCGCTTCCTATTCTTGTAGCCTACACAATATACGTTGGGTTCAGTCGCCTCCGACTTCTATACTGTCATATTTGACACGTATTACGTGTCATTGCTTACCGACTAGTATCCCAGGCTCCGCCCAACAACGCCGATGGGACATCACCTTCAGCCTGAGGGATCAAGTCTGGTATGCTGGCACTCGTTCAACTCTCTTATGCGGTTGCAAAAACTGACCCAGCAGATCGATATATGTAAAAAGACTAGTTGCGTTCGCTCACTAGTTCCTTCGCAGTTAAGCTCATCTCTGGTGGGAACACGGTGTAAGTCATGTGCGGGTTCGCCGCAAGTGGATTTCTCAGTGTCGTTATTTCACGCGTCGAATTCCGATGGCTAGGCCATGTGTTACATATGTCAGCACACTGAGTCGGGCGATGTGCACTATTTTACCCACGATGGGAGAAGTGAGGCCAGTCGCTCAAGAGTAATAAAGGCTCCTTGGTTGGTGCCTCCTGGATTTCGGATCGGAATCCGAATGATGACAAATACATTTGGTTGGGTATTTGTGTTGATATGGCGCAGAGTCGACCTCAATGGCGTACGCGTGGCAAGTTTCTTCGCCCCTCTCCCTTCAACCACGTTACACTTCATGCACAATATAAAAAACGAAGCATAATATCAATTGTTTTATTTTTCATTCAGTATAATTTATTACTTTCCCATCTTTCGACTGTATAATTGTATTGTGCGGTACATTTGCTGAGGCACTTCGCACCCTCAGTAGTGTAGTGATGATGAATGATAGCAATTCTTAGTACTACAGTCCTTTTATGTATAGGTTCGTCGAGATTAAATGATGATCGCATTGCCGAACAGAGGAAAAGAAGTGGGTTCAGTGGACGGCACAACTCTGTGTTGAAGCTGAAAAAATTTCCACGGGCTTGGACAATCCCCAAGATTTCGCTTCATTAACAATGCACCACAGACAGCTGGTCATCTCATTCGAGATGCAACTACAAGTGACACACGAATAGGCGCTGCACTCTGAAATCGGAGGAGAAAGTTTAGGGATACGCAGTTACATACGTGAATATGCGCAGTGTGTGACACAGAATCGACCACCATCTATTGGTTTACCACTCCGCGCTGCGGAGAGACTATCAGTCACGCAAATGGCTACAAGATTCCTAAAATATGGAGGGTAAATTGATCGACAGCAAGACTGTGGTTGTGTGTAAGTAGACCAGGACAGCAACATACAAAAACGGCGGTATGACCAAAATCAAGTGGCCGCTTCATGAATGCGACTAGTGCGAAAAAGCGAAGAGTAAAGTGATACGGAACCTCGGAAATAAGATTCAAGTTTATGCTTAAATAGTACGCAGAGTTGTGCGGTGCGTCTATTGATAAGCACTTTTTAGTCTAAGTGGCATTTGGTGTACCCGCTGTGTGGTTGGATTGCGACCGGCAATCTCTATTCAGACATCGGTCCTTTTTGTAGTAGACCTCGGTCATTACGATCACAAGGACCATATGCGAATTGGTAGTTCGGTGTTGTTCCTCCCAATCCTGACACCCCATGACCGGTTTCGTCCTCAAGTCGCAATCTAACACAGCGGGTACACCGAATGCCACTTGAAATTCCTTACCGCTGTGCCAAACGTTGTTCAGGGATTTTAGAGCCATAGTGGTCAAGGCGTCAACCTTTGAACACTAGGCCTCGAGGCCCACCCCAGCTCAGGCTATCTCCATATGATAAGTCGAAACGTGGACGAAACCTTGACGGACCTTGACGGTGCCAAGCCTGCAGGGCCTGACGGGCTTCATCCGCTAATTATCAAATCACTAGCTGCCATTATCTCGCCTGTGGTTACGGATCTATTCAACAAATCATTGTCTGAGGGCTCATTGCCAAACGACTGGAAGCGCTCGGTGGTGAGGCCGATCCCGAAAGGTGGCGACCCCAGTAAGGTGGATAACTACAGGCCAATTTGTCTTACACCCGTTTTGGCCAAAGTGATCGAGAAGATAGTAAAAAAGCGTCTAATACATCTGTTACAATCGAAAGAACTTCTGACACCGGCACAACACGGATTCAGGATGGGATATTCTTGTGTTACAAACTTACTTGTGACGAGACAGGAATGGTTGCAAGCACTGAACCGGGGAAAGTCCGTCGACGTAATCTACATCGACTTCAGCAAAGCATTCGACAAAGTCAATCATGAATTGCTTCTAGACAGATTAAGGTCGTGTGGTGTCGGAGGATCGTTACATCGATGGATCCATGAATTTCTCGTTGGAAGAAAGTGGAGGGTACAGGTGGACGGCCATCTAACCGATTGGTATCCCTCGACCAGTGGTGTACCTCAAGGTACGGTACTGGGACCCACTCTGTTTCTCATCCACATCAACGAGCTGCCCCAGCTTCTACGGTCGCCGTGTGCATTGTTTGCGGATGACCTCAAAATTTGGCGAGAAATTAATACTCTCGAGAACTGTGACATTCTCCAACAAGACCTCGACCGCCTCGCAGTATGGTCTGCTGAAGTCCACCTACCGGTCAACCCGGTCAAGTCCCTATTCATGAGTCTCGGGAAGGCTGTTCACGGACGAACGTACACCCTAGACGGCCAACCACTGCATCCCACACCTTCCGTGAAAGACCTAGGTGTACTCTCACGCTGCGACTTGAAGTCCGTCGACAACACCAACAAACTGTATCGAAACGGACTGCGCATGCTCTGGGCGCTGAAACGCAGCTTCTGCACTTGGTCTGAGGACGTCGCCACTCGCCTCTTCTCTTCCATCGTCAGACCAATGGTAGAGTACGGCTCGCCTGCATATTGTCCGATCACTCGCGGCGAAGCGCAAAAGATCGAACGAGTACAACACATCGCCACCAAGTTGATCCCCAGCTTGAGAGGCTTATCGTATGAAAACCGGTGCATGAAACTTGGGCTCTACACCTTGTCATATCGCCGTGTTCGAGTGGATCTTATCATGACCTACCGTATTTTACATCTCGGTCATTTCCCCATGCTAAGGTCGTTACTCCACTTGCGAGTACCATGCACCACACGTGGGCACAGGTACAAACTCGTGGTACCTGATCTGAAGAAAATCCCACACCCCCTGTGTTTCGAGCGGAGGGTTGTGCACGCCTGGAACAGTCTGCCAGAACACGTCGTCGAGGTCGAATCTGTGCAGAAATTCAAAGCTTTGTTGGATGTACACTTCGCTAACATACGTTTCAGAGAACGGTTGCCACTTGACAACGATATCACCCACTTGTGACTCACTGTGTAAACAAGCATTTTGTGTGCTACAGAAGGAGTTGCTGAACCATCTCAGGATAACCACCGGACGTGTTTATTTATTTTTTTTTTAATGTTTTTTGATTATCACCCGATGGAGTTGTACAGAATTATTTTCTACTTGCTCCAAAATACAGTATTCAGTATGGGGTGTCAGGGTTAGAAGGAGCAACACCGAATCAGCACTTGTTGGTCTGTTCGAGCGGATATTTCAAGTACCGTGCGCTTATGCTTGGTTTGCATACGGATGTCTGAAATAACTGGCAAATTTTAATTGCATATAGTTGCTTGATTGCAGACTAACTCACCGATTATTATGCAAAGCGAAGATTAATATATTTATTTGCACAAGACCAAAGACGAAGTCAGAGTCGCATGACGATTAAATAATTCGGCGAGATCGTATGATGCTGAAGCCTTTCTTTGGAAATTGGGATTAGAAATTTTGACAATTGAAGCATACCTCGATGAGATATTCCACAGTCTTCGGGTCATTCACGTCTTTGTTCTTGGAGAATGACTGTCTAATTAATGACTTTAGATATGCCGAATCTGATAGCTCTACACGCTCAGCAAACCGCATCAAAGCTTTATACAGAGCAAGCACGGAGACATGGGCCATATTAGTAAGTGTAGCAGTAAGTCCGATGTGCTAAAATAAGAGTACAAGATCCCAGCGGTAAGTTTTGAAACTCAAAGTCAGGAACAGCATTCTAGGAAGGAGCCTTAGACATTAGAAAGGGAAATGAGAGGTGCCATGTAGCTAGGGACAGAGCCGCGTTTAGAGCCCAATAGTTTCAGAGCAATAATTAGGTAAGAAAAGCAGGTCATACTGAGTTAATCCAAGGACTGATTAAGGTTAGAAAAACAAAAATTTCCCATGAGAAAATCTGCTATAGACCAGGTTTTTAAGCCTCAATGTAATAAGCGAGGTAAGGAAACAGAAAAGCCATGTGAGGCAATGCGAGACGAACACATCAAGCAGACAGCAAGCAAGCCGGGTGAGGTGAGAGTGGGATAAGCGTATCATAGCATTAAATGGCTTTAGGGTAAAAATGGGGAGCAACAGCAATCAAAGCAGGGGAAGGTAAAAGGATCAGTGGAAATGCCAAACCTGAGTTAGTAGATCTTAGTCGCCAGAAGCAGTAAGAAAACAGACCAGAGAGTTTAGACAAAACTGAATTAGGCAGAAAAAAGAGACTATGTGGCCAAACAGATGTGGGGTGACAAGTAAAAAGGCAAGCAGAGTTACAGGTCACAAAAGCTGAGACAAAGTTTAGGAAAAGCCTCATACGGTGGTCAAGGAGACAAAAGGTGTGATGAATCAGCCATTACTGAGCTAATCCCAGGCGGCATGCATAGATTCATAAGGTCAGGGTGAGGCGGGATCAAGAACAGAGTAGTCATTCAAGTTAGCATAGACTCACGATGATAAGGCTTGAAAGGGTAGTGTGAAATAACCATGGCCTGCTTAAGGTTAAGATAAATACCACGGGTGAATCTTGCTGTAAACCTCAATGGTCTAAGCGAGGTAAGGAAACCGGACCGGGATTCTAACCAAAGTGGTTTGCTGATAATTTGGGGAGGGTTCAAGTTCAAGTTCAAGCGGGACTGGAACGATAGGATAGATCCCGTGAGTGTTCCTTCTTCGGCGGGTCGTTGAACCAGGAGTTGGCGAACTTTGAAATACTGATGGACCTAAAACAAAGACCGCATCACACCCTGTCCAACCAATTAATGCCCACGTATCCTGCCCTAGCAGTCCCTGCTGGGTCGGTTACGTGAAGTAAGAAAGAGAAAAAAGTAAACGCAGGAGGCAAAAGAGAAAGTGGTAAGAACTAAGCAAGTGGAATACCAAGATATTTGAGTCAATAAAAAAAGAACTGAAAAATGAAGGTGAGTCAGCTAGGAAAAAGGAAAGGTTTGCTGTTGCCACCCAAGAGCATCGAGCTGGCGCGCAAAACCCTTAACCGTAGGTTCCCTAACCACGTGATCTGGAAGAGAATTCCAGCGATCTATAACTCGGCGCGATAGACGAGTTTCCGTCCTAATCCTATCAGACCGTGGTTTATGCAGTTTCAGTGGGTGACCGCGGAGACTAGGTAACGTAGCGGGACTAAAAAGCCCTGACAAGTCCGGGCCAATCTTACCCGTCAAAATACGATAAGTGAGAATCAGGTCCCCTCTTATCCTTCGGTAGTGCATGGAGTACATACCCAAACTGAGCAAGCGTTCAGGATACGTCTGTCCCCGTAGACCCTGCACTAACCGAGTGCCCACTCGTAACACCCTCTCCAAGTCCATTTTGTCTCGGTTAAGACATGGTGGACAAGCCTGAATACAATATTCCAGGTGGGGTCGGACGAATGCCGAAAATAGCTTCACAAACAACTTGGCCGTTAAGATTCCGAAAGAGCGGCGGATAAACCACATCATACGAAACCCTCGACAAGCAGCCTTCTTCCAGTTGTCTCCAGAATGAAGTGCTGATGCGTGTACGACTCCTAAATCAACCTGCTGAGTGACAACAGGGAGTTCACCACCGCCGAGGACATATCGGGTGGGAGGATTTGCAGCTCCGATTCGGAGAACAGAGCACTTGGCCCTATTTATGGGCATCAACCATAAGATAGACCATTCCCAGAGTCTATCCAAGGCACGCTGAATTGCCTCAGGACCCCCCGGGATATCCACAATATTCCAGAGCTTAAGGTCGTCAGCAAACATTAATGATGACACCCCTAGCTCTCCCGGCAAGTCATTTACATAGATCGCGAACAACAATGGCCCCAATACCGAGCCCTGCGGAACGCCACTAAGGACAGCTTGCCTGAGCGAAAGGCTACGCCCCACCCGTACGCACTGTTCCCTCCCCTCAAGGAAGGCAGACACCCATTGAAGGGCGCGACCAGATATCCCGTAAGATCTCAACTTTAGTGAGAGCCGAAGATGTGGAACAGTGTCAAAAGCTTTCGAAAAATCTACGAATAGCACGTCTACAGCGTGGCCACTGTCTACCGCTTCGGCCCAGCTTTCACGAGCTACAAGTAAATTAGTCTGACATGAAAATCCTTTGCGGAATCCATGTTGTGCAACACTGAGAAGGTTGAATCGATTCAGGTGGTTCTCCACTGAATCCCTTATCAGCTTCTCGAACAACTTGACTACTACGCTTGTCAAACTGACAGGCCGGTAGTTCGCGGGTAGAGCGCTGTCACCGCCCTTAAAAATCGGACAGATGATTGCCTCCTTCCATTCCGAAGGTAGGCTGCAGCTGTCCAGCGATATTGAAAATACGCACGTGAGCGGACCACTCAGCTCAGTGGCCAGTTCATGCAACAGCTTCGGATGAATTGAATCAGGACCGGAAGCTTTAGAGGGATTAATGCCTTGCAGTAGCTCGAAGACCTGAGTCTCCGTTATGCTAAATTCAGCTAAGCAAGAATCCTCTGGAACTCTTGAAACCAATTCAACCTGCGGTAAAGAGGTCTCCCGAGCAAAGATCGCAGTATACTGATCACTCAGTATACAAGCCTTGTCATAGTCAGTTTGCGCAGGGGTCCCGTCTGCTCGCAATAAAGCTGGTATAGACAATTTTGCCCCGCTGCGTCTTTGC
>OX104064.1:201961360-202005717 GCA_944474145.2 Dicrocoelium dendriticum | reverse complement strand
ATTATCAAAAACCAAAAAACATTTAAACACGCAGCTCATTCGTTTGTTCTTTTTGGCGTTTTCTGCGCGTGTTTTTTCTACTTTCTCGTCTTTACATGCCCCAACCCTCCCCTTCGATCGACTGGCCCACACGAGGAATCTTTTCGAGGACCCTGACGCGAACACTGGTCGCTTCTTCGCGGGACGAGGATCGCTTCTCCGCGAGACGAGGGTCGCTTCTCCGTGGGACCATGGTCGTTATCTTCGTGGGACGACGGTCGTTTAGGCGCGGGGCGGGGTGCGGCGAAGGGTGACCACTCCCGAGGGCACCGTTTGGCAGCAGCGGAGGTTGAGGTTCCGTCGGCCTTTTTCTGGACTATCCAGTTTTTTTGTAGTCCGACAAGCCCGCTCCAACGGCTCGCCGATAGCGTCATACGGTTAGCGCATGATGAACCTAGGTTTAAATCTCCGCAGAGACTTTCGCTGGGTTTTCACGGTTGCGTCAGTACCTTTCGCAATTATCGGCATCGATTTTCTTCGCCATTTCGAATTGCTTGTCGACGCGGGTCGCAACAGAATTTTAGATGATCATACGAAACTAAGGGTTGATGGCGTCCTTTCAGATGCCCCGGTAATCAGCCCTGTATTTCGGATCGCAGACGCACCGTCCGACTACTTGAGCCTCCTCTCCGAACACCCGCAATTGGTTCGACCGGCTGTAGAGCTTCCACCAGTCACGACAGAGGTCGCTCACCACATCGTTACGCGCGGTCAACCAGTTAGCGCACGGCCAAGACGGCTTGCTCCAGACAAACTACGGGCAGCACGAGCCGAATTTGACCACATGCTGCAACTTGGTATCGTCAGACCGTCCAACAGCCCATGGGCGTCGCCTCTGCACATGGTCCCGAAGAAGGTTGTGGGGGACTGGCGTCCTTGCGGCGACTATCGATCCTTGAATACAGTAACCACGCCCGATCGCTATCCGATACCACACATAGTGGATCTCACCGCCAGTCTGGCGGGTAAAAGTATCTTCAGCAAAATCCACTTGGTACGCGCATACAACCAAATTCCGGTAGCCGAGGCGGATATCGCTAAAACTGCCGTGACGACTCCATTTGGTTTGTTCGAGTTTCTGCGCATGTCTTTTGGTCTAAAGAATGCCGCGCAAACTTTTCAGCGTTTCATCGACCAAGTTTGTCGCGGCTTAGACTTCGCTTACGCGTATCTTGACGACATCTTAATCGCAAGCTCTTCACGAGAAGAGCACATACGCCACGTACGAACGCTTTTTGATCGTTTATCTCAACACGGGGTGACGAGCAACGCAGAAAAGTGTTCGTTTGGTGTCGATTCGGTTAATTTCCTGGGCCATCGTATCTCTTCTGCAGGCGTCGTGCCACTGCAGGATAAAATTCAAGCCATTATCGACTACCCCGAGCCTCATTCTTTCAAACAGCTCCGGCGTTTTGATGGCCTGGTCAACTTTTACCGTTGATTTATACCCAACTGCACCTCTCTGATGCAACCCTCACGGACCTTCTCCGAGGGAAACTAAAGACGTTCAAATTTCCGACCGCAGCACGCGCTGCTTTTAAGTCGCTGAAAGAGGCTATCACCAACATAGCTTCCATAGCGCATCACGATCCGACCGCCCCACTGTCCCTTATTACTGACGCCACGGACGTCGCGGTCGGCGCTGTTTTGCAGCAACGCGTAGCCGACACGTGGCAGCCCTTAGCCTTTTTCTCCAAACGCCTACAACCTACCGAATCTCGCTACAGCACGTTCGGTAGAGAACTACTAGCCGTATATCTAGCGATACGTCACTTTCAACACGTCCTAGAAGGCCGCTCCTTTGTCGTCTTCACCGACCACGAACCCCTGACTTACGTGCTCGGCTCGACTACCGACCGATACTCTCCTAGAGAGTCGCGCCACCTTGACTATATCGCTCAGTTTACGACCGATATACGGCATGTCTCAGGTGTGCACAACGCCGTCGCCGATGCACTTTCCCGCATTCAAGCTATCTCCGCTGACGCCGGCACTGCTATCGACTTGGCAGCCATGGCCACAGCACAACTCAACGATCCTGAGGTTGAACTACTACGCAGGTCTCCCTCATTGGATATACGACCCGTTCCGCTGCCATCATCAGACGGAACCATACTCTGCGATTTATCTCTGGGCACGCCGCGCCCTGTCGTCCCACGTGAGTTTCGGCAGACCGTGTTCGACGCGTTGCACGGCTTGTCTCACCCAGGCGTTCGTGCATCGGTTAAACTCGTAACCGCACGATTCGTTTGGCGCAACGTTAATCGGGACGTCCGTACTTGGGCAGCTGCTTGCCTTCCCTGTCAACGCGCGAAGGTACACAAGCACACGAGAAGCCCATTAGGCACTTTTCCGACGCCAGACGCACGTTTTCATCACGTGCACGTCGACCTCGTAGGTCCTCTGCCGCCTTCCAAAGGCTCGGTATATCTACTGACCTGCATCGATCGATTTACTAGATGGCCTGAGGCCGTCCCCATCCCAAATTGCTCCTCGGAAACCGTAGCGAAAGCTTTTCTGGAGCGTTGGGTAGCACAATACGGCTGTCCCGTCATCGTGACCACCGATCGAGGGTCACATTTCTCGTCGACATTTGCCATGTTGCTTAAGGATTTAGGCTTTCGCCACGTCCAGACGACGGCGTATCATCCGGCCGCTAACGGCATGGTGGAGCGTTTTCACCGCCAGTTGAAGGCAGCGCTACGTGCGCACGCAGATCCTTCATGGTCTGAAACGCTTCCCCTCGTTCTCCTAGGTTTAAGAAACACGGTTAAGACTGACTTCGACGCCACACCAGCCCAGCTAGTCTACGGTTGCACGCTGCGGTTGCCCGGACAGCTGGTAGCACCAGCCATATGTACTTCCACCTTTGACTACGGAAGTTACACTGACCGATTGGCTCACCAGATGCGTGAGCTACGTCCACCCGCTCCTCGATCACAGAAGACACCAGTGTACGTGCCCGAGAAGCTGTCTACGTGTTCACACGTCCTTCTTCGCGCAGACGGTGTTCGACAGCCTCTTCAGTCGCCGTACATAGGACCCTTCAAGGTGCTGCATCGTGCGAGTAAGGCGTACACTATTGACCGCGGTGGTCGACACGAAGTCGTCACCATCGCCTGTCTAAAACCCGCTTTTATGGAAGAAAACCCCTAGCCTACTTTGTCTAGTAGTGCTTCGTGCGACGTTACAACTCATCGCACTAACTTACATCATCCTAGTCCAGTTCAACCAGACCACGATCTCGGTCTACAAGCCGTCCCAACCTCTCCCGAAGCTAGCTTGCTGCCTCCCACGACCAATCGCCGTGGTCGGGAGGTGCGTAAGCCCGTCCGCTTCTCCGACTATGTACAGTGTAAATACTTTTAACTTTGTAGATATTGTATATATTTGCCTCGTTTTTGGTCGATTAACGTTTTGAAAACACAAAAATATAAAAAACCCCGAAAAACCTTTTTCAAAAAAAATTATCAAAAACCAAAAAACATTTAAACACGCAGCTCATTCGTTTGTTCTTTTTGGCGTTTTCTGCGCGTGTTTTTTCTACTTTCTCGTCTTTACATGCCCCAACCCTCCCCTTCGATCGACTGGCCCACACGAGGAATCTTTTCGAGGACCCTGACGCGAGCACTGGTCGCTTCTCCGCGGGACGAGGATCGCTTCTCCGCGAGACGAGGGTCGTTTCTCCGTGGGACCATGTTCGTTATCTTCGTGGGACGAGGGTCGTTTATGCGCGGGGCGGGGTGCGGCGGGGGGAGAGACCACTCCCAAGCGCACCATTTGGCAGCAGCGGAGGTTGAGGTTTTGTCGGCCTTTTTCTGGACTATCCAGTTTTTTTGTAGTCCGACAAGCCCGCTCCAACGGCTCGCCGAAATGCACCCTGCCCTGCAATCAATAAATAATAAAGACCGGACGGCACAGCGGATACAAATTTTCGGCTACATTTTTATTTCGATCCCGAGTAGACTCTTCTTTGTATACCAGAACCTTTTGCAAACTTTGGATCCACAACCAGTTGATTTCGAAGGCTTCTTCGTTCAGCCTTCTAGGAGGGGAGCTCTGTAGCAACCCAAAAGATATTTCTCGTTTTTTGTACGCTTTTATTACTCAGTCATAAAATATTGCTTTTTGTTTTAATGCCGACTCTACGGCCATTATGAACTGCATCCGGCTCACCACTTTTCTCCACGGTGAGTTCCGGCACTGACGTACGCTCTCGTCGCTTCATGCGTTTTCGTTCGATTGTAGCCTTCCGCGAATACAATCCGTTGTGTCCGTCTTTCTGGTTTTCTGGCATCCCTACCAGCGCGGGAACACTCTCGGACTAGTATAGACTAGTCCTATAACGGCCAGTTCTTTGTTGGATGACCGATCGGCTTGGTAATGATCCGACAGTAGTCGTTTAAACCGGTCAATGATGCAAATGAGTCGCAGAGTCGAATGATAAATGGTGCAGGTGAGTAAAAGCATTGATAATATAGGCTGGCTTTTTTGTTATATACTTGTCCGGTTCGCAAACCTTGTTTAGCTATCCACGCTGGACTTATCATGGGGATTGTGAATGCAGTTGTTCCTTGTGGCTGAATACGTCCATAACAGGCAGGATCGTTACGAGTTTTTTACTCCACAGAATAGAATCGGAATTCCTTCAAATGTAAGTAAGTGTAATTGTCTCCATGGTCAAGTGAACACCCCATGAAAAGCCATCGGAAAAGCCATTTCTGCCAGCGCAAAGTTGTCCGTGAAATGACATCGGAAAAGCTCCAGGTGAATGGAGAATCGGAATGTACTTTCGGAAACGTAAGGCACCGAAACCAATTTCTTGAACGCCGGTGAGAATAAGCAAAGCTAACCGAGGCAGTGAAGGTAATCACGCCAGCATTGTTTGTCTTCCGTTGTGTAACAGGGGATTCATGTAAATGTAATATTCCTGGTGAGTAAATTGTGATACGGTGAGTACGAGGAGAGCTGAACCATTTGTTTAGACCCCGTGAAAGTGGCATCTCCAGAATGGTGGAAAGAGCTCCATTTGGAACGATGCGTGGGTTCTTCATATCCTGGAGAAAGTAAAAGTGTTTAAGCCAGCTGGCTATTGAGAATGGGTCAGCCAGTTCCAGTGGATAAACCTTGTTTTGGCCGATGTAACTGGAAATCTCGGGAAAAGAAGGGCAACGGACAAGCGGCAGCCAGACAGACAGCAATGAATCAAGAAGCACTGTTGAAAGACTGGTGGCGTGCTACGGCACCTATGCTACACTACAACCTATGTAATTTTGCTTAGTATACATGATTTTCAAGCGCGTTCTTTACGTCACGTCGCTGGCGTAACTCAGTCTACAACTACTACGTAGGAAGAAGGTTCTGCACGCGCAGGGTCAAGTGACCGACATAACAAAGCGTGTTTACAAAACTGAGCGAATAATACGATTGTTGGAGAGAAACATAAACCGATGATGATGACAGCAGTCCGAATGCGAGCGGCAGCTTAGGTGAACTACTAGATCCGAATGCGGGAGCAACAGTACGTAAAGCAACATTCTAAGAGAAAAAGGAAATTCAAAGAATCGGCGAAGAGCAGCTGAATGCGGACGGCAGTGCGAAGAGTGATTCGTGAGAGTAATTACGCTAAAGCGCTCATAATTCCATAGTCCAAAAGCCGTCAGAATCTAGAGAAAAGGATCACAGTGGGCCAAAACCGCCGTACATTGGGAGTCGCTATCCCAGGTACGGTCACACTAATAGGCAAATGCGAACAAGAGGTAAAGAGCAGAGGCATATGGAGAGAGGTAAGATGAGCATACTAATGGAAGTAACAGTCAAGAAACACTTAGCAATGGTCCAGGTGCCGCCAGTAAGCAGGAGCGAGGTCGGCTCGGAAGAGACTATACGCACGAGGATAAGTTGGTCCGGCGCAATGAGTGTAAGCCGTGGGAATAAAAATGGAGCGCAATAACAGAGAAGGCCATGGATAAGAGGAAACTAAAAGCACCAGGGTCTAGATGTAAGTGGAAGAGAGCGAAGTCGCTGCTAGACCATGGTGGGCAATGGCAGGGACATCTGAGAGTAATAGGGGGGCTGAAGACCGTTCAGATAAGAATAGTTTAGTCGGTGCACTGAGATTGGGTCGTACAATTGTGGTGAGAACAACTGTGGGGAGGGTCAGCGGAAATAGACAGGTTAAATATCAAAGTGACTATATTATACAGGGGTGATGAGGTCCGGCAAGCCCCTCGAAGTGAGGGAGACCGATCAGACGACACTTGATTGGTCGGTGCATTGAGATTGAGTCGTACTGATAAGATGGAAAGGGGCTAGAGCGGATCAGCAATAAAGGGTAGGAAAGTGAGGGAAGAGGCTGTTTTGACATTGTATGGGCAACTTCAGCAGATTCTTGAAGTAATAAAAACAGCATTGAGTCTGCAGAATTCGGACCGTTAACATCCCGGTGGACTGGAAGAGATCACAGAGAAGCAGACTGGTCAGATGGGGCTAGGTTAAGGAAGGACACTGAGATTTGGCTGCCCGGTTGAAAAAATGGAGACAAAGAGCATAGCAAGGAGAAGACAGTCAGGATGAAAAGTTTTACTGCTAAAGTGTGGAGAAGCCAACAGTGCTTTCGTGCAAAGGAGTATGAATCGTTCAGTTCGGAACAATGGCCGGTAATATCACAGTAGTCTGAGAAAATTCGGTGAGCAGGAGACCGATCAGACGAGACTGGATTAGTCGGCACATTGAGATTAAGTCGTACAGTTAATGTGGGAAGACAAATAAAGAGTCAGCAGAGATGGACAGGTTTGGGATGGAAGAGGCTATATGTATATGGGGTATGCCACTGCAAGTCAGGCAGGCTCGCAATGTGAGAGAAGTTGCGTGTTGGTTATGCAGAGCCTAAAACGTTTACATTTCGTTAGTCTGGAAGCAGTCAAAAGAAGACTAAGGCAGAGCACTGAGAGCTCGCTTTCCGGTTGTGGAACAAATACAGAGAGCGCGATAAAGAGAGGACAGATACGAGATGGAATAGGATTAAAGATCAGAAATGGGAAGTTAACGTGGCTCTCGAAGTAATGGGGTCAGAGCGTTCAGTCTTCCGAGCAATGGCTGGCAACGTCACAAGAGTCGGAAAGAAGGAGACCGATCAGACGAGACTAGATTAGTCGGCACATTTAGCTTGAGTCGTACAGTTAATTAGGGAAGATAAATGGAGTCAGTAGGATTGGACAGGTCAGCGATAACAGTGGCTATATTAACATAGCGTGAACAAGTCCAGCACGCTTTCGAGTCGAGGGAGACATTGCGTTAGAGATGGAAGTGACTATATTAATAAAGGATGAACAAGTCCAGCAGGCTGTCAACGTAAGGGAGACAGCTTTGAGTCTACAGAGCTTAGACCGTTAACATCCCGGTGGTCTGAAAGAAGTCACAGAAGCAGACTGGTCAGATGAGACTAGGATAGGGCAGGGAACTGAGATTCGGCTGTCAGATTGAAGAGGGATCGAAGACAGAGACCGCAGCAAGTAAACGACAGGATCAGGATGGAAAAGGTTTACTGCTATGGTGTGGAGAAGCCAACGAGGCTTTCGTGTGAGGTGATCTCGAGCGTTCAGTCTTCCGAACAATGGTCGGTAATGTCACAGTAGTCCGAAGAAATTCGGTGAGCAGCAACCGATCAGACAAGACTGGATTAGTCGACGCAGTGAGATTGAGTTATACAGCTAATTGTAGAGGACAAATGGAATGGGTTATGAGACTGACAGGTTAGAGATGGAAGCGTCTATATTAGTAAAGGGTGAAAAAGGCCAGCAGGCTGTCAACATGAGGGAGATTTAGCTCTGAGTCTACTGTGCGTAGACCATGTATATCTCGGTAGTTTGGAAGAAGACAAAGAAAATCATACTGGTCAAATAAGACTGGGTTAGGGAAGAGCACTGAGAGTCGGTTGTCCGAATGAAGAAGGATTGAAAGCAGAGCGTTCAATCTTCAGTACAATGGCCGGTAATGTCACAGTAGTCGGAGAGTAGGAAACCGATCAAACAAAACTGGATTAGTCGACACACTGAGATTGGGTCGTACCGCTAATGTTGGAAGACAGATGGTGTGGGTCAGGAAATGGACAATTTAGGGAGGGAAGTGGCTATGTTAATAATGGGTGAGGAGGGCATGGCTATGAGTCTACAGATAATAGGCCGCTTATTTCTCGGTAGTCGCGAAGAAGTCAAGGAGAAGCAGACTGGTCAGATTAGACTATGGCAGGGGACTGAGCTGGCTCTCTGGCTGAGGGATAAATAAAGACAGAGCGCAATATGGGGAGAACAGAGTCGAAATGGGAAAGGTTTATAGACAAGAGATGGGAAAGTCAACTTGGCTCTACAGGTAATGGGGACAGAGCGTTAGGTCTTCCGAACAATGGCCACTCACGTCACAATAGTCGGAGGGAATGAGACAGATCAGACGAGACTGGATTAGTCGGCGCATTGTGATTGAGTCGTATAGTTCATTTTGGAAGATAAGTGGTAAGTCAGTAAAATTGGACAGGTCAGAGATAGAAGTGGCTATATTAACATATGTCAAGTCTTTCGTCGCTCACTAGAAGCTGGCCGTCTTCCTTCAGCTTGGAAAGTGGGTATCGTCAAACCCATTTACAAAGGAGGAAGTCGACATGACCCGGCCAATTATCGTCCAATCTGTTTGACGTCAATAGTGTGTAAAGTTATGGAACGGATCCTAAAACAAGCTGTTACTCTTCATCTAGGGGGACAGAATGTCATTTCTTCTGCCCAGCATGGGTTCAGAAAAGCACGCTCCTGTACCTCGAACTTGCTTGTTGCTAAGGAGACCTGGGCAAGGTCGCTAGACTCCAGCAAATGCTTGGACGTTGTGTTTGTTGACTTCAGCAAAGCTTTTGACAAAGTCCCGCATGAACGGCTCCTGTTTAAGCTCCAAGGAATCGGTATTTCTGGGAACCTCCTGTCTTGGATCTCCGACTTCCTAAACGACCGCTCTATGCAAGTGAAGGTGAATGACACATTTTCTGCTCCGGTTCTCATGACGAGCGGGGTCCCACAGGGCTCTGTCCTCGGTCCCGTACTTTTCAATATTTTCATCAACGACTTACCATCCACTCTTCAGACGGATTGCCTAATCTACGCTGACGACCTAAAGCTATGGATGGAAGTATCAAGCCTTGAAGACGCCGACCGATTACAAACTACGCTCAATCTACTCCATGACTGGTCGATTAAGTGGCAGTTGCCCGTAAATCGTGATAAATGCTCTGTCCTCCCCGTTGGCTCATCAAACCCATTTGGAACTTACCATATTGGTGGTTCCTTGCTCAGAAGCGCAACCCAAGAGAGGGATCTTGGAGTGATAGTGTCATCAGACCTCAAATCTATCCAAGACACCCAGAAGAGGGTCGCCGCGGCCTACAGGATGTTCCATTCTATACGTAGAGGGTTTTCTCTCCTGACCCCGGGACTTTTCCGACTCCTCTTTGGTTCGCATGTACGCCCGATTCTCGAATACGGACTACCCGCTGCCTACCCTCTCACCAAATCCGAATGTGATATGATAGAGAAGGTTCAACGGCGTGGATCCAAATCCGTCCCTGAGTTGCGAGACCTGTCGTATCCACACCGACTTCAACGACTGAACTTGTTCTCTCTAGGCTACCGCCGTCACCGAGGAGATTTGATTTTCACTCGACGTATTCTCAGAGGAGAATTGGGTTGCGAATTACAGAACTTCTTTCAACTCAACACTGAGAGTTCGACACGAGGCCACTGCATGAAATTGTTCAAACCGAGGAATCTCCGTGTGCGGCTCAATTTGGCCTTATCAACTCGCGTGGTGAATGATTGGAACCGGTTGCCGGATCCTGTTGTTGATGCTGAGACAGAGGAACGTTTCAAACAACTGTTAGATTCTCACCTGAGCGGGCTGGGATTCTGCTGCCTCTAAGGCAGCTACAGTGGTCCTTTGCGGAAACTTCTACGGCAATGAACCACGCCATCTCCGCAATGATCGGGAAGTGAAGGAGCTGACAAAGGATCTTCCTTCTACTCTCTATCATCCAATGATCCAATGATAGGGCGAACAAGTCCAGCAGGCTGTCGAGTTGAGGGGTGACTGCTTTGAATGGACCGAGCCTAGACCGTTAACATCCCGTTAGCCTGGTAGTAGTCCCAGAGAATTTGACTGATCAGATGAGGCTATGTTAGGGCAGGGCACTGAGAGTTGGCCGTCCGATTGAAGGATTGAATACGGATGGCGCTCAGTCATCTGAACGATGGCCATTAATGTCACAGCAGTCTGAGAGAAGCCGGAGAGCAGGAGACCGATCAGACGAGACTGGATTAGTCGGCGCAACGAGATTGAGGTATACAGCTAATTTTGGAAAACGAACGGAGTGGATCAAGTGATGTACAGGTTAGAGATGGAAGTGATTATATTAATAATATATATATATATTTATTCACAGTCTGTTAACAGACATTGTGCCATCAGAACCATGGCAGAAGAAAAAGGTGAAGAAGATGGGGACACTAATGCGATTAAAAAAATATGGGAAACGAATTTTTTGGTTTTACACACGCCATTTTGTATTTTTTTGCTTTGTTTTGTGAGTTTTTGTGTGTATCAAAGGGATGGTGAAATTGCGGAACAACATTGCCGCCACTGATGTCTGTTGCGGGCCATGACGCCCAATGTTTCCAACCACTGCAATTATATTAATAAAGGATGAATTAAGTCCAGCAGGCTGTCAACGTAAGGGAGACATAGCTTTGAGTCTACAGAGCTTAGACCGTTTAAATCTTGCTGGCCTGGAAAAGGTCAGAAAAAGCAGACCGGTCAGATGAGACTAGGTTATTGCAGGTCACTGAGAGTTGGCAGTCCGATTAAAGAAGAAATGAAAGCAGAGAGCGCCATAAGGAGAGCAGAGGGTCCGGATAGTAAGTGGTTTACTTATAAGGTGTGGAAAAGTCGATGAGGCTCATGAGGTAATGGGGACAGAGCGTTGGGTCTTCTGAACAAATGCCGGTAAGATGACAGCAATCTGAGCGAAGTCGAAGAGCAGGAGACCGATCAAACGAGACTGGATTAGTCGGCACATTGAGAATAAGTCGTACAGTTAAGGTGGGAAGATAAATAAAAAGTCATCAGAGATGGACAGGTTTGGGATGGAAGAGGCTAATGTATATGGGGTATGCCATTGCAAGTCAGGCAGACTGGCAAAGTGAGACTTGTGTGTTGGTTATGCAGAGTCCAAAACTCCATTTCGATAGTTTGGAAGCAGTCAAAGAGGAGAATAGGGCAGGGCACTGAGAGCTCGCTCTGCTGTTGAAGAAAAAATAAAGACAGATTGTACGATAAGGAGAGGACAGAGTCGAGAATAAACGTTTACAGATAAGAAATGTGACAGTTAACGTGGCTCTCGAGGTAATGGTGACAGAGCGTTCAGTCTTCCGAGCAATGACCAGCAACCTCTCATTAGTCGGAGGGAATGAGACAGATCAGACGAGACTGGATTATTCGGCGTATTGTGATTGTGTCGTATAGTTCATTTGGGAAGATAAGTAGAATGAGTCAGTAGGACTGAACAGGTCGCTGCCCGGTATGTTGTCTAACAAGCTGGCGCATGCGTGCGAGATACCGTTAGTGCATTTAAGGTCCAGTGTGTTGGATTGTCTAGTCGGCACATTCACATGCTGTGTCCATTCATGAGTGGAAATAGTGTCAACAAGGGCCCTGTACTTGGGTGGGGCTGATTGTCTGAGCCACGAAACATGAGGCATATGGAAGTCTCCAGCAATCATCATCATCATCATCATTATACATGTCAGCTAGAGGTGGGAAAACACCTCCGCTATTGTACCGCAATACATAAAGGAAATACATACATACATACATACATACATACATACATACAATACATAAAGGAAAAATAAATACGACAGTTGAATGCCAGCTGAACTACCAGCAACGGATAGGCATCGTTCTGGCAAGCTACCAGCCGGCTACTAGGCAAAAAGAAAAATTATTATGTTTTACGCTATAAGATCGTAGGTGGAGGGGGAGGCTAAAGGGATGGGGAGGGACAAAGAAACTCACAGCAGGAACGCCACTGAGGTCGGCTCCTTGCCATATCAGCAAGTGTATCCAGCCAAACGTGTTCACCGTCTTTTGGACCCCAACCAGGGAGCCGTGAAGCTCCAACCGAGGCCAGCTCCGAAGTGAGGGCCTTCATTCCTCTGGACCAAGTCATCGCTTGGCCACCTCTCCTCTTCTTCCACCCACATCCCCGGTGAGCAAACAACGCACGTCGAGGGAGTCGGTGGGCTGGCATGCGCAACACGTGGCCCAGCCATCGGAGCCTGGTGAGTAAAATGACGGTGCTGAGCGGTTCATTCCCTTTTCCTAGACCGTAAACAAGGCGTCGAACACGCTCGTTACTCACGCGGTGTTCCCACCAGATGTGAGCCAAACTGCGAAGGCACCGATGGTCGAACGTAAGTAGCCTCTTCATGTCCGCCGATCTTAGGGGCCAGGTTTCGCAACCGTACAGTAAGGTCGAACGTACTGCTGCATTGTACACTCTACCCTTCAGGGCAAGAGTGATGTCGCGCCGGCGCCATAGGTGGCGAAGGTTAGCAAAAGCACTTCGAGCTTTCGCTATGAGACTTCCTGATAGAGCCTGACCAATTTGTGAACGCTAGCACAAGAGGAGTGCGGTGGGTTGTATAAACAGCCTAGCAGGAGGTCAAGATGATCTCCAACGGCCTGAATCCACACTGAGTCTGCAGAGTTGCCAAGGGATATGGTGTGGAAAGATGATGCGTAAAACTCGTTTTTGACGTATATGAGGCATCCGCCACCACGTTTACTGATGCGTTCATTACAAAAAGTGGTGTATCCTGGAAGGTGAAGCGGTGCGTCAGAAGCGTCGGCCGAGTGCCGTGTTTCTGTTATCAACACCATATGCGGGCTTGACAGAAGAATGAACGGGCCTAGAAGGTGCATTTTATTTTTAATTGATCGTACCTTGAGGAGGAGGAGGAAAGTATACGAGTCGTATTCGCATCGTCCCGTCATCGGGTCGCCAGATTCTGTAGTAGGGTCGTAACAAGACAGTGGTGGAGGCGCTTCCGCTGCACTATTATCTACAGTTCCCGGGTTGCATACATCAGGCGATATGGCAACAAGTACTAGTGCTACTTGTATGGGGACAACTCCAACAGGTGCAGGAGTCAGCAGATGTTGGCGAGGGAGGGTGTGTGTGCTTGACGAATGTGACGTGGCAAGCCTGTCCCGGCAAGTCCCATAAGAAAGAGGTTGTAACAAGCTGGAGGGATTTGGGCAGCTCTATCTGGATTGGAAAACATTGACATGGTGCCCATGATGTGGGGTAACAAAGGTGCGGATTGGTGTGGATATGGGGGCTATCCCTTAAGTGTGTTCAAGAGAGGAACTGGAGCATGAGTGAAAGTGGAGTGTGAATAGACAGCATCGTAGCGGGAAGAAGATTTGTAGGTGTTGGTTACTTGGCTAGCGACCTGATAAAAAGTGGGTTGTGTGGGAATTGGTAACTGGCAAAGCATTCTGGCTGAGTTGGCATAACGTTGGATTGTTCAGGAAAACGTTCGTAGGTAGAATGTTTGAAGGTTACCAACTGTGGGTCGGTAGAAGGCAGTCATGAAGTTGAGACTGACTGTAGACTGTTGTTTGCAGAAGGTGCAAAAGTTGTGCTAGATGGAACTGCATAGGTTGGTATATGTAAGGCGGGCCGTGTCCCGCATTGCCCCATAAAAAGGGGTAGAATTCGTGGGTGCCAATGTAAACCGCCTTGGATGAGGAACGCATTTGGTCTGGTTTGTACGGTCATTTTGCGTAGGCGACAGTGGTGCAGGTAGGTAACTCGCCTTACTAAGTGAACCATTCGGCTGCGTGCGACTACGCTTCGTCCGCGATCTATGAAGCTCATGTGGTCGCAAGTAAGCGGTGTTGCGACTAGAAATGACTTGTTTAGTAAGTTGTGTTGCCGGCGCGATTGGTGTATGTAAAACGGTATGGAGATAGGGCGAAGAGGCGCTTTTTACATCCGTACGGTTGCGGCCGCGACTGAGCCCTATAATGTGTGGTTTTTCAAATAGCTAAGGCTAGTGAGGTGAGAAGATGCGTTGAGGCATTGCCACCTTCATAAATGAAGGCGAGTTCTGCGGCGATCTGCGCTCTTGTTCATCTGCACTGTGTAGGACTAGTCAATACTAGTCCGAGACGATGCGCGGAATTAAGCGCGGATATCAGAAGGCAATTGGAGTCGGACACAGCGGACTGTATTCGATGGGCTACAACAATAAGCGGACGGATGAAGCGAGGCAAGAGCGTACACGTGAGCGCGGGGACTTACAAGGCAGTTGTGTATCGAGCCGGTTGTAAGATTAAAACAAGAAGGAGTAATGTACAATCGGTCAACAAGTAAATTGTACACGAAAGATAAGAGTTATCTTTTTGGGCGCTACAGAGCTCCCCCCCTAGAAGGCTGAACATAGAAAGCCTTCGAAATCGAAAAGGAATGTTGAAACCAGGTTCGTAGGGCGAAATCGTGCCGAGTAAAAATGGGCGTGCGTTCGTGTAAATGGGGGTTCGTCGGAAGTCGGAGTCCGCTGTGCCGTTTATGCTTTGTTATTTATTGAATGCAGGGCAGGGTGCATTTCGGCGAGCCGTTGGAGCGGGCTTGTCGGACTACAAAAATACTGGCTAGCCCAGAAAAAGGCCGACAGGACCTCAACCTCCGCTGCTGCCAAACGGTGCGCTTGGGAGTGGTCTCTCCCCCCGCCGCACCCCGCCCCGCGCCATAACGACCCTCGTCCCACGAAGAAAACGACCATCGTCCCACGGAGAAGCGACCCTCGTCTCGCGGAGAAGCGATCCTCGTCCCGCGAAGAAGCGATCTTCGTCCCGCGGAGAAGTGACCCTCGTCTCGCGGAGAAGCGATCCTCGTCCCGCGAAGAAGTGATCCTCGTCCCGCGGAGAAGCAATCCTCGTCCCGCGGAGAATCGATCCTCGTCCCGCGAAGAATCGATCCTCGTCCCGCGGAGAAGCGATCCTCGTCCCGCGGAGAAACGACCAGTGTTCGCGTCACGGTCCTCGAGAACCGTCCTCGTATGGGCCAGTCGATCGAAGGGGAGGGTTGGGGCATGTAAAGACGAGAAAGTAGAAAAACACGCGCAGAAAACGCCAAAAAGAACAAACGAATGAGCTGCGTGTTTAAATATTTTTGGTTTTTGAATATTTTTTTCGAAAAAGGTTTTTCGGGGATTTTTGATATTTTTGTTTGTTTTCAAAACGTTAATCGACCAAAAACGAGGCAAATATATACAATATCTACAAAGTTAAAAGTATTTACACTGTACATAGTCGGAGAAGCGGACGGGCTTACGCACCTCCCGACCACGGCGATTGGTCGTGGGAGGCGGCGGGCTAGATTCGGGAGAGGTTGGGACGGCTTGCAGACCGAGATCGTGGTCTGGTTGAACTGGACTAGGATGATGTAAGTTGGTGCGATGAGTTGCAACGTCGCACGAAGCACTACTAGACGAAGTAGGCGAGGGGTTTTCTTCTATAAAGGCGGGTTTTAGACGGTCGATGGTGACGACTTCGCGTCGACCACCACGGTCAATAGTGTACGCCTTACTCGCACGATGCAGCACCTTGAAGGGTCCTATGTACGGCGACTGAAGAGGCTGTCGAACACCGTCTGCGCGAAGAAGGACGTGTGAACACGTAGACAGCTTCTCGGGCACGTACACTGGTGTCTTCTGCGATCGAGGAGCGGGTGGACGTAGCTCACGCATCTGGTGAGCCAATCGATCTGTGTAACTTCCGTAGTCAAAAGTGGAAGTACATGGGGCTGGTGCTACCAGCTGTCCGGGCAACCGCAGCGTGCAACCGTAGACTAGCTGCGCTGGTGTGGCGTCGAAGTCAGTCTTAACCGTGTTTCTTAAACCTAGGAGAACGAGGGGAAGCGTTTCAGACCATGAAGGATCTGCGTGCGCACGTAGCGCTGCCTTCAACTGGCGGTGAAAACGCTCCACCATGCCGTTAGCGGCCGGATGATACGCTGTCGTCTGAACGTGGCGACAGCCTAAATCCTTAAGCAACGTGGCAAACGTTGACGAAAAATGTGACCCTCGATCGGTGGTCACGATGGCGGGACAGCCGTATTGAGCTACCCAGCGCTCCATAAAAGCTTTCGCTACTGTTTCCGAGGAGCAATTTGGGATAGGGACGGCCTCAGGCCATCTAGTAAATCGATCGATGCAGGTCAGTAGATATACCGAGCCTTTGGAAGGCGGCAGAGGACCTACGAGGTCGACGTGCACGTGATGAAAGCGTGCGTCTGGCGTCGGAAAAGTGCCTAATGGGCTTCTCGTGTGCTTGTGCACCTTCGCGCGTTGACACGGAAGGCAAGCAGCTGCCCAGGTACGGACGTCCCGATTAACATTGCGCCAAACGAATCGTGCGGTTACGAGTTTAACCGATGCACGAACGCCTGGATGAGACAAGCCGTGCAACGCGTCGAACACGGTCTGCCGAAACTCACGTGGGACGACTGGGCGCGGCGTGCCCAGAGATAAATCGCACAGTATAGTGCCGTCTGATGATGTCAGCGGAACAGGTCGTATGTCCAATGAGGGAGACCTGCGTAGTAGATCAACCTCAGGGTCCTTGAGTTGCGCTGTGGCCATGGCTGCCAAGTCGATAGCAGTGCCGGCGTCAGCGGAGATAGCTTGAATGCGGGAAAGTGCATCGGCGACGGCGTTGTGCACACCTGAGACATGCCGTATATCGGTCGTAAACTGAGCGATATAGTCAAGGTGGCGCGACTCTCTAGGAGAGTATCGGTCGGTAGTCGAGCCGAGCACGTAAGTTAGGGGTTTGTGGTCGGTGAAGACGACAAAGGAGCGGCCTTCTAGGACGTGTCGAAAGTGACGTATCGCTAGATATACGGCAAGTAGTTCTCTACCGAACGTGCTGTAGCGAGATTCGGTAGGTTGTAGGCGTTTGGAGAAAAACGCTAAGGGCTGCCACGTGTCGGCTACGCGTTGCTGCAAAACAGCGCCGACCGCGACGTCCGAGGCGTCAGTACTAAGGGACAGTGGGGCGGTCGGATCGTGATGCGCTATGGAAGCTATGTTGGCGATAGCCTCTTTCAGCGACTTAAAAGCAGCGCGTGCTGAGGCAGGAAATTCGAACGTCTTGAGTTTCCCTCGGAGAAGGTCCGTGAGGGGTTGCATCAGAGAGGCGCAGTTGGGTATAAATCGACGGTAAAAGTTGACCAGGCCATCAAAACGCCTGAGCTGTTTGAAAGAATGAGGCTCAGGGTAGTCGATAATGGCTTGAATTTTATCTTGCAGTGGCACGACGCCTGCAGAAGAGATACGATGGCCCAGGAAATTAACTGAATCGACACCAAACGAACACTTGTCTGCGTTGATCGTCACCCCGTGTTGAGATAAACGATCAAAAAGTGTTCGTACGTGGCGTATGTGCTCTTCTCGTGAAGAGCTTGCGATTAAAATGTCGTCAAGATACGCGTAAGCGAAGTCTAAGCCGCGACAAACTTGGTCGATGAAACGCTGAAAAGTTTGCGCGGCGTTCTTTAGGCCAAATGGCATGCGCAGAAACTCGAACAAACCAAATGGAGTCGTCACGGCAGTTTTAGCGATGTCCGCCTCGGCTACCGGAATTTGGTTGTATGCGCGTACCAAGTCGATTTTGCTGAAGATATTTTTACCCGCCAGACTGGCGGTGAGATCCACTATGTGTGGGATCGGATAGCGATCAGGCGTGGTTACCGTATTCAAGGATCGATAGTCGCCGCAAGGACGCCAGTCCCCCACAACCTTCTTCGGGACCATGTGCAGAGGCGACGCCCATGGGCTGTTGGACGGTCTGACGATACCAAGTTGAAGCATGTGGTCAAATTCGGCTCGTGCTGCCCGTAGTTTGTCTGGAGCAAGCCGTCTTGGTCGTGCGCTAACTGGTTGACCGCGCGTAACTATGTGGTGAGCGACCTCTGTCGTGACTGGTGGAAGCTCTGCAGCCGGTCGAACCAGTCGCGGGTATTCGGAGAGGAGGCTCAAGTAGTCGGACGGTGCGTCTGCGATCCGAAATACAGGGCTGATTATCGGGGCATCTGAAAGGACACCATCAACACCTAGTTTCGTACGGTCGTCTAAAAGTCTGTGGCGACCAGCATCAACAAGCAACCCAAAATGTCGGAGGAAGTCGATACCGATAATTGCGAAGGGTACAGACGCAACCATGAAGACCCACTGAAAATCTCGGCGAAGATTGAGGTCTAGGTTCATCATGCGCTGACCGAATGAAGCTATCGGAGAACCGTTGGCCGCACGCAAATTGTACGTAGGCTTCGAGTGCTTGTCGCTAGCGGTCGCTGGGATGACGCTGACTTCCGCTCCTGTGTCGATGAGGAACGTGATGGAAGAACGTCGATCCTTAACGTAAAACAGTCGGTTTACTTGGTTATTAAATGATACGTTTGTAGTGCTAGTATGCGGGCTATTCGTTTTCCCTGGGTCGTGCCTAATGCAGGGAGCCCGACAACGTCTAGCTCTTCCACCGTATTGGCGGTGATACCAACATACTTCTTCGACGGGCTTGACATTATCTGACTGAGAACTTGTAAGGAAAATGTTGCGCTTTCGTGCCGAACGTGACGTACTCGGTGCAGGCACAGACGAGCCGCAATGAACGGTAGCCAAAACGTGGTCAGCATTTGACCGTAGCACCCGCTGCTTCGAAGCCTTCATTGCTGCTATCCTGCTGCGAAGTAGCGCAATTTCCTCGTCTTTAGAGTCCGATCGGTCTAGCGACTGGGAACAAACATGTGATTCGGTTTTCATCGGTGAGAATATGTCACCGGAGTTACTGGTCGTCTGCTGCGGAAAACGTTCGAACGCAGCGTCTGCCTTGGTAGCTAAGTCTTTCAAGGGTGCATCTATAAACATGGACAGCATTACCGGCAATGGCTCTGGGAGACGTGCAAACCACAGCTCCTTTATCCCTTCTTCGCTCAAGAATAAGGGACCAGCGATGCGCTGAAGTTCGCGGAGCAATGCCGACGGCTTGCGATCTCCAAGCTTGAGACCATTGAGCTGCTCAAATCGTGTTCGTGCGCTGGGTCGTAACTCTTTCAAAATCGCTTGCTTCATCGTTTCATACTTTGCCTCATTCGATGGGCAGAGTAGAATGTCCTCAATCAGCGTCACTACCGACGGAGGAAGGCGTGGGACGAGCTGATTGTACCTTGGACGGTCCGCCGTTATGCCCTTATTTTCTAGTTCGATCTCGAATATCTTAAACCAAACTTCTGGACTGTGTTCCATGAAACTTGGAACAGCCAAAGTAAGCATGGTTACGCTGTGAAACGACTCAGATACCACTCTCGAAATGTGAGTCGAAAGATAAAGAACGAACGAAATACGATAAAAGTACTAAAATTACGCAAGAAACAAATGAATATACGTATATAATCGAGAAAAAGGAACGAACTCACCAAAAATACAAACGAGAAAAAAAGTTGAATTCGCGCGTGCGAATCGGGGTCACCAATTTGTAGGACTAGTCAATACTAGTCCGAGACGATGCGCGGAATTAAGCGCGGATATCAGAAGGCAATTGGAGTCGGACACAGCGGACTGTATTCGATGGGCTACAACAATAAGCGGACGGATGAAGCGAGGCAAGAGCGTACACGTGAGCGCGGGGACTTACAAGGCAGTTGTGTGTCGAGCCGGTTGTAAGATTAAAACAAGAAGGAGTAATGTACAATCGGTCAACAAGTAAATTGTACACGAAAGATAAGAGTTATCTTTTTGGGCGCTACAACTGTGCTTATTGGACAAATCCAATATAATGTAATGGTACCTCATTGGCCTTGATAGCCGTGCTTTGTGGCTTTCTCTGTTGTTAGGTTGGAGTGAGTTTTTCAAGGTTCTCTGAGTTGGAAACCAAGTACAACTCTTGGAGCCGTTGTTGTCATCAGGCAACTGAACAGAAAAAT
Organism: Dicrocoelium dendriticum; assembly: GCA_944474145.2. Taxonomy (NCBI): domain Eukaryota; kingdom Metazoa; phylum Platyhelminthes; class Trematoda; order Plagiorchiida; family Dicrocoeliidae; genus Dicrocoelium; species Dicrocoelium dendriticum. The sequence continues at coordinate 201,985,592 of OX104064.1, read as the reverse complement.
CGGGCTTTTCCATAAGGTTTTCGGGGTGAGAAGATGCGTTGGTACGTTACTACATTCATAAGTGGAGATGACGGCTGCGTGGATCTGCGCTACAATGCTTCTGCGTTGTGAATATTGACATCAGCGTTGTTTCTGTACCATGCTGACGTTGAAAGCCAAGCTTTAGGGCGTTTCCTGTTGTTGGGTTGGCGTGAGTGATTCGAGGTTCATGGGTTTGGAGGCCGACTGCGACTATTAGGCCGATTGTTGTCAGTAGGCAAGTAAACAACAGAATCAGGCCTACAAGACCAGTAGTAGACTCAACACTCATGTCCGAGTTGCTATGCGACATATCACTCAGTATCAAGGGTAATGGCAAAGAGTGAGGGTGAAAAAGACCTGTTCAATGCAGTCTGAAAGAACGTCCTGGTATGGTGGGTTCCGCGGTGAGGGTGTTTCTGCTTAGGGTCGGTGACAGCAGGCAGTGGAGTAGCCAAGTTAGATACCCAGTTAAGAATGCGATTAGATGGTTGACTAGGTACGGCGTCAGTGTCATGCATGTCTGAGTAGCTATAAGTCACATCGCTAGTAGAATCGATGGTTATAGCAGCCAGTGCAGACGAAGATCCTTCATTAACTTCAGTCCAAAGCAAGCTTCACGCTGTTGCAGGTTTCGCATTCGAAGTGAGATCTGGTTTTGGAGACAAGTCGAGATCTATCGTTGGCATGATGGTCGGCTGGGCCGGAGGTTTTGCAGACGAGTCAATAAGAGCTTTGCGCTTGCCCTCTGGCTTGATTGACGAGGTTACTAATCTTTGAAGAGGGTTTTGTCAGACTTAATGATAATTGGCCCAAGGTTTGCCCCTGTGGACACAGTCAGCCTAGGCCTATAAATGCTTTAGCAAGTTGTGGAGTAGGGAAAGTCAAAACTATGGGGCAAGTGCGAGTTTTACCGGACTTGCGTAGCCGCTTGCACGCACAGCAATCTGGTGGTGTGTTGCATACACTCAGAAGAGAACGCTTCACCTTTTCAAGTGGCAAGCGATCAGGTACGTTGAATATGATGGCGTTCTGGGAACGACGTACACCTTCTGTCACTTCGTCGCTAAGTACAGCCGCGTTCAGTTTTTTGGATTATCAGTTTTCATTAATCACGACAGAACCGACAGCGGTTTAAGGTTCTCCAAAGTTGCATTCATCGTAAGAAGCTCATTTTTAATCATGCTAAGCTCAGTTCCTAATTGGTGAAGTTTGACTTGAGCTGCACAAAGCGGGTTATTAAGCATGACTGCAATCCTTCAAAACAAATGAATATGCTGTGGGTGCTGTCGTTGCTGCTGGTTGCACTGCTCTCTGCAGAAAGTGAGGGATTACAAAGCTTAGCGCGCATTGATCAGGAGTAAAGAATGACAAAGGGATAAACAGCGTGAAAACCGTAAAAATTGGTACGACACGAAAAACGATCGAGGGTTGCAAAAGCATTGATGGAGGTAGTATAGAATATATTGTGTTACTGATTAGTAACACAAAAAGACCAACAAAGTAGTTATACGCAATTTTCGAAAATCTGAACGGCCACGCGAAAAATACGCACGGTTGCAAAGCCGCGCCTACTAGCATAAATATATGCGCGTTCAACTCCACTATCCTCATCATATTCCGCCACCTCTAATAGCAACTATGCCTGACTGCAACCTTATTTTCACTGCAGCTGCGACTCACAGCCGCTCCTTCTTTCAATCCTCCCCTTAACTATGACTACCATACAGTCCGTATACTGGTCTCACGACTAAGTACAGCTCTCACCATGCAAGTTATCTGGCTCTTACTCTCACTCTTCTATGCTGACCGGTCCCCGGTAGCACAATCCTACCGGTAAACGTGAGAGTGGCTAATTTTTGACATGACAAATTGGCCTGGAGGGACTTTGAGTTCCGGTACACCAGGCTAAATGGTGATGCTTTCATAACTGAATTTGAAAGAGATGTGTATAGGTCGCTTTGTGCTTAAGTATGTACAAAAGAATGGTATTTGGTAAGATATCTTAGTTGTAACTTTCACTTCCATTCATCGGGATTTTAAAAAATACAATAATCAGACAAGAGATATTTCAAGTTCAAGTTCAAGTTCAAGCGGGACTGGAACGATGGGATTATCCCGTGCGTATTCCCTCTTCGACGGGTCGTTGAAGCAGGAGTTTGCGAACTTTGAAATTATGATGGACCTAAAACTAAGACCGCATCACACCCTGTCCAACCAATTAATGCCCACTTATCCTGCCCTAGCAGTCCCTGCTGGGTCGGTTACGTGAAGTAAGAAATAAAGTAAACTCAGAAGGCAAAAGAGAAAGTGGAAAGGGCTAAGCAAGTGGAATACCAAGATATTTAGTCATTAAAAAAGAAATGCAATGTGAAGTTGAGTCAGCTAGGAAAAAGGAAAGGTTTGCTGTTTGCACCCAAGAGCATCGAACTGGCGCGCAAAACCCTTAACCGTAGGTTTCCTAACCACGTGATCTGGAAGCGAATTCCAACGATCTATAACTCGGCTCGATAGACGAGTTTCCGTCCTAATCTTATCAGACCGTGGTTTATGCAGTTTCAGTAGGAGACCGCGGAGATTAGGTAACGTAGCGGGACTAAATAGCCCTGACAAGTCCGGCACAATCTTACCCGTCAAAATACGATAAGTGAGAATCAGGTCCCCTCTTATCCTTCGGTGGTGCATTGAGTACATCCCAAAACTGAGCAAACGTTTAGGATACGTATGTCCCCGTAGACCCTGCACTAACCGAGTGCCCACTCGTAACACCCTCTCCAAGTCCATTTGGTCTCGATTAAAATATGGTGGACAAGCCTGAATACAATATGCCAGGTGGGGTCGGACGAATGCCGAAAACAGCTTCACAACCAAATTGGCCGTTAAGATTCCGAAAGAGCGGCGGCTAAACCACCTCATACGAAACCCTCGACAAGCAGCCTTCTTCCAGTTGTCTCCAGAGTGAAGTGCTGATGCGTGTACGACTCCTAAATCAACCTGCTGCGTGACAACAGGGGGTGCACCACCGCCGACAACAGGATTTGCAGCCCCGCTTCGGAAAATAGAGCACTTGGCTCTATTTATGGGCATCAACCATAAGATAGGCCATTCCCAGAACCTATCCAAGGCACGCTGAATTGCCTCAGGACCCCCGGGATGTCCAGAATTTTCCAGAGCTTAAGAAAGAAAGAAATAAATAGTTTATTCTCGACTATGCGAGGCACGCCCATGGAGGCATGATCAGATATGTACAACTGTACAAACATGTTATGTCAACTGTAACAGTGGCAGTAGAAAATCGTTCATATGTCCATGATTGGAACTGTACAATGGTGAAAATGCGAACCAATAATTGACTGTCATGAGATACGGGACCTCAGCTAATAATAGCTTGAGAATCCTGAACGCTCAATTGGAAGGTAATGGAAGAGCACGCTCAAGAGATATACGCCGATAGAGTGAGTTCGTGCACAAGTAAGGCAAAGGTCAACGTATCGTAGGAAGTAAAACGACGACAGTATACGCAGATGTAGAAGTTCCAGTGTAACGAACCTATCTAGAATTGTGACGCTAGTTGATCTGCCACTGTGAAGTTATGGGCTGTGACTTTATTCGGTGGCGAGTCACAAACGCCAAGTTGTAGTGCTGTTAAACGGACATTCGTGGCTTTTTATAGAGAGAACGCTTGCCAGGCGAAAACCCACCACGTCCAGGAACACGGCTGCCAATCCATTGAATGGCAAATTGCAACTGGCTATGTTTCTGGTTGAACGTTTGTTTGCTCGGTTATTCGCAGTCAGGTTCTGTCCCATTTTTCTGCTGGCTGGTGCCTTGTCTAGTTGCCCATGGCGTTCCTGGGTCCTGTCCATTGGTATGTCGGGAACTTAACGTTCTTTTTGAATATGATGTTTTGATCCATTGCAGAACCACGTGAAGTCTTCTCTGATTATGTATATTTGCCGGGGGCGAAGAATTCGTGTCCAGCTACCCGCACTGGACATCGGTGGTTGGGTGCAGATGGTTAGAATGGAAGTGATGACTTGGTCCAGGTAAGTTCTTGTTGGTTATTTCGTCCTGTCCCAGACGGAGGCAGTTCCTCAGTCTAATCCCGAATCTTTCAGAGGTTCACGACCTCAGAGAAAAGAGAGAGGAACGGGCCGAGAGAAGACCGAAAAGGACAGTCAATGTACCTAGCATTGGATCAAAATCCTACTTTAAGACAATTATTTGAGACAACTAGTGTACAATGTGTAACAGATATTACGCTAAAGATGTTTTTAATTACGCAGAAGGCATAGCCTAATGGGTTAAATACTTGCATATGCATACAGGTGAAGAGCAGGATTCCGGTAAGAAATTCATGAGGTATAAGCTAACGATGTTCGAATTCTACCTGAGACTAAAAGGTTGGTAAGTAGTCACGATTGCTTGTTATCGGAAACCAAAAGATACAGTGACGTGTGACGTGTGACACGCATGACGCGCGCTCCTGGATAATTGTATTACTTCTCTCTATTCGCCTTCCATTTTGTGCCACACTCAATCGACTCGGATCGTCGAGACCTATCCAACGGATTCAGTCTTGCTGCAGTACTACTTACGACACACTGGTAAATCCTGAACACCGTCTTTGACAGTTCATTCGGTAAGACCTGCTTGTGAAACTGCGTTCCTTTCTTATTTTTCCCACTCTATTGGGATACCATTCGACGAAGCTTTTTTAAGGCTACTAGACAACACATTACTTATTGCAGTGCACCTCTAGATACCACAAATAGAGGCTAGTTTGTGATCACGCAATTACCGCTGTAACTCCCCTAGCGAGTTTTGCCACGCAAAGCCTTTGTGGTATTTCACTGCCCACTGTTCACCGTGCGCACATGATGGGCCGACGCAGTGTCTCAGCTACGCAAATGAACAACAAATCCAAGGTCGATAGTGTTCCAGTCACGTCGGTCACCACATGCTCACTTTGCTCCAGTTCCTTCGATGGGGCTACAAAACACTGTATGTCAATCGACGGCTTGAGTGTGTGTGACGCATGTTCAGCCAAACCGTTGGCTAAGATCATTCAAACGCTTATGGCGAAATGTGAAAGTTTAGCCCTAACTATCACAGAGCAAAGGAAATTGACCGCTAGCTTGGTAAGAAAAAGCACTGAACTTGTGTCGCAGGTTAGTGTATTAAGTAGCCCGAATCCTAGACCTGTCAAAAGGCGAGAGCCATTTAGTAAAGAAGCCACACAGTACGGTGAAAATAGCACACCATTGTTGCTGGACGCCAGCGAAGACAGGCCTGTCGAACGACTTCCCAAGATTTGTGAAGGGTCTCAAGGCTTAAACAGCCATGCACAAACTGCACGCTCAACACTGTCACGGGTTGGAGAGCAACATTTGATCCCCACAAACAGCGCAACAAACGGCGTTCCGCGTATGCAGTCATGTAGCAGCGCAGGCTCTCCCTGCACCAGGGACAAGATGAGTACGCAAACTAGACTAATGTCCACCAGTAACAACTCTCAGGAGAAGCAGTTAGTGTACAACAAAGAAGCTCTGACAATTATGTGTTCAAATGTACCAGAGCTCACGAGCGAGTCGTTAACAGGTAGGCAAGTGGAAGAACAAAACCTATGGGCACAGATTTGCTGTGCTCTAGAAATTAACGTTCCTCCAACTAGTCTTACGCGCATTTCCCGAAATTCAACCTCGCCGCATTCAGGACAACCTCGGTTATTACGAGTAACATTTGGTAACACACGCGACCTGGAGGATGTGCTCCTGACAGGCTACAAGCTAACGAATTCCTCTCTCAGCGCCCGCAGTTTCCCAGATAAACCATGGATAGAAAGGCAAAAATGGAAATCTGACCCAGCTGCGTCACGACATGATGCGACGAAGAAAGTAGTGCTGGTCCACGGTGTTTCAGAACTTAACCATGGCGATATAAATAAACATCAGAAGCACGATATAGAAGAGTAGAGGTACATAACGGAGCTCTACAACATACAAAATATCGTGACTTTCGATGTCACCCGTCTAGCGGCCTCCTTAAACTATCAGGGTAACAGGCCAAAAATTTTGAAAGTCACCGTGGCTTCACCTGAGACGGTATCAACGGCCGTCCAAGCGTGGCACGACAACAGAAAACGTGGGCCACCTGAAGTACGTTTAAGACCGTTCCTAAACAAAGTTCGGGCCACAGATACAGACGAACCGGACTCGGTTGTTCCTAACTCAGGTCAGACAAATGTGCAAGCGCCTCTGACAAAATACGTACGCAGACCGGCACAATCCGTGCCGGTCAACCACAAAGAACCGAGCTCCTAGTGTGTCAACAGATACAGTGCCTGGACAGATGTCCAGTTAACGTATTAATGCATTAGTTGCAGCTAAATGCATTTAGTTTGACATTTGTTAATAAATAAATGGTTGGTATGTATTATATGTGCTATTATTTGACCATAAGCCTAGTGGTTTAAGTGCATCGGTAGGTCACTTTATTTGCACAGTTTCGGTTTTGTAAACTTGGTCGCTGATACCGCTTAGTTTTACGCTAATGTGCAGTTCCCATGAAACTGCATTTCTTCAGACACACCTATCAGGTTTTCTGGTTATAACTTGTTAGATAAAGATGTATTCATTTTCTGTATGTTGCATCGAAAAGTTATCAATTAACTGTACAGGTTCCGTCTCGTAGCAGCATTTACCGTGCAGAAAAGGAATGGCATCAGGATTTAGCTACGAAGAAGTACTTCTGTATCCAGCAGCTAAACGATATATGGGTAAGAGTGTTATTAACCTAAATTAACTTTGCTTGCTTACACAGTTCAGCCATCTGGTAACATTACCAACTGCTGTGAAGATGACAGGGACCCCGATGAATTGGTGCGTAACTTGAGAATATTGATTGCAAAATCTCAGGTACCAGCGTCTTTTGTTCGTCCACTGTTAAGGCTTATGCAACCGTGGATGCCATATTTGCCAAAGGATTACCAAACGCTGAGGCAAACACCACGGACCTTTCGCATGCGAGTTGTTTCGCCGGGCACTCGTTGTCACGTAGGTTTGCTGATATGTTTACAACGTGCACGCTCGGCTCTTTCGCTGGCGTCTGATGACTGTGGACTGTCTGTTGCATATTGGCGGATTTTAACCTCATAATGCATGCAAGATGCCTATAGGCTGAGCTTGTGCCGTGGCATAAAGCCAGTGGACACAAAGCCGTTCACTGTTTTTGTTTATGTTGAAACCTCAAAACCAAATAACTTGGATGATTATCTTTAGGACAAAATTTATGAGATCCGTTCTTTGCAAAGTTAAGGCTTATTTCACTTGAAAGCGCTTATCTGTGATACTTCTGCGCGCGCATATGTGAAAAGCGAGAAAGAACTCTCGGGTTGTTACAGCTGTGACAAATGCGCTTAACGTGGTGAGTATATGAGCCGCAAAGTGATAGCACAAGGATAGCACACTGCGGACTAATGCATCCGTTCGAAGAAATGTCAGCCAACCGTCGCCTTTTGCTGCATTGAATGTAGGTTTGGTTGGGGATTTTGCAATTGCCTATATGCATTCAGTACGTATGGGTGTAATGCGTAGATTGATAAAATATTGTCTCACTTCACCCGTGGACAGTGGATTTCGACTGCGCAGGGAGCGATTGATTTTAGCAAATGAATCATTGCATGACTATGGACTTTCAGGGACAGCGAACTTTTTACTTAAGCTTCGATCACTAAATGAATGCTGATCTTGGAAATCAACTGAGTTGCGTCAGTTTTTGCTATACGTCATACCAGCGTGTTAAATCGGGGTATTGCTGAGACTTTCTATCATCACTTTCTAAATCTCGCGTTTGCTGCTTCTGTTGTGTGTCGCCCTCAACTTCACACTGCCTTATTAGATTTCCTTGTTCTTTTACTTCGTGTTTTTACATGCGTACTTTTATCTTTGTGGTCTCAGTGAAATAAAGTGGAACGTGCACTCATTGGTTCGTCTGCCCGCTGACGTAGAGCAAATGGAGATTTTGGACAGCTTCTCAGCATTTCCATTTGAGTCTCACATGCTTTCCATCAAGCGCCTGCTTCACAGTTCCCCGCGTCCGGTTGCTCAAATCATGGGGCGTATGGCTGAAGGTGAGCAGCTTCCTCCTAATTTCAGCCACGCAAGCACGGGTGGGAATGTAGTGATGTGTACGCATAAGGGTAACGAGTCGTTTCGTTTGCACGGCATTTTGTTTTCCACAATGAAGCCGGATAACGTGGTCATCATCGGTGCCAAACCCAGCGTGCTCACAGATGTGTCTATGAATGTGTCTGGGAACATGGTCGTGCAATGCTGGGAACATAAGGATGTTCGTAGTCTGCTCAAGAATAGCATGAATTCCTCAACGGTATGCATCTTCGGTACATCGCAATTGTCAACAGATGTATGTAGCTTTTCCGCCTGTCATATTCTATACAAGCGCATCGCGTTCCCCTTGAACGATTTCCTTGTAAGTTACCCTTTGCCACACAGTTATACACTCTAACCATTGTCGTCTTTATTTTTCAGCACTGATGGCTTTTCAAGGTTACAGCGTTGTCAAACTACTTGACTCCGACGATTTAATAACTATTATCAGTAATACCTGGCTTAGAGAAGAAGGTGCGTACGCCCAAATACCTTCCGTGCGCGGTACGCACTACTATGCAGCAGTGAAAAATCACACTGCACCCGATGTCGATGTGGCCAGCACTGCAGTGTCCATCATCGTTAGCACGAGTAAGTCTTTTTGTTATATTAACTCACCTCCTAAGTTAGCTTCCAGCATGCCCGAGAAATGGAACGTCAATCAGAGCAAGGCATGCTGCCATCCACAGACGATACTATTCCGATGGGCCTTCCACCGAAGCGTCCAATGTGAGTATGGTGTTTTGTTTCCCCTTGGACGACGGCCCGTCGGTTCTAGCTCCGATGACGAAGACTCCGCGCGTCCCACCGAACCCAAAAGGCCTGCTGCAGCAACCTACGCACGTGCGCCCACTTCTCTCTTCAGTGGCTTTAGTCCACCACGTCCAGGGCCATCAACAAGCAGCCGTAAGTATCGCGTCCATACTGCCCCTATTAAACAGCAAGCGCGCCTGCTCTTATCGCTGACAATGGAACAATGGAACATTGGATTTATGCGGGTATAAAAGCTAAAGCTTGACAAATCCCGTAGGGTGATCAGGGCTAAAATCATAGAAGTGTGAAAAATTCAATGGAAACCAATTCAGTAAAATGGTTTAACAACGAGTCACTACAAGCTTGTGGACTCACCGAGTTTGAAGTGGCAAAATAATAATCCACTATAACTCCGGAGGGGATCATGAGATATGGAGAGTATTTGGTTAAAAGAGTCATTGCCCCTTGAAATTCGCATGGGGCAACGTGTATGAGTTTGAAGCGTCAAAATATGGATCCATTGTTGAAATAAGCGTGGGGGAAAATTATTTTTAAAGTATGGATTTTGGATCTCTCAAAATTAGACTGTACCATGGGAGATAGTGCCATGAAGTGAGTGCACTATCAACTCGATTTTTGAACTCGATCATGTTTGGTGCACTGAGTACAGATTCTGGGAGAGCATTCCAGACTTGGCAAACACGCACGGAAAAGTAATTCCGTCGACATTCCAAACGGCTGTACTGCACTGCCAGCTTCAGATGATGGCCTCTCAGGTTGTTGTTGTTACTGAGCTCCAGCAGATGGCGGCAGGTATGATTGGGGTCTGTCAGAATCTGATAAGCCAAAATCAAATCTCCCCGTAGTCTTCGAAATTGACCACTAAATATCCCGAGCGATCTCAGTCTGTCTTCGTAACGTAACTGGCCTAAACCTTTCACGTTCTTCGTTGCGCGTCGTTGAGTTTTCTATAAATCAGAGAGGTCTTTCCTCAGCCACGGCTGCCAGACATGTATTGCATGCTCCACGTGTGGTCGTATGTATGCACCTAGAAGTTGGTGAAAAACGGATGGATCGAAGCGTCCAAATGTGCGCCTGAGAAGGCCCAAATTTCGAATGCTCGCGTTCGATGCTTTCTTTGCCTGGGCTGAACAACCAAGGTCGGACTGAATCAAGACTCCTAAATCCTTTTCCTCAGCAGTTGTGTGAAGCACATGGTCACCCAGTTTATAGAAAAATGCTGATTGGTGACGTAAGTGTAATACTCTGCATTTTTCTGTGTTGAATGGGAGTTGGTTCTGAACTACCATGCAGCATGCACTCTGGAGGTGTTGCAGGAACTGGAGGCCATTAAATGTAAGACGTCACAGATGCACGGCATTGCTCTCAGCTTTATTTTTAGATGAGGTATACTTTATTCGATCAGAATTGGTGGGCCATCGCTGCATGTCCAAAGTAATGTTACAGTTGCTGCAATGACAGTCCCAAAGTCTTGCACCGGGACTTTGTCTGCCGTTCAACTTTCTCAGTGAGTTTAAGCGATAAGATAAACGGCTGAAGGACCCAGATATCAAAAACAGAGTCGTAAGTTCTTTTTTTTATTAAAATACGTTCTAGTCAACCATTTGTGTGCTGTACACGGTGATAACGTGCAAATCGTCGTCCGGGGTACCATGGAGCGGTTAATGCTAAGCTCAGTTACCGCGGAGCTAAATTACTCCGGAGCAGGAGGTTTGTTTGCATTCAGGCGAATGAATATGAACGAACTTGTGCAAGATAAATTGACATACAGTAATCCATAAAAACTACAAAGGCATCATTCGGCAACGTATGAGTGATTCAGCCTCGGACGCTGACATTAAACGCCACATCAAAACGTGGTTGCATTCTGCATGGCACAAGAGACCGACTGTTGAGCAAAGCAACGTATTCAGTGCGAATGAGGTGAGTCCCCTGCTTCCTTATGAACATCTTTAGCCTCCTACATTGACAATCGCGGAAGCGGAGGAACTATATTGACAACGCCGCTGTCTGCTACTAACCATTTTATACTACACACCATGTGCAAAAGCATTCTTATGTCCCGGTTTTCATTTTTCTTTCGCCTTGTGATGTTCTCATGTGCGCGGTAAGCTCCAGTTACTTTTCTGACCAACAGCTTGAAGGGCCGCTTAGGTGGGTTCCCAATACTACAACTACGGCAACAGGTACTCGGTGAACCTTAGGTCCGAACCGTCCATACATTGGTTAGGCGCTAAGTGCGTAGTAGTGTGATGTCCGTATTCGAATACCCATGGTAGGCAATGACGGTATCTGGACCTACCGGATTGTCACGCATAGTAGTGAATTTCTATTGGTCAACGCTAGCATAATTCTCATTGGCCCGCCGTAAACTGGACAAAATCCCTTTTTAGCCGTCTCACGGTACTAGTTCCAGTACAGTTTAACTTAATGCTAGCATAGGAACGTTTAGGAGACTAAACTGGACAGGGTCTGGACATGTGCTATCAGGGTTAGAGTTGCTCGATAAACTGTAGATGTCTACGTTAAAGTAGAGCCCACAGTAGATTTCGGCGATGGCGCCAATAATAATATGCAACTACAGGTCCATACCGGAGCGGGCTGTGCAAATTAATTTTTAATAAGTAGGTGGTGTTTAGTCCTATACCTTTTGAAGCTTCGCTGCGCCCTCCTATTCCACAATAGTTTATTAATCTGCACTTCACAGAAGGAACCTGGAGTACCCAACAAATCAATACAGGCAACCTGAGTCGTCCGAATGCAACAGCACCAACCACTTGCGGTCGACTCCGAAGGACACAACTACACAACCATAGGAAACCTATTGCGAAAATGACTGCGAATATCCACTAGGATATTCGGTCTGATGCAATCTTGCCAACGTCCTATCATTGTTCAGCAGTTTTCCAGGACTTGGTGAGTTTTCGCCTGGCAAGCGTTCTCCCTACAACAATCCACAAATGTCTGTTTAACAGCACTGCGACGTGGTGGATGTGACTCCACTCAATAAAGTCACTGCCCAAATCACGCATTAGCACGTTGGTTGATTCTCCATCTCACACATTCTGTGCATATACCTACACTCGTGCGACTGTGCCTATATATTTGCTCGGTGACATGATACTATTCTTAAATCATTTTTGTAGCTTTTTCCTCAAGTTTCACTCACATGACCTGCACTGTGTACACAACCTCATCGGTCTAGTTCCTCATTAACATACACAATATTAATGATATAAGTCTTAGCTCTACATCAAGCATTCTGTGAAGATAGACTTCATACAACCTTCGGGCCAGGTGGGCCCGCACTACTAACTACGCCTGTACTACTCCCGCGCTTGGTCCTGACAAACATGCTATCATGTACAGTGTTGCAATATGCTCAGGATGGCCAAGAAAGCGTGCCTCGCTTTGTCGCGATTAAAATCGTCATTCATTTATTAATTATCGCTTGTTCTACAACCCAATCCGCTTTTCGGCTACAACCCGTCTTCCTTCAATAGGACCCTCTCTCACCTAACTAACTACTCGGCAATCCGAGTTTCCTTAATCTCTCAAAAGGAGTGGCTTCTGCTACATAGTTAACCCGGCTGGTACCATCACGGTTTCTGCGTCCAGATGGTGTGCTTTTGACACCGTAAAATTCCACCCTCGATTGGTCAACCTAATCTATTAAAGCGCCGAAGCGCCATTCTATCGTTGTAGGCTCCATGCATTTCTGTGCATATCCGGAGCTTGCCGGCAGTCACTGTTTTATCTTGCCAACGTTTATTCTCTGGGCTGTTTGCTTCACATACACTTGCTCTTTGTTGACTTATGCTGGGACACTATAGGTATTCACTAGTAACTAGAAGGCTTCATCCAAATACCACTGCCAGCCACTGATACTCTCTTGCTCCTAGTGCCATTATCTGTCCTTCGTCTTACCTTCCGCACCAAGCTTCAGCTGCAGTGAGTCATTGTAAGTCCCATGTATCTTTGCGTTAGGAGCCACTCCTTATCTCCCCAAAGTTCACCCACTTAATTGTTTTGCATCACATATCCTCGCTGGTTTGTTGACTTATTCTGGATTAATGTAGGTAACTACTAGTAACTAGATGGCTTAATCCGAATGTATTTGCTGGCGGGTGATACCCTCTCTCTTAGCGTCATTGTCTGTCCTTGTTCTTAGCTTCTTAACATCCTTTTTATATCGATTCTTCATAGGCTCTATGCATCTTTGTGCCTATCCGGAGCTCGCTAGGAGACACTCCTTGTATCCCCATCCTATTTTCTACTGAACCGTCTGTATCCTCATTATACATATAAGCTAGTGGTGGGAAACACATCAGCTACTGTGCCGCAATAAATAAACGAAAAGGAAAATAAATACAATAGTTATATGCCAACTGAGCTACCGGCAACGGATAGGCATCCTTCCGGTAAGCTACCAGCCGGCTATTGGCAAAAAGAAAAATTATTATGTTTTACTCTGCGAAATAAATAAATAAATTGTTTTTCTCAGTTTCATAGAGAAACACCAAAGCAGACATGATCCTGGTTTAAAAGCAGTTGTGTATCACGGCGATACTTCGGGTTCAACCGTGCGTAGCTGAAACGGTAAAGGCCCTACAAGTGCAGTGAAACAGTGCATGTAGACGTAGAGTATCATATTCTTGGATGTGGCAAGAAAAATTGAAATATGAGTCTAGTCGACTTGCTGGTATGTAGTTGTGGGCAGTGACTTTATTCAGTGTCGAGTCACATCCGCCACGTCGCAGTGTTGGTAAACAGACATTTGTGGCTTTTATAGGGAGAACGCTTGCCAGGCGCAAACCCGCCACGTCCTGCAACACCGCCGCAAAGAATGTTGAACATTAATGTATAACTGGCAAAGCCGCTTGACGACTGGTTTTACCTACGGTTTTTCGCAGAGTAATGGCTTCTAATTTCCTCTGTTAGTTGGACAGGTAAGTTGATCGGGGCCGCCATGGTTGTTGAGGCCGATTGAGGAGGGCAACGTCGCGAATAGTCGTCTTGTTGTGTGTCCAGGTGAGCAAACGTTCGAATTTTCTGCTGTCTGGCTTTTTCAGATGTATAATGTATGGGAGTACGAAGATGTGTCCAGCTCTCCATACTAGACATGGTTGTGGTGATTGTAGTTGGGTCCTTTTTGCGTTCAACCATGCACCATGTAAGTCCTTGATATGGAGGGGAGGCTAAAAGGGATAGGGAGGGACAAAGAACTCACAACAGGAAGGCCACTGAGGTCGGCTCTTTGCCAATTCAGAAGTATATCCAGCTAAACGTGTTCATCATCTTTTGGACCCCAACCAGGGAGCTGCTACTCTCCAACCGAGGCCATTTCCGAAGTGAGGGTCTTGATTCCTCTGAACCAACTCGTCGCTTGGCATCCCCTCCTCTTCTTCTATCCACAGCCTCGGTGAGCAAACAACGCACGTCGCGGATGTTGATGGGCTGGCATGCGCCACACGTGGTCGAGCCATCGGAGCCTGGTGCGTGAAATGACGGTGCTGAGCGGTTCAGTTCCTTTTCCTGTGCCGTAAACAAGGCGTCGAACACACTCGGTACACACGCGGTGTTCCCACCAGACGTGAGCCAAACCGCGAATGCGCCGATGGTCGCAAGTAACTAGCCTCTTCATGTCTGCTGATCTTAGGTGCCAGGTTGCGCAACCGTACAGTAAGGTCGAACGTGCCGATGCGTTGTACATTCTGCCCTTCAGGGCGAGAATAATGCTGCGCCGCCGTCATAGGTGGCGAAGGTTAGCAAAAGCATGTCGAGCTTTTGCTATACAGTTCATGATCACACCCTCGATCCCAAGGGCGGTGATAAAACCTCCCAGGCAGTTGAATTTTCGGACGACTTCTAGCTGATCCCCAATAACGGTCTGCGCAGGAGGCGATCCCTGCCAAAGTTGGTGGAACGCTTTGCACTTCGATGGTGAAGAGCAAAGTCCGAAGCGGCGGATATCCAAAGCTGTCCAGCGCGGCTTGGCACGTCTGGGAGCTGACACGGATGAGGGTAATGTTGTCTGCATACTCCAAGTCGAGAAGTCGTTCTCCTGGGAGTAGCTCTACACCTTCCGAGTCAGGTCTTGTAAAGGCAATCACTACGCCTTCCGCAATAGCGAAGTTGAAGAGGAAAGGTGACAGCGGGCATCCTTGTCTCACACCGCTGGAGATATTGAAGGGTGGCAACAGCTTGCCGTAAGCCCTCACTGTGTACGTGCTACGCGCGTATAATGCTTGGATAATATTTACATATCTCTCGGGCACACCATTCCTGAGTAGACAATTCCAAAGGGCACATCAAGCGAACGAATCGAATGCACGTTTGAGGTAAAGGAACACGACAACGGTGGACCGCCAATATGTGTGACGATGCTCCAACAACTGACGCAAGGTGAAGATGTGGTCGATGAGGCCGTGACCCCGACTAATCCTGCCTTGCTCCCCAACGCTGGATTCCACGATCGCCAGTCAGTCTGTGAAGGATTATGGAGGCGAGTAATTTTGAGTCGATGGAGATCAGACTGATTCCTCTATGGTTGCGGCATTCCGAGCGCGAGCCGCCTTTGAAGATGGGTACAATAACGGAGCGGCTCCAGTCGGTTGGGACAATCTCCTGCTCCCACAGTTTTACTAGTGATTCATGTAAAGCATCAACAAGAGCAGGGCCTCCGAATTTGAAGAGGGCTGGAAGAAGATCATCTGGTCCCGCAGCTTTGTTCAACTTCAACAGTCCGATCCCACGTTCGACTTCTGAGCAAGAGGGTGGATCCAAATGGACAGCGCACGGAGCAGGGCGATCAGTGACCGGCGAATCGAACAATTCTAGCCGATTAAATTGCTTTGCAAAACGCCCAGACCAACGCTCCAAGCGTTTTGACAAATTGTGAATAGACTGTCCACTCTCATCACAAATTGTTTCACTAACACCAGGTCTCCTGCTGCCAGTTTCCCGTAGCAGACGGAATAACTTACGATGGTTGCCAAGGGCAGCGGCAACTTTCATCACTGACGCACGATGAGACCACCAAGATTCGCGGTCCCTCTTCAGGCTAGCACGGAGTTTTGCCCGGAGCTCTTTGCGAGTTTCATAGCGTTCACTTCCAGCCTGGATATGCCGGCGAGCATCGATAAGTTCCAGCGACCGAGAAGAGACTCAACGTCTATGTTGGCTATTAGACAAAGCACATTAGGAGTTGCATGCTGCTAGTAAGGTCTGGCGAACATGTGACCAGCGAGCATCATTTGTCTACGGTGAGCGCTTACTCAACTCGCATGTCAGCGTACTTCGCTACGCAGTCAGAACAGATGGCTTTGTCGGTTGGCTGGTGTCAGTGCGCTCACAGCGTCGTCGTAGGCTTTCGCCAAAACGAATACGCATGTCAGCATATACAAGTGCACGATCGGTTTCCACACATGTGCTCCAAATCGAGCGACAGTTTTGGATGGAACCTCGCCAGCGGTAACTAATAGCAACGCGATCGATCTGCATCCAAGGCTGTTTCGAGGCTGGTTGGTGCCAAGTCACCCTCCGGCGGGTGCTGTTTCGGAAGTTAGTGATCGCAAGAAATAAGCGGGCATCTTCACACAAATGAAGCAACCGCTCACCGTTGTCATTACGGAGGCCTATATCGTGCTGACCGTCCAAATGCCATTCATCAGTGGATAACTTGCCAACTTGTGCGTTCAAATCCCCGCCAGCACAACAGTGTCCATGCTTCTTCGGTGGCGAAGGAGCTGGGTCAATTGGTGGTAGAAGTCGTATTTTACCGAAGCATCGCTACAGTATGTGGGCGCGTATGAAGCGATGATGAATAGACATCTATTAGTCCCGCGCGACTTCGAAGCTTTGAACGAGCCAGCCAATCGGACCGCACACATCCGGCTACTGATTGGAATGCAATCAACCAGAGCAGCTTCAGCCCTGAGACTAAGGGCAGTGCCAACACCGGCTAGGCCGGTGCTCGAAGTTGCATCGTCACCGGATAGGCACAATGAGAAAACACTGCTTGCGTCACCTGAAGGGGATCGCGGAGTGACCAAAGAGCTCGAGTCTTGCAGGCGGGTCTCTGATAAACAGCAAATATCGATCGAGAGGGTTTCCAATGTTCGGGCAAGTGCTGCCTGTTGACCGATTTGTAGTAATGTGCATACATTGAGGCATGCCAATTTGAAGGAGGATCGATGTCTCAAAATGGAAGCCGATGAACTGGAACGGACCGCTTGGTTGGACATGGGTTTGTCGACAGGGTAAGAATGGCGCTCCGCGTTCACATGTGAGTTGAAATTAGAAGATAAATGCTTAGCAAAGCATGTTGGGGGAGAGACAAGGATCGGGAGTTGAAGTGTGGGATAAAAGTGAAGTTGGAACGGGACGGTAAGCGTGAAAATGCTTAAGAGGGGGAATAAGAAGACGGGAAGGATTGAGCAGTAGCATCCAAACCCCTATACACCCTGCTCGATGCAGCAGATAGGGCACTGTTGATTATCCACTGCGGTGGCCAGAGTATCAGAAATTTGTTTGAAGAATGATCCATTGTATTGCATGGACAAGATACTGTTAGGTTGCCCAGGCCTAGACAGGAGAACGAGTAGGGTTCTCAACCAAAGCCTTTGGTTCAAAAGCCTGACCGCAAGGCAGTGGGTTTGGCGTCGGTCTACAAAGAGCCCGTTTCAAAGAATAATGTGCCACGCTCATTCCAACCCCCAACCTGGAGGACCAGGAGGCTTAGTATGTCTGGTGTATAACCATTGACCACGGTGGTATGAGTGACGCTGAAGTTGCAAAAGCACTACCCAGCATAGCTCAACGGATCGCTGATGCACACAAACCATCGCACCAGGTTAAACTCCAGCCTCATTGCGATGGAATGTTTGTATCAGTTAACCTCGATGGCTTTTGATGTAGTCCGTGACACTGTAGGTATCCACTAGTGACCCAATATCTTAATGGAAAGGCTACATCTAGCCATTGATACTCTTTCTTAGCGCCATTATCGGGCGATCGTCTTAACTTCGGCACCTCTGTGTAGCAGCCCCTAAAGGTTATAGGCTCCGTGCATCTCTGCGCATACCTGGCGCTTGCTGGGAGCCAGCCCTTATCTCTCCAACCTTTATTCATTGGCATGGCTGCATCCAAGCTTTCCGCTGTTTCACCACCAATTGGCCTTTGTGTCACTCTCGTCGCACGCAATATATATATTTGTACTTACTGGTTCTGCGCTCCCTACGGAATTAGGCTGGTTACCTGCTGTTCATTCACCATTCTATTGCCACCAACCTTCCAACTCGCATTTCTCGCTTCCCACGCAATTTTCGCATCATACTTACCTGATAATTAGTGGCGTACTTACTGGTCCAACGCTCTACTCTCTACGTAGGTGGTAGTAATCAACCCATACGGCCATTTATACTGTAGTACGTTTCAAAGCCAATTGCAGCATAATCCTCATTGCACATTGTAGCTGATTTTGTCTGAACTCTAAATGTTGTAACATATGGCTGCAACAAGTTTTACTTCTATGCCTGTTCTTTGCGGTCTCCTCTCGGTTGTCTCTACCGTTCTCTTCTCTCAAAGGGCCAGAACATTTTGGAGAGCTGCAATGGGACAGAGAAACAGCGTTTTGCCTGAGACGGACGTAATAACCGACAAGGACCTACATAAAGAATGGCTGTAAACCAAAGGGACTCCACTGCACTCACTACCCCGACCGCTGTCCAGTGTGGATAGCTAGGTACCATGGCTTCACGCTCCCAAAAATTGCACCTAATTTGAAAAATCCAGACATAAACAGCGTTGAAAGTTTGCTCACCTGGACACCCAACAAGCCGACGCTTTTTGACTCACCCACCCTGCTAGCACAGTGAGTCGTACCCAAGTAGGTCTATGACAAATCCTACTAGGCTTGAGGGGAATCGACTCAGCAAACAGCTCAATCGCCAAAGCCTCCAGGTCTGAAGTGAGCCGTTCAGTGGCTGCCAATGAGAGTCAAAGGCTTGGCGCTAGCTAGAAACCAAGCAGGTTGCACAGACCCAGCCAAGCAGCTTAGGCTTACTAGCGGACCACGCCGCTCCTCTTAGGTTGAAGGCGTAAACCAGCTGAGTGGCCAGCCCCCATGCGTTGCGGTACATGTTCTGCTTACGTGCTGGTTTGACTCGCATCTGCTAGTCGTGACCCAAAATATGCTGCAACACCATCCTCATGAGCATAAAATAATGAGCAACATGCAACAGGAAGTCTGTATTAAATGTAAAGGTAGCAGCCGCGACGTAAAAGATGCTTGTGCGTTAAGCCGCATGGTCGAGAATAAAGTATTTATTTATTTATTTATTTAACATCTGTTCGGCGGTGGTCTGCAGTGAGATGCGATTATGGTTAAAGGTGTTCGTGTGGCGTACTTGGCTGCCAAGAAGGGCTCCGGTGACGACAAGTAGTTGTTCTTAGGCGCACATTGCGCAACCAGTTTATAATGCCTTACGCCACACTTGCGGGCCTCGTACCGAAACTACTGAGAAGGGTAGCTGTAAAGTTTGAGTCCGGCATGCTGCACTTACCAAGCGCCTGGATTAACTTGTGGTCCGGCGGCAAGCCGGCATATTGCTGCAGCCGGAGAATTTAGTCTGTATGGCCAAGTGACGCGTGGGTATCCTTTCAGCCATGCTGCTCGTGCACTCGGACATAGTTTCGCCGGGCATTCGTTGCAGCTATTGTCCCTGTGCAATGTATAGAGGACGCCTATGCCTTAACGTACAAATATGTTTTGTAGGGCGCCGTCGCTGAGGGAAGCCTCAAATGTAGTCAAAATTTCCACCGATGTTAAGGGAAGGGGCAGACTTGCTGGAACAGAAGTGCTCGTTTGCTTCAACCCCGCCAAAAGAATTCATCGTGTCCGCCAAGCAATTCCTTTGCTTAGACACAATCCGCTCATTGGAAGTTAATACCTCTAAAAGCTGGTAAGCACATATCGCAACACACTAATAATTCGCTTTTGGCGGTTATGTATTTTTGAGAGCTACCGCTCAGATGCAAGTGACAGTGAACACATTTTACGCCGCAGACGACCCTAAATGTCAATCAGGACAGGTGTGCTGTTCAATACTTTGGTCTGTAAAACAGCGTATTAACGGACAACAATGGTTTTCACCTAGGTGACGAGTTTGGGTGACACCCATCGTCCTGCACACTGGCAGTGCATCGATACACAGTGGCAGATCTGCGGCGAACTAGTTGTGTGATGCGAACAGCATTGCTACAATACCCACGATTTCCTGTGAAGAGAGGATGCATTGCGTACTAGGCGCATGTAAGTGCGTAGACGCTGAATGTTGTTGAAAGGTAGTGACAGGTGGCGCAACGGTATATTCTGCATCTGCGGGGATGCCGTTTGTTGGCTGCAGCCATTCCTCATCATCATGAACACTTCTGCCGCTTGCATAACTGCAACTAAGGTGTTATGTGAAATAAGTATACATACGCAAGTGCTTGCCGTGCGGTTGCTATGCTGACATTATTCTGCGTGTCATCAGAGAAAGGAGCACAAATTGGGCTTTGCTTCATGTAGCAGGCGTAAACAAATCTATATGCGACAGGTTGGTAGAATTACACAACTAACTAGTCTGGAGTAATAAGTTGACATCATATTTGCGGTCCGAGGATTTCACTGAGCGATGGTTCCACCTGGCCTCAAAATAGAGGTCAGAAGGCAAGTTCCGAGTGATGGCGGTATAGCGTATGTGGTTTATCCACGCGCTGCTGATAACAAGGACCTCAGGTCTTCCTTGGTGTATTCAGGACACGATCATATCGGTTCTAGTTGGCATGTCTGGTAAAACAATTAGTTGCAGGAGTTGCACAGAAGCGATGTAATGTAAATAATGTGCGGTAAGTAACGTGTGCTGTGCTGACGCTCGCTCCAAGGGATGTCGGGGAAATTCGAACACTGCATAAATCGGTCTGAAGCTGAGTGGCTGACAAAAGAACCGGCACAACATTGTTTGCTGATCGTAGCGTCACCCATAGCAACCGTGTTTCCAAGTAGCTGGTCCAGTTTGGACATCGTACGATGCGTACCATGTCAGCCGATTTAGCATGGGTGCTTATTAGTAGAAATATGGGGTTCCACTGTTTTCGGTCCTGCAGTAGGTTAGCTTCATTGGAGATGGGGGTAGAATCAGTAATACTGGATCGTCAGCCATTCGTGGGCTCGTCTAAAAGCAATCAGTTTGGGTTGGAATGGGATCGGAGTTCCTGGTGGAATGATGGAAGAATGTGGCAAACCTGGCGACCAGGGTGACTACGTCAGGTGTAATGCTACTTCTGAGTGAAATCACACAAGTAAATAAATGTTTTATTGCACTGATGAGTTTTATTTCCCACAGTGCGAAGCCCGCCTGCGAAGGCATGACCATGGTAACACAAAATAGTATGGTCGGTAGTTGTACAAAGTATAACAAGTTAACCAGTAACATACCGTATTTGTGTGGCTGTATATATGTAAGTGCATGTGTTAATGAGTATGGTGAGTGAACTTGTGAAGTGTGACAAATGGTTTGCTGGGTTAAATAAAAGAATAAATGAATATTGTATTCTCGACTATGCGAGCCAGGCCCATGGAGGCATGATCAGATATGTAGAGCTGTACGGACAACTGCAACTGCAACAGTCACAGTAGAAAATTGTTCATATGTCCGTGATTGGAACTGTACAATGGTGAAAATGCGAAATCAATAAGTTGGCTGTTTTTGCGACCGGGACTTTCGGTTAATAATAGATTAACAGAAGCTTGGAATGAATCCATTGAAAGATAACTGAAGAGCACACTCAAAGAGATAATGAACAAATACAGTGAGTTCGTGCAAAAGTAACACAAAGCTTAACGGTGATATCGTACAAAGCAAAAAGACGAAAGTAGATGCAGAATGTAAGAGAGTTCCAGTGGAACGAACCTATCTGGAATGGTGGAACGCTAGTCCGATCTGCCAAGTGTGAAGTTATGGGCTGTGGACTTATATTCAGGTAGGCCGAGTCACATACGCCCAAGTTGCAGTGGCTGTTGAAAAGGACATTGATGGCAATTTATGAGGAAGAACACTTGGCCAGGCGAAAACGCCACCAAATCCTGAACACTGCACGCCAATCCATTGAATGGCAAGTTGTCAACTGGCTATGTTTCTGGTTGAAACGTTTGTTTGCATCGGTATTTCGCAGTCAGGTATTGCGTCCCATTTTCTCTACCGGCTGATGCGTTAGCCGGATGCCTATTGTCGTTCCTGAGTCCGGTCCCTGTGCCGGATCGAATGGGTGAACTAAAACTTTTCTTTGTAATATATGTGTTGACATCCTCAACACGACCACATGCAGTCTCCGAGGATATACATGCAAATAGGTTGAATTGTTGTTAAGTCATGAAGGATAGAATATGTTCCCGAAGAAAGAAATCGCAGATCCCCCGGGTTTGTAGTAACATCGATTAGACGTATTGGAAACCGCGGCCAATATGCACGTAAACGCAATTAAGAGCTCATACGGACCAATTGTTTTCGGCTTTGTATCGCTGAGATTGTGCCTTCCGAAGTCAAAAGGAGTTCTCCGCTAGATTAGTGGAAGAGATATTGGTAGGCAAATTGATACCCAAAGGTTCAAGCCTCGGAAAAATTGGATCCGTGCAGGATAGCGAATGAACTGCCGGTTAGTACAGTTGTAAAAAGGGTTGACAACCTTCGGTCTCATGTCCAGGATAAAGGAACTGTGTGGTTCGTATTGTTGTCTCAACGATGGACCATTCCTTGGGTGCGTGTCGCCGCACCTGTGACAAACTCTGGAAAAAGGAAACAAACAGAAACAGCCGCAAAGACCGAAGATAGGGATGTGTCTGGAATGCAGTCGATCAATTGCGGCGATGACTGAACTATTGTACCCCTGTACATGTAATTGCTATTTAACTATCGCATATCCAAGTGTACCATAAGGGGCGAAATACGACGAGAAGCAAGCAGAACACGAATCAGTAGAGATTGAAAGATTGTTCCAAAATAGGAATGAAGATGAAGAAAACAGTGTTTGAGGTGTGGTCCTAATGCGCATGATGCATCAATCGGTTAGAACCAGAGAGAGGAGGACGAAGATGTACAGATCATTGGAAGAATTTCACGCAGAAGGAGGCGACAGGGACGTCGATTGACCATCAGTCATAAATTGGGTAGGAGTGTCAGGAAGTCAGAGAAGAGACAGACGCATGTAGTTAGCGTATGAATTGAATAAAGGAATGCAACAGAAAGCACAGTGAAGGGAAAGTAAAAGGTCAGGTAAAACAGGTTCTATTGAAGAGAAGTGGAGGCAGTATCCGACCTTCATTCAGGTGATGATTCATTGCTTGTTAATAATAAGAAGAGAATGAACATAATGCCCAGTGATAGTAATTAAGGTGAGGTGGTGAAACAGGAGGCGTTGCGTCAACTGTTTCTAGATCAGTTATATATCTCAGAAGTGCGAGAGAGGATCATAAAACAAGAGACCGTTCCAGACAAAACCAGATAAAGGCCAGCAGCTTGAGGGCCTATGGCCGTCCTAATAATAGTTAAATATGAAGGTAACTGGGATGTCATCAAACAGAAGCAGTTAAGGAGCGAAAGTGGCTAACGGAACGGCAAGTATAGCATTCGGGGTGATGTGAAACGGAGCAGGTTGGGGTTCTGTTAAACCCTGATCATAAGGGACATATTATATTTGCCCCAAAGGTAAGGAGACCATTACAGACAAGAAAGAATATGTCATAGCATAGAAAGAAAGCGTAAAATTTAGATCTAATTACTAAAGATAGCGTATCGGCTTGAAAGATACGTTAAGGACTAAAGGGTGATCATAACAATAATGATGAATCATACATAAATGCTTTTGAAGTGAAGGATACAAGGCGGTACCTGGGCAGAGCTAGGTCATATTAGGATCTCTCTCAGAAGTTCGAGGTGGTGCAGAAAGCGGAGACCGGTTCAGATGAGGCCCAGATAAAGTCTAGCAAGATGAAGATTACACAGCCAACTTAAGGTTGTGTGAATAACAGATGAAGGAGGTGTCATAAGGAAAAGAAGCTTTGGGGACGAAAGTGAACTATATGAATAGCAGTTAGCATGCCAAAAGAAAGTTCACGGGATGAGGGGAACAGTGTTGGGAAGGTAGAACCCAAAGCGAAAATATTTCGTTTGTCGGGGAACAGTCAATAACAGTTGACTGCCCAGCCGAGGGTAGATTAGAGCCAGGCCTGA
>OX104064.1:201873405-201960862 GCA_944474145.2 Dicrocoelium dendriticum | reverse complement strand
CTCACGGACGAGTTGATCCAGAAGTTAAATGGACCAATTGGTATCCACAACTCTCCGGATTCTCTCTTTCTATGGTCACCTCGTCAATGTTTAGAACTTTCAACAAACAGTACAGCCTACGTTACTGACTGGCAGGTTCGCAAACCCGTAGTTATTCCTAATATAGGGTATTGAAGGGCAATGACGAAGCCATCGTGGAGCCGAATTTCAATCCTTACATCTCATCTGCAGCTTCATTCCTTTTATTCAGGTTTACATTTGTCACTTCCAATTTCTTGACCACTGGGTCCGTGGAAAAATATTAAACATATGACCTTTGAGATACTCCTGGTAAAAGCATCTTATCAGACCTAAGCCTTGCATAAGAAGTTGAAAGCGTTTGTTGCTGCTGATACACCTAAGCTTAGCACTGGAATTGTCCAAAACCGTCTAAATGCCGGCTTTAGATGAACCATTATGTGTCTTTGTAGATGTCGGTTGCAAGCTGGCCCTTATTGACGCATTTTCATTAAGCCTGTGCAACAGCTACTGTACTTCGCCGCTTTTAACCACTCTCAGTATGTAAACAGCAAAATAATACATATATCTTTCACATGGTTGACAAAGAGAACACATTCAAAGTTCTAAGCCCAAGAATCAGGCATTTTGCCCTCCACTTATCCACCCTTGGCCCCATACCCTTAGCTTTATCTGGTATACATATGCCTTTCACTATTGGCAACACTAGTAGACAAGCATAATGAAAACCAGATCCACTTCTTTAACTGCTTTTGCTAGTAAAACACTCACAGTTCCAGATTCCATTTCACTAGTACGAAAGCTAGCCAACGACAGAGAGGTCCCTGTCACACTGGCTGGCTGGACCACCAGAAACTTTCCACAACCACTTTTCTTATCTTGGCCGCCCGGGTATTACTTATATTTTAGTTGGCTCCAAAGCCTACCTTGCGTTATGCGTAATGGCGGGCGAACGACCAGCTCCCACTGGTTTTTGTTACTGTTCTACTCCTGATTACCTTCTCAGGCTTAGATTAGGATGCTAGAACAGCTCTTGCCATGAAAAAAGCAAAAGAAATAGCCGGTGTGACAGTAGAGTACTAGTTAATATTGTCACCTGGATGAACACAACCGGCACTTGATTCGGAACCTATAATCGGAGAGAAATAACTCGAAATTCATCAAAGAGCTGCACAATAGTGTGCATCAACACCTGAGGCATAACAATCCCTCTAGTTCGAGCAAGCTGAAGCCCCAGAAGTAGCGTTGTTAATGCCCACCAACGCAGACCAAAACGGATTTCAAGCCCAAAAGCAATTCGACAAATTTTGCTAAATTTTCCCGTACTCATTTCTTTATTATTATGGACGGGCTCCTCTAGCTCACTGATGTTAGAGACTTGGACTCATGAATATGGAAAATCGGCTCTAAGGGGTAATACTTGCGATGTTTAGCTAAGAAATGTGTGTATTTTCCAGGCCAAAATGTGTCAGCGGATCCGAAATGTCTCCTGGGATACTCAGGTAGACCCGGCTCATGCGGACTTGATATGAGCTTTGGAAACACTTAGAGACATAAAAATACTAAACTCTATATTCCTGGTTGTTTATGTGGCTCAGGATCCACTGAAAATGGCATGCTGAGGCTTTCTAACCGTGGGTTAATTATAAGCCCTCTTGCATTCCCATGTAGACATAATATTCCTTACTGGATTTCTAGCGTTTTCGCGGCAGAATATTGCTTATTTGCGTATATTTGCTATGTATGCATGCAAAGTTTACTTTTCGGCCACCTACGCAGTCCCTAGTTGTCACAGGGTTTTACGGGCTAATTATAGCATTGCTGGAGAGCTATTCCTATTTAGAACATGTGCTGCTTCGCTACTTTTTACACTTTCTTTCCTTTCTCTGCCCTTTGCTTGCAAATCAGAAAGCCATTTTTAGCGAAAAATGATAATGACCTTGTTCGCACACCACCATTTGATTTCAAATATCTCGCAACTTATTGCACGTTTTGCATTGTTTTTACTTTCAGCGAATTCAGCGGTTGAATCTTGTCCTAAGCCGTTTATTATTGTGCTACTTTACGCAGTATTCTAGCCTTAGAAAAGGTTTTTCTTTTATTCTGCGATTTACTCAGGTTGACATTTTGCGCCAGAAAGCAATATCAGCACAAAAAAGCTTTGCTGCATTTTTTGTCAATTTGTACTTTTCTAGTGAAGCACGCCGTCTTACTATGTATCTTAACAAATCCTTTATTTTCTTCCGCATTTATTGAAGTTAGCTTTTAACTTTCGTATCCCATATAATTCCGCCACTCTCATTTCTTCCATGTGCGAACCAACAATTTTGACGACTGAGCGTGCCAACCAATGTCCAATGAATTTAAAGTGAAATTTTTGCTGAATTGGATCCAGTTCAAAAGGAAAAAGGTACAACTGCACCTCTGCGCAGCTTGCGCAACAAAAGAACAAGGAGCTCGATATCACCCGAAGGAACCGGAAAAATTTTAAGGTGGGCGTATACGAACCAGCAGCTGTACACCAAACAATGCTAATGCATTTGCCCTTGCCAACGAGGAACATATACTTTGCCTACTTCCATGCTAGAGCATCGGATTAATGTAAAACTTGATCTGAACCCTTAAGGGTGCAGCCTCTAGCCGGTCTAGAAATATACCTATTTATTTATTTATTTACTTTTCGCTGGATCCACGCACGTCAACTAGAAGTGGATCGAACTTCCTGCTGAACCGCCTACGTAAACTTAACTAACTGTCCCCACCCGCAAACAGCTTTTCAGCGTTTCGACACCGTAGTGAGGACACGGCGGGAGCCCGCTAGGGTCCGATTGCATGGTTCTTCCCTAGCAGCTGCATCAGATTTCACCACCTGGTCTCGCAGAAGGCTGGCCCTCACAGGAGAGTCCACAAGTAGATCGGAGGACTGCTTACATAGTCCCTTCTGGGAGAGGGCTATGTAGCAGTCTGGAGATTCCCCGGTTTGTCTGTGTAAAATACTAACTAAAATTATTTCATTGTACACATAAGCAATTGGTGTGATTTGTTAAACTGATTGCTGAGTTCGAATGCATGGCTTGCTCAGCGCCATTTTTGCTTTGCGCACGTTTCGGTTGCAACTCGCGACTGCCCTGTGTGCTGTGCATGCTCCATTCCCCTAGCTAGAGCGTCCACGGTGTCGTCCCTTTATAGCTAAATAAAAGGGAAGCTTTTACTGTACCAATAAAAGTTTCCTTACAACTCGACCTGTCTTCTCGAATCGCTGCGGGCTCCCGGTACAGTAGACCCAGTAAATGCGTAATGGCGGATGAACGACCAGCTCCCACTGGCTTTTGTTACTATTCTATTCCTGTTTTAACTTAACACGCTTTGCTTAGTGTGCTAGAATAGCTCTTGCCAGGAAAAGACAGAAGAAATAGCCGGTATGACAGTATAATACTAGTTGACATTGCAACCTGTAGGAACACCACTTGCACTTGCTTCGGAACTTAAAATTGGAAAGAAATCGCTCAAAATTAAGCAAAGAGCCGCACAATAGAGTTCATCAACACATGTGGCATCAGAATCCCTTAAGTTTGAGCAAGCTCAAACCCCAGAAGTAGAGTTGGTAATGCCCCACCAACGTAGACCAAAATGGATTTCACGCCCTAAAGCAAGTTGCTAAATTTTACTACATTTTTCCACACTCATTTCTTTATTATTTTGACAGGCTCCTCTAGCTCACTGATGTTTGCGACCTAACCTCCTGGATCTAGAAAATCGGCACTAAGGGATAAAAGTTGCGATGTTTAGCCAAGAAATGTGTGTATTTTCCAGGCCAAAGTGTGTCAACTTATCCGAAAGGTCTCCTGTGTTACCCAGGTAGACCTGCCACTTGAGGCCTTGATATAAGCTTCGGAAACACTTAGAGGCTTAAACAATACTAACCTCTATATTCCTAGTTGTTTACGTAGGTTCAGCATCCATCGAAAATTGTATTCTGTGGACTTCTAACCTTGGGTTAATTATAAGCTCTCCTGAATTCATATGTAGACTTAATATTCCTTACTGGTTTTCTAGCGTTTTCGCGCAAAATTATACCTTATTTGCGTATATTGGCCATGTATGCCTGCAAGGTGTACTTTTCGGCCACCTACGCAGTCCCTACTTGTTGCCGTGCAATACTAGCTAATTAGAGTATTTATGGATAGCTATGCCTATTTAGAACATATATCGCTTCGCTAGTTTTTCTTTTCTTTTTTCTGCTATTTGCTTGCAAAGCAGAAAGCCAATTTTATCGAAAAACAATACTAGCCTTATTCGTAGACCATCCTTCGATTGCAAACAACTCGCAAACTACTGCACTTATGGCACTGTTTTTACTTTCAACATAATTAGCGGTTAAAGCTTGTCCTAAGCGGTTTATTTTTGTGCTACTTTACGCCGTAATCTAGACTTAGAATAGGTTTTATCTTTCTTTTACTGAAATTTACTCAGGTTGAAATTTTGCGCCAGAAAGCGATATCAGCGCAAGAAATGTTTGGCTATATATATTTGTTAATCGGTATTTTTCTAGTGAAGCACGCCGCGTTAGGATGTCTTTTAACAAATCTTTTTTATTTCCAGCTGCATTACTCGAAGGTATAATTTTAACTCCGTTTCCCTTATACTTTCGCCATTCCCATTTCTTCCATGTGTGCACCTACAATAGTGGCGACTGAGCGGGCCAAAAAAGTCCAATGAATTTAACGTGAACTTATGGCGACTTAGATGCCGTTCCAGAGAAAAAGGTACAACTACCCCTCTGCGCAGCTTTCACAACAAAAGAACAAGGAGCTCGATATCACCCGAAGGAACCAGAAACCTTTCAAGGTGGGCGCCTGCGACCCCATCAGCTGTATACCAAACCATGCCAAAGCATTTGTAATCGCCAGCGAGGAACGTATACTCCTTTTTTGTCTACTACCATGCAAGAGCATCGGATAAATGTAAAGATTAATCTGAACCCATAAGGGTGCAGCCTCTGGACGGTCTAGAACTATACCTATTTAGTTATTTATTTATTTAAACGTTTGCCCCTTTTCAGTAAGGCGCCTTTTTCATCTGTAGTGATAAACGCGCATCTCATTCATAAACGCTTTGCAAAATCGACGAAAAACCAAAACCTGTTGAAAACTTAAAAAGCGTATTTGCATTTATCTTGCATGCCACGTTCCCACCGGCGTCAAGTTACTTCCCCGACCCCTGCTCACCCCACCTCCCCTACATTCCAGAAATTTCACGGCCGAAAGCGCCAAGGCAACGCTCGTGTGTCTCATAGACCGCCTTTACGCAGCCCCGAGTGACTCGCCAGCTGACCCAAGGCCCCTTCCTGACCAAAGAGACGGTCAGTCGCCCTTGGTCGCAGACGGCTACGAACGGGTTGGGCCCCAACCACTTGGCTAGACGTTGCAGTCGAGGACACTATGTCACTGCGTGGGCGTAGGCCGCCTGGATTTCTTCGTGGGAGTGACAACGCCCAAGCGCACCGTCGGGTATGTAGCGGAAGGAAAGTCCTGTCGGCTATTTTCTGGACTAGCCAGTGTTTACGCAGCCTAACCAGCCCGTCCCGACGGCCCACGGATGCTGAAACCTGGTCAACAAGAGCGTCACAAATAATAAATAACAAAGCCTGGACCCAGCGAACTCTGCTACCAATCCCATCTTGGAAGCTATTGTTCAAGCCCATGCAGCTATTCGCACACATCCTCACTCCCAGTTTTCCCCACTAACAGCTGAATCGAAGGCTACCATTCTTCGGTCTTATGAGGAAAGGCCCTTGTAGCGCGCCGGAAAACACTTTACTTCAGCATTTTGCAACTTTGGATTTAACGTTGTTGTCACCTTCAAATCATCCACTTATTTTATTGGCGGTAGTTCCGTTGACACAACTTGTGTTGGTGAGTAACTTGCTGCACTGTTTCTCGCCCTGGCCGACTGGCTTGCTATTTTTGTAGCCTGCACAATACACCTTGGTTTCAGTTGCTCCCAACTAACACTTTAGTAAGTTGAAAAGCACAGTTAGAGGAGAAAGTTCGGCAGCTGCGTGCATTTCCTCTCGTCTTATAAGTGCCGATAACGATACCCGATTAGTGTATACAACCTTTTGTGGGTACCGACATACATACAAGCAAGCGCGAGATAAAAGAAGTCTTTCTTCTACAACCAAGGCAGCATGAGGCTGACCGATAATGGTTTTCGCACACGAATCACTGGTTTAATCCGATTAATGGCAATAGTCTCGGCAAACCGGATTAACCGAGCATTGGTATGACGAAGCAGGATGCTAACCGCGTGTCTGACCTCAATTCGGCGCCCCGGTGTCATTAAGTTTCTGCCGATCGAAGATACTGGCGGCCTGCGCACAAACGTAGTCTGATTTGGGCTTGCTTGCTGTATACTTTCGCACGGAACCCGTTCTTGTACGTGCTCCTTTATTCGGGGACATAGCGTTCTATTGGTTCTGCTTAGCTAACTATCCTCGCAATTACCTGCGAATTGCTATATATAGTGGGAGTTGGCCTCAATAGGCTGAGCCGTTTTAGTGGAGGCAACGGTACCTTATGAGTCGGGTCGATGATTACAACCGTGGCAGCACAAAAACTGCTTTGTGTGACGGAACTCAGACGTCTTCTGGTCCTCAAAGTATCAATGTCACTCTTAAAGGGCAGCTCTAGGAATACCAGTTTCCTAGGTACTGTAGGTACAACCACTCATTTCAAGGATTTCGCTGAGCTTTTGGATAAATTTTCAAGGGTAGCTATTAGCAACGAACGTGTTGGCAATTAGTTCTAGTTCATCAGCTAGACAATCGGTAGAACTTATTTGTCTGGCGCGACTAAATGGGGTCTTTCTAATCTTTCGCTTGTGCAGCATTGGCGTAACGCTGATAAAATGCAGATAATGTCCTGACCAAGTAGTCTTTTGAAAGACAAACCTTTTTAGCATCTTCACCATCTCTATGAAGAGCAGACACTACCCGTCTAAATGGATGCACGCAACCGTCATACCACGACACAAACGAGGCGACCTACAAAATATTGACAATTACTGTCCTATTAGCCACACACCCATTGCGTCTAGACACATGGATAGCATAACACTGGACGGGATGCTTGGTTTTCTATTGCAACCCAACCTTATAAATAGGTCCCAACACGGGTTTCTTCCCATTAAACCTTGGCAAACCTGCCAGTTTGCATTCCTAAACGTCGTTACACACTTCATAGACCTGGGCCAGTGACTGGTCATTATCTTACCGGATATGCAAAAGCATACCACCGGGTTCCACACAATAGTTTGATGACAAAATAAGCGGCATTCGGTGTTTCTGGTCACTCCCTTTTTGGTTCCCTTCTTAAGTTCCAAACCAAACACAGGCAGTGCTACTAGGCGCTATGTCTTCCAAAAAGGCGTCTGCAACCAACGGCGTGTTCTAATGCAGCACTTTGCGTCCTCTGCTATTTTTACGGTATGCCAATTATGTATTCCAGGTCTTCCAACAAGGCACTCCCAAAATAGCTTTGCCAGTATCTTAGTCATCGCCAACAACCTTTCACCTAATCACGAAACACCTCCCTCTTTGTCGTTGCAGCATGGTACCCAAACTAACTCACTCCTACAACCCGACCTGCTCTAAGATAACGTGGACACTAAAACGTCTATCCCTGCTACCATGAATTGCACACTGACCGCAAACGCAGTTGTTTTACATTACCACTCAACTGAAGTCCTCCTAGTCAACACGCGAACAATCAAACCAAAACATATCTTCTAGGACCTATCATTTTGTTGTTCAGTCCGCAAGTTAAACTTATTACATAAATTTGTCACCCATCTGACGCCTCTTTTGCGCTGCTGAACATTCCAGATTACACTGTTTTATGCAATTGACGTGCCACGCAACGTAGAGGTGGCTGTCTCGTCTACGTCAACAATGACTTTCATGCAGCAACTATCCAACCTATTTCTATCAGCAACCCAGAAGATTCCGTTTGGATTCAATCCAACACAGGCCAGCTCGCCTTCCTAACCGGTTGAGTATAACCCACCTAATTCCTCCTAAACCATGGTTACCGAGCTGGTAAAGCTAGTACATGAGGCATAATTTGTGCCAGCACGTTATAAGATAATTAGCGGAGATTTCAATATGCCCAATGTTTTATGGCTTGAGCAGTCCACACCCTCCAGGTATAGACCAAGGTTGACACTGTTTTTCCACGTGCTTGGACTCAGGAGGTGCGTGCTCCCACGAAAGCATCTAATACCTCGGACCTGCCATCCATAGAAAGCATACCCTACGCATGCGCTAACATGTTAAACAAGGTAGGGTTGTGACCACAAGACAGTGAGGCTCATATATTTGCTTCCTAAAGTTCATCCTCACTAACATGGTATGAAGTTGCACTAAGACCTCTCCATCGCATCAGATGGAAAGCATTTTCCATACTTCTCCCGGCGGCATCTTGGGGTAACTTTTTCTTGGCAGGTCATATAGATATAGCGACCTGTGAGCTTTCGAAAAGTCTAACGATATGTTTAAGCGCCTTTGCATTAAAGCACACCAAGATAAGCAAATACAGTCTCTCAGTAACGCCACCACGCGCAGAGTCTCTGCCAAGCTCAAGAAATTGCGCTCCACCGGTCCAACCAAATCAAGGAGTTTCATCTGGTAATGCTTATGAACGAAACCTTGGCCATTTGGAGAAACTCGCCAAACATGGAACAGCTATCAGCTGAGCACCAAGCGCTTGGTATCCACACCAAAGTACAATCATTTGCTAGGCTTATGAAACTTTGGAGCGACCTCACCCATATGCCCATTACCTCTCTGATACTCCCTGATAAAAGGATACTTACTGATGCCGTTGAGCTATGCAGTTACTTTAACAATCACTTCTGTGACTCCTTCACCACCACACGTTTCATAGCGCCAGATAGCCTACCTAACTGCACTGACAATCTGCTGCACACTATCGATTTAAGCCTGTGCAACCTCCCGCCAACACTTCGTTCGCTGAAGATCTCACATTGCCCTTGTCCAGATGACGTCCTTTCTACACTGCTGAAACGTCGGGGTCTGGACGTCCCAGTCCTCCTTCTTAATGTTTCCACCTAGTCTATGAAGAGCGGCTTCTACCCAAACATTTGGAAGCACGCGACGGTTGTTCCACAAAATAAACGAGGTAAACGTCAAGATATTGAGGCTACCGTCCCATCAGCCACACACCTATCAGCTCTAGGGTCATAGGGAGAATAGTTAAGGAGGAACTGCTTGCATTTCTACTGCATCTTAACCTTATTAACAGGTCACCGCATGGGTTTCTAACATCAAAGTCCTGCCAAACTTGCCAGTTTGAATTACCGGAAAACGTAACGCAATCATTGACATGGAGCAGGCACTGGTCATTGTCCTTCGTGACATGAAAAAGGCATTTGACCGAGTCGCACACAAAGGCTTACTAACGAAGTGAGCCGCCTTTGGCATTACAGGTAATGTCCGCCCTTGTAAATAAATAAATAGATATATTTCTAGACTGGTTAGATGCTGCGCCTGTACGTGAGCGGATAAATCTTTACATTTATCCTATGCTCTTGTATAGGGGTAGGTAAAGTATGAGTATATGTTTCTTGTTAGCAATCAAGACTGAACTGGCTTGAAATCCTTCTGGCACCTTCAGGCGATATTGAGCACCTTGCCTTAGTTTGTTGTGAAGGTTGCCCAGAACCGTGGTTGTGCGTGTGTTACTTGGAAACAGGATCCAATCCCCCACGTCTTCACTATAAAGTTTTGAACTATTTTGGCCCGCTCAATCGTGAGGTTTATTGGTGCGTACATGGAAAGAAATAAGAGCGACGCAATTATATGGAACTTGAAAAGGTTAAAATTAATTACCAGCTATGGTAATAAAAATAACTTGTCTCTGTCACGAGGATTACTAAGGCTGCGTACTTCATCCTAACTCAGCCACCAAACACAGTCAGCGCAACTCGGTAGCCACACTTCGAAGTTTTTGTAACCAGCGGTGTGTTCCAGGGAATGGCTCTTGATCCCCTGCTGTTTTTACTCCACATAAATGGCATCTTTCGAGTTATAATTCACGGCACACCATACTGTTTGCTGACGATGTGAAGGTGGTGTTTCGTTCGATCCTGCTGACATGCAAAACAGTGTCTTCCGAAATCTAAATGACCGTAGCGCACGCGAAACCTGGTATGAGTTATGAATACTTAAATTAGCCCCATCAAAGTGCAACCTTCTCCTACAGGTCTCCTGTGCCACCTAACACGCTTATACTTAATGGTACATTTCTAGAAATTTGCTCTGCCGTCCGTGATCTCGCGGTGCACTACTCCAGCTCGCTAAAGATTGCTGAACAAGTGAGCTACAGTTTTGCTAAAGCTAGGGAAATGGTTGGACACATCTTCAAATCTATACGCTTACGGGAATTTCGACTCACTCTTTACAAATTATGTGCCCGACCAATTCGGGAATACTGTTCAGTAGGCATTGCTAACGCACGAAAATTAAATAAAGAAATAATTTATTCTCGTTATTGCGGGGCATACCAGAAAGGGTATGATCATGGCAATGCAGACGTGAGTGAGCGGCAAATGCGCAGATTATTACATTTTGACCAATAGCATAGAAATTGATGTGTGGGTGTCAAACAGTAGAAGTTTGTTTAAATATATAATTAGAAGTAGCCGTGTTGTGTGCTTATGTAAAAGGGTGTGTCGTCTTGTTCGCTGCTTTCGTCATCAAATGGGGTATCGAAGGAACGCTTCGAATCGGATGACGTTTGTAATATATGAATGAAAAGGGAAGAGGCAGTGCCTATATTTATTGGCGGGTCACATCCGCCAGGTCACAGTGTTGGAAAACCGCTATCTGCGGTTTTATAGGGCGAACGCTTGCGAGGCGATATCCTACCACTTCCTGGCACACTGCCGCCGAACCATTTGCTGAAACGGTATTGACCCAATCCGCCCAGCTGTCACCACGGTGAGGTTGTTCGGCTGGCCAGCTTGATGCTCGAGAATGTACAGCGCTCGCTTACTAAGCGCCTACTAGACCTTACTTCACTCAGTTACCAATCCCGGTGTAAGCAGCTCTGGGTAGAGCCACTTTGGATTTGTGGAATAAAAGCCAACATTACCTTTCTCGATAGACTCGTCAAAGTTTCTAACTCAGTTATTATCTGCTTTTTCCAAACATTGTGCAATACCCGATACCATGTACATAAAGTGCCTCACACATTTTCTCCACCTAAAGCGCACTATTCCATGCGTTTTACCCTTCCTCTACAGATACGCTAGCGTATGATATAAGTTGCCAGCGGCCGTCAGTCAACCTAAGAGTGTTATACTATTTTCCTCGTCTATAAAGAGCTTCCTCACATTTCCCAAAGTAGCCGAAATATTGGGCATCTGCGTATCTGCAGACGAGTTCTAGGAAAACAGACCTACCCATATATAACCGCACAACAGAACTAATCAGTGTCTACTTGTCAGTAAATGCAACCTTTCTCTCTCAATTTAGTACTTTTCCTTCCAGCCACGCCAGTTTACTTTCCAACTACTTACTGCCTCTGATCGGTCTACTTCGGATTTGTACAGCACTTCGTCGTTACCTAGTCCAGGCTCGTCTGAGCTGTCTCACAGGCTCGTTGACTACAGCCAGGCGATGGGGGCATAACACTACTTGCAGCGCATTTCCACGGATAATTTTCTTTTTCCTGAATTAAGATGGTTGATCATCTTCACACTTTTAAAGTCATTATAATCTAAGCAGTAGCTTATCCGCTAGTGTCATTTATCCAACTCTTAACTCTTATGGATTGCTTGTTATGTGCCTGTCGCCTTTGGTTCGTATTGCCTGGCGTAACTCTCCTGCTTCGTGATCGCCCTAGGATCATAGAAGATTAGACGTGTAACCTATTGCAGACGCAGCAGATTTCTTTATCTCACTCAGACCAATAAGGCTTTATAGAAAGGTTTACAGCCGACTCATCTGTGGGTGATTCCTCTAACCTTAACCTGGCTTGTTGTTCTTTCTCACCTCTCCAAGGCATACCATCCGGTAAATTTTACTTACCCGTCTGAGTATTCCTTTCTTGAGCCCACCTCACCCTGACATCTGTATCTGCTAGCCACCTTGGTCTAGCTCAGTGTGGCCTCTCTCTTCTACTACCGTCTGTCTGCTTTCAGACTACTGAGATAAAATCGCGTCAGTTTCGGCAGATACCGTGCACCTTCTATCTACCATACCTCCGCAAATTGCTGTTACTGCAAATGTTACATTTTAGCTCCCAAATCGCTGCTTCCTTCCTCAAATGTCACCCACACATCTGCTGGGCCGTATAGTTGCTTTTCTCTGCCAAATCCAATCTCGTCTGAGCACTCCCGCTTGGTTTCTGACAATTGCTAGACGATTTAAGGATACTGACTCACATTTGGCACTTCCACTGACCCTTCCTATCCATTTGCTTTGGTTGTTGCTCTCCCTTTTTTCTAAAGCCATTACAACCAGCTGACAAGCATATTTGTTTGAGAAACTTATCCAACTTTCACCTCACCTGGCCTGTTTGTTGTCTGCCTGATGCATTCGTCTCAATTTGCTTCATTTGTCTTTGCTGCTTCCTTACCTCGCTTAGAATCTTGTGGCTTAAAAGCCTACTTTACGGCGGATTCACCGGTGATATTTTCTTTTTAACCTTACTCAGGTTAATTCTCTTTCACGCTACCTTTCCAAGCCGTAGCATCGTGAACCTATGCTAACATGTCGGCTTAATCTGTTCCTGATCCCGCCTCGTCCTGACCTTATGAATCTATGTATGCTGCCTTGGATTAGCTCACTAACACCTGCTTCATCACCCCTATCTTCTCCCTGATCTTGGTATGCGACCTTTCTTAAACTTTTTCTCAGAGTTTGTGTCCTGAAGCTCTGCTTGCGTCCTCAAATGTCACCCTCACATCTGCTGACCCGAATAGTCTCTTCTTTCCACCTAAACCAGTCTCGTCCAGGCTCTCGTCTGTTTTCTGACAGTTGCTAGGCGACTGAGGTATACTGACGCATGTTTGGCACTTCCACTGTCCCATCATTTCACTTTGCTTTAATTGTTTTGCTTCCTCACTTTTTTCTCTAAAGCCATTTCAATCCGATGGTACGCTTATTTGTTTGAGCCACTTATCCAGGTCTTACCGCAGCTGGCCAGCTTGTTGCGTGCCTTATAATTTTGTCCCAAATTGTCTCACATGTTTTCACTGTTTCCTTCCCTAACTTAGGCCATTAAGGCATAAAAGCCTGAGTTAAAGCAGTCACGCATGGTAAATTTAGCTTTTCGTTTGTAGTTTCGCTTGTCACCGTCTTTCGTTTGCCCTCTCTCATCCTTTCATTCATGCTAGCAGTCATTAAGCAACGTTTACCCGCAAAGATTATTTAGATGGTTGCAGAACCCAATATACCAAATATGGTTTCGCCTTTTCATGTATCATTTGCACCGTCTTGTAACATGGATGACTTTTACATTCAAGCCAAGTGATGGCACAGGTTACCTTGGTGGACTAGGCTGCTATCATTTGCTTTACTTTGCTTCTCTTCCCCATGTCTGAATATACCAACAGAAACTTGCCAAGCATTACACCTGGCCTGCGGTTCTGTGCTTGAAGGAACTTAAAAAACAAAAGTGGATCACAGCAGGCCCCCAACACACTCACTTTCTGATCTACCAAAACTGGTCCAATGGATCTAAATGCCCTTAGCCAGAGGATTGGATCCGTCATGGCCTGCTTGCAAAAAGGCCTTCAAAACAGTTGATTAACACAACTTTCCTGAATCAAACCATAACTAGGTTCCTTTGCTTGCGCCTGTCAAGCCTCCGGTCACTCGCTTATGGTTTGTCAACAATCTCAGGCTGCTCAATCGACAACGAAAATGTGACTTCCTTAGGGTATCAAATGTTTAGCGACAGCGCTCCAGGACGTGGTGGGCTTCCGCCTGGCAAGCCTTCTCCTTCTAAAAGGCCATGTATGTCTGTTTAACATCACTGCGACGAGGCGGGTGACTCGCCTCTAACTAAAGTCATGGCCTTAAGCGTACCCATCTAACCACACTGTCACTACGGACTTCACACAACTGTTCTCACGCTAGCTCCGTGATCAATCGCAGTCGCAGCGTCACATTTTAAAACTCGTATAACAGCTGGACACATGCACTCCCAAATAAATGTATGAACTCACAGCTCCAAAGTTCATGGCTAACTCGCCATAGCCTTAACCGACATTTAGTCGTACCCGTAACATGATCATGCCTACATAGGCGTGTCCCACATCGCACGAGAATAAAGGATATATTTATTCATTTATGATATACAAGTGGTATTCTCCTTTGACGCTAGCTGCCTACGCAATGGCCTCTCCCGCATTCATAGCGATCGCGGCGCTCTTGAAACATGGTGTGACCTGTGAAAACTAGCATCCTGATCGACGAAATACGATGTCCTTTCCTACCATGCTCTATACCCCACAACCCATTAACTTAACGGAACACCACTAGGTAACAGCTTTACGGTGCGCGATCTCGGTGTGCACTATTCCAGCTTATAGAATTTTGCGGTACAAGTAAGCTACAGCGCTGCAAAAGCCAGTTCTATCATTGGCTATATTTTAAAGTTAATGAGCTTGTTAGAGTCTCGACTCATGCTCTGCAAGTTGTGTGCCTGGCTTTTAGTAGGGTACTGCTCGATAGTGGTTACTAATTCACGCAAAAGTCATAGGATGGTCATCGAGAAAGTCCAGCTTTCGTTCCCTAGGCGCCTTTTAGGATCAGCTACACTCAGTTATCAAGGCCGCTGCAAGCAGCTTGGTCTGGAACTATTTTTGCTGCATAGACTTAAAACAAACCTTTTCTATATAAGGTAATCAAAACATTGGACACAAGTGCTGACAGATAGGGTCAACCACTGGTTGATACGCAGTATACTCTACTCAAAATGCCACACTCATTCGCACTACCTAAAACAGGTTGTTCTAGACCTTTTAACTTCCTCTTCTATAGATATCCGCATATGGGGAATAGGTTACCGGAAGCCATCAGAGCATCTGATAGTATCACGCAATTCACCACGGTCATAAATTGACTACTAAGTGTCAGCAACGTAGTAGGCACCTTAGACACCTGCTTCTCTGTGGACGAGCTGTGGGAGAACGGCCCTGATCATATCTAGATTTCTGTACAAAATAACCTTAATAGTGCGGAAGAATCCCAATGCGCTAAGAGGTTTGTCAGCTTATACACCTGGCACCAATAAAGAACCTTTCAAACCGACGCTGTCCTCTCCTTATCGCGCACATTGCTGTAAATCGCTTCTATAGGACTATCATTTATCAAAGCCCTACCCTTCCCTAGTCTCATTTGGCCAGTCAGCTTCCCTGACTTAATCCAGACTACCGAAATGTAAGCGGTCACAACTCCTTAGACTTATGGCTATGCGCCCTCTTTCCGAGGGCCTGCTGGTCCCGCTTACCCTTTATTAAAATAGGCACATCCACTGGCCCTCATACGTGTTTGAACGATAAGCTCTAGTTTTGTCGACCGATCGCTGCACCTATATTTTAGTCGCATATTTCACTACTTGCTATGTTCTGCTGATTCCCTCAACTCATTCACCGGTAAACAACGCCTGATACTCCTGGTTTCCACACGGGACAACTGTTGCGTACGCTAGACTAATTCGGACAGCACTGGTCGCTCACCCTCGACAAATATCGGATCTCATGCTTGCATGCAAAACAAAAAGCACATGTATAACGCGTTCAGCTATTCCGTTGCTTTTAACCAGCAAAACGTTACCAAAAATTTGCATTTGTACATTAAGATAGTCTTGTCAAATTTCCTTGGCAGTGTGCTCGGTACATTTTTCTTTTCTTCCTTGTTCTAAAGGCTAATATTATCGGCACGTAACATCGTTGAGGACTTATCTGCGAAGCTCAACTGGCCATGGACCCAACAAAGACCAATGAAACAGTCAGCACTTCGCAATGCAGACACATCAAAGAAACCTGGAGAACTAATAAATAAATAAATAGGTACATTTCTACACCGGCTAGAGGCTGCACCCTTAAGGGTTCAGATCAAGTTTTACATTAATCCGATGCTCTTGCATGGAAGTAGGCAAAGTATATGTTCCTCGTTGGCATGTACAAATGCATTAGCATTGTTTGGTGTACAGCTGCTGGTTCGTATGCGCCCACCTTAAAATTTTTCTGGTTCCTACTGACGATATTGTGCTCCTTGTTCTTTTGTTGCGAAAGCTGCGCAGTGTTGTTGTGCCTTTTTCCTTTTGAAAAGGATCCAATTCAGCACAAGATCACTTTAAATTCATTGGACATTGGTTGGACCGCCCCGTCGTCACAATTGTTGGTTCGCACATGGAAGAAATGAGAGTGGCGGAATTATATGGGATACAAAAGTTAAAAGCTAATTTCAATAAATGCGGAAGAAAATAAAAAGGATCTGTTAAGATACATAGTAAGGCGGCGTGCTTCACTAGCAAAATACAAATTGACAAAAAATGAAGCAAAGCTTTTCTTGCGCTGATATTGCTTTCTGGCGCAAAATTTCAACCTGAGTAAATCGCAGAATAAAAGAAAAACCTTTTCTAAGGCTAGAATACTGCGTAAAGTAGCACAATAATAAACTGCTTAAGACAAGATTCAACTGCTGAATACGCTGGAAAACGATGCAAAACGTGCAGTAATTTGCGAGTTATTTGAAATTAAGTGGGGGTCTACGAATAAGGGCATTATCATATTTAGCTAAAAATGGCTTTCTGCTTTGCAAGCAAATAGCAGAGAGAGGAAAGAAAATGTAAAAAGTAGCGAAGCAGTATATGTTCTAAATAGGAATAGCTATCTAGCATTGCTATAATTAGCCCGTTTTACTGTGTGACAACTAGGGACTGCGTAGGTGGCCGAAAAGTAAACTTTGCATGCATACATAGCAAATATACGCAAATAAGCCATATTCTGCCGCGAAAACGCTAGAAATCCAGTAAGGAATATTATGTCTACATGGGAATGCAAGAGGGCTTATAATTAACCCACGGTTAGAAAGCCACAGCATGCCATTTTCAGTGGATCCTGAGCCACATAAACAACCAGGAATATAGAGTTTAGTATTTTTATGTCTCTAGGTGTTTCCAAAGCTCATATCAAGTCCGCATGAGCCGGGTCTATTTGAGTACCTCAGGAGACCTTTCAGATCCGCTGACACATTTTGGCCTGGAAAATACACACATTTCTTAGCTAAACATCGCAAGTATTACCCCTTAGAGCCGATTTTCCATATTCATGAGTCCAAGTCTCTAACATCAGTGAGCTAGAGGAGCCCGTCAATAATAATAAAGCAATGAGTACGGGAAAATTTAGCAAAATTTGTCGAATTGCTTTTGGGCTTGAAATCCGTTTTGGTCTGCGTTGGTGGGCATTAACAACGCTACTTCTGGTGCTTCAGCTTGCTCGAACTAGAGGGATTGTTATGCCTCAGGTGTTGATGCACACTATTGTGCAGCTCTTTGATGAATTTCGAGTTATTTCTCTCCAATTATAGGTTCCGAAGCAAGTGCCGGTGGTGTTCATCCAGGTGACAATATTAACTAGTACTCTACTGTCACACCGGCTATTTCTTTTGTTTTTTTTCATGGCAAGAGCTGTTCTAGCATCCTAATCTAAGCGTGAGAAGGTAATCAGGAGTAGAACAGTAACAAAAACCAGTGGGAGCTGGTCGTTCACCCGCCATTACGCATAACGTATGGTAGGCTTTGGAGCCAGCTAAAAGATAAAGAACACACGAGCGGCCAAGGTAAAATAGTGGTGATGGAAAGTTTCTGGTGCTCCAGCCAGCCAGTGTGACAGGGGCCTCTCTGTCATTGGTTAGCTTTCGTGTTAGTGAAATGGAATCTGGAACTGGAGTGTTTTACCAGCAAAAGCTGATATAACCCGAACTGTTCTAGTAGGTGGATAGAATACTAGGTCGTGGAAATGACCGGTAGTTTTGATACAGCGGATCAAGTGATAATGACAAACAGCGTTAACAAAGTGTCAACAGGAATTTCACGTGTTTACCAGACTCACTGGGTATATCGGTTTGGTTGGTTCCAGCATAGTGGTGATTGGCTATACAGTTGTATGGTCTGATTGGATGACAGCACTACATGTTGGTTGGGTCCCGTATATGACATGTCCCTCTTCTTTTGACACGTCTGCCTGTAGTTTTCAACCGTTGGGTATAGATGAAATGATCGGGTGGTCAGCGGTTGCGTGTTGCTTGCGACGTTGCA
Source organism: Dicrocoelium dendriticum (assembly GCA_944474145.2). NCBI lineage: Eukaryota > Metazoa > Platyhelminthes > Trematoda > Plagiorchiida > Dicrocoeliidae > Dicrocoelium > Dicrocoelium dendriticum. The sequence continues at coordinate 201,942,488 of OX104064.1, read as the reverse complement.
GATAACTCATTAACAGGGGGAAGACGTAGCCAACTTTTATGTCGTCAGCAAAGATAAAGGAGCGACAGTGTTGCAAACCCCTGCAAAGGTCATTGATATAAATCAGAAATAGGATAGGGCCAAGGACGCTCCCCTGCACCACACCACTGGGGACGGCAGTCGGGGTTGATATACTTTGTCCAACATTAATAGACTGCGTACGTCCTATTAGGTAGGAACCCAGCCAGTCTAATAGAGGACTGTCTACCCCGTAAGCCTTTACTTTATGCATCAGGCGCGTGTGTGGTACACTGTCAAACGCCTTTCGCATATCAAGATAAAGAATGACAACTGAAAAATTAGAGCCAATGGCCTCGGTGACTAAGTTAAGGAAGTCCAGCTGACAGGTTGCACAAGAACGTGCACTTAGAAACCCGTGCTGAGATTTATTTATGTACTCGCTTGCATAAAGATGAGTCATGAGGGCTTTTTTAATCAACCTTCATCACGCGCAAGATAATGGAAGTGTGGTTAATAGGGCGATATTTACCAACTTCCTGTAGGCTTCCGCCCTTGTGCCTTGACAAAATGCTAGAATGTTTCCAAGAGGTCGGGCATTGACCTTTTGCAATGATAACGTAAAGTTTCAAAAAAAGAATAGTGCTATCTTCACCAACATACTTTAGTAGATGGGGCGGTATTCCGTCTGGACCAGAGTTCCAGGATGGCTTTGCAGTTGAAAGCTCAGAAAGCATATTATGGATGTCAAACTGTACAGAGCACACAGACTGGCTAACAGGTACTTGCAGGGTCTGGATGTTTGAACCTATTTCTAAACACTGCGATTCTTTAAAATTTGAGCTGAAGACTTCACATAAAATATATGCGTCACTAGAAGGTTCGTTGGGACTGATCTTTAGGATAAAGATCTGTCATCCCTAGTTAGGGGTCCGAGAGCGCAACAGCCAGCTGAGATTCTTAGCTTTGTTTGTACTATTTAGTGCGGATATTTCTTGGTTGCTTTGATGTTGATTAGCTCTGGCAGAAAACTGAGGTGCAATCTCGTTCGCCCTCATGATGTGGGCAAAATTGAAGGTTTTGTTATAGGATCGTCTAAGTTGACGCATTCTGTTATGCATTTTGGTTAGGGTCACACTTTTAGATGAGTGCCTTATTAATGTGACAAGGGAGCTAGAGAGTCGACACAGTGAAGTATTTCCTCATAAAACAGCTCAGCCGAGCGATCCACAGAATCAGGCATAAAGAATTCATCCCAAATTCTTGAGCGGACGAGTATAGCAAAGGTTGTCCAGTTGACGCGTTGCATCGGGCGGTATACTACGACTGAGTCGTCTGGCTTTAACAGCTTCAAGCACTCGTGGTCGACTGCGAAGGGGACAACTACACAACCAGAGAACACATTTTGGCAAAACCTGACGGCGAATATTCGCGGGGGTAAGCCACCAGATGCAGTCTTGTCACTGCCAAATCACCGGTCGGCAGTGTTCCAGGACGTGGAGAGTTTTCGTCTGGCAAGCTTTTTGCCTACAAAAGGTCACAAATGTCTGTCTAACCACTGCTACCTGGCGGACATGACTCGCTACTCAAAATGTCACTGCTCTAATCACTCACTGGCACGTTGGCTGATTCCCTCTCACACTAATTCTGTGCACGCATCTGCTCTCGTACGACTACGCCTACATACTTGGGTACTGACATACCAATACACTTGAATTAGTTTTGTAGTTTTTCCTCAAGCTTCAATCACCTGACCCGCACTGTTTAACAACGTGATCGGACTAGTTCCGCATGGACATACACAACAGTAATGATCTGCTTCTTATCTCTACGTCTTGTCTTCTGTGAAGCAAGACTTCATACAATCTTAGGGCCATGTGGGCCTACACTACTGACTTCATTTGTACTACTCCCGCTCTTGGTCTTGTTAATCCTGCTAGCATGCACAATATTGGTTTATGCAGATGCCATAAAGGTGTGTCTCGTTTTATCTAGTATAAAATAATTATTTATTTATCTCTAACCTGTACATTTTGCCTAGCCTCTCTGAATAATATGATGGTACCGGCCATTGTTCGGAAGACTGAAAGCACTGTTCCACCCAACTCGAGTGCATCGTTGCTTTCCAAGTCTTATGATTAACCCATTGCTTTGCGCTGACCTAGTACAAGCTGGCCAGTCGCCTACTTGCTGACTGCCTACAGATTACAGAGCTGTAAAAGGGGGAGGCTCGGCACAACCAAACCATTATTTCTGTCAACTCGTGCGCCTCCTACGCTTGCTTACAGTGGACTAGTTTAACTTATTCCATATCTAACTTGTACATTTCTGCTTAACCCCCACCATAGCTGTAAGACTAAGTCTCAATTCCCCGAGTAATACAGCCTCGTGTGCTTGGTTTCCTGCTTTTTGACGTTTCTCAGACTACTGCGGCGTTACCGGTCAATGAAGAGAAGACAAAACCCCTGTCCACATTACTTGAGAGTCGCGTTGGCTTTAGCACTCATAATCAATCAAGTTACTTTCATCCTGACCCTGCCTTTCCTTACTGCGTTCGTTGTCTTCATTCCCCCTTTCATCGGACTGTTAACTAGCAGTACCTGCCCTGACCGAGCCTAATCTAAGCAGTCTACTTCCATTTGACTGCCATCAAAACTACGGAGATGCACACGGGCTGGGCTCTGCTGACTCAATGCTGGGTTTTCCCCACCTCGAAAACTTGTGAAAACTTCACAACCTTTATTAACTTATTAACTGCCATTCCTCACCTCGTGAGCTCTCTGGAATCGTGCACCCGCTACTGATATATCACTTTTCTCAGCTTCCTTATACCTCCTAATTCTAACGAGCTGATTAATACAGGTTTGCCCGATCGGCCTCTTGCTCTCTGGATACATTAAGACGTCTGAGACGTTACCGCACTCGGTTCTGTTTACATAATGGACTGTGCACGTTACCTCGGACGCCTCATTAACTTTTACACACCTTAACGATAATGCCTTTCTAATCCCTACCCTGGTGACCTTGAAACGGTGCGCTTTCTTTGCGTGTTGTCCCGCTGTTCTTTGAACTCTATATCGCTGCTTTCTAGTTCGGTTGATGCTTCACTAAAGTAACACATAGTAAATGTTGCTTCATTTTTTCTTTTTTGGACCTTTGTCCAAGCCGTTTTCCCAGTCGCTTGTTCGCGTCTGGATTTCATCGCTTAACCCTCCTTTTTACTCGAGTTTTTACTGTTTTCGCATCATGGTGAACAAACGTATGTCACCCACATCTGCCACAACTAAAACACTGAAACAAGCCGCACTTGACGTCAGTGAGGATGGCCCATCTCAAGTACGATATTGCCAAGCAGTGCTTGTAGCTCCACCAGTAGAAGCTCTGCAAAATGTCCGTGTTCTCGAGTCAGGTAAGCTCGCTGATAGAAGAGAAGAGAAAGTGTCTATTGCGACCCTAATAAACCAAGTCATGCCTTTGGTCAATCTGGACGACTTCAAAACTTTGGATAGCCAAGCTGATATGCTAGCTGCAGATGAAAGGTTGAATAACATTACGCACGAGTTCAGCGACCCCATTCGTCGTGCCAATAACGCGGACCAATTCAAAGTACCTGACAAAATGCGGCTTAAAAAGTGTCGCATGCCCTTCTCAACGATAATAGACTACCACATGGTTGCTGTTCAGCCACTCGTCAACGTAAGATCCCCGGCCGATCTTGCCCAACAGTTATGAAATTTAGCAGCCTTGAGCTGGCTAAACGCTTCCTTGACGCCCAATATATACTGAATCAGCACTCGAACCTCGGATCAATTCTGATAAAACTGGACAGAACCCCGCTGCAAAGATCAACTTTGGCTACTAGTTCAATTTCTCAAAAGAAGGCAACCCGTGTGACACCTTCCCAGCTTCCAAACTCACAAATGCGCAAGAAAATCCAACCAACACAGCGTTTTCCTCGGTGTTGTCTGATGTTGACCTGGATTCCTCACAGCGACTAACTTACCGCGATGCAGAAATGCTCTCAAAAGACAAAAATCAGCCAACATGTTATCGCCAAGTCCGTAACCTCAGCTGAAAACCACTGTTGTCATAGACACGAGCGAATACGATACACAGCCTGTTGATATGACTGACTTGTGCGACATAGACTCTGAACTTGAGAGTGTGGGCTTTCTATCAGTATATATTCCATTAGTTAGCGTTGTCAATGACCCCACGCAACGCTCTATCGACACAACGCCAGCGACCAAAAACACAAAGCAACAGTGCTTCACGGCTCGCCCCCATCGTCTTTTATCCGATCCATAGCAGTACAGCAAAAGGACTATACCCAGAATTTCCGATATGGCTAAAGTATACTCGGTGCCAATACCAGCAATACCACGCCACCAGATGGCTCGCTCGCGTACAAGAGGACCTACAATTCCCCATTTTGGACCGAAGTCTATTGCCAACCAAGCAGTCTCATCGTCGGAACTACCTCCTCATTACCCCAAACTCAATAAAGCACTTCCGGATTCGCAACGAACCCCGATACACTACCGACCGCTTCAAACCAATACCCGTGCAAATACAACCGGTGGCTATTACACCTATTGCTCCGGCTTATTAATCGGTACCAGGGATCGTTGCCTTGGCCAGATCTAGCCAGCTATTCAGCAAAGCATCTCTACTCGAAACAAATTAAATTGTCTAAACTCCAACTTAGCAACGTCAGTTCAAAACACACGGATATACGGAGCCCAGCCGAAGACGACAGTATGCTGTTGTTGAAAAGTCGACATCCAACATGAATACCACAGCTCCTTTTACTTTGACTAATCGCTCTCACACATCAGGACTTCTGTAGAACGCCTGGCCGCCAAGAAGTGCCACACCTACTGCAGCCCCTTTTATGGAATACAAGTAGGCTTGGTCCACCACACCCAGTTTTTCAAGAGCTCGCGCCTGCTCTGTATCAGCTACACAGACTCACTTATACACTGCAGCAAACCCAATAAGGCTGGTTCCAGCCCTACGCGTAACCCCCTTGGACCTCAAACCCACAACTGAATCCGCAGCGGCCGGCTGCCACCCATGTAACAATCCGCCGCCCCCGGCACACATATCCGCAGGACTTAACTCACCTACCCCAAGCACTTCCAAACTACCCGGTTACGACACTCTTGCAGGTGCTGGAGCCCAGACGACAGGACTCTACGGATACTACACGTATATCTTCTTCCTCCTCAATGCACGATCAATTAAAAATAAAATGCACCTCCTGGGCCTCCTCATTCAGCTGGCACTTCCGCATCTGGTGCTGATCACTGAAACATGGCATACGGCCGATGCTTCTGACACACCACTACACATTCCAGAATACACCATTTGCTGTAGTGGAAGCGTCAAGTACCGAGGTGCCGGATGCCTCATATACGTCAAGAACGAGTTTCATGCAACATTTTTCCAAACCGTTTCCCTTGGCAATTCTGAAGACTCAGTATGGATTCAGACCACTGGAGGTCCACTAGACCTTTTGATCGGCTGTTTATACAACCCACCGCACTCCTCTCGTGCTAGCGTTGACAAAATGGTTAAGCTCTTCCAGGAAGTCTCATTTCTTCCTGCACGCTATAAAAGTACTGATGGAGGTTTTAATATGCCTCATGTCTCGTGGCTTGATCAGTCAGCCCTACTCAAATATAGAGCCCTGGTGGACACTATTTTCACACACGGCTGGACGCAGTATGTGAATACACCGACTGGATAATCTAACATACTGGACCTAATACTCACTAACGGCATTTCCCATGCATGCGCCAGCGTGTTAGACAAAATATCGGGCAGCGACCACAAGGTGGTCAAGCTGTCTTTTGCACGGCCTAAATTCCCTTAACAGGAAGATAACAAGAATGAGGTATCTCGCCTCCTCCAGCGCATCAACTGGGAAACATTTTCTTCCCTTTTCCGAGCAACCCCCTGGGAAGCTTTCTTCCTCTCCGAAAACATAGATACTGCTTTCATGGAGCTTTATAACAACTTCACGAATGGTTTAGACGTCTGTGCCCCCAAAAAGTGCAAGCTAAGATGGCGGCAGACTTATGATGATGCTTCCACACGCAAGCTAGCTAGTAGGCTTAAGAAAATGCGCTCCCGCTACAGCAAGACCAAAGACTTTCATCTAATCATCCGCATGAACGAATTACTAATCGACTGGAGAAGTTCACAAAGCAATGCTCGTACATTAGCTGAGCACGCAGCGCTTTGCACTGACAACAAGGCAAAGTCTCTTATTCGACTAATGAAGCAGCGGGGTGGCAGCAAAGATATACCGATCACTACCCTTCTGCTTCCTGATAAAACTATAGTCACTGATGCGGTCGAGCTCTGCGACTGCATTAACATGCACTTCTGTAACTCCTTCACCAGCAATGACTCGGCATTGCCAACTACGATTCACAAGTTCACTGAAGATCAAATACACACCATTGACTTTGACTTAAATAACATCAAGCGAGCACTTTGCTCCTTGAAAATGTCACACTACCCAGGTCCTGATGGTGTCCCTTCTTCCGTATTAATACTTGGAGGACCGGATATTCCAGTCCTTCTCCTCAATATCTTCACCATCTCTATGGAGAGCGGACACTACCGTCTAAATGGAAACACGCAACCATCATACCACGACACAAAGGAGGCTGCCAACAAAATATTGACAATTACCATCCCATTAGCCACATACCCATTGCGTCTAGACACATGGAAAGAATAATAAAGGACGGGATGCTTTGTTTTCTGTTGCAACGCAACCTTATTAATAGATCCAAACACGGGTTTCTGCCTACTAAATCTTGTCAAACTTGCCAGTTTGAATTCTTAAACGACGTTACGCACTCCATAGACAAAAGGCAGGGACTGCTCCTAATCTTCCTGTATATGAAAAAGCATTCGACCGGGCTCCACACAATGGTTTGATGACAAAATTAGCGACATTCGGTGTTTCTGGCCGCCTATTTTGTTTTTTTTTATCTTTCTAACCAATTGCAGTCAGTGCTACTGGGCGCTATGTCACCTAAAAAGATAGCTGTGACCAGCTGAGTGTTCCAAGGCAGCGTCCTAGGTCCTCTGCTGTTTTACTGTACATCAATGATGCATTCTAGGTCTTCCAACAAGGCACGCCTACCTCTTTGCTGATGATTTAAAGGTGGTATTCTCATTTGATCCGAGGTGCCGACGCAATGGCCTCTCCAGTATTCAAAGCGATCTCGTTGCTATTGAAACATGGTGTTACCTGTGGATACTAGAGTTCTCACCAACAAACTGTAAAGTCCTTTCCTACTGTTGCAATATACCGCCCAACCTGTTAACCACTTGATGAAACATCCCTAGATAACAGCTTTAACCGTGCGCAATCGCGGTGTGCACTACTCACGGCTCACTGAAGTTTTGCGGAACAAGTAAGCTATAGCTTTGCAAAATCCAGGTCTATTGTTGGTTATATACTAAGACCAAGGGGCTTGTTAGAGTCTCGACTCATGCTCCACAAGTTGTGTGCCCGACGTACAGTAGAGTACTGCTTTATAGTGGTTAATAATTCACGCAAAAGTCATACGATGGTCATCGAGAAAAGTCCAGCGTTCGTTCACTAGGCGCCTTCTAGGATCACCTACGCTCAGTTATCAAGGCCGCTGCAAGCAGCTTGGTCTGGAACCACTTTGGCTGCGGAGACTTAAAACCAACCTAGTTTTTCTATATAAGCTAATCAAAACATCGGACTCAAGTATTGACAGATATTTTCAACCGCTGGGCGACACACGTTATCCTCTACGCAAAAGCCACACTCATTCTCACTACCCAAAACCCGTTGCTCCATACGTTTTAACTTCTTCCTCTATAGATATGCGCATGTGTGGAATAAGTTACCTGAAGCCATCAGAGCATCTGATAGTATCACGCAATGCACCATGGCCATAAATAGACTACCAATTGTCCCCCAAGTAGCAAACAACTTGGGCACATGCATCCCTAAGGACGAGCTGTGGGAGAACGACCCCGATCACGTATAGAATGCCATACTAAACCTTAATTGTGCGAAATAATCCCAATGCGCCAAATGACGTGTTAGCCTATACACCCAGCACCAATAATGCTACTTTAGACCGACTCTGTCTTCTCCTTATCATGCCATTCGCTTTTAATTCCTCTTTTATCAAACTGTCGTTTGTCTGTGCCCTGCCCTGACCTAGTCTCATCTGACTAGCCTGCTTCTTTTTGACTTGCTCCCGACTACCGAAATGTAACCGGTCACAAGTCTGTAGCCTTATGGCTACGCCCCCTCTTCTCGAGAGCCTGCTGGTCTTGCTTATCCTTTTTTAATATAGCCACCTGCACCTCTAACGTGTCCATTACTGCTGACCCTTTCTGAATATCGTGACCTTACCGGTCATTTTTTAGAAGGCTGAAGGCTATGTTCCCCCTCACTCGTTGCTTTTTCGCTACCTTATCCGTAACCCATTGCTGTGTGCTGACCTAGTTTCCTCTTATCAGTCCCCCACTTTCGGACTGCCTACAGAGTACTGCACTGTAACCGGTGTAGGCTGGGCACAAGCGAAACACCATTTCCCTCAACCCGAGCGCCTCCTAGGCTTGCTTATAGTTACTTAATTTAACCTCTCCCATATCTAACATGTCCATTTATGCTGACGCTCTCTATTTGTCTTCCCAACTTAACTGTACTACTAAATCTCAATGTGCCGACTACTAGAGCCTCGTGTATTTGGCTCCTGCTTTTTGACCTCTCTCAGAATACTGTGGCGTTACCGAACAATATTAAGAAGACCAACAACCCTGTCCACATTACCTCGAGAGTTTCGTTGGCTTTTGCATTCCTAACCAGTAAAACTTCCCCACTCTGACCATGTTCTTTCCTTACTGCGCTCTCTTCAGTCCGCCTTCCATCGGACTGTTAACTCTCAATACCCTGCCCTGACAGAGTCTCATCTGCCCAACTTACTTCCCTCTGACTGCCTTCAAAACTACAAAGATACAAACCGGATAGCCTCTGCTGACTCAATGCTAGGTTCCCCTCACCTCAAGCGCCTGCAAGAATTGCTCAACCGTTAGTAACTTATTAACCATTTGAGCCTCCTAGACTCATTCACCCTTAATTGTTATAGCTTCTTGCTCATATTTATTCTACCTACTAATCCTAACACACCGACTAATCCAGTCTTGCTATATCGGCCTCCTGTTTTCCGGATTCTTTCAGATTTCTGAGACGTTACCTCCCTTGGTTCGGTTGACCTAATGGACTATGCACCTTACCTCGGAAGCCTTGTTAACGTCTACACTCTTTATCAATAAAGCCACTCTCAACCCTAACCTGCCCTATCCTTGTCGTCGTAGATGATTGCATTAGTTTAACTAGAGAGTCAACTCTGTACCTTGCTTTAATCTAGTCTCAGCTGACCAATCTCGCTTTCTGACTGCATCCATACTACCGAGACGTAAATGATCTAGGCACTACATATCCAACACACTGGTGCCCTCACCCTGAGAACTTGGCTGGATTGGCTTACATTTTAGTAGCATAGCTCCTTTTATCACTTAAACTGTTTATCTCCGCTGACCCACTCTCTTCGTTCTCAAACCTTACATAAACGACTTAGTCATGATCTGCCGACTAATCTAGTCCCGTCCGATCGGTCTCCAGCTTCCGGACTTCTATCAGACTACTGTGACATTACCGGCCAATGTTGAGAAAATCAAACACCCTGTCCACCTTGAGAGCCAAGTTGGATTTTCTACTCCTTATCAGTAAAGCTCACCATTCTGACCTTGTCCTTTCCTTACTGAGCTCGCTGTCTTCATTGTACGCCAATTGAGCAAGTATTGCCTGAAAGATCGTTTAGTCTCCGACCTCGCTCAGATCACTGTTACGTTAACGGTTAATTTTTGGATGACGGATTGCTATGTGTGCCTACTTAGGTGCTGCATAATTCATCTTGACCCGGTATTTTCATTATCGCGGTCGTTGTATTCCGTCCTTCCTCAATCGGACGGCCACTTCTCAGCGCCCTGCCAAGACTCCAGTTCCTAATCTCTGATTGCTTCCATGCTAAAGAGAAACAAATGGCTTAGTACCTACGTACTAGACCCTGTTTTGCTCTACACGAGAGCCTGCTAGACTTGTTCACTCTTTATTGGTATAGCCTATTTACGAACGTTAATAGTACGACAATATATTGTCGACTGATAAGCCGCCTGCTCTCCGAACTCACTCAGACTTCTGAGACGCTACATTTTTAGCTCGGCTGACCGAATGGATTTGTTAACCTTACCTGGAGAGCCTCGTGGGCGTTTCCACTCGTTATCAGTAAACGTTTCTCATCCTGACCCTAACCTTCTCTTATCGCACTCTGTTTTCATTCCTCCTTCAACTGGAGGGCCGGTTCTCACCTCCCTGCCGTAATAGTGTCTCATATGACCAGTCTATTTCCCTCTGGCTGCTCTTAGGATACCAAGGCTTAAACCGTATGCACTCTGTTGACTCAACGCTACATTTCCCTATCTTGAGAATCTGCTGCACTTCTTCAATCTTTATTGTCATGGCCTCTCCACCTTCACAGTACGTCTTAATCCAACGAGCCGACTAATCCAGTCTCGCCAGATCGGCCACTTGTTATCCGATTTCACTCAGCGTCATTCGACGTTACAACGCTTGGTTCGGCTAACTTAACGTTTTTTACATTACCTGGAAAGCCTCGTTGGCTCCTCTACTCTTTAGCAATAAACATCACCCGTTCCTAACCTTTCTTACCACGATATATGTTCTCAAGCTCTCTTCCATCGGAGGACCAGCTCTTACTGCCCTGCTGTGGGTCTAGTCTTATCTGACCAGTCTAGTTCCCCCGATTGCTTCCTTTCCACCTAGAAGCAAGTGATATTCGCTCTGCAGGCTGAACACTATTTTTCGCCTACTTCTAGAGCCGGCTTGAGTTGTTCAGCTTTTATTGTTATAGCTATTTTCACATTACGTCTCTTGGTTCGGCCGACCTAGTGAATCTGTTTGCATTACTTGGAGAGCTTCGTGGGCTTTTCCACACTTTATCAGTAAACCATTCTCATCCTGACCCTACCATTTTCTTGCTTATCACGCTGTGTTTGTATCTCGTTTACAACCGAACAGCCAGCTTTACCACCCTGCCGTGATCTTGTCTCACCTGACCAGTCTGTTGCTCTATGTCTGCTCCTTTACAACCGTACCTCAAGCGTTATAGGCTCTGCAAGATCAACGGTAATTTCCCTTACATCTCAAGCCGGCAAGACTTGTCCGCCATTTATTGCTAGCTTTTTTATCACCTTTATATACGTTCTTATCCAAACTCCCGACTAATCCAGTCTTACCCGATCGGCCTCCTGCTCTTCGGAATCATTCAGATTTCTGAGACGTCACCTGTCTTGGTTCGGCTGACTCAACTATCCGTTTACATTACCTGGAGAGCCTCGTGTGCTTTTCCCACCTTTCGCCAATAAACCTTTCTCATCCTGATCATAACTTGTTTTTTATCACGCTCTATTTTCAATTCTTCTTCCACTAGTGCCTGATCTCACTGCCGTGTGGTGATCTAGTCCCATTGCCCAGTCTATTTATCTCTGACTGCTCCAATGCTACACAGACCTAAGCGGTATACGCTATGCAGACTCAACCCTCTCGTTCCCCTACCCAAGGTTCTGCTAAACTCGTTCACCCTCTGTTGTTACGGCCCCTTTGGTTGCCTTTATTGTATGTGCTATTCCTAGGCGCCGACTAATCCAGGCTCGCCAGATCGGCCACTTGTTATCCAATTTCACTCAGAGTTCTTCGGCGTTACAACCCTTGGTTCGGCTAACTCAACGTTTTATTGACATAACCTGGAAAACCTCGTTGACTCCTCCACTCTTTGTCAATAAAGCATTCTCGCCCCGACCCTAACCTTTCCTTATATTGCTTTCTGCTTTCATTCCTTTATCAATCGGGCGGCCAGCTTTACTGCCCTGGCGTGATCCTTCTTACCGGACTAGTCTGTTTCTCGCTGACTGCTCCCATGCTACCGAGACTTAAACGGTATAGGCTCCACAGACTTACCGCTTTTACCCTTACCTAGTGAGGTTGCTAGACCTTTTCCTCGTTATTGTTGCAGCCTTTTGCTTGCCTTCTTGCTAAGCCCTACTCCCAACGCCCCGGTTAACCCATTCCTGCTTAGTCGGCCTCCTACTCATCAAATACATTTGGACTTCTGAGACCACTTCTCTTCGTTCGGCTGACCGAATGGATCTGTGTACATTACCTGGAGAGCCTCGTGGGCTTTATCAATAGACCCTACTCAACCCGACCCTAATCTTTTCTTATATCGCTTTCTGTTCTCATTCCCTTTTTAATCGGACGGCCAGCTTTACTACCCTGCGGTGATCATATCTCACCTGACCAGCCTGTTTCTCTGACTGCTCCCATGCTACCGTGGCTTAAGCGGTATAGGATCTGCAAAGTCAGCGCTAGGTTTCCCTTATCATGGAGCAGGCTAGACTTGTTCACCTTTTATTGTTATAGACTTCTTTCACCAACATTTTGCTCGTCCAAACCCCAGCACGACGACCAATTCAGTCTCACCTGCTCAGCCTCTCACTCATCGATTCGCACTTAGCCATTTGCGAAATTTCCCCCCTTGGCGCGGCGAACCCAATGGTTCGGTTTGCATTACCTGGAGAGCCTCGTGAGCTTTCCCAACGTTTATCAATAAACCCTACTCCTCCTGACCCGAATGTGTTCATAACGCGCTGTGTTTTCATACTTTTTAATCAGACGGCCAGCTCTCACTGGCCTGCCGTGAGCAAGTCTCACTTGATCAGTCTGTTTCGCTCTGACTGCTTTTATCCCACCGAGGCTTGAACGGTATAGGCTTTGCAGACTTACCACGGTTACCTTTATCTTGAGGGATTGCTAAACTTGTGGCTGGTTAGCCGAACAACCTCCTCGTGGTGCCAGCTGGGTGGTTCGGGTAAATCCCGTTCCAGCAGATGTTTCGGAGGCAGTGTTCTAGGATGTGGTGGGATTTCGCCTGGCGAGCGTTCTCCCTATAAAAAGCCACAAATATCCATTTAACAACACTGTGACGTGGCGGATGTGACTCGCCACTAAATAAAGTCACTGCCTCTTCCCTTTTCCGGAGGATCATTCACACATCACGGACTTCAGCTGATTCAAAGCGTTCCATTGATTCCCCCCTTTGATGGCGAACACAACGAACAAAACACATAGAGTCACCTTTACCTACGCACACATGTCTCATTCCAAATACACAGTTAAACATAGTTTTACATCTCATCACACACATACATTCCTATGCTATTGGTCAAAATGTACTAATTTGTGCAATTGCTGATCAAACATGTCTGTAATACCATGATCACGCCCTTGATGATGTGCCTCGCAGTGACGAGAGTAAACTATTTATTTATTTATTTATGTTTATAGCCATTTTATTACCTTCATTCTACGCCCTAATCTTAAAGCGCTGATTATTCCAATTCCGCTTAGCCGGTCTCCTACTCACCGAACTCCTTTAGACTTCTGAGACCACTTCTCTTGGTTCGGCTGAACTAATGGATCTGTTTAAATTAAATGAAGAGCCTCGTGGGCATTTCCACTCTTTATTAACAAACACTTCTCATCCCGACCATAACCATTTTTATTTCGCTTTTTGGTTTCATTCCATTTTCAATCGGGTGACCCGCTTTACAGTCCTGACCTGATGTAGTCTCACTTGACATGTCTGTTTCTCTCTAGCTACACCATCGTAACTAAAAGTTCAGCAGTACAGGCTCTGCAGACTCAGCTCTACGTTTTCCTTACTTTTAGGGTCTGCTAGCTTTGTTCACTCTTTGTTATTCTAGCCTTTTTCGTACCTTTATTGTAAGCCACAATCCGAAGGCGCTGACCACTCCAGTCTCGTTTGACCAGCCTCCTGCTCTCCGAATTCACTCAGACGTATGAGACGTTACCTTTCCTGGTTCGGCTGTCCTAATGGAATGCTTACTTCCTCGAAACATAGTGACTTTTTCAATCTCAATACAATCCTTTCTCAACCCTACTCTGTCCTTTCCTTATCTCGGACTCTGATTGCTTTTAAACTGGATGGCCGACTCTGCACTTTGCCTTGATCTATTCTTATCAGATCGTATTTGTGCTTTCTGACTGCATCCATACTACTGAGCCGTATATCTGCAAAGTGTAGCATAGGCAAAGCGTTGTTCCCCTGAAAACGTTGCTAGACTTGCTCATGCTTTATTAGCGAGGCTTAGTTCATCCCTAATCTTGACCATCACTATGTGTCTTCCCTACTTAATTAAACGACGTAGTCTCAATCCACCGACTAATCCAAACTCTTCGAATCGGCCTCTCGCTCCCCGACATCGCGCAGTCGACTGAGGCATCACTGTTCACGGTACAGCTAAACTAAATTTTTTATAGAGCACTTGTACTAGAGACATTTAGTTTATAATGGTACCTGTAATGTGAGGTTCATTAGTGAAAGCACTTTGCGACTGATCGTTTTCTCTACGTTCCAGATGCATCGTCGTTGCCTGTTTGTGTGACTGCCATTGTTCCTTGCATTTTTCTCCGAGATTTCCACAGAACCCTTGGCTAGAAACCGAGGATACGTCCACCGCTTTGCCCTCAACACTGCAACAAAGCACAATATTCCCTTAGCTGGAAATGGATGCTTATTACGCCGTCTTAATACTTACTGGATGAACAAAACACTGATTTGTTATCTTTGTTGGATGCCACTCTATCGACTCCTGAACAATTGGGTTCAGCTCGCCACTTCTTCACATAATTCTTACTCGGAGTTCACTTGTTGACAGTTAATGTCAACACGGACATTTCATCTGACCAGAGAGCAGATTTTCCTAATTTATCTAATTTGAAAATCTCCTAACACAATACTATCTTGCACTATGGCAAGAACAAATGGGTTCGGCCATTTACTTTACTGAACTTCTTTTTACTTACCACCTCTGGAGCAGCTCCCACTACTTTTACCGTCCAGTTGGTCGTGGATGACAGTGTCCTCAAGCAACAGAACTTATCCTGGGAGGATTTCCGGTTCGTTATTCCGGACAATTTGCAGCTTTTTCGGGCCTGAACAATTGCGTTTGACCATCCTCTTCTCCTAATAAAAGGTTCAACAGCATGTTACTGGATCCCCCTTGGAGACATTACGCGGTTCTACAGCCGACCAATACAAAACATTCCAACAAGTTCGATTTATAATTTACCTACCGAACGAGCCGCGCCATTCCATCAAGAAATGACAGGATCCATGGATGATACAGTCCCGCTCCCACCATGCACCAGCCAGCGCAAATTATGGATATATCCTGGCTGCGACTAACGGAACCAATAATCGGTCAATACATAGTATTGTTAATTGCAGCTTGTCGTTCGAATGCATCGATCACAGTGTTCCAGTACGTCGTGGGTTTCCGCCTGACAAGCGTTCTCCCTGTAAAAGCCACAACAACAACAGCCGTAACAACACTGCGACGTGGCGGAGGTGACTCGCCACTGAATGAATTCACAGCCAATAAGATCACACTGACAAGCTGATCAGGACTACGTACTACAATGCTTGAAACGCCCCGACCCTTTCTTACCTGCATATTCCGTCGCTACATCTTTTTCTGCGCATTCACCTTTGTTCTTCGCTCTACCCTCACATGATCGCAGCTATCGGTTAATCACGATTGAGCGTGTTCTTCGCTAGCTCTTTGCTAATTGATCAGTTCTAATTCTTGATCTATTCCTGTCTGAATTGTTACTGCATTTTATGGCAGACCGACTATGGCCATACTAACGTGCTCGAACTCACGACAATGGGCTTCCTTCATTTTGACTTTGTCTTATTTGTACAGTTTTAAATAAGAACGTCTGAACACGCTCCGATTGTCACTGTTACCATTACTATGACATGTCTGTATAATTGCACTTATTTGATCATGCCCTCGCGGACATGCCTTTCGCCGCCGAGAATAAATGTTTATTTATTTGGTTATTTATCGTCCTATCTGATTGCATTTCTTTACCTGGACAGTCGACTCAGTGCTTTGCCTTAATCTAGTCTAATCGGACCAGTCTCCTGCCTTCTGACTGCATCCATACCATCGAGACGTAAATGCTCTTGGCACTACTTACCCAACGCAACGGCTCCTCACCACGAGAACTTTTCTGGATTAGCTCACGCTTTATTAGCATAGCACCTTTCATTCCTTAACCTGTTGGCTTTTGCGCTCCTAAGCAATAAATCTTTTCCATCCCCTCCCTATCCTAGCCGTACTGCGCTCGCTGTCTTCATTCCCCCTGCCATCGGACTGCTAACTATCAGTACCCTGCCCTGACCGAGTCGCAGCGGATCAGGCTACTTCTTTTGACTGCATTCAAAACTACGGAGATGCACACGGGCTGGGCTCTGCTGAATCAAGTCTGTTTCCCTCACCTGGAGAGCCTGCTACAATTGCTCGCATTTTAATTATTCAACGCCTTCCATCAATAGCCTGTTCACTTCTGCTGACTTTCATTATTCGGTTCCCATATTACCTGTACGACAGTCTCAATAAGCCGATTAATGCAGTCTCGCCCAGTCATGCTTTCCGACTTCGCTCAGATCCTTGCTAGGTTGTCAGTCAATGGTTGGATGATAGAGCGCTTGGTGTGTTTTACTTTGGAAGCATCATTAGCTTCCCCACCATTCATTTTGACCCACTACTTTCAGGATCGCGCGCTCTATATCCATTCCTTCCTCTATCGGACGGCCACTTATCAGTGCTCTGCCAAGGCTCAATTTTCTACTCTACATTTTTCGATGCTATAGCAATTCAAACCGTCTAGACCGTGCGGACTTGACGTTATGTTTTTCTCCCAGCGAGGGCCTACTATGTTGTTAATGCTTTATGTTATGGCCCATTTACCAACTTAACTGTATGATTAAACCTAATCCCGACGCTTGGACCTCCTGCTCACCAAACTCATTCAACCTTCTGGGACGTCAACTTCCTTGCTCAGCTGAACGAATGGACCTGTCGAAATTACCTGGCGCGTATCGTGGGCTTATCCACTCTTTATCAATAACCTTTACTCATCCTGACATTAATATTTTCCTATCGCGTTTTTTGTTTTTATTCCTTCTTCAACCGGAGGGTCAGCTCTCACTGCCCTGCCTTAATTTCGTTACATTTGACCAGTCTATATCTTTCTGAATGGATCTAGGATACAGACTAAAACAGTAAATGCTTCGCAGCCGCATCTCTATGTTTCCCCAATCTCGAGAACCTACTGGACTTGTTCACCCTTTATTGTTACAGCCTCATTCTTTACCCTTACCTTACATCCTAATCCAACGCGCCGACTAATTAAGTCGTGGCAGATCGGCCTCCTGCTATCCGATTTCACACAGACTTCTGTGACCTTACCTCTCTTGGTTCGGATGAGCAAACTATATGTTTACCTTACAAGGAAAGCCCCGTGGGCTTTTCACTTTGCATATATAAACCATTTCCATCCCGACCCAAACCACTTCTTATCGTGCTCAGTTTTCATTCCTTCTTCAACTGGCTGACCAATTCTCACTGCGCTGCCGTGACCTAGTTCACTGACCAGTCTATTTCTCCCTAATGGCTCAAATGCCCCCGAGGCTTAAGCGGTATAAATAAATAAATAGTTTATTCTCCAATTTATAGACACACCAAATCAGGCGTGATCAAGGTTTACAGACAGCGGCGTATCACAACGATACCTTAGGTTCAATAGTGCGTAGTGTAAGCGCTCAAGGCACTATAAGTGCAATGGCATGGTACATGTAGTCGGAGAGTATCGACTTCTAGCATGTGTCGGGAAAAGTTGAAATATGACTCTAGTCGACTTGCCAGTATGTAGTTGTGGGCAGTGACTTTATTCAGCGGCGAGTCACATCCGCCACGTCACAGTGTTGTTAAACAGACCGTTGTGACATTTTATAGGGAGAACGCTTGCCAAGCCAAAACCCACCACGTCCTGCAACACTGCCGTAAAGCATTTTGAACACTGATGTACAATTGGCAAAGCCGCTTGACGATTGGTTTCATATTCCGTTATTCACAGTCGAATGGCTTCCAATTTCCTCCGTTTGCTGGACAGCTAGTTTGATCATGGCCGCCATAATCGTTGCGGCCGGTTGTAGATGAGAACATCACGAATAGTTGTCTTGTTTTGTGTTCAGGTGTGCAAATGTCAAACTTTCTGCTGTCTGGATTTTTCGGATGCATAATTTTCGGGAGTGTGAAGACGTGTCCAGCTCTTCATACCGGACAACGGCTGTCGTGGTGATTGCAGTGGAGTCCCCTTGGTATACAACCGTGCACCAGGTAGGTTCTTGTCGGTTATTACGTCGGTCGGGCGAAATCTGTTCCTCAGTCAAATCCCAGGTCTCAACAAAGTTCCTGGTCGCGGAGGTTAGGGAAAGTTAGGGACAACCGAGAGAAGACCGCAAGAACAGGCTTAGAGGTAGACCTTGTTAAAGACTTATGTTACATCCTTTGCAGTTGCAACAAAATCATGTAACCTGCGCAAAATGATTATGCTGAAAGTGCCTTATGAATGTTCTATAGAGTCAATAGCCGTACGGGTGGCTTGCTAACGTCTGCTTAGAGACAAGAGCGTTGTACCAGTAAGTAATCCCCGAAGTATCAGTTTAGTACGAGGCAAAAATTGCGTGGTGAGAGAGGAAGTTAGAAGGCCGGCGGTGATTGCATGGTGCATGTACAGCAAGTAGCGGGCCTAATACGATAGGGAGAGCAGAGTAAGAAAGTTAAAATCAAATAGTTTGCCGCGAGAGAGGTCTAACGGTCAATTGATGGTAAGGCAGCGCAAAGATTGGATGCAGATATTCTAAGAGAATAACAGTTATTGAGATAAGGAGCGGCTCCTAACAAGCTCTGGATAATCGCGGATGTATTGGACCTAAGACAACTAGCTGCTTCTAAACAGAGGGGCCGAATTTAAGACGATCGACAGATGGTGGCGCTAGGAAGACGTACCAGTGGCCAGATATAGCCATTCCAATAAGACGCTCGGTCACTAGTGTATGCCTACCAGGTAACTGAATGCATCAGCAAGCCAGCGAGGGTAAGTGATGCAGACATTCCAAGAGAATGTATGATGGAGAGACAAGCAGCGTATCCTAGCAAGCTCAATATTTGCGCAGAAGGGCATAGAGCCTACGACGAACCGCTGCTAAGTGGTGAGGCATATGAGGAGAGCGACAGATAGTGGCGCTAGGAAAGAGAGTATCAGTGGTCAGCAAAGGCATTCGGTTTAAGTCTTCTAATTACCAGTGGATAACTTCAGTGAGAGAATAAGTCAAAAAACCAGCGAAGGTATATGATGCAAGCAATCCAAGAGAGTAAGTGTTGGAGAGCTAAGGAGTGGCTCCCAGCGCACAAATGTATGCTACCTACAATGACTCGCTGCAGCTGAAAAATGATGACGTACGTAATACGAAGAACTGATAATGTACTAAGGGAGAGAGTGTATCGGCGGCTAGCAATGGCATGAAATTGAAGCCTTCTAGTTGCTAGTGGATACATACAGTGTCCCAGAATAAGTCAACAAGCAGCAAATGCATGTGACGAAGACAGTCCCAGAGAGTAAAGGTTGGGGGAATAAAAGAGTGACACTTAGCAGGCTCCGGATATCCGCAGATAGTTGGAGCTTACGCAGAATGGCTGCTGCTAAACAGAGGTGCCAGAAGTAAGACGAAGAACAGATAATGCGCTAGAAGTGAGGGTATCTGTGATCAGCAATGGCATTTGGATGATGCCTTTTAGTTACTAGTGTATACCTACAGTGTCCCCAAATAAGTCAACAAACAGCAAATGTATGTGATGCATTCATTCTCGAAGAATGATGGTTGGAGAAATAAGGGAGTGTCTCTTAGCGTGCTCCGGATATGCGCAGAGAAGCATGGAGCCTACGATCACTGGTTGCTGTTAAACTGAGGTGCTGATGTTAAGACCGACATAATGGCGCTATGAAAAACGTTCGGTCGCCAGATGTAACCAATAACTTAAGCAGTTTGTTCACTAGTGGATGCCTACAGTGTCACAGAAGACGTCAACAATCCAAGGAAGTTAAGTGATACAGACATTCTAAAAGATTACAGCATGGAGAAACAAGGGGTGTCTCCTAGTAGCTCCGGATATGCGTAAATATGTATGGAGCGTACAACGAATCGCTGCAGAAAAGGTGATGAAGATAAGAGGAAGGAAAGATAATGGTACTGAGAGAGAACCTGTGGACAGCCGTTGAATTCGCATTAAGCCCTCTAGTTCTTAGTGGAAACTTACAATAACAGAATAAGTCAACAAACCGGCGAAGGCATGTGATGAAAACAACCCACGAGAATAAAAGTTGGAGAGATAAATAGTGGCTCCTAGCGCAAAAGTGTATGCTGCCAACAACGACTCGCTGTAGCTGTAAAGTTTTGACGAAGAACTGATAACGGTACTAAGGGAGAGGGAGAGTATCGACGGCTGGCAATGGCATTTGGGTGAAGCCTTCTAGTTGCTAGTGGATACCTACAGTGTCCCAGAATAAGTCAATGAACAGCAAATGTATGTGATGCACACATTCCCAGAGAGTACAGGAGAGTTAATTGGTGGGGCTTGTGTCCGATATGTTGGGTTTTCGGATTTAGAGGTGCTCTGTGTCATGTTCCCAAATTTCGTCCTTCGGTATATTAGTGTTAAAGAGCTCGCATATAGGCAGGGTATCATGGTATCTATGTAGCGATGCTCGGAACTGTGCCGCATTATCGGCTGTCCTTACTTGTAATGGTAGCTCATTCCAGGCGCGAGCGAATCTGTAGAGGAAGCAGTTGTTACGCACGTTGGTGCGGGCTGTAGGTTGGGTAATGTTTAGGGGTCTATGGCGGCGTGGATACCAAGAGTCACCGTTTTGTTGAATGTCCTGCTAAATTCGTAGTTGGCTTGTTTATCGTCTGGAATAGGAAGGTGAGGTTGAGTCTCATTCTTCGTAACCACAGAGGTTCGAGACCAAGAAGTTTACAGCGCTCTTGGTAGTTGGGAGTAGAAGGGCAAAGCAGGCACTTTGTGCATGACGGTTGTACTTTCTCAATTGCCATTCTGTCACTTTCTGAAGTTGGTAAATATTATTGAGCAGTATTCCAAAAGAGGTCTAGCGCATACCTTGTATAGAAGGTGCCTGGATTCGGTTACGAGCATTAGCTTGCAGGTATAACCAATGAGGGAGCTGGCTTTCGCTACATTATAGCTAACTTGTTCCGCGAGATTTAATGAGCTTGAATAGTGTATGCGGAGATCCCTTACGGTTTGACAATTGGCTGGTGAGACGTCATTCAGGATGCACTAGGCGGTACAGTGCTGTTATAGGACAAGGCGCTGCACTTTGTAGGAGAGAAATCAAGCTTTCAGGTGTTACACCAAGAGTCTAATGCTTTAAGCTCATTTTGAATATTGAGGAGACCGCTCCTTAGGTTTCCCGGGTCAAAGGAGAATACTACTTCGACATCGTCGGCGAACAGGTACGCCTTTCCATATTCAAAGACTTGAAATACGTTGTTGATGCAAAGTAGGAAGAAAATAGGGCCCTTTTACACTTCCCTAGAACACACCACTCGCTCCTGGTTTCGGTGAGGATTCAAAGTCTCCTAGTCTCAGCGATTGTGTTCGACAGGAGAGACAGGAGGAGAATCAAGAGTGCAGCTGGTCCGTTATACCGTAAGAAGCCAGTTTAGTTAGCGGTCCATTAGGAAGGCCCAGGTCGAACGCTTTTGTCATATCAAAACAGGTGATGATCAGAGCGTTCCTGCAATCAACCATGGCGATAACATTGTTTAGGAACTCCAGCTGGCCTGGTTGACAGCATTTAGATGACAAAAATCCACGTTAAGATTTGTTGATGAGATTACGATGAGTCAAGCACCGTAGGAGCTCTTCCTTGACTACCTTCTCCATCACTCGTGAAGCAAAAGGTGTGTGACTAATGGGTCGGTAGTTATCAATGTTTTGACGGCTTCTTCTTTTGTGTCTTGGCATGACTACTTCATGTTTCCAAGCAGCAGAAAAGGTTCCAAGTTTCATGGAAAGGGTAAAGGTGTTAAGAAGGAGGACGGCGATATCCAGGCCACCTAGAAACAGCAGAGTCGATGGGAGGCCATCAGGTTCGGCATGGAAGGATAATTTGAAGGCTTGAATTTTCCAAGTAATGGTACGCAGGTCCAATGGTTCTGCGCGTAAAGCATCCCTGGTGCAAATAGGGATATTAAGAGGCAGGGTCAGGTTAGTAGAGGTAAAAGAGTCGCAGTAATAGCGGTTTATGACCTCACATATTTCAGCTTGGTTACTGGTAACTGAGTTGTCTGGACGAATACTCGAGTTAATTGAATTCGAGGCGGGGTTGCTTCTGCGCCTCATCAGAGAATTGAGGGCTTTGATATAGTTGATAGTGTTTAGGACAGTGTGTTCTTCGGACAGATATGCGCTAGTTAGTAAATTTCTCCACTCCAACAGGACTTCATTGATGCGAACAAGGAGGAAGAATTCTTGGGTCCTACTGTACGTTGAACGCAGCGTTTTGAGCTTGACGAATAATTTGCGAGGGGAGCTGGATCCTGCGGCGCCTGCTTTTCCTTTTGCTCCGTTATAGATGCAAGTATATCCAGGCAGTAAGTAAGATTTCTATATAGTACAGAAGAGGCAGTGCCCGTATCTGTAGCCAGAAATAATACATCCCAGCTGATGGATCTCAGAAGTAGAGCAAAGTTTGCCCAGTTGATGCGTTTGAAGGGCCGAACAGAACACGCTTGACTAACCACTGGGGGACGAGTGATGGATAGTTAGAAAGGGAGCTTTATTATTTTGTGATCGCATCCAGGGAGATTGTCAATCACACTAGCAGATGCATGCGCATCTCCGTTTATAAAAAGTAAATCTAAGTTGTTATTGTGCCTAGTGGGTGCATGCACGTGGTGAGTCCACCCAAATGCATAGGTGGTGTCCACAAAGGCACAGTAGTTGGCTGGTGCAGATTGCGTTTGCCAGACCACTTGTGGCATGTTGAAGTCACCACCGATTATCTTATAGTGGGTAGGCGCTAGGGATACTTCCGGGAATAGTTCCACTAGACTGAGTACACCGATTGTGTTAGTGTGTGGAGGGTTATACAGACAGCCAATTAAGAGATCGTGCTGTCCGCTACTAGTCTGCATCCAAACCGAGCCTGCCAGAAGGCCGATTGAAAGTTCTTGAAATGGTGGCGTCCCGAAATCGTCACGCACGTAAATGAGGCATCCGCCACCACGGTGGTTGATACGTCCATTGCTAAAGGAGGTGTAGCCCGGGATTCGCAGCTGTGCATCGGGAGTGTTAGCATCGTGCCACTGTTCTGTGATGAGCTTTATCTGGGGCCGGATAGGATAATGACGGGGTCGATAAGGTACGTCTTATGTTCGATGGACCTTGCGTTAATGAGAATTAGAGTGAGTGCCACTTTGCAGCAGTGAGCAGCTGCTGCATTATCAGAGCCAGAAGTAACCTGATTGGTTTGCGTGAATATAGTTGCTGGTGCCTCAGAGGGAGTGATAAGAGTTATAAGGTTACAGAGGTCAGACAAAATCAAACTGCCCGCGTTATCATAGAGCGGGTCGGGTTGTAGGAGTGGGACTGCTTGGTTACCATGCTGAAGCAAAGCGGAAGAGACAGGTTTGTGGGTGTGTGAAAGGTTATTGGCGATGACTAAGGTATTGGCAGGGATATGTTGAGCGTAAGCAGCAGAAAATAACGATGGTGTGCAGTGAGTGTGCAGCCCTGAGGGGCATACTTCTGCCAGATGTTGGTTGGTTACCGGGGTGTCTTATCTCATTCCAAGACTCGGAGAGGGTTGATGGCATGTTTGCATGCAATGATGAGTCTCCTGGTTAGGTCGTAGCGTGGATGCGTGGAAGAGAAGCTCTTAAGTGCGGCAAGAAGTGTCGCAGAGGAAGCAGAAACCTGCGCTGCCGTTAAGCCGTGGCCGTTGGGGAACTTTCGAGCAGATTCTCCTGGGGGTGACGCGGACTGATAATGCATGCCATTTCTGGAATTAGTTTTTAATGATCCGGCGACTTCATGAAGTGTTGGAGGGGTTGGTAGAGATTGCTCGAGGGCAGCTGTGGGATGCTTAAGAGCAATAAATATGGTAGAGAGCAGCCTCGTCCAACAGTCTCGTGACTTATGGCAAGCAGTAGCCCGCCATATTCCATAAAAAGGGAGCGGGTATGCTTACTAACGTGTTAAGCAGTTCAGTAATTATTGGGCTTGAAGGGCGCGGGCGATTTAGCTTTGTGGGCGGTGGGGTGGTGATTTTCGTTACTTCGCGGAGTGTTCTATAAAAAGCAGGTTTGTAGCGGGGTACCTACAATTGATTATAGTTGCTGTCAGCTTGGCAGCACCGCGGAAATGGCGGCATTAGGGAGTAGGATGTGGATTCGCCAGCGGACCATGTCATCTTGGACAGTCTCGGGTTGGGAGACTGGTTTTGCTGGGGGCAGAGAAGTGGGACAGTGGTGTTGCTCGTGTTAGCGCTACCGGGTGCGGAACGGGAGTCGAGCATGTTCTGGCTGTGGCTGAGGACATTGGCTTTTATATGGCGAGCAGTTGGAGTTGGAAGCAAGTATGGCTTTCTGGGGGCGGCACGTTTTTGTTCGTAGTCGTGGTCTCCCACAGTGGTACATACTTGTTAGATATTGCCTTTAAGGGTGCAATCTGTCTTTTCTGAGATGAGCACTTGTTAGGTAGCACGGAGGGTGGGGGTTGCCTGTTTTCCTTGGGACGTTCACTGGGTTGGGGTCTCGGCACGTAGGAGTTGCAAGAGGCACGCTTTTGAATGCACCCTTGTTTTGGGCGGTTGCGTGAGAGTTCCTTAGTAGTCAGTGGGGTGCTTGTCACAAGTTCGTTGGATGTGTTGCCAATAACTTCTTCTGTCAGAGG
The DNA here is from genome assembly GCA_944474145.2 of Dicrocoelium dendriticum. Lineage (NCBI taxonomy): Eukaryota > Metazoa > Platyhelminthes > Trematoda > Plagiorchiida > Dicrocoeliidae > Dicrocoelium > Dicrocoelium dendriticum. The sequence goes on along the minus strand of OX104064.1, from coordinate 201,917,426 downwards.
TACGGCAGCGGTGTCCCACATGTAGAACTCGTTCGGTTTATCTACATCAGCCTCAGCTTGACAGAAAGCGGTTTCATAGTGCACTTCCGAGAGGGCTAGCTTTATCACTGTTGGACGAATTTAGTTCAACGCTGTTTGCCTTTGTCACATTTGTGTCCACCTGCTGTTGCGACAGATCAATACTTACTTGGAGTGAGGTAGCAAGCCGAGTCGCGGTGGGGCAGCCTTCCGCCTTTTGCTTAGGCGAAAGTTTATCGGTTGATGGAAATGCTTTTTGCAGAGGTGTTTTGTCCGGCTTGATCATGATAGGCCCCAAATTGGCTGACTCTCGCATAACGAATCATTTTGTTATTAAAGTCTTGGCCGGTACTTGGTCTCTAAAAGTGATAAGTATAGGGCACGATTCACCTTTGGATAATTTTTGTAGACGTTTACTTTAGAGGTGTCTCGATTTACAGAGAATATACCAGTTATTTATTTATTTATTTATTTATTTATTTAAAGAGTCAGGAGTCATGTTACAGGGATTAGTGGGAGAGTGCTTACACTTCGCTAATTTGCTTTTGTCTGGGACATTTAATATCAATACGTTATTTGTACGACGAACTCGTTCGGAAACTTCATTAGCAATATGTGTAATTAGCTCCCCTGCTAGTTTGAGTTCATTCACATCATTCGCCTGTGTAGTTCCTGAGAGCTGAGCTAGTGATATATTTTTGCTAGGGCTCCGCTCAGTACAGATATTGCTTTAGAGTGCGTTTAATTCTATCTCAAGAAAATTAATTTTATCATGTACCTTTTTCAGTGGATCTGCTATGAGTACACTGCACTCAGAAGTTGGGGCTGAGTCAGTATTATTAGGTTGTGGCTTAATTGGTTAGCCAATTTGTTAGCAGGTCTGTGCACAGACTGTCTTGCTCGCAGTCTTACTCGGATCTGACGGGAGAGTAGTAAATCAAGTGCTGTTCTCAGTGTTTACCCAAACACTATTGCCCACGTTAATTCTCCCTAGAAGCAAGGTAGTACGATAAGACAGATAGTCTAACTATTCTACTGAATAGTAGCAACACGTCAGTATAACTAACAAAAAGTGGAAAACAAACACGTTCAAACTTCGCGCGCTCTGTAGACACAACACTATATTGTCCTTGCACCTAGAACCTGCTAGACTTGTTCATCCATAGTTGTTAGTGCCTTTTTCCTACCTTTATTTTACTTCCTAATCCATAGCGCTGCCTAAGCGGGTCTCGCTAGATCGGCTTCCTGCTCTCCAGATTCATGCAGAAATGTGAGGCGTTACCTTTATTGCCATTACCTTTATTACCATCGCAATGGGGCTGGACCTAACCGTGGTGCGATGGTTTGTGCGCCACAGCGATCCATTGAGCTATGCTGGGTGGTGCTTTAGCACCTTCAGTGTCACTCATACCACAGTGGTCAATGGTTAGCGGCCAGACAAACTCAGCCTCCTGGTCCTCCAGGTTGGGGGTTGGAATGAGGGTGGAACCTTATTACTTAAAACGGACTCCTTGTAGCCCAACGCCAAACCCGCTGCCTTGCGGTCAGGTTTTGAACCAAAGGCTTTGGTTGAGAATCATAATCGTTCTCCTGCCTAGGCCTGGGCAACCTGACAGTATCCTGCCCACGCAATGCTATGAATCTTACTTCAAACAATTTCTTGATGCTCTGGCCATCGCAGAGGATAATCAACGGTGCCCTATCTGCTGCATCGAGCAGGGTGGATAGGGGTTTGGATGCTACTGCTCAAGCCTTCCCGTCTTCTTTTTCCACCTCTTACGCATTTTCACGCTTACCGTCCCCTACCAAATTCACTTTTCTCCCCCAGCCTTCAAACCCCGATCCTTGGCTCTCCCCCAACATGCTTTGCTAGGCATTTATCTTCTAATTTCAACTCAAATGTGAGCGCGGAGCGTCATTCTTATCCTGTCGACAAACCCGTCCAACCAAACAGTCCATTCCAGTTCATCGGCTTCCATTTTGAGACATCGATCCTCCTTCAAATTGGCATGCCTCAATGTATGCACATTACTACAAATCGGTCAACAGGCAGGCCTTGCCCGAACCTTGGAGACCCTCTAGATCGATATCTGCTGCTTATCCGAGACTCGCCAGCAAGACTCGACCACTGTGCTCACGCTGCAATCTTCAGTTGACGCAAGCAGTATTTTCTCATTGCGCCTATCCGGTGACGATGCAGCTTCGAGCGCCGGCCAAGGTGAGGTTGGTATTGCCCTGAGTCCCAGGGCTAAAGCTGCTCTGGTTGATTGGATTCCAATCAGTAGCCGGATGTGCGCGGTCCGATAAGCTGGCTAGTTTAATGCTTCGAAGTCGCGCGGGACTAATGGATGGCTATTCATCATCGCTGCCTATGCGCCCAAAAACTGTAGCGATGATTCGGTAAAGAACGACTTCTACTGCCAACTGACCCAGCTCCTTGGCCACAGAAGAAGTACGGATAGCGTTGTGCTGGTGGGGATGTGAACGCGCAAGTTGGAAAGTTGTCCCCTGATGAACTGCATCTGGGCGGTCAACACGGTGTAGGCTCCAGTAAGGATAACGGTGAGCGGTTACTTCATTTGTGTGAAGATGATCGCCGGAGCGTGACTTGGCGCCCACCAGCATCGAACTAGCTAGGGACGCAACTCGACCACATTGCCATCAGTTACCGCTGGAGAGGCTGCATCCAGAATTGTCGCTCGATTTGAAGCACATGTGCGGACACTGATCATGCACTTGTATGTGCTGACACGCAGACTCGTTTTCCCGGACGCCTACGACGACGCTGTGAGCGCCTTGACACCAGCCAACTGAAAAAGCTAGCTGTTCTGAATGCGTATCGAAGTACGCTGTCATGTGAGTTGAGTAAGCGCTCACAGTAGACAACTGATGGTCACTGGTCACATGTTCGCCAGACCATACTAGCAGCAGGCAACTCCTAATGTGCTATGTCTAATAGCCAACATGGACATTGGGTCTCTTCTCGGTCGCTGGAACTTATCGATGCTCGCCGGCATATCCCGGCTGAAAGTGAACACTATGAAACTCGCAAAGAGCTCCGGGCAAAACTCCGTGCTAGCCTGAAGAGAGACCTCGAATCTTGGTGGTCTGTTCGTGCGTCGGAGATGGAAGTGGCCACTGCCCTTGGCAACCATCCTAAGTTATTCCGTCTGATACAGAAAACGGGCAGAAGGAGACCTGGTGTTAGTGAAACAATTTGTGATGAGAGTGGACAGCCTATTCACTGCGCTGTCCATTTGGATCCACCCTCTCGCTCAGAAGTCGAACGTGGGATCGGACTGTTGAAGTTGAACAAAGCCGCGGGACCAAATGATCTTCTTCCAGCCCTCTGCAAATTCGGAGGCCCTGCTCTTGTTGATGCTTTACATGAATCACTGGTGAAACTGTGGGAGCAGGAGATTGTCCCAACCGACTGGAGCCGCTCCGTTATTGTACCCATATTCAAAGGCGGCTCGCGCTCGGAATGCCGCAACCATAGAGGAATTAGTCTGATCTCCATCGCCTCCAAATTAATCGTCTCCATAATGCTACACAGACTGACTGGCGCTCAAAACATCCAGATTCGTGAGGAGCTAGCCGGGCCTTGTCGTGATCGTGGCTGCATCGACCACATCTTCACCTTGCGTCAGTTGTTGTAGCATCGTCACACATACTGGCGGCCCACTGTAGTTGTGTTTCTCGACATCAAAGGTGTCTTCGATTTGGTTGATCGATGTGCTCATTAGAATTGTTTACTCAGGAGAGGTGTGCCCGAGAAATATATAAATATTACCCAAGCATTATATGCGCGTAGCACGGGAAGATTGAGGGCTTACGGCAAGCTGTTTCCAAACTTCAAGATCTCCAGCGGTGTGAGACAAGGATGCCCGCTGTCACCTTTCTTATATAACTTCGCTATTGTCGAAGTCATGGAGATTGCATTTACAGGACATGACTTGGAATGAGTGAAGCTACTCCAAGGAGAACGACTTCTTGACTTGGGGTATGCAGACGACATTGCTCTCATTTGTGACAGCTCCAAGACGTGCCAAGCCGCGCTGGACAGATTAGCACTGGCTGTTAGTAGCTTCGGGATTTGCTTTGCAACACCAAAGTGCAAAGCGTTCCTCCAAGAATGGAAGGGATCGCCCCCTGCGCTGACCATTGGTGGGAATCTGCCAGAAGTCGTTCAGAAATTCAATTAACTGGGAAGGTATATCAGCGCCCTTGGGATCAAAAGACGAGATCACGATCCGCATAGCAAAAGCTCGAAGTGCGTTTGTTAACCTTCGCCTCCTATGGCGGCGGCGTGACATTACTCTTGCCCCGAAGGGTAGAGTGTACAATGCAGTGGTACGTTCGACCTTACTGTACGGTTGCGAAACCTGGCCACTAACATCGGCCGACATGAAGAGGCTAGTTATCTTCGACCATCGGTGCCTCCGCAGTTTGGCTCACATCTGGTGGGAACACCGCGTGAGTAACTAGCGTGTTCGACCCCTTGTTTACGCCCCAGGAAAAGGGAATGAACCGCTCAGCACCGTTATTTTCCGCACCAGGCCCCGATGGCTGGGCCACGTGTTACGCATGCCAGCCCACGGACACCCTCGACGTGCGTTGTTTGCTCACCGGGGATGTGGGTGGAAGAAGATTAGAGGTGGCCAAAAGATGACTTTGTCCAGAGGAATGAAGTCCTTCACTTCGAAGCTAGCCTCGGTTAGAGCTTCACGACTCCCTGGTTGGGGTCCAACTGACGATGGACACGTTTGGCTGGATACACTTGCTGACATGGAAAGGAGCCGACCTCAATGGCGTTCCTGCTGTGACTTTCTTTGTCCCTCCCCATCCCCTTTAGCCCCTCCATCTGCGATCTCATTCCGTAGGGTAAAACATAATAAAGATTTTGTCTAGTAGCTGGCTGGTAGCTTACCGGAACGATGTCAATCCGTAGCTGGTAGCTCAGCTGGCATGCAACTTTCGTAATTGTTTTTCCTTTATGTATGGTATGTGTGTATTTCCTTTATGTATTGCGGTATGATAGCGGTGTTTCACCACCTCTAGCTAACATGTATAATGATGATGATGACCTTTATTGATCCGGCTAACGCAACTATCTGTTTATATTACCTGGTGCGCCTCGTAGGCTTTTACACATTTTCTTATCACGCTCCGTTTTTATTCCTTCTTCAACTGGATGGCAAGCCCTCACTGCCGTGCCGTAAACTTGTCTCATTTGATCAGCAAACAGCTTTCTGACCTCCCCTAGTATACTGGCTAAAACGGTAAACACTCTGAAAACTCATCCATGTTTCCCCTATCTCGAGAACCTACTAATGTTGTTCACGCTTTATTGGTGCAATCTCTTTTTCTCCTTTATCATACTTCCTAATCCAACGCGCCGATCAATCAAGTCGCGCCAGATCGGCCACCTGCCATCCGATATCACTCAGACTTCTGTGCCCTTACCTGTCTTGGTTCGACTGAGCAAAATGTATGTTTACATTACCTGGAAAGCCTCGTGGGCTTTTTCACTTTACGTAACTAAGCCAGTTCCATCCCGACACCAAAACTTACTTATCGCGCGCTGTTTTCCTTCGTTCTTCAACTGGAGGTTACGCTCTCCGTGCGCTGCCGTGCCCTGGTCTTACTGACTAGCCTATTCTCTGACTGCTCCTATGCTACTAGTACCTATATAACGTCAGCTATACAGACTCAGCGCTCCGGTTCCCTTACCTGAGAGGCTGCTAGACTTGTTCACCCTCAGTTGGATTAGCCTCGTTACCCAACTTTATCGTAGGTCCTAATCCAACTTGCTGACTAATCCTGTCTCGCCTGATCGGCCTCCTGCGCTTCGCATTCTTTTGAAGTTCTGCGACATTACCTCACGTGAGCTTGCTGACCCAACTACCTGTTTACATTATTTGAAGGGTCTCGTGGGCATTTTCACTCTTTATCACTGGTTCATGGCATTTGCCTCCCCGTTTGTTACCCTGTTATATGAACCGACTACTCTTGCTATGCATTGTAATCCAGTTGGCCTCGACTTCACTTAAGCTGATACTCGTTTCCGAAAGACTTCCACAAAGGATAATGTCGGCCATCGTTCAACATTTCACCAATTTATCTGTGCATCATTCCAATACCCGTACCTTACCTTGAACGCTGTGAACACGCTTAACTCTCTTTGAACCACAAGGTCTACAGGACATATTTCGTGTACTGCAGCTGTAATCTGAGTCCCACCCGAGACGTGATGTAAGAAAGCAACCGTAAATAATATATGCTTAACAAAATTACATAGTACAAGGAACTCAGTGCTATTGTATGCAAGCACCCACGTAACAGTACTTAGCGAGGCGTGCAAGCCTGTGTGTTTGCTTGGTTACCTATTGTTCGTTGCTTGTTCTTCCCGAGAATTTTACAGAAAGGGTGGCCGGAGCATGACCGTTCATTACCTGGCAGTGGCCAAGCCATCCTCAACCGCCAGCCGATTTGAAACAATTGACGTCTTCTCCGGGGTCTCAACAGTAACTTGTCATTCCGATGCTTCCAATTACCTTCCAAATGTACCATCTTTTTAACAACTTGTAGAGATACCGCATGCTCGAGGTCTAAACAAATGGGTTTACCTCGCCCAGTAATTACACCGCCACCACTCACTCACTGGAATTGTCTTTACATGGATCCCTTGTTTCACTACGGAAACAGATTCTTCTAGCCCCAATACTTTCTTTGACATGGACAGTTCTGCTGCCTTTCATTGGGGCTCAATAATTGGGTTCGGCGCTTTACATTTCTGCAAGAAAATTTTAATATTTCTTTTACCTGGAGCTTTTCTGATGGCATACCATGGAGCCATTACTGGACATGAAGACAATGTCTCTTTACAATAACTTACCTTTGGGGAACTTTGCTCCCTTTCTATGGACAATCTGTGCTTTTACGTGGCCTGAACGCAGGGGTCCGGCCCTAGTACGCTGATTTTCCATCCATGGTCCGAAAAGCACCAATGCGTATATGCTGTGGATCCCGCAGTTGTATCAAAAAGCGCATTTTAATCTAATGGGACGAAGTGAGCCACAAAGATTTACTGCACTCTCCACATGACATGTCCAGCGTGAATACCTGGGCACGAAGTCTGCATCCCAGGACCAGTAGGCCACGAAGGATAAGCCGATTTCCAGTTATTCGCAATCCTTACACGTCAGCGCAATACTTCACCCGACGTTCTTGGAAACTTCAGCTGTTGACCAATTGCAACGCTGTATGGCGAACCTGGACTAGGCAATTTGAGCTGCCCGGTAGTCGCAGACCCATCAGGGTACTTTAAAGATGGCGACGTTGGTTGGTTGGTCGGACTGGTGTGAAACAATTGACCTGTAGACTCTGTCATTCTAATCTGGTATACCATCAAAAATGTGTTTTAGTGTGCTGAAAAGCTATCAACCGCTTGCCGCCGATTCGAATGCTTGTAAATACTGTTAACGAAATGCCAAAAATTTGTTAAATTAATATGACCAAGCAGAATGCACTCCCGTATGTCCAAGATTGCACGGTATGCGAATTGTAATGCTAAAGTTAAATTTAGGTCGTCTGTTTTCATGGAGGCTGTATTAACTAATTCGCAGTCTTTGAAGTCCGTTAAAAGCATTGGATTTTCGCCAGTTATACCCTAAAATTTGACATACGTGACAAGTTTGTCGGCGCGTGCCTCAGTTAATAGTCAGTGGGTTATGTTTTATGCGTCTAATCATTGGATCATTGGACTGTAGAGAGCAGAAAGAAAATCTTTTGTCAGCTCCTTTACTTCCCGATCATTGCGTCCTGTCCAGATGTTGTTAGACGCAAAACGGAACACAGACAAGATGTGCAGCAAAACGGTTTCGAAATGAATGCAAACTAGTGCCCAGTCAATCAGCTGTGCACCCTGTTTTCATCATCATCATCATCATCATTACACGTTAGCTGGAGGTGGAAAACACCTCAGCTATTGTGCCGCAATACAAAAGGCAAGAAAAGAAAAAACAAACAAACAGTGGCACGCCCGCTGAGTCCCCAGTAACGGATGGACATCGTTCCGGAGAGCTAACAGCTGGCTGCCGTAAAAGAAAGTCATATTATGCCTAACGATTGAGATCGTGATTGGAGGGGGATGCTAAACAGGAGGGGGATGGACAAAGGAACTCACAACACAAATGCCATTGGGGACGGCTCCTAGCCATATCAGCAAGTGTGTCCAGCCAAACGTGTTCACCGTCCTTAGGACCCCAGCCAGCCAGTCGGGATGCACCAACCGACGCCAACTTCGAAGTGAGGGTTTTCATTTCTCGCGACCAAGTCATCACTTGGCCTCCCCTCCTCCTCTTCCAACCGCACCCGCAACGCGCAAACAATGCACGTCGAGGGACTCGGTGTGCTGGCATGCGCAACACGTGGCCCAGCCATCGGAGCCTGGTGCGTGATATAATCGTGCTGAGCGGTTCACTCGCTCTTCCTGCACCAAATACGCGACGTCGAACACGCTCATTGCTCACGTGGTGTTCCCACCAGACATGAGCTAAGCTGCGAAGGCAGCGATGATCGTACGTGACGAGTCTCTTCATGTCTGTCGACCTGATGGGCCAGGTTTCACAGCCATATAGGAGAGTTGAACGGACGGCTGCGTTGTAAACTCTGCCCTTGAGGGCGAGAGTAATGTCGCGTCTGCGCCACAGGTGGCGGAGATTGGCAAAAGCACCTCGAGCTTTTGCTATACGGTTCGTAACCTCATCTTCAATCCCACGGGTGCTAATATAGCTGCCCAGGTACTTGAATTCCTGAACGACTTCTAGCAGATGACCACCAAGCGTTAGCGCAGGATTGGGTCCCTGCCAATCTTGGAGAAGTACTTTGCATTTTGATGGAGCAAAGCAAAGCCCAAAACGACTGACAGCCAGTGCTAATCGGTCCAGTGCTCTTTGGCATGTTTGGGAGCAGTCACAGATTAGGGCAATATCGTCTGCATACTCCAAGTCAAGAAGTCGCTCACCAGGGAGTAGCTCCACACCTTCTAGGTCGTGTCCAGCGAACGCTGTTTCCATGACTTCATAAATAGCGAAGTTGAAGAGGAAAGGTGACAGCGGGCATCCTTGTCTCACACCGCTGGTGATACTGAAGGGTGGCGAGAGTTTGCCATAAACCCTCACCCTGCCCGAACTATGTGCGTACAGCGCTTTGATAATGTTTGCATATTTATCAGGCACACCTTTCCTCAACAGACAGTCCCAAAGGGCACATCGATCGACTGAGTCGAAGGCACCTTTTATGTCAAGAAACACGACAACGGTGGGTCGCCAATAAACATGGCGGTGCTCCAACACTTGACGCAATGTGAAGATGTGGTCGATGCAGCCCCGACCTCGACGAAATCTGGCTTGCTCTTCACGAATTTGGCTTTCACGAGTGCCATTCAGTCTGTGGAGAATGAGAGAGGCAAGCAATTTAGAGGCAATCGAAATCAGACTGATCCCTCTATGATTACCACATACCAAACGGGAGCCTCCCTTGAAAATTGGGACAATGACGGAGCGGTTCCAGTCTGTCGGGACTGTCTCTTGCTCCCAAAGTTTTACTAGCAACTCGTGTAGATCACCTATTAGAGCAGGTCCACCGAACTTGAAGAGGGCTGGAGGAATAGTATCTGCCCCTGCGGCCTTATGCAATTTCGACAGCCTGATCTCACGTTCGACTTCAGCGCGTGAGGGCGGATCCAGGGAGACGGCCCAAGGAGAACGGCGTTTAAAGCCCGAAGAAAGTGATTATTCAGGTTGGATAAATTGCATAGCAAAGTGTTCAGCCCAACGCTCCAAGCGTTTTGACAGGCTGTGGATCATCTGCCCACCCTCGTCGCGTATGGTCTCGCTAACACCAGGTCTCCTGCTGCCTGTTGCCCGTATCAGACGGTATAACTTACGATGATTACCAATGGCAGCGGCTGTTTCCATCTCAGATGCACGATGAGACCACCAGGTTTCGCGGTCCTTCTTTAGGCTAGCACGTAGTTTCGCCCTGAGATTTTTTGCGAGATTCATTGTATTCGCTTCCAGCCGGAATACGTCGGCGAGCATCCATAAGTTCCAGAGACTGTGTAGAGACCCAATGTCCGGTTTGGCAATTTGTTTTGCCACATGAAGACATGCCTGCTAATAGCAGCGCTTGACGAGTGTGCGACCAGTGATCTTCAATGGTGTTTAGTGGGCGCTTACTCAGCCCAGATGTCAGCGCATCTTGGTACACATTCAGAACATCTGGCTTCGCCAGCTGGCTAGTGTCAATCCGTTCACATCGACGTTGCGGACGTCCACCGAAGCGCATCAGGAGGTCGGCACAGACAAGTGCGTGGTCAGAGTCCACGCTCGTGCTCCAAATCGAGCGACAGTTTTGGACGCAGCCTCTCCAGCGGTAACTGATCGCGATATGATCGATTTGCGTCCATTTCTGGCCCGAGGCTGGTGGCCGCCAAGTCACACTTCTGCGGGTGCTGTGTCGAAAATTAGTGCTCGCGAGAAACAGGCGAGCATCTTCACACAGCTGGAGCAATCGCTCACCATTATCATTACGGGAGCCTACACCATGTTGGCCGCCCAGATGAAGCTCATCAGAGGACAATTTTCCGACTTGGGCGTTTAGATCGCCAGCCAGCACCACAGTATCCGTGCTTCCTCTGTAACGAAGGAGCTCGTGAAGTTGCTGGTAGAAATCATCTTTTACCGAATCAGTGCTACAGTTTGTAGGGGCGTAGGCCGCAATGACAAACAGGCACCGTTTGTCCCCGCGCGACTTCGAAGCACGGAACGAACCAGCTAATCTAACGGCGCACATCCTACTGTTTACTGGGATCCAATCAAGCAGGGCAGCTTCAGCCCGGGGACTCAAAACAATGCGGACGCCGGCTTGACCGGCATTTGAAGCTGCATCATCGCCAGATAGGCGCAATGGGAATGTGCCGCCAGTGTCGCATGTGGGGGATCTCAGGGTAAGCACGGAGCTCGAAACTTGCAGGCGGGTTTCTGATAAACAGCAAATATCGATCGATAGGGTCTCTAGCGTGCGGGCAAGTGCTGCCTGCTGGCCAATCTGTAGCAAAGTGCGCACGTTGAGGCATGCCAATCTTAGCGAGACACGAGGACTCCAAATGGAAACGGATGAACTGACGTTGTCCGCTTGGTTGAACATGGACTTATCGACTGGATTGGAGCGAGGCCCTGCGATTGTGTGATTTGAAATTAGAAGACAAGCGACTATTGAAGTAAGCTGGGGGAGGGCCAAGAATTGGGGGATTGAAAATGGGGGGATATAAGTAAAGTTGGAGCGGGACAATAAGGATGCAGAAGCGCAAGAAGGGGTATAAGAAGACGGGAAGGCCTGAGCAGTAGCATCCAAACCCCTATCCACCCTGCTCGATGCAGCAGATAGGGCGCCGTTTATTATCCTCTGCGACGGCCAGAGCATCAAGAAATTGTTGTAGGAAAGGTTCATTGTATTGCGTGGGCAGAATACTGTCAGGTTGCCCAGGCCTAGACAGGAGAACGATTAGGGTTCTCAACCAAAGCCTTTGGTTCAAAAACCTTACCGCAAGGCAGCGGGTTTTGGCACTGGACTACAGAGCCCGTTTTATGAAATGAGGAGCCACCCCCATTCCAACCCCCAAGCTGGAGGACCAGGAGGCTGAGTTTGTCTGGCCTCTAACCATTGACCAATCTGGTATGAATGGCTCTAAAGGTGCAAAACAAAGCACCACCCAGCATAGCTCAATGGATCTCTGAGGCACGCAAACCATCGCACCACGGTAAGGTCCAGCCTCATTGCGATGGGCACCCTGTTTTGCTAAAGTGTCAATATTCAACTCGCATTCCTTTGTGTCTACGTATCAATGGTGAACCATCCAAGTGTGAAATGCATGCAGTTATATTTGCCTTAAACATGCATAACACTAATGCAATATGAATAACTAAATTAGAAAGTATACACTACAAGTTATAAAATATAAGCGTACCATTTCTGAGCCCATTTATTATAAATACTTGCCGTGTACCGATACTCTCGTCTTGGACTACTTATTTAGGCTCCTATTGTGCCGATATTTTTTGCCTCGGAATTTTAATGTGAAACGCATTATTAATATAATGAAAGATGTAACACTAGGGGTTTGTGGGTTTCGTAGCAGTTGATACATCATTGCAGACATACTTAAGTGGTTTATTTGACAGCAAAGGTTTTGTGAAATCATAAGAAAGTTATGCAGAATTATGGTACCTATGAATTATCATTTTATCCACACATATGGACAGCGAGCCCTTCCATTAAAGCGTGATTTTGGCCACTGGCCGAAAAGCAAAAGGAGAGGAACATAAATGCTTTTATATGTCCATGGATGTTGTTAACATTTGTTCTTAATCATTTTCGGCGCTTTCTAGTGCGCAAAATCTTTCTTTTTAACCGTACTTTCTGTCAGCGCAAGTGATAGTTAGAGTATCATGAGGGACGAATAATTCGTCACTGTGGTAGTACGTACTTACAAGTCTGTAATCGATTACCGCGTAACGTTGACGGAATATGCCTCCCTTCCGAGAGAGCAGCGAACATGTGTGCCATCGTGCGCGTTGTAACGCCCTAAATGACCAGACGTTTGGCCCTCAGCAGTATAAATGTACACCTTATGGTCGACATTTTGGTCACCCGAAATAATTCCCAAAGCACCCTGAAGTTCAGAAACGAAAGCCTCGTGGTTAAAATATCGTAACCATGAAACGGAAAACTACCTATTACTTGTAATTACGCAATGCAGTAGCCGGTAATACAAACCCCACACCTCGTCCAAACGAAACTAAATTAGGGTGACTTTAAGTCAAACAGTATGCTTTATCTGATGCTACCTCACCATATATCAAAAATGCCTGCGTCCACTTCTCCAACCATAGACGCTTCACTTGAAGATTCAGCCATGACACCGATAGCTCACAGCCGAAGGAAATCCGGTGCAGATAAAAAGCAGGTAACGTACGCATCGATTGCATCGACAAACACACCGGGCGCGACACAAACAAATTCATCTTCAGTACCGAGCACGCGTGGCGCAAAGCAGCTTCCACTGTCAACTCCAGTGGTGCCCTCTAAACAACCTGAATTGCCGGCAAAATGTATAAAGCCAACACTCGCTAGACAAAACCACGCTGCGCTAACTCTCGTGTGCGCCAACGTTCCAGAATCCAAATCTGGCACAATAAAACGCAAGTTGTAAGACGATCGCAACCAATGGAGTTCCATCTGCGAGGCGATTGGCATTCGGGTTGAGCCTGCAATGCTGCAACGTGTAGCGCGTCACCCGACCTCAGTGCACACTGGTGAACCTCGAATTCTTCGAGTAACACTAAACTCAGCAGATGAGACAGATGCTGTCCTGCTCTCAGCAGTTCATCTTCGCAACTCACCGAGCGGAGCGCGCATATTACCTGATCTACCTTGGAAAGATCGCGCAAAAGAAGCAGTGGAGCATAGCGGTATTGCTAATAGGGATAGCAAGAAAGCAATATTTGTTCATGGTGTTCCCGAGCTTCTGCATTCTTCTGATCACGATGCACAAACACATGACCGAGAGCAGTGGTGCTACATCCGCGAAGCACTCCCTGTTAACAATGTTATTGCTAAATCCCTAACAACAGTTCCGTTATCACCTAACTACAAGGGCTGCGCTCCAAGGCTAATGAAGGTAATGCTACACTCCGAAGGAATGACGCAAGTTCTGTTGGATAGCTGGTTAAAGTTTCGAGCTAGGTTGCCAACAGAAATACGGCTAAAGGCAGCAGGCGAACAACCAAAAGTCGGAAGAAATTCGATGGAACTTGCAAACGCTGCAAATTCTTTATTTGCACAGTCCTTCGGAGAGACCGACACAACAGCGCCCACGTCACACAGGAGGACCGAGCCCAGCAGGAGTGAACCATTAGTTCAGAAACGCTCAATAAGGTCATGTAACACAACTCAAATACACAAACCAAATAGCGATTAATTGCCGACCATCTAACGGCCGGCTTAAAACGAACAAATGCTTAACATCCACCAATGAACTCCTAACAACAAAAGCCCTATCTTGCATGTACACAAACGCTCAAGGCCTTGGAAGCAAGTTGGCCGAACTTAGAGAACTCCATGCCTCCCAACCGCGGGACCTCGTCATAATTACTGAGACATGGCTAAAACCTGAGATAACCGACTGTGAGATCAAGTTACCCGGTATGTCGCTGCTTCGGGCCGATAGAACCGGAATGGGTGGCGGTGGGATTCTTTACTATAATACAAGCCTCCGATGTGAAGTTATCGATCACCCGGAAATCCGAGCTATCGATTCGCTTTGGTGCCGCCTTTGGTTGGGAAACAAGGACACCTGTCTACTAGCCGTGGTTTATCGCCCGCTAACCTCAACGTCGGAAATGGACTCCAAACTGTACCACGTTTTTCAGTTTGCTTTGAACAAGTCCAACACCCACATTCTTATCGCTGGAGACTTTAACGTGCACGACATAGAAACGCCGGCAACCGACGGTACGCAGTTTAAAGCCTGTTTGCGAGAACTTATTGCTAGCCACCCTCTTTACAACCACGTAACCTCGCCCACCAGATTTCGAACTGCTAACAAGCCGTCGATACTGGATCTTATAAATAAATAAATAGGTATATTTCTAGACCTGCTAGAGGCTGCACCCTAAAGGGTTCAGATCAATGCTTACATTTATCCGATGCTCTTGCATGGAAGTTGGCAAAATATAAGTATATGTTCATCGTTAGCAATTGCAAATGCATTGGCACTGTTTAGTATACAGCTACTGGGTCGCAGGCGCCCACCTTGACATTTTTCTGGTTCCTTCGGGCGATATTGAGCTCCTTGTCTTTTATTGTGAAAACTTCGCGGAGGTGTAGTTTGCCTTTTCTCCTTGGAACAGAATCCAATTTGCCACAAGTTCACTTTAAATTGATCGCACATTAATTGGCCACTCAGTTGCCCCAATTGTTGTTGCGCACATGGAAGAAATGAATGAAGGGATTATAAGGCATACGAAAAGTTAAAAACAATTCCGATAAATGCAGACATAAATAGAAGCAATTTGTTAAGAGAGAAAATAAATCTGCGTGCTTCAGTAGAAAAATACCAATTAACAAAAAATATAGCCCTACTTTTATTACGCTGATATTGCTCTCCGGCGCAAAATTTCAACCTGAGTTATTCTCAGATAAAAGAAAAGCCTTCCTACAGTTAGAATACCGCTTAAAGTAGCACAAAATTACACTGGTCTGGACCAGCCTTAGCGCCTGAATACGATGAACGTAAAAGCAACACCATGCGTGCAGTAGTTTGCGAGTTATTCGCAATTAAACGATGGTCTACGAATAAGGCCATTTTTATTTTTCGCTAAAAATGGCTTTCTGCTTTGCAGGCAGATAGCAGAAAAAAGAAAAGAAAATATAAAAAGTAGGGAAGCGGTGTATGTTCTAGATAGGCATAACTATCCAGAAATGCTCTAATTAGCCCGTTATACCCTGCGACAACTACGGAATGCGCAGGTGGCCGAAAAGTAAACTTTGCAGGCAAGCATGAAAAATATATGCAAATAAGGGATGAGCTTGCGCGAAAACGCTAGAAATCCAGCAAGGAATATTATATCTACAAGGGAATTCAGGGGAGCTTGTAATTAACTCACGGTTAGAAGGCCACAGCATACCATTTTCAGGGGATACTGAGCCACATAAACAACCAGTAAAATAGAGTTTAGCATTTTTAAGCCGCTAAGCTTTTCTAAAGCTTACAACAAGGCCGCATGAGCCAGGTCTACCTGAGTAACTCAGGGGATCTTTCAGATCCGTTGACAGATTTCGGCCTGCAAAATACACACATTACTTAGCTAAACATCACAAGATTTGTGCTAACTAACGAAGAACTCATGGTTGGCGGGATAGTTACAAGCACACCACTGGGTCTTAGTGATCATGTCACTCTACTCTTTGATTATATGTGCAATGCCGATTACCCGGAAAAGGAGGAGGATAAACTGCACACTGCCGCTCACTACAATGTGTTGTCCAAGCTTGTTAAGGATACATCTTGGACTTTCTTAATCGAATGCCCCCAGATCTGGCCTGGGATATGTTTACAAGGACTTTGAGCACACTGGTAGCGCAAGCATCGGAACAGAAGTCCTTCCAACCCAAAAACCATAGTGTCATTTCTGAGGAGCAGAACACGTAAATGTATGTCCCGGAGGGATTTGGCATGGCGAAATCACCAGGGTTGCTCGAATGTCGAAACCTGGACTGCATACGTGACACATCGTAACTTCTGTGTGAAGCTGATCCGCGAAGACAAGGTCACGCATCAGCAGAAGTTAATGAAGCGATTCTGCACTAACCACAAACTCATGTACAGGCACGTTAACGGCCTTCGAAAGGTAAAGCGAGGGGTTCCAGCGCTAGTCACGGGTGATGGGTGCACTCGATCAGCAATGGAAGCAGCTGATCTCCTACGGCTTCATTACTCCCAAACTTCCCACCAGGTAACGAGCCCAAACATTCTCCTCATTTCTAATACTCCACCATCTGGTTTAGAAAACACTACCTTCACAGCGGAAGCTGTGTTGAAGCAGTTGTTATACTTGCGTATCCACTGTTCTCCCGGAGCTGATAACATCCGACCAAAGGCTCTACAGGCGGTAGCTAGTGATCTAGCAGAACCACTGGCTGTTTTCTATCAGCGATATCTAGAGGAACACCTTATTCCACCAGTATGGAAGCAAGGGGTCATCACTCCTATCCATAAAGGAGGTAGCCGCACTGATCCTGCAAACTACCGTCCAATAACACTACTTCCCGTACTATCCAAATTGATGGAATCAATCATCGCAGATGCGCTAATGCAATACATGGAAAGCCACAATTTAATAGCCCCAGAGCAACATGGTCTTCGCCAGAAGCATTCGCGTAATACTAACCTATTAATTGCACGTAATAGCTGGACTGAAGCTGTTGATGATGGAGTTGGAGTCGATGTCATCTACCTAGACTTTCAGAAGCGTTTGATCGTTTAGACCATCGAATTCTCCTTCAGAAGCCTCGGAACTACGGCACTGGCGATCCCATCCTGAATTGGATTAGCAACTTTCTACAAGAACGACGGCTACTGGTGAGAGTCTGAGAATTATTTTCTCATGCAATCGACGTGACGTGTGGAGTACCACAAGGATCGTTTCTTGGACCTCGTCTATTCTTGGTGTTCATTAACGATTTGGCGAGATCAATTATTTCCGATTTCCTATTTTTCGCTGATGATATCAAGGTATGGCGAAGGATCAGAGGACCGGAAGACCATGAACGGCTCCAGTGCGATGTTAACACAGAGTCGAATTGGTCAGTTCAAAACGCCCTACCGTTCAACGTAGACAAATGTCGCGTAGTACAATTACGCCATAGACATAACTACACCTACATACTTGGGACAAACGCATTGCAGAATAGCTCCCAGGAACGTGGTCTTGGTGTGATCGTACAGAGCGACCTCAACTGTTCAAAACAGGCTGAGGTAGCTGCGAAAAGAGGCAACCAGCACGTCGGCATGCTGCGAAGGGCATTCGGGAGATTTGACCCATCAGTCTTCCCAATAATGCTCAATTCCTACGTGCGCACGCATGTTGAGTACGCAATCCAAGCTTGGCAACCTTGGTTGAAACGCGACCTAGAAGCGATAGAGGCACCACAACGGAGAGCAACAAAGAACGTGAAGGGCCTGCGGTATCACTCTTACCACCGAAGGCTGAAGTTGCTGGAATTTTCAGCGGACGCTATCGAAGGCTGCGCGGCGATCTCATATTAGCGTATCAGATATTGAGTGACCCCAACCACGTATGCCGCCATTCGCTGAAACTTAGCCACAACACGCAGCTCAGGGGTAACTGCTTAAAGTTGAAGGAACAATATAGCCGTCTAGAGTGTCGACGGAATTACTTTTCCCTTCGGGTTTGCAAACCATGGAACGCACTCCCAGACTCAATGGTATCATCTCCTGCCCTGGATGTTTTCAAAAAACGATTAGATGTGGCTATCAGCTCCCAACATTTTGTTACCTAAGCTCCTCCGTTGTGGATTACGCCAAGCATGTTTTCAACAGAACTAATGTATCAAATGGACCTAAGTGAGCGACCAAATTTTATTTTCTCACTCCTTACCGCAAATATCACTGCGCTCCAGTGTCTTTCTGAACGTTTACGCGCGATAGTTCTTTTTCATTTTACACTGATGTTAATTACCAAAGTATTCATTTCGGCAGACGTTCGATAGATGACCCAGACATATTTTAATTGCATCATATTCACCGCTACCATCCTACGGGACGTGTCAAGCACTTGCTTTTAGCCCGTGATAAATCATTGTTCATTGTTCAAGTGCGCTGCTGTCGGAGCCTTTATAGTACAAGCACAATCCTCCTAGTCAAATGATATTACAACGCACTTGGGCCCAATTACCTCGGCAATAAATGTGCCGCTGATGGAGCCAATATACAACTAGCACGAGCCTTGGAGCCGTGTGCTATTACAACCCACCTGGTTCCTATTACGTTGACACCAAATGTGCCACTGATGGAGCCTATATACAACGAGCGCGAGACTTCTAGTCGTGTGCTATGACAATTCACCTGGGTCCTATTACACTGGCAGCCAAGCTGCCGCTAGTCCAGGTAACTGTTAAAAATGCAATAATCCCAATGGAGCTCAGAAACCGCAATAACAACGGTGCATTGTATTTAACGGAAAGCAGCGAGAAAAGGTTCAGCGTTATTCAGTATATTCGTGCCTTGGACGCGCATGGCCCATGCAGGGTATCATTACACAAAGTCGTATTTATCGCCTGAAATATAATGGTAGTGTGAACGTATAGCCTACTGTCAGGTAATTGAATGAGAGCTTTTATCTGAACAAGTTTTTTCCTTCTCAGCGTTTTCTTTACTGGGCTAGCATCCATGTCGACGCTACAATAAAGTGAAAATGGGAGTTCGAATTTGTACAGAATAACTTACTTTGGCACCCCATTCTGCATAATACCTCTAATTGAGGGGAACCCGACGGCACAAATTCGACAACCTATCGATGAAAGGTAAGGAAAAAGATCACCAGTACCAAGTGCACGTGCAATATGATGGGTTACGGTTTGTTGACTTATACTCGGATCGGCGGTAATCTCACCACTGAAGGAATTCATCTCCTGTCAGACGGCGATTGATGGGGTGTCGCTCAAAAAGAAAGCGGGTAACTAGGTAATTGTGAGACAGATTAAAGGTTGTGACTTCCAGCTTGCTACCCATTCTAATAAGGTTAACGCGAGCTTTGCAGTTAGTATCACGTTAGCTGAAAAATTTAGAATAATAGAAGCAAAATCCTACTAAACACGCCTCATTCCTGTATTTTTGATGTGCAACGTGCGCAGCGGACACATGGATAAATGAACCTGTCGTACTTCCCCCGTGACACGTGGCAATTTCTGCCGCTGTAGGATACAAAATTGACGTATTAAAGATGATGAAGTCCGATAACAAACTATTAAACTCATCAAAACTGTCAAATGAACGCCTAAGGAAGCTTCTCCGGAAACCAGACTCCATGGCATACGGATTTGAAAATACTGTTCGTGAAGCGTATCTGGTTTCCGACACATTTAAACAATCGCAATATCACATTTGCACAGAATTAACTAAAACTGCAACGGCAGAAAGATAGCCGGGAATTATGCCATAAAATGACCATAAACTATTTATTGCGCACTAGGCTTTGCGGGGTAACGGTGCTGCGACTGTCGCAGCGCAATTTGATTAGCCAGCGCAGATAATTCAAACTTACATGACTGCGAATAGCCGAGGGTACATTCTGTCTGTAAGATGCTTTGCCAGATATACATTACTGTACAAACGGATTGGCGGCAGTGCTCCAGGACGTGGTGGGTTTTCCCTTGGCAACCGTTGGTCCTATAACCATCCACAAATGTCAGTCTGACAACACTGCGAAGTGGGGGATATGACACGCCACAGAATAAACTCAATGCCCAAACAATCGCACTGGAAACTTAACCACAGTGACCTTTTATATCAATTTAGCATATTTTGTAAATGTACACTATGAACATTTCACACTGACGCAGTCCGCAGACTTTTACATACAACCTGTGCAACTGATTTCACTATGAAGAATGCTTTGTTGGAGCAGAGAACATTCTGATTTCTTAGTGGCCATTGATTGCGCCAAAACCTTGTTTTTGCTCCTGTGCTGGTGGATTAATATATGGCGAAATCACGCCCTAGTTGTATCCTGACACAACTGTCATCATTGCTTTTTACGCGCCCCAGCGCCATCATGTTACTTGGTCTGACTATTACCTGACAAAATGCCCCCTTGCATGGACTACATCTATTCTGTTATAATATTCCTTAAAACAAAGCTTTTATTATTCCAAAATAGCTAGGCTTGTATACATATTTGAGCGCGCCTACACATATTTGTCCAGTTTTACCGAGTATATACCATTTATTCATTTATGACGTCTGGAGAATTTTTGAGATCTAGGATTGGACTGAGGAACAGCGGTTTCGCCCGAGACAGAGGGATGAACCGACAAGAACCTACATGGTAATTGGCTGTAAAGCAAAGGGATTCAACTGCATTCACCACCACGACCGTTGTCCAGTTTGGATAGCTAGACACCATGTCTTCACACTTCCGGCATGTATACATAACCTGAAAAATCCAGACAACGAAAACTGAAATTGTTGTCCACCTGGACACTCAGCAAGACGATTGTTGGTGACTATTATCTTCGACGGGCCTCATCGCTTGTGGCGGCCCGGGCCGAGATACCAGCTCAACCAACAGAAGTAATTGAAGTCATTTGACTGCGAAGAACCGAGCGTGAATTCAGGCGGCAAGCTGCTTTAAAATTGTGCACTAATGTTCCACCGGATTTAGGGCAGCGTTCTAGGACGTACTGGGTTTCGCCTGGCAAGCGTTCTGCCTATAAAAGCCACAAATGTCCGTTTGACAACACTGCGACATGGCGGATGTGACTCGCCACTGAAGAAACGCACTGCCAGGAACAACATACTGGCAACCCGAATAGAGTCGCATTTCAATCTTATGTTGACACGTACTAGAATAAGCCTCTCTGTATAGATATACCGCTTTCGATACACCTATAGTGCCTTGACTGTTTGCACTATGCTCACTTGAACCCAGAATATCGTCATCCATTGACGACTTTATTTCCCAGGATTACTTCCTCAACCTCCACAGCTTGTACATTTTTCGGCTAATGCCGAATACATACCTATCAATGTGACTGTTGCGTAACATAAATGCCTGTAAATTTTGACCATGTCTGGTTTGGTGTGCTTCGATACATTCAAGAATAAACCAGCTATTTATTTACTCTATATATTACGCTTGTACACATTCAGGAACCCGGGCTTTATCCACCTGATTAAAGCTTCCGTTCCTAACAGCGCATCGGCCAGTTCGGTAGTTGTTGTATAGTGTGCATATTTCATGGAAAGTAAGGTGCCTGTTTCAGAACAATTCCTTGTAAAGTCTTTATCATGCCAGAGGTGGTGTGCCTCGATAAATTGGAGTAAATTATTTATTTATTTAGTTTACCAGGCCGTCCTCGCTGCGGCTGCTAAGAACCTCCGAAATGTGAAAGAGAGCTCCGTCCTTCAACTTCGCAGGGAACGATCAAATTGGCCTGCAAGGAGTTAAAACGCGCCACTAACTGTGCAATCTGCATTTCTGGCAAACAGAACACAAAGAAATCATCCCTGTATCGAGGGTGATAGGTTAACTGCGCTATTGCTTCGGATACGTTTTGTACTAGCATAAGCGTGCATAAATGCGCTAGTATGGGATCCAAAGGGCTGCGCTTGACTCCCCTTCATTTGGCGATACCTTAGGTTTCGGGAGCGGAAATGGACAGTTCCACTACATGGAAGTAATGGTTCTCTTAAGAATTCAAGCAGAATCGTCAACAGACATTCGGAAGTTTCTGCTAATTCGCAAATGCAATCAACGGTCTGGTGTACCGCCCTGTTAGAAAAAAGATTCCATATCTACGGAACACATTAACTCATCGGACAAGTTCTGTTTAACGAGATATTTTACAAGCACGTAGGTACCTTTGAAGCAATGTAGATTGAATTGAGCTTTTAGCCGAGAAAGCACAGTACCCAAGGAGCGGGTTAATTTATGCTGAGTTGCCTTCGCCATGAGAAGGATCGGTCTGAGCCGAACTTCGCTCTTGTGCGTTTTAGGAATTGCGCATCATTACCAAGCCAAGCGGTCAATCAGCAAAGAAAGTTGGCCGTTACTCGACTGCGAGAAACAGAGCAAATCTCGGTCTGTTCGATGCATCGTCGGCTGGTACTACTGTTCAAACTAGCCTACGGCAGCGTTCTAGGACGTGGTAGGTTTTCGCCTGGCAAATGTTCTCCATATAATAACCGCCGTTATCCGCTTGACAACGTTGTAACTTGGCGGAGGTAACGCACCACTGCATAAATGCACAGCTACACATTTCACACCGACGCAATCATCAGACTTTTACATTCAAAGTGTGTAACCGATTTTACTAAAGTGAATGCTTTGATGGAGAACCGAACATTCCTAACTTTTGATGGACAACGATTGCACCGAACGCTTACGTTAGCTCCTGTGCTCATGGATTACTACATGGCGGAATCACGCCAAACTGGAACATGGATACAACAGTTGTGACTGATTTTTCCGCGCCGCGGCGCCATCATGTTCCTGGGTCGGACTATAACCTGATAAAATGTTCACCCGTCTGAACTACGAATATTTCGGTTATACCTTCCGTAGGAACGGAATGTTTTACTATCCCAACGCAGCTATGCTTGTATGCACATTTCATCGCGTCTTCAATGATGTGCCTCGCTTTGCCGAGAGTGTACCCCTTATTTATTTCTATATATAGCTGAGGCGTAGTTGATCCACTCGGTTTTAGACTGCTATAAGTAGCGCTGTCGAGCAAGTATTGCTAAGTATCGATTAATGCGGGATTCGAAGGCAGTTTCCTCCTCTGTCTTAGTCAATAGTTACAATCTGTTAGTGTTTACGGAGTATGATGCTAAGCCTCTGGATGTATGCAGCCGTTCATGAATACAACTCCTTCATTACAACGACATTCTTATCGCCCCATTCGCGTAACCCTCGTAGGTATCAGTTGGTAAGCGCGCATTTTCCCTTCCTTTGCGCATTTTTTACTTCATAGGCAACATCAGTCAGTTTGTTTCTAAACGATATAAGCTTATCGGTACTAGTTGGTTGAAAGTAGTTCAACAGACAAACGAGTTCACAAACTGAGCCACAAGGAATAATTATATCCATCGTCTACGAGGCACTCTGTAACCCAGCCCGAAAGTCAATGCTTTTATCCAGCTTCACATCTGACAGATTCCCCACATACTTACTGGAGTCACAAGCACACGGTTCCTCAAGTTGGTTGTTCCTCAATGCTTTTTCGAGCGGTACTAGTTCTTGCATTTTTGTACGATACCTTGACGTTATAAAATTGGGTGTAAATAATCCGAGAGTAGAATGACATGATTTCGGGTACGGGCGACAGGCGTGCGTGGTTTTCAGTAGGCCATCAAGTCTGACTCAAGCAGTCTCAAACTAAGCAGATACGACGCCTCTGAGGGTAGCTTCAGAAGGCTTAAACTTGTTTCTACATAACAGTTACTAAATCGCCCGAGGGTAACGACGTGTGTGAAAACAATCCGACAAAAAAGTAACTCCTACAAATATGCTAGCAACCTTGCACCTGAAGTTAACGATACGATGAAGCAGTGTAACGGAAGCAGGGGGATTCGTCGTTGGAGGAATTTAAAACAATTGCCTTTGGTAATTGGAAAGCACAATAAGAAGATGAAGTTCAGCAGCTGCATGCATTTCGTAGCGTCTCATCAGTGCCAAGAATGATAACCGGTAATTTGCTATAAGAGTTCGTTGTTACAGACATCCACAAGCGTACGCGCGAGAAAGGAAGGGGGTGGCATTTATATACAACCGGCGCAGCCTGAGGCTGACCGACAATTGCTTTTGCACACAAAGCACTGGCTTAGGACGATTACTGGCAGTAGCCTCGGCAAACCGGAGAAGCCGAGAATTAGTATGGCAGAGCAGGATTCGAAACGCCATATAAATCTTAATTAGGTGATCCGATGTCAATAAGTGTCTACTGAGCGAAGATAGCGGCGGTGTATGGTATTTGACAAAGCTCTTACTTGTCATGGATTAGCGAATAGTAGCCACGGGCGCCACCAACAAAAGGCAGTGATTTTAGTTAGCGGCGAGTCATATTCGCCACGTCGCAGTGTTGTTAAACGGACCTTTGTGGTATTTTGTATAAAGGACGGTTGCTAGGCGAAAACCAATCAGGTCCTGGAACACCGTCTCCTCTCCTTATGACGTTCTCTACTTCCATTGCTTCTCTAATCGGACTGCCAACTCTCAGTGCCCTGTAATAACCTAGCCTCATCTGACCGGCCTGCTTCTTTTACCTTTTCCAGACCAGCAACGTTTAAACCGTCTCGACTCTGTAGACTCAAACTATGTCGCACTTACGTTGACAGCCTGCTAGACTTGTTCACCCTCTATTTATATAGGCACCTCCACCTCTTCACCCACTCCATTTACCCTCCTAAAATTAGCTGTTGGACTCATTCTCCTTTCGCCGACCAATCCTGTCTCGTCTGATCGGTCTCCTGCTTTCCAACTTTTCTCAGACTTCTGTGACATTACTAGCCATCGTTCAGATGACTGAGCGCCGTTCGTAGTCAATCATTCTTCAATCGGACGATTGAGTCTCTGTCATCCGTAACTCAGCCTCAGCTGATCAGCCAAATTCTATGGGGCTGCTACCAGGCTACCGGGATGTTAGCGGCCTAGGCTCCGTCGATCCAAAGCACTTCCTCCCTCACCTTGATATCCTGCTGAATTTGCTCGCCCTGTGCTGATATAACCACTTCTATTTCTGACTAGTCCAACCCTACTGACTCCACTTACCTTCCCAAATGAACCATAGGACTCAGTCACAATGCGCCGACCAAGTCCAACCTCGGCAGATCGGTCTTCATCTCTCCTACTTCTGCGACGCCGCCTGCCATGCTCGGAAGACTGAATGCTCTGTCACCATTACCACGCATTTCTTATCTGTAAACGTAAACTCTCGACTCCGTCCTCATCGCGGCCTCTATATTTCTTCTTCATCCGCATAGCGAGCTCTCAAAGCCCTGCCCTATTAACTCCTCTGACTGATTCCTAACTAGCGAAATGTAGTTTAAGGCTCTGTATCACCAACACAACTTCTCTCGCTTTGCTAGCCTGCCTGACTTGCATACCTTATATTCATGTAGCCTCCTGTATCCCAAAACTATCCGTCTCCGCTGACACTTTATTTAGCTTCCCACCTTAACTGTTCGACTTAATCTCAATGTGCCGACTAATCCAGTCTCGTCTGATCGGTCCCCTGCTCTCCGAATTCATTCAGACTGCCGTGATGTTACCGGCATTGGATGAGAATTCAGAATGCTCTGCCTCCATTACCTCTCAAGCCCCATGGAGTTTTCCACACCTTAAAAGTAAACCTCTCTCTATCCGGACCGTCTCCTCTCCTTATGGCGCTCTCTACTTTCATTTTTTCTCTAATCGGTCTGCCTACTCTCAGTGCCCTGTAATAATTTAGTCGCAACTGACCGGTCTGCTCCTTTGATCTTTTTCAGACTAGCAAGATATACCGATCTAATCTCTGTAGACCCAAAACTATGTCTTGCTTACATTGACAGCCCGCTAGACTTGTTTACCCTTTATTAATATAGGCACTTCCTTCAGTAACCTGTACCCTCAAACCTTCAATCAGACGACCGACGCTTAGTGCCATGTTCTTCTTTGTCATCATCAGATCAGTAAAAGTCTCTGGGACTACTAAGAGGCCTAAGGATGTGTCGGCTATTCAAGTCTCGCCTGTTCGGTCTCCGGCTCTCAGAGTTCTCTCAGACAACCGGGATATCACCAGTGATTTTTCAGAACTGATCGATTCATACTTCGCACGAGAGCGTCCTTGGCTTCACCAAACTTTAGTAATAAACCTTTCTCATCCTGACTATCGTCTCCTTATTGCTCTCACGAGTTACACTTCGCACTGCCGTCCGCATTCTTCCGCTCATAGCTGATTCTTTAAATTTCCTTTTCTTCTTGGAACGTTGCTTTACCTATGTTGCTCCCGCATTCCGTCTCAACCTAGTTGTCCTTACTTTCACCTAAGATGCCGCTCGCATTCGGTCTGCTATCATCATCATCGGTTTACCTGTTACTCTCCAACAATCATATTAATCGCTTAACTTTGTCAAAACGCTTTGTTGTATCCGTCCATTGACCCTGCGCGTGCAGATCCTTCGTTCTACCTAGTAGTTGTAGTCTGAGTCACACCAGCGACGTGATGTAAAGAACGCGCTTGCAAATCATGTATACTAAACAAAATTACATAAATTTTAATGTATCATAGGCACCGTTGCGCGCCACCAGTCTGTGTTTGTGCTTCTTGCTTCATTGCTGTCTTTCTGTTTGGCTGCCTCTTGTCCGTTTCCCGTTTTCTCCCGAGATTTCCACAGATACATCCGCCAAAAGATGAAGCTTTATCCACTGGGACTGGTCGACCCACCCTCAATAGCCAGCTGGTTTACATGCTTGATCCTTTCTCCGGGAGATGGAGAACCCACACGTCGTTCCAATGGAGCTCTTTCCGCCATTCTGGAGAAGCTATTACCACGGGGTCTAAACAAATGGGTTTAGCTTGCCTAGTACTCACAAAAGAACAATTTACTCACCTGGAATAATGTGGTTACATGGATCCACTGTTCCACAACCGAAGACTGACAATTCTGGCGTGATTACCTTCAATGCCTCAAACATTCCGATTCTCCAATCACCTGGAGCTTTTCTGATGTCATTTCACGGACAGCATTGCGCGCTTATAAGCGGCTTTTCCGATGATCTTTCATGCAGTTCTAACTTGGCCATGGAGACAATTACACTTACATTTGAAGGAATTACTAGTCCACTTTGCGGAGAATTGCATCTTTCATGTTATGGACATATTCAGACACAAGAAACAACTGCACACACCGTCCCTATGACAAGTCCAGCATGGATAGCTGGACACGGGTTGCGTGCCGGACAATATAATAGAAAAATCCGGCCTCTATTAACAATGTGGTTACTCACCCGCATCATTATCATTCAACTGTGACTCTTTTACATCATTGACTGGCTTCAACGACAATTGCCGGTTCAGTACTAAGCCATCTTGCAAACCAAAGAAGAATTTTGGCTGGCAACCGACTGCGAATAATAGAGTGAAAAATTCGGTCTATACGGTGCATAGCCGACTTGCACTACAGTTCAACGGAATCTACGACAGTGTTCCAGGACGTGGTGGGTTTTCGCCTGACAAGCGTTCTCCCTATAAAAAGCCACAAATGTCCGCTTAACAACACTGCAACGTGGCGGATGTGACTCGCCACAAAATAAAGTCACAGCTATGCCTTTCACACTGACGCAGGCCTCAGCCTCCTACATCCAACCTGTGCAACTGATTTTACTATGAAGAATGCTTTAGTGGAGTACCGATCATCCCGTCTTCGTAATGGTCATTGGTTGCACTAAACCTTGTTTGGGCTCCTGTGCTCATGGATCACTACATGGCAAATTTAACCCCCACTTTTATCTTGACGCAACAGTTTTTGCGCGCCACAGCGCCATCATGGTCCTTGATCTGACTATTACCTGACAATATGCTCGCTCATATGAACTACATCTTTTCGTTTATTCCTTTCATTGCACCGAAATGTTTTAATATTCTAAAGATGCTATGCTTGTACGCATATTTGATCATGCCTTTTAGAGGTGTGTCTCGTTTTACAGAGAATATACCATTTATTCATTTATTTAACATTTCGCTGGAGCTGGATTGACCTGAACCACCCAGCTGGCATCAAGGGAAGTGATTCGGCTATGCAGCCAAAATGGAACTGGAGAGGGTTTTTCGTGTGGGTAAAGGGTTTGTGCAGGGCTTAAGAAAGTACCGTTATCCTGAACTTTTGAATTTCTTGGGGATGTACTCAATGCGCTACGAGAGCATTATAGGAGACCTGAGCCTCACTTACCTTATCCTAACGGGTAAGCTCGGTCAAGAATTCTCCCGGCTATTTACTCCCGCTGGGCTGACTAGGCTCCAAGGCCACCTACTGATGTTGCACAAACGGTGTTCTGACCTGGGAAGGACAGAACCTCAATTGTCGCACCGGGTTATTTGACGTGCGGACTCCATTCCGGAGCATGATGTTAGGGAATCTAAAGTTGAGGGTTCCGAACGTCAGTTAGATGTTCTTGGATAGCAGTACCAAACATTCCACAGCTCCTACCCGACACGTAACTTAAGCTTTCGGTTAGTCCTTTCCTAGTTACTTTCGCAACATGGAATTATATTGCTTAATTACTCCAGCTCTACTTGGCAAAGACCTGGCATTAGTTGGTGAGAAATGAAGTGCCAGTTAATGTGGACAAGTATCCCCTTGTCCACATCCGTCAACCCATGCCTGCATCTACAAAGTAGGGAAGCACGATTTGGATACAAGACCTCAGGAACGTGCTATCATTGTGCTGGTACAGGAATATCTCGGTTGAACAAAAGAGCCAAAAGCAGCTACAAAAAGTGCTGATCAGCATGTCGCCTTCGCAGAGGGCATTCGGAAGTTTATATTCATCAATTTTCTCTCTTACGCTAAATGCATCCGTGCGCCCCACGTCTACTGTGTAATCCAACCTTAGCATAGTTGGCTGAAGCAGGAGGTTGCGGCGCTCCAAAAGCCCCAACGTCGACCGATAAAATTTGTCAAGAGATTTGCCCCCCGCGAACTAACAAAGATTGAGTACAGCCGGTATGTTTAGTGGACACTACCGGCGGCTACATGGAGCCTTCATATTAGGCTACCAGTAGCTGAGCAAACTGTCACGTGTGATGCCCCCTTTTAAAACATGGACAGAACGTCAAATTTAGAGGCAATAGCCTGCAACTAAATCTACAATACAGGCGTCGAGACCATCGACCTAATTTCGTAACCCTCCAGGTCTGCCAAACACGGAACGCCCTATCATACTCAGTTGTCTGTGTCATCATATTAGCTGCTTTCAAAAGGCGACTGGATATTTAATTGCATATATTACACTTAGTTACTTGAACGGTTGTCCAGAGTAAGCGGCCACTTTGGAATCATTACCCTCAGTAATGTCTGCAAATTCTTACAGAGGGAAACATCTGCTTGTTATTTGTTATGAGTATAACCCCTCAAGGTTTTAGTCGGTTTTGTCTTACTACAGCACTCCCATAACTCTCATTCAAAACGCAATTTCTTTATCCCTATGAATATGCGCATGTTTTTTGGTACACTTATGTAGTAGGATTATGTTAATTTCATTGCCAACATTCAGGACACGTTAGGTCTACAACTTTTTACCTATTAATAACTACTGTTCCCATTTAAATTTTTCGTTGTTGTCAACGCAGGTCAAATGTTAACCTATGTGCATAGTCGAGAATAAATTATTTATTTATTATTTATTTATTTAACAGTTCTGCTGTTTACATGACAACGAACATACTTTTGACTGAGAGTTGCTGACCACTCGGAAGCATTAAACTTGCAGAGGGATGGGCAGTTGTTCGGCTACAAAAAAAGCAAGTTATACCAATTATAACGGGAGCCAGAAAAGAAGATATCTATGCGGGATGCAAAGCAGCATACACAGAAACCTGTGTGCATATAATAAATATATGAAGATGACCAAGGAAACTTTACCTATAGTAATGTATTGGAATAGCGCCGGTTACCTTGTTTATGAATCCTACCTTTCAAAAAAAACTGTAAGTAATTTCAACCTTTTACAACTATTTAACTGATGGACTGCAAGCGACATAGAGGGAGCACAAGCGCTTCCATTCCGTCTTGCTACTCTGTGAGTACTATTGCCCGGGTGTTTTCTGGTCATTATCGCCCTGCTGCGCTGCCATTTTAGGTATGACACCATTTAATACGCGTAGACAGTCGGTTACTTATATGTTATTCAAGATACCATTACCTAAAATTAACAGGTTTTTTGGTTGATAAACTGAAGTGCGTTATCGAACGAGCAAGCATAAGGTTTGTCAAGCATGCATTAGCATCTGTAATAGTTAGAAGATACTAGCATGGCAGTGCGGTTGTTTGGTGCTAATGTTTCGCAGTATTTTAAACTTTTTAACATGGCTGATGGTCTAACCATGGAAATCGGTCTACGAAATTTAAACCGGAGCACAATCTAGAGTAAATTACACATAGGCGAGCGTAAGCAGTTTACACCAGGCTTTCCAGTTGTACTAGTTTGAGCACAAACCACAAGCCAATATCCAGACTACACCAAACTATAATATTAGGACAATTAACAATAGTTTCAAACTAGATGTAACATTTTTTCCGAAACTTTTGGCAAATGATGTTCAGACTACTGTAGTATAAATGGATATATATTACTACGTGCATACGAAATCAGTGCATCTTCTTACCAGAATCGGACTTGGACCTGATTGATCGTCAGAAATACAGAGCCAACAAAGCACGAAGCGAACTGTTCAAGAAGTTAAAAGCCACAGATCTTAACTCATTAATAACTTTAGTTCCGCTCAATAAAAGCAATGCATGAGACGCAAAATGAAAACACCACCATGCTAAACGAAAAGTTGAGACATGTTAATAAAAAGTAAAAGGTATTGTATTTGAAGTGGAAGAGCGTATGAGGCCTAAGCTAATGGATAAATTTGATATTCTTTAGCAGTGAATAAGCAAAACGCAAAAACTACCGCTGCCCTAAAAAACGAATTTTGCTGATCCTCTCCGGATCACTGCTTTAAGTAAACAATTAAGTGGATTGAAAGGGCTTGCAACAGACGCAAATTGAAAGGCTACACTACTCGAGACAGCAAATTATCTCGGCATACTCAAAAGTAAAACTGATAGGTCCAAAGTGCAAGATGCATTACGATGTACCCAACTAGGAACGTGCTGGCACAAACATTCATCGGGCAGATAACTCAGTGCACAACGATTGCAAATAGTAGCGGTACCACGAGCACTGATAGGATGAAAGCCATGGACTTAAAGTAAATCCGAACAAAAGTAACAAAAAATAACGAGGAAACACATACCGATGGTTGCAAACCGTTTCTCCAGCATCAGCTTTAATATGGGCGTACCAAAGACTTCTCGATACTGCAGAGTTCGTATAAACGTAGACCTTTACTCTATGTGCAGTAGCAGAATTAACCAAAAGTGGATTAGCTGTAAATGAATGTCGTGCATGTCGGCCCACCGACTCCCGCAACGTGCCTTATTTCCGCGCCGAGGCTGTGGGTGGAAGAAGAGGAGAGGAGGCCAAGCGATAACGGTCAAGAAGAATAAATTTCATCATTTAAAGTTATATAAATATATATGGTTGGCGGCATCCGGTTTCGGATTTGCCTGTCACTGTGGCCAGCCACAGGACGCCTGAGTCTACAGAGAGACCATGGGTAGTTTGCGCTGCACCACCCACAGCTCCAACCACACACTCCATATCCAGTGTAAACCCGAAGGAATAAGACCGGGAGGCATGTGGATGGGAGCCACGTTTCATCAACGGAGCCGGCCCACACTCCTTCACAGGCACTTTACACAAGCACGCTGTGTTGGGGAATCAAACGCGCACAATGCGGTGGCTGGACCGAAGTCCGCTCCACACTGAGTGCATGGAACCGCTCTTCGAGCCTAGCACGGCCACAAGGACCATGCACCCCGTCCCCTCCAGCAACGATCAACTGTCTACTGGAGCCAGTATGAACGACGTAGTGGGTAATAGACAGGTAGGCACCTTATCAACATGCACATCAGGCGCAGCCACACCGGGGATATCACGCAACAGCCAATCACCTGAAACGACAAAATGAAATAAAACAAATCCAATAATGCATATAGATACGGTGACGTAACTCTTCGCTAAATTAGCATATGAAGTAAGTTGGTTAGCAACGAATCAGCGATAAGGAAAAAATGTCTACAAGTTACGTAAAAATGCTACAAACGCAACAAAGTTACCGAAGATAAGCGCAATTAGTGTAAGCAACTTGGCCAGTCAATAGAAGATTATTCAGGTAGGCAGAGCAAACCAAATAAAGTGGAATGAAATTTAGCCGGCTTAGAAAGAGCTAGTTTAAGTGTACGTTGGTTTAGCCCAACTGCGGTGAAGAAGCATAAAGAATGCAACATCAACCTCAGCATGGGGCACGGATATATATATATATATATATATATATATATGTATAATAGGCGATATCCGCTTCCGGATTTGCCTGTCCCTGTGGCGTTGATAGGGAAGCCACAGGATGCCTGCGCCTACATAGGGACCATGGGTGGCTTGCGCTGCACCACCCACAGCTCCATCCACAAACCCAATACCCGGTGTAAACCCGAAGGAAGAAGATCTGAATGTAAGCGGTTGGGAGCCAAGTTTCAGCAACGGAGCCGGCCTACACTCCTTCACAGGCAAACACAAGTACGTTGTATTTAGGGAAGCAAGCGCACCCAACCTATGTACATAGAACCATTCTTTGAGCCTAACACCGTCAGGAGGAACGTGCACCCTGTCTCATCTAGCAACGACCAACTGTCTCCTGGAGCCAGTATGGACGAGGTGGTGGGTTATAGATAAATACGCACCTTGTCAACATACAAATCTGACGCATCCACACAGGGGATGTCAAGTATCAGCAAAACACTTGGAATGACGATATCAAATAAGATAAATCGGATAGGTCATTCGGATATGCCGTAGCATATGAAGTAAATTCGTTATCAACGTATTCGCGTTAAACTTGAAATGGCAGAAAAAGGGAGCAAAGGTGAATATAAATTAACGAAGTTAACCAACTTTCGTGAAAGATACGTGTGTAAGTAGACAGAATATTAGTCAGATAGATATTGCAAAGAAGTAACAAAGTGAGTATTAACAAAATATAGCAAACCGATCCCCCGAAATAAAATAACTCAGCACGCAAACACGCAGTTAGTAAATCGAATGAGTCGGACCTAAAAACGCTGCGCTGGTTCTCCTTAAGTTCTCAGCAGGACCCGTCGTTGTTTCGATGCTGGTTCCAGGTGGCTTCGCTCGTGGCTTACTAGGCCTGTCTGACTTAGGCACTCGCGACCGAATGTGCTACAGCACCACGCGCTCGACGTCAATGGAGTTTACTCCATCGGCACCTATCGCTTCCGTATGCATATGGGTTTCTCCTGCAACTCGGCAACTGCCTTGGAGATAAGATTGCGCCATGCACGCCGATCAATCGACTTCGATTCCCAAGGCTTGAAATCAACATTAGAACGTGATCATATTCTGGTAACGAAGCGTCGGTTTCCCCGCATGCCGCTTACCAATACCCAACTGACCACATAACAACTGCTTCCCTATCCGCGTCGAATCAATACGCCACACATGACCGAGCCACCTCAAGGTTCTCAGTAAAAGTATGCACTGCACACAATCTACTTCGGCGCAGTCGAAAACCACGATAAGGAAGTAATAACTACAAAGGCTACAAAGAATAAAAATTGGTAAGCTACAAAAATAGCTTGGATTTTTCTTGCTTTTTTCAACATGCCGTTTTGTCTTTTTTGTCTGTTTAATGTTTGCGATGTACGCCAAGAAAATCAAGACATGTTCATACACATTTTCCACTGGACCAGGTCCTGTGTCATGTCCGGAAGAGTTTCCAGCCAGAGGTGTGCTTCATCTTTGATCCCCCAGCCTCGAAGATGCACGGGACTCATGACAGCTAAGCTGGAAGTCAGCGCCTTAATCGTTTGTAGCCACGTGATAGGCTGAACTCCTGGTGATTTCTTCAAGCCTGGTCCTGTACAAGCAAAGAGTGCGTCGGGGCAGCCGTTCGCATGGCATGCGTAAAAAGTGGCCCAGCCATCTCAGTTGGAGCAGCGGTACTAGTCTGTCAATTAGAAAGCCCATGTTATCCAGGACGCGGCGTTTAACATCATCGTTGCAAAAGTTGTTCATCCACCACACTCGAGCTGTTCTCCGCAGACATCCATTGTCAAAGGCCGAAATCCGACGCAAGTCATTCACATGAATCGGCCAGGACTCACTCCCATACAGCAGTACCGCGCGAACACAAGCATTGTAGACCCTGCCCTTTACCAATAGTGAAACGTCATGGCGTCGCCACAGACGCCTCAGGTTGGCGAACGCCGAACGGGCTTTAGGAATACGGAGAAAAATCTCTCGTCCAATGCTATCATCAGCAGAGACACAGATTCACAGGTAAACAAAGCTGTCCATTTGTTCAAGCTGCATACCTTTAAGAGTGAGCAACGGGGCAGGTGAATGCCACTCCAGGACCAGAACGTTGCATTTCGTAGGGGGCAAAGGTCATGCCATATTTTGATGCTCTAATTGCCAAGCGGTTAGGAACAGCCTGTGTGCTCTGTGCGTCATCACCAAGAAAGACAGCATCATCATCATCATCTAAATCGGTCACGAGATTGCCTGGAAGAAGCTCTACACTAGAACCCTGAAAGCCCTCGAGAGCGTTTAATAGGACACCCTCGGTCGCAAAATTGGAGAGAAACGATGACGTGGAGCAAATCCGTCGTACACCGCTAGTAAAGGCAAAGGTGAAGAGAGCTTGTAGTGGTTGTGATTACACTGTATTGTATCTTTGTTTTTATCATCTCCGTTACCGATCATTTTGTACCATTTGTTTAAATTCACAAATTTTGAATACAACAATTTCTACGCGCTCGCGTCGTGCTGCTTTCGTTTTGCTGCTGCCTCTGCTTGTGCTGCTGCCACGTCTATCCACTAGTCGGATTTATATCTTCGAATCTCTAGTCGGCATCGGACTAACATCGACTGAAGGAGGAACTATAACGCAAGTGTATGGATTTTTCTACTGTTTTGTGTTTTTGCCTAAGATTGCCCTTTTGCCCCTCCACTCGAACTCATTAGGTAACGGTCCTCTACATTAATTGGTGACCCCATTTTATTTTGAAAGCCTTATTTTTTCATTATGTATGCTCAGTCTTGTGAACAGTTATGTGAAAATTCCGTTACGTTTGCTTTGCCATCCTTCGGTGTATCGAACCCACGTGTTTGGTTTATTCAAGTGGAATATATCTTTCGTTTCCGTAAGATTACCTCTCAGTCTACAATGTTTTCATGTGTTATTGCTCATTTACCTACAAAAGTGACTTCAGAAGTCGTTGACATCCTCGACGCCATGCCGATTGACTCACCTTAGGATAAACTTAAGGCAGCCATCTTACAACGCACGACCTCATCCGACGAGTCACACCGCAAACAGCTACTCACGCACGTCGAGTTTGGTGATCGTACACCGTCTCAGCTCTTGTGACATATGCGAGCACATGTCGGTTCAGCGACCTTAGATGATTCCATTCTTCGTCACCTCTGGCTTAAATGTCTTCCAGCAAACACAACGGCGATACTAGCTGTATTGGCTGATGACATTCCACTGAGTAAGCTGGCTGAAACGGCCGACAAAGCACACGAAAAGTTCTATAAAAGCGCTGTGAATCATGTGGTTGAGACGTCCACTACAAGCGTTTCCGGGACTGCCACACTAGAATCCATTAGTGAGAGGCTCTCAAAGTTGGAACTAAGCACTTCTCACCTTAGCCGCGCTCGAATACCATACCAAAGATCCTCTTCCACAAGCAGGTCTTGCAGCAACTCCCGCAGACGAGCAGCGCGCTTCTATTGCTACTTCCAGAACTGGTTTGGGAATGCTGCACGAAACTGCAGCCCAGGGCGCACTCACCCAAAGGGTTTCGCTAATTCGGAATCAGGAAACGTCGAGGCCAGCCAGTAATGCGACAGCTGCCGCTGGCCAAATCCTCATTCGCCTTCTGTACGTGTTCGACTCCACGACTAAACTTCATTTTTTGCTCGATACCGGCGCAGAAATCGGCATTATACCACGATCTTTGGAAAAACGCCCTCTGCGACAAGCCGGACTTACGCTACAGGCGGCTAACCAGACTAAGATAGCGACATGCGGCCAGAACCTGTTTCACCTAGGCCTTGGTTTACGACGCGAAGTTACTTTTATCTTTACCATCGCAGATGTCCAGAAACCCATAATTGGCATCGACTTCCTTAGCAAATTCAGCCTCGTGGTCGACCTAGGTTGCAGGAAGTTACGGGACGATAGCACTTTGCTCAATGTCCCTTACCATCTCTCCGGTCACTTCCTTCGGACTTCGCGTACTCATGCCAGACAGTACGCCGTATTCAACAGTGCTTCAGCGATTCCCGTCTTTGGTCCGTTCGAATACCGAGTCTAAACACGAGGTTTGCCATCATATCACCACCGCAGGTCCACCAGTGTCAGCCAAACCGAGACGTCTTCCACCTGACAAGCTCCAAGCGGCTAAACGTCAATTCGAGCACATGAGCAACCTCGGAATCACTCGCCCATTCAACAGTTGTTGGGCTTCCCTGCTTCATATGGTACCCAAAATGTCCGGTGATTGGCGTCCATGCGGTGATTACCGGGCAGTCAACGCCGTTACCATCCCCGACAGATATCCTATCCCTCATATTCATGATTTTTCATTGGGATTGTCCGGTAAATCCATCTTTTCTAAGATTGACCTTGTCAGAGCGTATCACCAAATTCCGGTGACCCCGGAAGGTGTTGCAAAAACGGCAGTGACTACCCCTTTTGTCCTGTATGAGTTTCTCCGTATGCCATTCGGTCTCCGAAACGCCGCGCAATCATTCCAACGCTTCATGGACCAAGTTCTCCGTGGACTCGACTCTGTCTTTGTTTACATTGATGATGTTTTAGTTGCAGGTGATTCTGCCGACGAACACTTAACACACCTACGAAAAGTGTTCGAACGTTTCGAACATCATGGTGTCACCATTAACCCTGACAAATGCGTATTTGGCCAAACTTCCATCGACTTCCTAGGGCACAGAATTGACACCAACGGGATTAGCCCCTTGACTGATAGAACGCAAGCCATACTGGATTATCCAGCGCCACAATTCGTTAAAAACCTACGCCGTTTTCTCGGCATGGTTAACTACTACGGACGGTTTATACATGGCTGTGATGCAATTCTTCAACCTTTAACAGATTTGCTCAAAGGTAATTGCAAAAAGTTCACTTTCACTCCAGATGCCGAAGCAGCGTTTAACACCGTCGAGCAAAAGCTGAGCCAAGCTACTTCACTCGCTTACTTGAGAACAGACGACAACGTCACTCTCCTTCTCCAGATAGACGCTTCATAATTCGCCGTTGGTGCCATATTGCAGCAACTCGTGGATAACGAAATTCAACATTTGTCTGTCTTCTCACGGGAGCTTCAACCTGCCCAGACCAGGTACAGTACCTTCGGTCGAGAGCTCCTTGCCATGTACCTGGCTGTAAAGTATTTTTGTCACATTCTTGAGCGTCGACGTTTTGTCATCTTGGCAGATCATAAGGCCCTTTTGTATGCTTTTCGTGCAACTTCTGACCGTTACTCCCCTAGAGAGACTCGACACCTTGATTATCTTTCCCAATTTTGTGTTGATATTCGCTATATTGACGGTCCTAACAACTTTGTTGCCGACGCATTATCCCGTGCTCACTTCCGTCAATTTTCACGCTCGCACATCGTTCTAGTACAAATGTCTGTTGCCCAAGCCAGTGCCCCAGAAGTAACACAGATTCGCTCGAACCCTTCGTTAAAACTCTTGCAATTTCCTATGCTCAATTCTGACGCAAGAATCTACTGTGATATTTCTACCG
Source organism: Dicrocoelium dendriticum (assembly GCA_944474145.2). Lineage (NCBI taxonomy): Eukaryota > Metazoa > Platyhelminthes > Trematoda > Plagiorchiida > Dicrocoeliidae > Dicrocoelium > Dicrocoelium dendriticum. Next base: position 201,879,371 of record OX104064.1, on the reverse strand, counting down.
GTAAACCTAGACCGTTTGTTCCACCGTCCTACCGGCGAGCGTTTTTGACCATCTTCATGGATTATCGCACCCCAGTATTCGATCTACTGTGAAGCTAATTACCGACCGTTACATCTGGCCCAATATGCGCACAGACATCCGACAAGGGGTCAAAACCTGTCTTAGTTGTCAAACCAGCAAGGTTCACAGACACAATATTACAAGTCCTGGTACTTTTCACTCCCCGAAGCCCGTCTCAAACACATTCATCTTGATGTAGTAGGACCGTTACCAGCTTCTAACGGTTTCACTTATCTGTTGACTTGTGTTGAACGCTTTACTCGTTTTCTATACGCGATTCCCTTACGTAATATATCCTCTGAAACTGTTGCACCTGCTTTTGTTGAACGGCGAATTTCATTCTTTGGTGTGCCAGCCACTGTCACTACTGACAGAGGATCTCAATTCAATTCCACACTTTTTCCTGATTTGAGTCGACTGCTCGGTTGTACTCATTTTCAGACGACTGCTTATCATCCTGCTGCCAATGGCCTTGTCGAACGATTTCATCGACAACTGAAAGCTGCCATTACAGCTAGTTTGCCTGATGCCCGTTGGTTTGAACGCCTTCCAGCTATTCTTCTTGGTAGTCGCAATACCGTCAAAGAAGATATCGGATGCTGCCCAGCCGAACTTGTCTTTGGCACAAACCTCAGACTCCCAATCGAGATGATACTAGATTCACGAATCACCGGCGAACTGAATCCTACGTCCCATGCTGAACGACTAAAGCACCATCTTCGATCCATTAAACCGACTCCGCTGCGACTAAGCACGCGCGAGCAGCGTATATATGTTGACTTACACACTCGTCCATACGTCCTTATCAGAATCGATGCAGTTCCAAGACCTTTGACACCGCCTTATGTAGGTCCATTCAAGGTCTTATCGCGGAAACCGAAATACTTCGTCCTGGATAAGAATGGATCCAAGGAGTCTGTGAGCATTGATCGTCTTAAACCTGCATACATCGAGTCAACGTTGGATGGCACATAATCAACCACTAATAATAATAATAAAATGACAAACTCATAACAGATTCTCAAACCTCGGAATCCCTGTGCCCCCCAACAAGCGATCCTATCCACACACGTTCCGGTCGTGTTGTTTCATTCCCCTCTAAACTAGCACAATACGTTCCATGAACACCATATCGAGCTTTGCTTACCAGCGCAAGCTCTAGGGGGGTTATGTAGTGGTTGTGATTACACTGTATTGTATCTTTGTTTTTATCATTTCCGTTACCGATCATTTTGTACCATTTGTTCAAATTCACAAATTTTGAATATAACGATTTCTACGCACTCGCGTCGTGCTGATTTCGTTTTGCTGCTGCCTCTGCTTGTGCTGCTGCCACGTCTATCCACTAGTTGGAATTGTACCTTCGAATCTCTAGTCGGCATCGGACTAACATCGACTGAAGGAGGAACTATAGTGTATATGTATAGTGTATAGATTTTTCTATTTTGTGTTTTTGCCTAAGATTGCCCTTTTGCCCCTCCACTCGAACTCATTAGGTAACGGTCCATCTACATTATTGGTGACATAGCCCGCATTTATTTAGAAAGCTTAATTTTTTCATTGATGGATATGCTCAGCTCTTGTGAACAGCTTATGTGAAGCTATCTCTGTTAACGCTTTGCTTTGGCCATCCTTTCCGGTGTATCGAAACCGCTATCGGGGTTTAGGTTATTCAAGTGAGAAGTATATCTTTCGTTTCGCCGTAAGATTACCTCTGGCAGTCTGACAATGTGTTTCATTGTGTTATTGCTCATTTACCTACAAAAGTGACTTCAGAAGTCGTTGACATCCTCGACGCCATGCCGATTGACTCACCTTAGGATAAACTTAAGGCAGCCATCTTACAACGCACGACCTCATCCGACGAGTCACACCGCAAACAGCTACTCACGCACGTCGAGTTTGGTGATCGTACACCGTCTCAGCTCTTGTGACATATGCGAGCACATGTCGGTTCAGCGACCTTAGATGATTCCATTCTTCGTCACCTCTGGCTTAAATGTCTTCCAGCAAACACAACGGCGATACTAGCTGTATTGGCTGACGACATTCCACTGAGTAAGCTGGCTGAAACGGCCGACAAAGCACACGAAAAGTTCTATAAAAGCGCTGTGAATCATGTGGTTGAGACGTCCACTACAAGCGTTTCCGGGACTGCCACACTAGAATCCATTAGTGAGAGGCTCTCAAAGTTGGAACTAAGCACTTCTCACCTTAGCCGCGGTCGAATACCATACCAAAGATCCTCTTCCACAAGCAGGTCTTGCAGCAACTCCCGCAGACGAGCAGCGCGCTTCTATTGCTACTTCCAGAACTGGTTTGGGAATGCTGCACGAAACTGCAGCCCAGGGCGCACTCACCCAAAGGGTTTCGCTAATTCGGAATCAGGAAACGTCGAGGCCAGCCAGTAATGCGACGGCTGCCGCTGGCCAAATCCTCATTCGCCTTCTGTACGTGTTCGACTCCACGACTAAACTTCATTTTTTGCTCGATACCGGCGCAGAAATCGGCATTATACCACGATCTTTGGAAAAACGCCCTCTGCGACAAGCCGGACTTACGCTACAGGCGGCTAACCAGACTAAGATAGCGACATGCGGCCAGAACCTGTTTCACCTAGGCCTTGGTTTACGACGCGAAGTTACTTTTATCTTTACCATCGCAGATGTCCAGAAACCCATAATTGGCATCGACTTCCTTAGCAAATTCGGCCTCGGGGTTGACCTACGTTGCAGGAAGTTACGGGACGATACCACTTCGCTCACTGTCCCTTGCCATCTTGCCCCAGTCACTTCCGTCGGACTTCGCGTACTCATGCCAGACATTACGCCGTATTCATCACTGCTTCAGCGATTCCCGTCTTTGGTCCGTTCGAATACCGAGTCTAAACACGAGGTTTGCCATCATATCACCACCGCAGGTCCACCAGTGTCAGCCAAACCGAGACGTCTTCCACCTGACAAGCTCCAAGCGGCTAAACGTCAATTCGAGCACATGAGCAACCTCGGAATCACTCGCCCATTCAACAGTTGTTGGGCTTCCCTGCTTCATATGGTACCCAAAATGTCCGGTGATTGGCGTCCATGCGGTGATTACCGGGCACTCAACGCCGTTACCATCCCCGACAGATATCCTATCCCTCATATTCATGATTTTTCATTGGGATTGTCCGGTAAATCCATCTTTTCTAAGATTGACCTTGTCAGAGCGTATCACCAAATTCCGGTGACCCCGGAAGGTGTTGCAAAAACGGCAGTGACTACCCCTTTTGTCCTGTATGAGTTTCTCCGTATGCCATTCGGTCTCCGAAACGCCGCGCAATCATTCCAACGCTTCATGGACCAAGTTCTCCGTGGACTCGACTCTGTCTTTGTTTACATTGATGATGTTTTAGTTGCAGGTGATTCTGCCGACGAACACTTAACACACCTACGAAAAGTGTTCGAACGTTTCGAACATCATGGTGTCACCATTAACCCTGACAAATGCGTATTTGGCCAAACTTCCACGACTTCCTAGGGCAGAGAAGTGACGCCAACGGGCTTAGCCCCTTGACCGATATAACGCAAGCCATACTGGATTATCCAGCGCTACAATCCGTTAAAACACTACGCCGTTTTCTCGGCAGGGTTAACTACTACGGACGGGTTATACATGGCTGAGATGCAATTCTTCAACTTTAACAGATTTGCTCAAAGGTAATTGCAAAAAGTTCACTTTCACTCAGATGCCGAAGCAGCGTTTAACACCGTCGAGCAAAAGCTGAGCCAAGCTACTTCACTCGCTTACTTGAGAACAGACGACAACGTCACTCTCCCTTCTCCAGATAGACGCTTCATAATTCGCCGTGGTGCCATATTGCAGCAACTCGTGGATAACGAAATTCAACATTTGTCTGTCTTCTCACGGGAGCTTCAACCTGCCCAGTACAGTACCTTCGGTCGAGAGCTCCTTGCCATGTACCTGGCTGTAGAGTATTCTTGTCACATTCTTGAGCGTCGACGTTTTGTCATCTTGGTAGATCATAGGCCCTTTTGTGTGCTTTTCGTGCAACTTCTGACCGTTACTCCCTAGAGAGACTCGACACCTCGATTGTCTTTCCCAGTTTTGTGCTGATATTCGCTATATTGATGGTGCTAACAACTTTGTTGCCGACGCGTTATTCCGTGCTCACATCCATCCGTTTTCACGCTCGCACATTGATCTAGAACAAATGTCTGATGCCAAGCCAGTGACCCAGAATTAACACAGCTTCGATCAAACACTTCGTTAAACTCTTGCAATTTCCTATGCTCAATTCTGACGCAAGAATCTACTGTGATATTTCTACCGGTAAACCTAGACCGTTTGTTCCACCGTCCTACCGGCGAGTGAGTTTGACCAGCTTCATGGATTATCGCACCCCAGTAATCGATCCACTGTGAAGCTAATTACCGACCGTTGCATCTGGCCCAATATGCGACACAAACATCCGACAACTGGCCAAAACCTGTATTAGTTGTCAAACCAGCAAGTTTCACAGACACCACTATTACAAGTCCTGGTACTTTTCATTCCCCGAAGCCCGTCTCAAACACACCTCACCTTGATGTTGTAGGACCGTTACCAGCTTCTACCGGTTTCACTTATCTGTTGACTTGTGTTATCGCTTTACCCGTTTTTATACGCGATTCCCTTACGTAATATATCCTCTGAAAACTGTTGCACCTGTTTTTGTTGAACGGCGAATTTCATTCTTTGGTGTGCCAGCCACTGTCACTACTGACAGAGGATCTCAATCCAATTCCACACTTGTTCGTGATTTGAGTCGACTGCGCGGTTGTACTCATTTTCAGACGACTGCTTATCATCCTGCTGCCAATGGCCTTGTCGAACGATTTCATCAACAACTGAAAGTTGCCATTACAGAAAAGTTCGCCTGATGCCGTTGGTTTGAACGTCTTCCGGCTATTCTTCTTGGTAGTCGCAATACCGTCAAAGAAGATATCGGATGCTGCCCAGCCGAACTTGTCTTTCGCACAAACCTCAGACTCCCAATCGAGATGATCCTAGACTCACGAATCACTGGCGAACTGAATCCTACGTCCTATGCTGACGACTAAAGCACCATCTTCGATCCATTAAACCGATTCCGCCGCGACTAAGCACGCGCGAGCAGCGTATATATGTTGACATACACACTTGTCCATACGTCTTTATCCGAGTCAATGCAGTTCCAAGACCTTTGACACCGCCTTATGTAGGTTCCATTCAAGGTCTTATCGCGGAAACCGAAATATTTCGTCCTGGATAAGAATGGATCCAAGGAGTCTGCGAGCATTGATCGTCTTAAACCTGCATACATCGAGTCAACGTTGGATGGTACATAATCAACCACTAATTAATAATAATAAAATGACAAACTCATAACAGATTCTCAAACCTCGGAATCTCTGTGCCCCCAAACAAGCGATTCTATCCACACACGTTCAGGTCGTGTGTTTCATTCCCCTCTAAACTAGCACAATACGTTCCATGAACGGCATATCGAGCTTTGCTTACCCAGCGCAAGCTCTAGGGGGGAGTTTTGTAGTGCTTGGTGATTACACTGTATTGTTTCTTTGTTTTTATCATCTCCCGTTACCGATCATTTTTTTTGTACCATTTGTTCAAATTCACACCATTATGACTACAACGATTTCTACGCGCTCGCGTCCGTGCTGATTTCGTTTTTGCTGCTGCCTATGCTTGTGCTGCTGCCACGTCTATCCACTAGTTGGAATTGTACCTTCGAATCTCTAGTCGGCATCGGACTAACATCGACTGAAGGAGGAACTATAACGCAAGTGTATAGATTTTTTCTATTTTGTGTTTTTGCATAAGATTGCCCTTTTGCCCCTCCACTCGAACTCATTAGGTAACGGTCC
>OX104064.1:201785245-201872905 GCA_944474145.2 Dicrocoelium dendriticum | reverse complement strand
CATTCGCCTTCTGTACGTGTTCGACTCCACGACTAAACTTCATTTTTTGCTTGATACCGGCGCAGAAATCGGGCATTATACCACGATCTTTGGAAAAACGCCCTCTGCAACAAGCCGGACTTACGCTACAGGCGGCTAACCAGACTAAGATAGCGACATACGGCCAGAAGCTGTTGCACCTAGGCCTTGGTTTACGACGCGAAGTTACTTTTATCTTTACCATCACAGATGTCCAGAAACCCATAATTGGCATCGACTTCCTTAGCAAATTCAGCCTCGTTGTCGACCTATGTTGCAGGAAGTTACGGGACGATAGCACTTCGCTCATTGTCCCTTGCCATCTCGTCCCAGTCACTTCCGTCGGACTTCGCGTACTCATGCCAGACATTACGCCGTATTCAGCACTGCTTCAGCATTTCCCGTCTTTGCTCCGTTCTGATACCGAGCCTAAACACGAGGTTTGCCATCATATCATCACCCCAGGTCCACCAGTGTCAGCCAAACCGAGACGTCTTCCACCTGACAAGCTCCAAGCGGCTAAACGTCAATTCGAGCACATGAGCAACCTCGGAATCATTCGCCCATCCAACAGTTGTTGGGCTTCCCTGATTCATATGGTACCCAAAATGTCCGGTGATTGGCGTCTATGCGGTGATTACCGGGCAGTCAACGCCGTTACCATCCCCGACAGATATCCTATCCCTCATATTCATGATTTTTCATTGGGATTGTCCGGTAAATCCATCTTTTCTAAGATTGACCTTGTCAGGGCGTATCACCAAATTCCGGTGACCCCGGAAGGTATTGCAAAAACGGCAGTGACTACCCCTTTTGTCCTGTATGAGTTTCTCTGTATGCAATTCGGTCTCCGAAACGCCGCGCAATCATTCCAACGCTTCATGGACCAAGTTCTCCGTGGACTCGACTCTGTCTTTGTTTACATTGATGATGTTCTAGTTGCAACTGCTGCTGCCGACGAACACTTAACACACCTATGAAAAGTTTCGAACGTTTCAAACATAATGACACCATCATTAACCCTGACAAATGCGTAGTTGGCCAAACTTCCATCGACTTCCTAGGTCACAGAATTGATGCAAACGGGATTAGCCCCTTGACAGATAAAACGCAAGCTATACTGGAGTATCCCTCTCCACAATCCTTTAGGAACCTACGCCGTTTTCTCGGCATGGTTAACTACTACGGACGGTTTATACATGGCTGTGCTGCAATTCTTCAACCTTTAACAGATTTGCTCAAAGGTAATCCCAAAAAGTTCACTTTCACTCCAGATGCCGAAGCAGCGTTTAACACCGTCAAGCAAAAGCTGAGCCAAGCTACTTCACTCGCTTACTTGAGAACGGACGACAACGTCACTCTTCTTCTCAAGAGAGACGCTTCATAATTCGCCGTTGGTGCCGTATTGTAGCAGCTCGTGGATAACGAAATTTAACATTTGTCTTTCTTCTCACGGGAGCTTCAACCTGCCCAGACCAGGTACAGTACCTTCGGTCGAGAGCTCCTTGCCATGTACCTGGCTGTAAAGTATTTTTGTCACATTCTTGAGCGTCGACGTTTTGTCATCTTGGTAGATCATAAGGCCCTTTTGTGTGCTTTTCGTGCAACTTCTGACCGTTACTCCCCTAGAGAGACTCGACACCTGGATTATCTTTCCCAATTTTGTGTTGATATTCGCTATATTGACAGTCCTAACAACTTTGTTGCCGACGCGTTATCCCGTGCTCACATCCATCCGTTTTCACGCTCGCACATTGATCTAGAACAAATGTCTGTTGCCCAAGCCAGTGACCCAGAATTAACACAGCTTCGATCAAACACTTCGTTAAAACTCTTGCAATTTCCTATGCTCAATTCTGACGCAAGAATCTACTGTGATATTTCTACCGGTAAACCTAGACCGTTTGTTCCACCGTCCTACCGGCGAGCGTTTTTGACCATCTTCATGGATTATCGCACCCCAGTATTCGATCCACTGTGAAGCTAATTACCGACCGTTGCATCTGGCCCAATATGCGCACAAACATCCGACAACTGGCCAAAACCTGTATTAGTTGTCAAACCAGCAAGGTTCACAGACACACTATTACAAGTCCTGGTACTTTTCATTCCCCGAAGCCCGTCTCAAACACACTCACCTTGATGATGTAGGACCGTTACCAGCTTCTAACGGTTTCACTTATCTGTTGACTTGTGTTGATCGCTTTACCCGTTTTTATACGCGATTCCCTTACGTAATATATCCTCTGAAACTGTTGCACCTGTTTTTGTTGAACGGCGAATTTCATTCTTTGGTGTGCCAGCCACTGTCACTACTGACAGAGGATCTCAATCCAATTCCACACTTGTTCGTGATTTGAGTCGACTGCGCGGTTGTACTCATTTTCAGACGACTGCTTATCATCCTGCTGCCAATGGCCTTGTCGAACGATTTCATCAACAACTGAAAGCTGCCATTACAGAAAGTTCGCCTGATGCCCGTTGGTTTGAACGCCTTCCAGCTATTCTTCTTGGTAGTCGCAATACCGTCAAAGAAGATATCGGATGCTGCCCAGCCGAACTTGTCTTTCGCACAAACCTCAGACTCCCAATCGAGATGATCCTAGACTCACGAATCACTGGCGAACTGAATCCTACGTCCTATGCTGGACGACTAAAGCACCATCTTCGATCCATTAAACCGACTCCGCCGCGACTAAGCACGCGCGAGCAGCGTATATATGTTGACATACACACTCGTCCATACGTCTTTATCCGAGTCAATGCAGTTCCAAGACCTTTGACACCGCCTTATGTAGGTCCATTCAAGGTCTTATCGCGGAAACCGAAATATTTCGTCCTGGATAAGAATGGATCCAAGGAGTCTGCGAGCATTGATCGTCTTAAACCTGCATACATCGAGTCAACGTTGGATGGTACATAATCAACCACTAATAATAATAATAAAATGACAAACTCATAACAGATTCTCAAACCTCGGAATCTCTGTGCCCCCAAACAAGCGATTCTATCCACACACGTTCAGGTCGTGTTGTTTCATTCCCCTCTAAACTAGCACAATACGTTCCATGAACGCCATATCGAGCTTTGCTTACCAGCGCAAGCTCTAGGGGGGAGTTTTGTAGTGCTGGTGATTACACTGTATTGTATCTTTGTTTTTATCATCTCCGTTACCGATCATTTTGTACCATTTGTTCAAATTCACAAATTTTGAATACAACGATTTCTACGCGCTCGCGTCGTGCTGATTTCGTTTTGCTGCTGCCTATGCTTGTGCTGCTGCCACGTCTATCCACTAGTTGGATTTGTATCTTTGAATCTGTAGTCGGCATCGGACTAACATCGACTGAAGGTGGAACTATAAAGCAAGTGTATAGATTTTTTCTATTTTGTGTTTTTGCCTAAGATTGCCCTTTTGCCCCTCCACTCGAACTCATTAGGTAACGGTCCTCTACAAGCTCACAGTAAGCCCACACGTTACCTGAGATGTTGCAATATAACGCACAAAGGATGGCCATATACTTTTCGGGTATTCCATTCCTGTGTAAGCAGCTTCATAAAACTGGCCAATGGACGGAGTCGAAAGCGGCTCGGACATCCAGGAAAATAACGATAGTGAACTGGCGGTAAAGATGACGCATTTCAAGGAGTTGGCGGAGTTTAATCAAATGACCTATACACCCTCGGTTGGGATGGAAACCACTGTTCTTCAGGGGAGCGCCATTCTAGAATCGGGGTTAGTTTGCGGAGTAGAATGAATATTAGCAAATTAGAGGGCAGTGGAATGATACCTCGGTGTTTAGCGCATACGATGCGGGCACATTTCTTGAAGATTGGGACGATACTTGACTCGCCCCAAGCAGATGGAACCTTTTTATACACGAGACCTTAAAGAACATTGCTATTAGCTGGTTGACAATTGCTTCGCAACCGAATTTAAACAGCTTTGGAGGAAGTCCGTCTAGTCCAGCAGACTGGAATCACTTCAAGTGGCGGAGCTCAAGACATACCTCAGCTTCTATGGGTGGTTCCAGTGAGACGTTTCAAGGCGCGCAACTAGGTATACTCATTAAGCTCGCCGGCCAGCCGAATTAAGTGCGGAAGTGTTCAGCCCAGTGATCCATGCGCTTGTGTAAGTTAGTGAGCAGGGTTCCGTCAACCTCGCAAATTACCTCACTGACATCAGATCTTTTGTGAACAGTGGCCCAAATGACCTGGAAGAGCTTGCGAAAGTTTCCAGAGTGGACTGCCGTTCCCATCGCTGAGGCGCGGTTGGGACCACCAAGTTTCACGATCAGCTCGCAGGCTTTGTTTAAGTTGGTGACCGAGGATGCGACGCATTTCACTAGTATTTGAGTCGGTTGGGATAGCTCTACGACGATCAAACAATCCCAGGGAGTGTGCAGAAATCCATCCTCTCAGGGGAATGCCTGGAAGATGGTATCGCTTCACACAGGAAACTCCAATGATTTTCGATATCTGGATGTGAAGTACTAATGAATGAATGAGACAAGAACACTTTATAAGCTGATCGAATAGAGAGATCAGTTAGCTGTTGGTGCCAAGCGTGTGGTGCTTTTGTTTTGATGAACCACTGAAGCGCATGCAGACCTCCGCGCGTACCAAAACGTGCTCTGAACCTAAGTAAGTAGGCCAAATCGATCTACAATCCCGGACGCTGCCTCACCATCTATAAGTTGATTACAATGTGATCCATTTGTGACCACGCTTGCGTTGGTGAAGGACGACGCCAGATGGCTGCACCTCTTCTGGAATGCCTAAGATACGTACTTGAGAGAAAGAAGCGGTGGTCTTCGAATAACGTGCGAAATCTATCACCGATGTCAGGAGGACTCATCAAGCGTCTGATTGCCATGAAGATGATGTTTGCGCAAAAGCAGGCGATATACTCATGCATTGAGATTTCCGGCAAGGACAATGATTTGTGACTTTTCGGTCTTGTTCAAAAGGTTGTGAAGTCCACTATAAAAGTTATCCTTAACTGAGGCACAGCTGCAGTCGGTTTGAGCATGGGCAGAAATTAACAGATTGCGTCTCTATTCAGGACGTTTGTTGATTCTACATGAGCCTTGGAGCCGAAGCACACACAGCAGACTGTCGGACGGGAACCAGTAGAGTAATGCAGCCTCCGCTTTTTCACTCAATGCGATAACAACACCAACTAAGCCGACTGCTGCTGCCTTCGTCACCAGATAGACGTAGGTAATATGTGGTTTCAAGAGCAGCCGGGTATAACAACTTAACTACGGTGCTGGTGTCGGTTGGTGTGTCCCGACTACCTGGCTGGGGCCTGAAGGGCGATGTACACACCAGTGCACGTGGCAAGGAGTCCACCTCAATGGGGTTGGTGTTGTGAGCTTCTTGTCCCACCCCATCCCGCTTGTTTTCCCCTCCAACTATGATCCCTCGACGCATAATATGTTACTAAGTAGCGTTGCCTGTTCAGTATTTTGCGTTTTCGTAAGAGTTACCTTCTGTATTGCAGGACAATAATCGAAGTGTGTTTCTTACTTTCAGCTGAGGTGTGATAATGCTGATAATGATAGAGTGCGGCACGAACCTAGTTCGAAAAACTAGAAAAGACAGTGAGCAATAGGTATTTAGGCGGGAGGCTATATAGCAATTCCAGAAAGCAGATCAGGTCGCGGCGAGGTTCCCTGTTGGCCTAGCTATAAAAGCGACACAGTTGATGCTACTAGCGATGGGAATGAAAGTGCACAGCACGAAGAAGGATTGCGCGTTGCAATCGAAACAAGCGCCAAACTAGGGCGGTGATCAATTCAAGCAATCTGATTCAACGGACAGTTCACCGATCCGCAACGGTCGCCTAAGTGCAAAGTGAATAATTTTTGTTAGATTTTCGTACGAACTGTGTCGAGGGCCAGCATTATGCGTGACCAGTGGTGAAACCCGATACAGAGGCTAGCAAAGAGTTACGCAATCGGATCCTAGCAGGCTCCCACCCGTGTCCTCCCCAAATTCTTGAAACGGGAAAATGTTTGTAGGGGGAAGTTTATAAAGGCCTGGGTAGCTGGGTGAACAATGAGTTCGATGTGCTTCGAGTTGAGGTCGAGGATGCAGTGAAACGTGCAACCAAGGAGAAACCAACCGATGGTGTGTGTGTATGTAGAAAACAAAGTAGAAACGAGCGACACCAATGCATAGCTATACACAAGGGGGTTTACTAAGAAAAATGTGCCAAGCTTCTACTTTTTTGGGGGGGGGAGGGTTTAAAATGTTTTGCACATTTTTGTATTTTCAAAAGGTTTCAATTCGTTTCGCGGGTTTTATAAAACGTTTGTAGGAGCATGTAAATGTGAGAGGCACCGATGTTCATGGGAAATAACAAGCGCTGACGAGGTACGAAAAACGAACTGGAGGTTTGACTTCCCTATCACGTCGATTGTTAACAGGTAGAGTAGGGGTGAAATCAGTTGTCGTTGTAGGTTCCGCTGGAGTGGAGTGACTGGTCCGCAGCTGTGGAGCCGGCCGTGATGACGCAGGCTGAGTAAGTGCTTGTTGTACAGTGGAATCAAAGTCGTCAAGTAGTACAGACATGAGTCGGTCAATGTTGATTGCACCAGTTTTATCGTCATAGTCAGTGGTAAATATCTTATCGGTTCTGCGTACGACACGGTACGGGCCAAAATAGTGAGGTTGGGGTTGTCGGCGTACGCCTTAGTATGCAAGTTATATGCTCTGGGTTGCATAGTCTGAAGATGTCGCATGTGGTGCGATAGGTGAGCTGCGCAGTCGCCAAAAGCGAAGGCTCTTAGAGCTTTTGGTAAGAAAAGTTCACCATTTAAGCGCTGAGCGCAGCCAACTATCCGGAAAAAGGTAAAAACATAAAAGAAAACCCATTAGTTTAGCAATTAATCGATTATCTTGGATCAAGCATATATTTCGAAGATTCCGGAACCTTCCATTCCTTCAATGCTCGCCAGCATACGGAGTTTTGGCAGAGAGACAGCTAATTTTACCAGTTGACATTCATTTTCTAGAAGCCAAGGGTCATTGAACCCCTATATATTTGGCGTAGGCCTTGCGTAGTGGTGCAGCGTCTTGGCGGCGCTTTTCGGCTAAGTTTGGCAGCGTTTTTGTTAACATGTTTCTCGTGGTCAAGGTCGTTGGACTTTTGATATTTCTGCGGCTGGGCTAGACATTTTGCGGAAAATTTTTGGGTATTTAATTCGGAATAGCGTGAAAACGTGAAGATCTAACAATGGCAACGGACAAGCACGAAAATGTTACAAACTTTTCCGCTGAACATTTTCAAAAACTGATTCTTCAGAAACAATCACAGATGGAAGCACAAATGAAACTGATTGAAAGTTTGACGCAGTGTTTGAATGTACAGTCAAACGGAGCAGCTACACGGGACAAGCAGCTTGTTTCACTTGATCTTCTTACGAATTCAATCACTGGATTTCATTATGATGCTGATTCCGAATGCACTTCCGAGGTTTGGTTCAAACGCTGGGAGGACATGTTCCGGACGGATTTCAGCCGTCAAGATAATTCATGGAAAGTGCGTCTTTTGATCCGCAAGCTCGATGCTAATAGACATTCAAGATTCGTTGGTCACATCCTGCCCAAGGAGCCAAAGGACATCACTTTCAACCAAGCAGTGGCAACACGCAAAGAAACTTTTGGTGAGTCAACGTCTTTGTTTAGCATTCGCTATCAATGTCTAAAAATTGTTAAGCGTGATACGGACGATTATGGGGCACTAGTGGACATGGTTAATCGTGAATGTGATCGATTCAAATTACGCTGGTTCACGGATGACCAATTTAAGTGTCTCATATTTGTCAGTATTTTGCAGTCCCCACGCGACGCAGAAATCCGCCCTCGGCCCCTTGCTAAGTTGGATCAAGATACAGATTTGACATTGAAGTCTCTTGTAGACGAATGCAAACGATTGATCACTTTGAAACACGACACCGCTATGATTGAGCAGAGTCGCCCCACCATTATCGACACTGTTCATGCTGTGCAAAAAGCAAGAAAGGCTGGCTCGAACAAGCCATTCAACAGAGCGCCGAACAAGCTATCTACATCTTGTTGGTCATGTGGTGAATGGCATTTCACACGATGCTGTCCATTCAAGCATCACATTTGTGATAAGTGCCATAAACGCGACCAGAAGGAAAACTTTTGTTATCAGTCCCGGCCAAGAAACGTGAAGCAGTCCTATCGAAGGAAGAACTTCAGGAAGCCTGACGCAGAATCACTATCGGTGATTTCCATTTTTCATAGTGATTCTAGAACACGCCGCCGATTTATCACTGTGCTCATCAACGTTATCCCAACCATGCTGCAGTTCAATACGGCTTCAGTTATAACGATCATTTCCACGAACACTTAGAAGCACATAAAGTGGCCGAAGATGGTTGATTCCAACAAAGTCGCCCACAAGTCATCCAGTGGAGTGTTGAAGCTGGTCGGAGAAATAATTTGCAAAACTGCATTTAACGAAGTGGAAAAAGTCGGAACCTGCTACTTGTCTGACCGACCAAACCTGAACCTCCTTGGGCTTGACTGGATGGAAAAGTTACAACTGTTTGATATTCCTATGCGTCAGATTTGCAATAGAGTCCAAAGCGATCCAGTCCACGAATCGTTGTCGATAATAAAACATGACGAGAATGCTAAAGCAGATGTTTGCTTCCTTGTTTGAAGATGGTCTCAGTCACTGCACTAAGTTCAAAGCAAAGTAGTACTTTCGCGAAGGAACCAACCCAGTCTGCAGAGCAAAAAGACCGGTACCGTATGCTGTAGGACTAGTAAATACTAGTCCGAAACGGTGCGCGAAAGTAAGTGCGGACAGCAGAAGTCGATTGGACTCGGATCCAGCGAACTGTATTCGATGGACTACAAGAAGACGCGGACGGATGAAGCAAAACGGGAGGTACACGTTAGCGCGAGAAGTTACAAGGCGGTCGAGTGTCGAGCCAGTTGTAAGGTAGATTAAAACAAGAATAATGAACAATTGGTCAGCAATCAAATAGGACATAAAAGATAGCAGTTATCTTTTCGGGCGCTACACACCTCCCCCCTAGAAGACTGAAGATAGAAAGCCTTCGGTATCGAAAATGACGGGTGAATCGAGGTTCGTAGGGCAAAATCGGACCGAGTGAGTGGGCGTTCGGGTCAAATGGAGATTCGCCGAAGTCGGAGTCCGCTGTGTCGTTCGTGATTTATTACTTATTGATTGCAGGGCAGGGTGCATTTCGGTGAGCCGTTAGAGCCGGCTTGTCGGACTACAAAAAACTGGCTAGCCCATAAAAATGCTGACAGGACCTCAACCTCCGCTGCTGCCAAACGGTGCGCTTGGGAGTGCTCTCGCCCCCGCCGCACCCCACCCCGCGCCAAAACGACCCTCGTCCCACGGAGAAACGACCATCGTCCCACGAAGAAACGACCATCGTCCCCCGAAGAAGCAACACCTGTCTAGCTGAGAAACGATCAGCGTTCGCTTCAGGGTCCTCGAAAACATTGCGTGTGTGGGTCAGTCGATCGAGGTGGAGGGTTGAGGCGTGTAGAGACGAGAGAATAGAAAAACACCTGCAGAAAACGCAAGTAAGAAAGAACGAATGATCTGCGTGTTTAAATATTTGGTTTTTGAATATTGTTTAGAAAAAGGTTTTTCAGAGGTTTCCGTATTTTTGTTTCTTTTCAAAAAGTTAATGGACCAAAATGAGGCAAATATATACAATATATCTAATGGGACCTGATTTATCCGGGATTTTCCAACCGGCTCGGCTTCCATCGCTCCGAGGTCACTCGCTGAAGCTACACAAACTTCGATCGGATGGAGTCCGGGCGGACTTTCGTTTACCACGCCTAGTAGTGGATTCCTGGAATGCACTACCCGAGAACGTGATATTGGCACTAACAGTGAAAGAGTTCGAACACCGACTCGACGCTCCTGGCCTTCAATTCTTAACATTCCCCTTCACGTCCTAGCTTCTTCGTCTTATTGAATTATTATATCTATTACGTATTTTTCTTGACGCTCTTATTGCTTTCGTACTTCTCTTTATTATTTCACGTGACCGGTGCGACGGGGACTGCCAGTGCAGGTCGCGTGAGTATTAATTGGTTGACCGTGGTGTGATTCGCGCGCGCTGATCTGACTCCTCTGGATTCCAGTTATTGCGGACGAATAATACCCTGGATCAACGGCGCGTCACGGAAGGAACATTCAGGGGGATTTGTTCTACTGTTCCGGTCCCACTTGAACTTGAAAGCTAAACGTATTTACACTGCATATAGTCGGGAAAACGAACCGGCTTACGCATCTCCCGACCACGGCGATTGGTCGTGGGTGGCGGCGGACTAGATTCGGGAGAAGTCGGGACGGCTGATGCTTGTAGACCAAGATCGTGGTCTGGTTGAACTGCACTAGGATTCTGTAAGCTGGTGCGGTGAGTTATGATGTCGCACGAAGCAGTGCTAGACGAAGCATGCGAGGTGGTTTCTTCCATAAAGGCGGGTTTTAGACGGTCGATAGTGAGACTTCGCGTCGGCCACCGCGGTAGATAGTGTATGTTTTATTCGCGCGGTGTAGCCTTTTGCAAGGTTCTAGGTTCGGCGAATGAAGCGGCTGTGAACCATATCTGCACAAAGAAGGACGTGTGAGCACGTAGACGGGCACGTACACTGGCGTCTTCTACGATCGAGGAGCGAGTGGACGTAGCTCACGCATCTGGTGAGCCAATAGATCGATGTAACTTCCGTAGTCATAAGAGAAAACAGACAGGGCTGGTACTACCAGCTGTCCGGGCAACCGCAGCGTGCAACCGCAGACTAGCTGCGCTGGTGTTGCGTCGACATCGGTTTTAACAATGTTTATTAAGCCTAGGATAACGAGAGGAAGTGTTTCAGACCATGAAGGATCTGCGTGCGCATGTAGCGCTGCCTTCAACTGGCGGTGAAAACGCTCCACCATGCCGTTAGAGGCCGAATGATACGTCGTCGTCTGAACGTGGCGATATCCTAAATCTTTAAGTAACGTGGCAAAAGTCGACGAGAAATTCGACCCTCGATTGGTGGTCATGATGGCGGAGCAGCCGTATTGAGCTACCCAGCGCTCCAGAAAAGCTTTGGCTAGCGTTTCCGAAGAGGAAGTTAGGTATGAGAATAACTTCCGGCCACCTAGTGAACCGATCGACACAGGTCAGTAGTGATACAGAGCTTTCCGAAGGCGGTAGAGGTCCTACGATGTCGACGTGCACTTGGTGAAAACGTGTATCTGGCGTGGGAAATGTTCTTACTGGGCTTTTCGTGTGCTTATGCACTTTCGCACGTTGACACGAAAGGCAAGCAGCTGCCCAAGTACGAACGTCATGATTGACATTGCGCCAGACGAATCGCGTGGTTACGAGTTTAACCGATGCACGAAAGCCGTGCAACGTGTCGAACACGGTCTAACGAAAGTCGCCTGGGACGACTGGCCGCGGTGTGACTAGAGATAAATCACAAAGTATAGTTTTGTCTGATGATGTCAGCGAAACGGGTTGCATGTCCAGTGAGAGAGATTTGCATATTATATCGACCTATGGATCATTGAGTTGCGCTGCGGCCATGATTGTCAAGTCGATAGCGGTGCCATCGTCCGCAGAAATCGATTGAATTCGGAAAAGTGCATCGGCGACAGTGTCGTGCACACCTGAGGCATGTCGCATATCGGTCGTAAACTGAGCGATATAGTCTAGGTGGCGCGACTCTAGGAGAGTATCGGTCGGTAGTCGAGCTAAGCACGTAAGTCAGAAGTTTGTGGTCGGTGAAGATGACAAAAGAGCAGCTTACTAAAACATGTTGGAAATAAGATATGGATAAATAAACGTCTAATAGTTCTCTACCGAAAGTACTGTAACAAGATTCGACAGGTTGCAAACGTTTGGAGAGATATGACAACGGCTGCCAAGCGTCACCAACCTTTTCTTGTAAGATCGCCCAAACTGCGACGTCGGAAGTGTCGGTACTGAGCGACAATGGGGCTGCCGGGTCCTGATGCGCTATAGAAGTTATGTTGGCGACAGCTTCTTTCAAAGCCTGGAAGGCGGCGCGTGCTGCAGCAGGAAAATCGAACTTCTTAAGCTTTTCCCGGACAAGGTTCGTGAGGGGTTGCATAAACGAAGTGCAATTAGGTATGAAACGGCGATAAAAGTTGACAAGCCCATCAAAGCGTCTTAGCTGTTTGAAATAGTGAGGCTCGGAGTAGTCGATGATGGCATTAATTTGATCCTGTAGTGGCACGATGCCTACAGGAGATATGGTGGCCGAGAAAACTGACCGAATCGACACCAAACGAACACTTTTGCATTGCTCGTCACCCCGTGTTGAGATAAACGATCAGAAAGCGTTCGAAGGTGGCGTAAGTGCTCCTCGCGTGAGGAGCTTACGATTAAAATGTCATCGAGGTAGGCATAAGTGAAATCTAAACGGTGACAAACTTGGTCGATGAAGCGCTATAACATTTGCGCGGCAATATTTAGACCAAATAGCATGTGCAGAAACTCGAACAAACCAAATGGAGTCGTCACGGCAGTTTTAGCGATGTACGTTTCGACTACCGGAATTTGGCTGTAAGCACGTACCAAGTCGATTTTAATGAAAACCTTTTTACCTGCCAGCCTAGCGGTGAGGTCTACGATATGTGGGATAGGATATCGATCAGGCATAGTTACGCTGTTTAAAGATGGATAATCGCCACAAGGGCGCCAGTGCCCCATAACTTTTTCGGAACCATGTAGAGAGGTGACGCCCAGGGGCTGTTAGATGGCCTTATGATACCAAGCTGAAGCATGTGATCGAATTCAGCTTCTGCGGCACGTAATTTGTCAGAGGCGAGTCTTCCCGGTCGGGCACTCGTTGGCGTACCGCGCGTGACAATGTGATGAGCGACCTCTGTCGTGACTGACGGAAGCTCTGCAGCTGGACATACCAGGCGTGGGTATTCAGACAGTAATTCACATAATCTGAACGTACATCGGCGGTTTGGAAAACGTGACTGATTATCGGGGCGTCCGTAAGAACGCCTTCAACCCCTAGGTTAGTACGGTCGTCTAAAAGTCTGTGGCGACCAGCATCAACAGGCAACCAAAAATGTCTGAGAAAGTCGATACCGATAACTGCGAAAAGTACAGACGCAACCATGAAGACTCACTGAAAATCTCGACGAAGATTTAGGTCCAGGTTCGTCATGCGCTGACCGAATGATGCTATCGGAGAACCGTTGACCGCACGCAGGTTGTACGTGGCTTTGAGTGCTTGTCGTTCGCGTTCGCTGGGGTGACGCTGATTTCCGCTCCCATGTCCACGAGAAAGGTGATGGAAGAAAGTCGATCCTTAACGTAAAACAGGTGATTTGCTTGGTTATTGACGGATACGTTGGTCGTGCTAGTATGCGGGCTATTCGCTTTCCCTGAAGTGCCATATTGGCGGTGATACCAACACAATTTTTTGACGGAACTGGTATTATCGGATTAAAAACGTGCGGAGAAAATGCTGCGCTTCTTCGTCGAACGAGTGGTGCAGGCACAAACGAGCCGCAATGAACGATAGCCAAAAAATGCTCTGCATCTGACCGTGGCATACGCTGCTTCGAGGCCTTCATTGCTGCTAGCCTGCTGCAAAGTAGCGCAGTTTCCTCGTCCTTAGGGTCAGATGGACCTGACAACTGGAAGCAAATATGTGATTCGGTTTTCATCGGTGAGAATACATCACCGGAGTTGCTGGTCGTCTGCTGCGGAAAAGGTTCGTACGTAGCGTCTGCCTTGATAGCCATTTTTTTCAGGGGCGTATCCAGAAACATGGACAGCATCACCGGCAACGGCTCTGGGAGACGTGCAAAGCACAGTTCCTTTGTCGCTCCTTTGCACAAGAATAAGGGACCAGGGATGCGCTGAATTTCGCGGAGCAACGCCGACGGCTTGGGATCTCTCAGCTTGAGAACATTGAACTGTTTAAATGGATCTCGTGCACTAGGCTGTAACTCTTTTAGAATGTGAACAAAATAGCAAGAAGACGAGCACTGCAAGATGGCACCATTTCGTGTTATCTGATCATTTGCAAACTAACAACATGTATAGATCACGTAAGGGAAGAAAAGGATCGTTTTGGATTGGTCAGAAATCGCATGCTCCATCGTTTCATACTTTGCCTCATTCGATGGGCAGAGTAGAAGGTCCTCAACCAGCGTCACAAAGGCCAAAGGAAGGCGTGGGATGAGCTGATTGTACCTCGGATGGTCCGTCTTAATGCCCTTATTTCCCAGTTCGATCTCGAATATCGCAAACCAAACCTCTGAGCTGTGTTCCATAAAACTTGGAACAGCCAAAGTAGGCATGTTTACGCTGCGAAACGACTCAGATGCCACTTACAAAAAGTGAATCGAAGAGATCAAGGATTAACAAAAAACACGATGAAACTACTAAAAGTGTGCTAGAAACAAACGAATACACGCACATAATCGAGAAAAAGGAACGAACTCATCAAAAAAGACAAAGGAAGAAAAAGTTTAAATTGGCGCGTGCGAATCGGGGTCACCAATCTATAGGACTAGTAAATACTAGTCCGAGACAGTGCGGGAAAATAAGCGCGGATATCAGAAGGCAGTTGGAGTCGGACACAGCGGACTGTATTCGATGGGTTACAAGAAGACGCGGACAGATGAAGCGAGACAAGAGAAACACGCCAGCGTTGGAACTTACAAGGCAGTCGAGTGTCGAACCGGATGTAGGTCAACATGGACGTAATGTAAGGGAGATAAAAACAAGAAAAAATAGTGTGTTACTGGTCATCAGCGAAATTGTACACAAAAGATAATAGTTATCTTTTGGGGCGCTACATAAGAAGGTAGGACACAAAGAGATACAACATTTAGCACACCAAGCACAAAAGGTGCTAACAGCCAAAAATAAACCGAAAACTGTGAAAAAATGAATGGAACGAGGTCACCGGGGAGAAATTTAAGATATCCGATGCGGAGGTCCTTTTGAAGTCTGAGTCACCGATTTATCGGGAACCAAGATAGCGGCTCCAGAAGGCAGGTGAAGTTAGAGGGAAACATTTGTTTTGTACAGTAAAAACATTCCTATTAGCGTAGCTATAAAAAAACTACGCCGTTGAAGAGGGAAAAAAGGTGCGCAACACCAGGAACGATTGTGCGTTGCAACCGAAACGAGCGCCAAGTAAAGGCATAACTCAACCAGTTCAACAACCCGCACCGCCTAGGTGTACAGTGAAATAATACTTTTTGTTAGAATTTAACACAAACAAACCGGGAGTCTCCAGATTGCAAAAGTATCAGTGAAGTGGCATTTGTCATATTCTAGCCTAAATGTTAGTCATAATCGTTCATTTTGTTGAATTTATGGAGGGAAAAGTTAATAAAAAGCGAGAAGAAAACCACAACAAGCCTACATTAACTCTATAAAAGCTAGTCCTAACAAAGCGTGTATGATGTGATAGAATATTGAGTAAAGTTGGTGTGTGAGGCAAAAGGCACAGAAATAACTTCACGGAGAGAAAAAGCAGTTCATTTTTTAGCCTAAAATCATTACAATTACCATTTTACACTTTAACCGGGAGTGAGAAATATACCAGTCATTGTGCACAGTACAAATAGACAGGAAATATGGAAAAGATGCGTAATATTACAGAACACGAAATAAAAAACAATGTCATGCTTCGTTTCGCATTGTGCATCGATAGTGAGATCTTGATAGGAAAGGAAGTCTAAGCGAGATGGCGGACAGAGAAGCTCATAACGTGAACGCCGTTGAGGTCGGTTTTCGGATATGTACAAGCGAATCCAACCAAAAGTGTTCATTGCCCTTGGAACCCCAGCCCGGCAGTTGGGAGACATCAACTGACGCTAAAATCAAAGTGAGGATTTTCATTCCTCTTAACCATGTCATCGCTTTGCCTTCCCTCCTTTTCCATCCAGATTCTGGTTGCGCAAACGACACACGTTGCGGGAATCGGTGTGTTAGCATGCGTAATAATTGACCAAGCTATCGGAGTCTATTATGTGATATAACGGTGCGGAGTGGTATATTCGCATCAAATAGGAGACAAAGAACATACACCTTGATAACATGGTGATACCACCAGTTGTGAGACAAACTGCGATTTCACCGTTGGTCAAAGGTAATGAGCCCCTTTAATGGCTGTTGATCTGATGGGCCAGGTTTCTCAACGGTACAGGAGAGTCGAACATACGGCTGTGTTGTAAATGCTAACCTTCAGAGCGAGTGATGTCGCGCCTAAAGCACAGGTGACTAAGATTAGTAGAAGCGCGTGACCAATGAGCGTGTTCGAGATTGTGTATCTGGTACAGGAAGAACGAGTGAACCGCTCAGTACCGTTATGTCACGCATCAGGTTCCGATGGCTAGGCCACGAGTTGCGCATGCCAGCCCACCAACTCCCGCAACCTGCGTTGTTTGTGCACCTGGGGTCTGGATGGTAGAAGAAGAGGAGTGGCCGAATGGTGACTTGGTCAACAGGAGTGAAGTCCCTCACTTCGAATTCAGCGTCGGTTGTGTGTCCTGACTGCCTGGCTGGGGTCCGAAAGACCATGAATACGTCTGGTTCTGGTTGAACACACCAGTTGACATGGCAAGGAGCCGACCTCAATGACGTCTGTGTTGTGAGTTTCTTTGTCCTTCCTCTTCCCGCTTAGCCACCCCCTTCCATCTCGATCCCCCACTTGAGGCATAACAAGTTGCTAAGTAGTCTGTCACCTATTTTGTAACATTATATACTTTCCAGCATCATGCATTTTACGTTTGTCTTATCTTTACGTATTGCGGCACAATAGTTGAAGTGTTTCTCACCTTCAGCCTATGTGTAAGGATGATGATGATAAAAAGCGCCTCAAGCTTTTTCTATGCGGTTAGTGACCACAGCATCCATTCCAGAGGCACTAAAAGAACTGCTCAGGTTGTTGAATTTCTGAAGGACTTCCGGCTGATTACTACCTACCAAGGGCCAGTGTCGAGGTGAGCCCCTTGCAATCTTGGAGAAAGGTCATACAGCTTAAGGGGCAAAGCGAAACCAAAAACGATGGTTAATCAGTGCTAACCTGCCCAGTGCTGCATGGCGCATTTGTAAATCGTTACAGATTGAGGGAATGTCGTCGGCATATTCCAAGTCGTGAAATTACTCACCCGAAGGCAGCTTCACACGTTAGTCGAGTTCCGTAAACAAAGTTTCAGTAACTGCGTCAACAGCGAAGTTGAAGAGGAAAAGTGACAGCGAGCATTCTTGTCTCAGACCCTGGAGACATTGAATGGCGGTGAGAATTCACCATAATTACTCACTGCCCGAACTATGTGCATATAACGTCTTGATAATGTATGCGTATTTTAAAAAGCACGGTAAGAAGACGAAAAGTGGTAGATGCATGCATTTCGTATTGTCTCCTCAGTACTATTAACAATAACCGGTATGCAATTATATATTTAACTATGCGTGTGACCGAATAAGCATGAGATAAAAAATGAATGACGGTTAAGGGTACTGAGGAGACAATACGAAAGGCATGCATCTACCAGTTTCGTCTTCTTACCGCGCTTTTCAAATTTTTGAAGGGAACTAACTGCTTTAAATTTCTCAAACGACGAATTCCCGCTGAAACTATCAAATTGCTTCATCGGATAGTCAGTCTGAGGTGCAAGATCGTATGCGCACGTGTGGAAATATACTTTCTTAGAAAATGTATTCTCCTGCGTAGATACCCCCGCTCGGTTCTCACACTGCTCAGTAGAAATAAACTCAAAGCATCGGTGGCTAACCTCAAACGTGTGGCATCCGCTCACTTGGAGACGGCCGAGTCCAAACTTCTGAGTTTACTAAAAACTCACGCACGCCTACTCCATGTGGTAGAGGATCTATCTTTGTGTTGTCGTGTTGTGTTCGCTAATTATTGCAAATCCACTGTCAACCGTACGAGGCGAAATCGGAATACTCGGTTGGAGAACTCGCTTACGAACAGCCAGGATGAGGAGCCAATCGTTCGTGATCCCAGTAAGTACGTGGTGAATTTATCAGACGTACAACTACACCATTTCTCGGCCAAGCTGTCGTCTTGGGCAACAGAATTAATCTGAGAGGGCATCCAACATGAGTCTACTCAATTAATTTGAGTCGTGCGTACGCCACTTACTTATGCAGGTGTGTAGGTGTGCGTGTATAGCCCGTGGACATAACTGTTCACGACCAACTAGACGAGGCAATTTACGGACTTTGGTATCCGATGGCAACAACCTGCGTTATGTACAGGAGACACTGATAAGTGTCATGAAATCCCGTGCTATGTTGCAAGGGTAGTGTGTGACTGACGCAACACGGAAACAGCAAATTCCTCATCCTCGTAACCTACAAGAATTAGAGGTCTTACACGAAATTTACACCGGAAGCAAGTCGGAAGGAAGTGAGGATCTTCCTGTGCAATCATACAGCCACTCCCCATGTATTGTGCAAACTGAGTTGTCAGAGGGACTAATCACAATGACACCGAACCCAACTCCAAGCGGTTCACTGATAATACCAAAAAACGACTTAGTGGTCGACCATACAATGGTCGGCACAACCTATCATCCTAGCCACAAGTGCTTTGGATCGTTGCTGAGAACCGAAACACTTTCCTGTATGTACACGGATGCCCAAGGTCTCAGCAAAATCGTCGAGCTTCGGTTGCACCAGGCAACAAACGTTTGGGATCTCATCTCTATAACCGAGACTTGGTTGCACTCAGAGATTACGGATGCCGAGATCGCGATTCAGGGTATGCCCTTGTTCCGACATGATCGTCCCAGCAGGGGAGGTGGTGCTATTCTATACAATCGTAACGACTTGCAATGCGAACCATTAGATGATCCGGAGACGCGGGTTACTGATTCGCTATGGTATCGTTTGCGTCTCAGACACAACGACAACTGCTTCGTGGCAGTCGTTTATCACTCCCATCGTCCACTCCAGAGATGGATTCCCACGTAATATCATCACTGACGAAATGCTTACTCCAAATTTATAGCCACGTTCTTATTCCCGGCGATTGCAACGTGCACGACTTGGAAAGCTCGGCATCCCCCAGCGAAACATACAAGGCCGAACTGCAAGATCTAATCGCAAGTATCCCGCTGGATCGATTAAGTGACCCAGTGCAACCACTAATATGCTTGTCCGTGAGGGTAAATTGATTCACCAACAACATTTGGCCTGTAAATTTGCCAACAACAAAAAGCTCCTATACAAGCATGTCAACACCATTAGGAAAGTGAAGCTCGCTATCCCCCCACTTAACATGCAAGTCGGAATGACAGAGATTGCCGAAGAGGCAACCAAGGCCCTACGAATGCAGTATGCCCCAACCTCCTAAAGAGACGTCCGCCAGTGTTACATACCCACATCCCTATCCCCAACTTCAACACTCACTAACATCGATTTTACTGACACAACTATGTTGAAGAAACTGCTCTCACTACGCACATGCAGCTCTCCCGGAATAAATTATATTCACCCAAGGGCGCTGAACGCCACAGCAACAACGCTGGCCGGGCCATTATCGCATTTCTCCCAAGCGTACTTGGATAAACAAATTGTGCCTGACACGTGGAAACACGGCTTAATCACTCCAATTTTCAAAATCGGTAACCGCTTGGAACCCACCAACTATCGCCCAGTAGTCCTCCTCGCTGTGCTCTCAAAGGTACTGCAGGCAATCATCGCTGTGGCTTTAGTAGGCCATCTATAACGTACCATCATAGCACCCGAGCAACAAGTTTTCCGCCAGCACCGTTCATGCACTACCAACCTACTGATAACACGCAGTAGTTGGACGGAAGCGGCTGATAAAGGGAGAAGGGCCGACATCATTTACCTCGACTTCTCCAACACCCTCGACCAACTGGACCATCGCGTTCTGTTTCACAGGCTTGAAAGCAATGGAGTTGGTGATCCAGTGCTTGGGTGGATCATGAATTTTCTGCAGCATTGGCAGTTGAAGGTCAGAGTTCGAAGTGCGCTGTCCGATCCGATTTACGTCGAATGTGGTGTTCCACAAGGATCAGTTCTGGGGCCGCGTCTGTTTCTCGTGTTCATTAACGAGCTTATGCGTTTGATTGCTTCAGATTTCTTGCTGTTCACTGAAGATGTTAAGATGTTGCGGACGATCGCCGACCCAGCAGATCACGATGCACTTCAGCGAGACCTGGACAGAACGAATGGGTGGTCACTTTACAATCCGCTCCAGTTCAATTCGGGGAACTGTAAGGTGGTTCACATTCGCCACCAGCCGAACATCACATACAAGTTTAAAGATCATGTTTGCAAGCAGTCAACCAGGAGCGGGACCTCCTGGTACTGGTATGGGCTGCTCAGAATAATCTGATAAGACGTCAAAGACCGGGAACCAACACGTTGGCATGCTACGGAAGGCATTTGAGAGGTTTGATCCCTCTGTCTGTTCGCAATTACTTTACACCTACGTGCGGCCTCATGTGGAATACGCAATCCAGGTGTGGTAGCCGTGGCACGAACAAGATCTTGCAGTGCTTGAGACTCCACAGCGACGAGCCACGAAGCACGTCAAAGGGTTGTTCAACCTTCCTTATCCAATCAGACTGAGGACTCTAAAATTATACAACAGCTAGTACCGGTGCCCACGTGGCGACCTTAGTATTGCCTACCGGATTCTAAGAAACCTCAACCACGTCTGCCGTCACCTACTACAACTGAGCCACAACACTAATTTGAGGGGCCACCAGTTCAAGTTATTCAAGCAATACAGTTGGCTAGAAGGTCGACGGAACTTTTACTCTCTTCGTGTGTGACAGCCTCGGAACGCCCTCCCAAAATGCGTTGTTTCCGCCCTCAGTTTACCTGTATTTAATAAACGCCTTGATGTTTCCCCAACCC
Source organism: Dicrocoelium dendriticum (assembly GCA_944474145.2). Classification (NCBI taxonomy): domain Eukaryota; kingdom Metazoa; phylum Platyhelminthes; class Trematoda; order Plagiorchiida; family Dicrocoeliidae; genus Dicrocoelium; species Dicrocoelium dendriticum. Next base: position 201,851,933 of record OX104064.1, on the reverse strand, counting down.
AGCTACACTACGAGATATATGCTGTGTGTCTCGACAGACGATATAATGCGACGAACGTTGCACAACCGGAATTAATCTTCACAACTGTGGTTGGCTCTTCTTGCATGCCACTGTGTTAACACTGTGGTGAGTCCACCAAAACAACGTTCCTTTTATCCCTTTGTTTTCTATTCACAATGTTGTGCTCCTCTTTTTGGCCATCCTACGAGGCTTGCTAAGCATACACTTTTTTGCCCATAATATACCAGTGTTCCAAGTTTATGGTTAGAGCCCACGCTTGTGATACAAATGGAGGGGCATTTTTGAATACAAGCACCCAAACACTAACTGACCGGAGTTTGATCAATTTGCGTCCAAGAATGGTTCGATGCTGATGGGCACCATTTCATTTTCAGGTTGCCAATGTGTCCTAGATCAATGGAACAATGGTATACCATAGATAAAAAAACCCAAGGCTTGACAAGTCCCGTAGGATAGTTTGTGGGAATAAAGTTAGTTCTAGAAAAAGTTACACAAAAGTGAAACACACATCTGTGGATTCATCATGTTATCCACGTTAACACAAAAGTATATCCGTCTACCCCGATTTCGCAGGGCTGCTGTGCGCAAGGTTTGTCTGAGTCTTGTTGTCATTCACTAAACAAAAATAAGTTCAAGTAATGCAGGCGGTGTAAAAGCATCATTAAATCATTTTTTGAAAATGAGTAGCGTGGGCGCAGAATTGACAAAAGTCCAAGGAGTGTTCCACGGTCGACAAATTCGAGGGGAAAAGTAATTCCGGTGGCTATCCAGCCGACTGTATTGGGTGGCCAGTTTCAGCTTATGATGCATGAATTCTGTGTTGCGGCTGAATGTCAAGAGATGGCGGCAAGCATGACCGGGATTTTCAAGGTTTGGTACGCCAGGATGACGTCACGCCCTAGACGGCGATATTTTCCGCTGTACAGTCTCAGCGCCTTCATTCGCATATAGTATGCAAAGGTGGAACAATATCACCACATTTTTCGTTGCCATTCGCTGTCATAATCTTAAACTACGGAAGGCAAAAAGACTCGATTCAGACAAGTACAGATGTTTCGATCAGCTTTCTAACTCGTGAGATATTTACGTTTCGATTAGCCTTCGTATCTCAGAAAACACTCCTGTTTCCGGCCTACCTCCGCAACCATAAAACATTCAACCTTTTTTTTACCTAAGAAACATTTAATTTTTCAGTCCATCCTCCGCATCTAACGACATTCACGTTTCAACGTGTTCCGTAGGCATATTTGCAAAGTGCCAATTTAGTTGCTTCCAGAGTTTGCTTACACAACCATTAGCATCATCGAGGTATAAAAAAACGCTGGACTGCGCTGTAATCGTCTTGAGCCTGACCGGTAAAATGCTTACGCGAAAGGCCCGTCTTTTTGTCTTGTTCTCTCGGATTTGGATAGCTGCGTGAGAAATTGCGTTCGGTCTAGGAGCCTGTTCAACTCGCACCTAGTATCCGTGTTGTGCCTAAGTCTCACGGGTAGTACAACTTCTGTTAGTTTTTTTGTCCTTCGTAAAATAATTCCAAGCCACATTCGTTCGGCCGACTAGCAGTTGATACCAGATTGTCAGAGTGTGGCGTAACCAAGAGGCATTTATGACAGCAGTCTCCAGTGCAGCCAGCTGGCGTTTTAACCAGGGTTGCCGGGCTTGGTTCGCGTTCTTTATATGGGGCCTCACATAGGCAATGAGCATTTGGAGGAAGATAGAGGTATCAAACCTCCCGAAAGCCCTCCGTAAGAGAACAACGTGTTGGCTTACCGTTTTGGACGCCGAACAGCCGAGGTCGTAATCCATCATCACCCCAAGGTCGCGCTCTTGTGAAGCGGTCTTCAACATGTCTCCAATCTTATACGCGTTAGCGAGCTTGCGGCGGATATGCATAGTTCTGCACTTGTCTGCGTTAAATGGAAGTAAAATTGCCTTCGACTATTCAAAAAGCGTGGTTTAAGTCTCGCTGAAGCATATTATGATCTACCTGACATCCATTCACCTGCCATCTCTTGATGTCATCGGCAAAAAGCAGGAAGTTTGAATCGATGACACGCGCGACGTCGTTAATGAAGATCAAGAATAAGCGCGGCCCCAACACTGGCCATTGTGGAACACCGCAGTCCGCACTAAGTTGATCAGAAAATAAGGCACAAAATCGAAGCTGAATGTGCCGCTGAAGGAAGAAATTACCGATCCATCCTAGAACTGGGTTCCCAATCCCGTACGTTTGCAGTTTTTGGAGAAGGATACGGTAGTCTAAGAGGTCGAAAGCTTCAGAATAGTCTAGGTGGATGACGTCAATACCGGTCCCACGGTCGGCTATCTCGGTCCAACTGCCACGGGCTATCGGTAAATTGGTATTACATGACCAATGCTGACAGAATCCGTGTTGCTCCGATGCTTTGATGTTAGACCTTTCAAAGTAGCCCATTAGAGCCTCAGCTATGATTGACTCCATCGCCTTCGAGAGCACCGGGAGGAGAATCACTGGGCGATAGTTGGCGGACTCTGAACTGCTGGCACTCTTGAAAATCGGGGTGATGATGCTCAGCTTTTACATGTTTGGGACCTGTTGTTCATCCAGGCATCTTAGGAAAAACCACGTTAATGGCTCAGCTATCCCCGTAGGTGCTACCTAAAGTGCTTTCAGGGGAACGCTGTCAAATCCGAGGGAACTATGAATGCGCAACGATAGCAACTTCCACAAAATGGTCGCTGAAGTAAAAGTTACATGTGTAAATACCGGCGTCTGGGATGGGATAGGTAGGTTACATATGCTAGTAGCACGGCGGAAAGTTGGACCATAGTGTAGCCGTAGTACGTTGGCTACATCCTCAGCGACTTGATCACATGCATCTGCTGAGGTTAGTGAGGGAACACCACGCTTCAGATTCCGGAGGCCGTTGAGATGTCTGTACAAAAGCTTGTTGTTAGCACAAAACCTTTCCGCTAAGCTCTGCTGGTGTACTAATTTGTCCTCACGGACAAGTGTGGTACAGTAATTACGATGCGCTACATAGTTGCTCCAGTTATCAGGTATACGGTTTGCTCTGTACATATGCCACGTTGCATCTCTCACTGTCATGTGTTTTCGAGTTCTGCTCCGAATAAATGATTATGCTCTTTCAGAATGAAGGTGCTTGTTTACCGATGCGGATTTAATCAGATCAATGAACGTCAGCAAAATCCATCCAAACAATGTCAGTGGAACAGTCGTCCGAAAAATCCCAGCTGGCATCTCCAACAAGTTCTGTTAGTATGTCTTGGTGTGTGATTGTTCGAAGCAAATCACTATGTTCATGTGGATATTCCGCATAACACACAGTCGTAAATTATTGTTACGTGGTCATTCCGCCCCAGAAAGCTCTCAATCTTTGGTTTCTCCATCATGAGCTCTTCGCTCGTAAACACTAAATCAAGCACGGATGGCTTATTTTAAACTCTAAATCGGGTGGGCGAAATGACTTGGCTAAAAAGCGGAATGTTTGCAGGTCGGCCTCAAACTGCTAGCTGGGGGATGCCGGAACTTCCAGATCGTGAATAGTGAACCATGAACATTGGTTTTATACGGGTTAAGAAGCACTGTTTTACATGCCCAGTTGGGTGGTCTGGTGGGTTATCGAAAAATGCAGTTAGCAGTTGTGCTGTCAAAAGAACAGAGTTATTGTATGTAATAAAGTAGCCCTGTACTCCGAGTGTTTCCATAGCTTCAATAAGCGAACAAAAATAAATCCAAGGTATTTATCGGCAGTAGGATGGAGAGTAGTGTCCAGTAAGAAAATGTAAGTGGCTGAGTGCGTCAGAGCTGCCTTCTTGAACCTGCGTCATCTTTGGCGACAGAAGGTAGTTTCCCTCCGTCTGAAAGGCCGTGTATACAAGGCCACAGTGAGGGCCGTTCTGCTTTATGGTAGTGAGACTTGGCCCCTTCGGTCTGAAGATCTGAGGCGCCTTCAAGTCTTTGATCATCGTTGTTTGCGAAGCATTGCTGGTGTCGGATGGCACCAGCGTGTCCGCAACGATGATGTGCGTAGGCGAGTACTAGGTGGTGATGATCATGCTAGCTCGCTAGAACAACAGATAGCACTGAATAAGTTACGTTGGCTCGGGCACGTGCTACGCATGCCTGGTCACCGCTTACCTAGGAGGGCCTTGTTCAGTCTACCAGGTGTCGGGTGGCGCAAGGCTCGAGGTGGACAGAAGTTGACTTGGCAGCGGGAAATGAAGTCACTGACGACCAAACTGGTTGCCGTTGGTCCGTCTCGCCTTCCGGGTTGGAGCCCACGTGACTCACCTTGTGCTTGGCTCGAGACTTTACAGGACATGGCTCGCAACCGACACCAGTGGCGCGTCTGCTGCCGTCTCCTAATTGGATTGTCTGTTTAAAGTGTGTTTGGTGCTGAGTTATCTGTGGGGTAATGGCTGATTATGACGCGTGGCAGTGAAAGCCGCAAGGAAGCTGTCTCGCCGATGCCGCCTTATCTTTGCACGATAGCCAGCTGTTTGTGACGGAATGTTGTTAACACAAGGTGTAGGCGCCTTGACCCTGAATGTTTGCTTAGGGCATTAAAGTTTTCAGGTAAGTCCCCCTCCTCTCCCTCTTCTTATTCTTTATTTCATAGGTCCTCATGGTTGTATGGCAGCGAAGCATCAGTTCAAATGGCTGATGTACTGCTGTTGATGATGATGATGATGATGAGTGCGTCATCCAACCGACTTTTAAATATGGCTAGCATGGGTTCGGAAACTGCCGATTCGAGAGAGTGTTCCATGGCTGACACACACACATGGAGAAGAAATTTCTAAGACACTCCAGACAGCAGCTGTATTACTCTGTTACTTCCGAAGAGTGGCCTCTAAGTTTGGTGTTGCTGCTAAGTTGCAGTAAAAGTGGCACACCTGATTTAGATTGTGTAAAAAGAAGTTACGCCGTAAGCAAGTGGCCTCGAAGTCGGCGATACGACCCGCTGAATACTCTCAAACGTTTCAACCTCTGCTAGTATAGAACGTGGCGCATTCCAATGACGTATTTAGAAGCCCGATCTTAAGGTTGGTCCAGTGCAGTAAGGTCGTGCTTCAGCCATATTGCAAAGCTTGAATTGCGTATTCGACATGGCGGCGATTATACGCATCGAGCATCTGTCAGAAAATAGAGGTGTCTATTTGTCCGAACGCCCGTCGTAGCAAGCTGACGTGTTGGTTACCAGTTTTCGATGCTTTTGCGGATTGCTTGAAACAACCCAGATTATCCTGAACCAGCACGCGAAGGTCGCGTATGACAGGTGATCTTTGTAGTACTTGAGTTCCTGGCTTGTAGGAATAGGTACTGTGGTGTCGTATGGAGAGAACCTTGCATTTGTCCACGTTGAACTGCAGCAGATTTCGGGTCGAGCACTGATGTATCATATCTAAGTCGCACTGAAGTAAATTCTGATCGGCATTCGCTTGAATCCGGCGCAATATCTTTATATCGTCAGAAAACAGTAGGAAATTCGAAGCAAGGTAATTGATGAATACCAAAAACAATCGTGACCCAAGAATTGAGCCCTGAGGCATACTAGACTTGACTGGGATGGAATCAGATAAGGAACTCCGGACTCTTACCACTAATTGTCGTTGCAGGAGAAAGTTGGCGATCCAGCTTAAGAGAGGATCATCGATCCCGTAATACCGGAGCTTGGAAAGAAGAATCCGATGATCTAAACGATCGAATGCTTTCGACAAATTCAAGTAGACCACATCAACGACCCCCAGCGTCAACTGACTCGGTCTAACTACTCCGTGCGATTAATAAGTTCGTTGTGCACGATCGCTGTCGACGAAAACCGTATTTCTCGGGAGCAATAATGTTACAATTTTCTAGATAACACACAAACGCATCGGCAACGATGGACTCCATGACCTTGGACAATAGAGGGAGAAGAGACACGGCGGTAGTTTGAGGGCTCAATCTTACTTCCACCTTTGTGATTCTGAGTTGTTATTCCAAGCTTCCACATCACAGGAATCTGGTGCTGGTCTAACCAGCGCTAAAAGAATTAGGCCAAAAGTGTCACCTGTTGTCTTGAAGTCGTTGTCGTAGGACCCTTCCCAAGACTAATGTAAGGCGGGAATCCATCACTGTAGTGGACATTGGGGGAGGATAAACAACTGCCATAAGGGAAGTGTCGCTGCGTTTCAGACGTAGACTGCACCAGAGTGAGTCGACGATCACAGTTTCCGGATCGTCCACCAGTTCGCTACGGTAGTGTAACATTATCCTACCGCCCTTGCTAGGGCGACTGTTTCGGCGTCGTTAATTTCTGAGTGCAACCAAGTTTCCGTTACGAATATGAGGTCCCAGGCATATGATGCTTGACGTAGTCGCAGTTCGGCAAGCTTGTTCCGGAGACTTGTGCATTGGTGTGTATGCAGGAACGTTCCTCTGTTCTTAGAAAGGTGTCGGGGATGAGTGTTTTCGGAAAAATGTTGTGCAGACCGGCGAATGGTCGGCCACTAACCGTCATTTAAGTGGAGCGATGACGAACTCATCTGCATCAGATCCATGAATCCCACCATTACCTATTTGCTTCTCGCTTTGTATGTAATGTACGGAGTGGTTGTCAGTTTGTTGGTTATCTGAGTGGAGTTATCCGAACTGTTGTTGGGATGTGGTCCAAATGGCTGCTCTCATGTGTTTGCTTAGTGGATGTTGCTTTAATCCGGAGCTCTGAAGGAAGGCTACTGCGTCCCTTGTTGAATTTGTCTAGATTGTAGGATCACTTTCAGAATCATCGGGCAACGTCCTTTGTAGTAAGGCGATATGCACAGTCTCGAAATCGATTGCGTTATGACGTTTTCCATGGAGAGGGTCTCGCGAATTTATCACCACTGTTCCTAGTCGCTTCGCGCTCATTATGACCTCGTGATTCGCTTGCTCCACGGAATATCCGGGAAGATGCGGATGGAACATATCCCACTCCGGAGGCGAGCTGTCAGTAACAGGAATTTAGCACAACCCGGAGTAGTCACGGTTTACCGTAGTGCTGAGTTTGGGTGACGGGTAACGAGTGTCAATTTAACGGGCTTAATTCTACGACACGTATGATGTCACATATGGAGTTCCACTGGCTCACATCGTCGAGTTGTTTACCTTTTGAGGAATCTGACGTCGATTATGGAACGCTGGCGCAAATTACCGCTGGAACACTATGTAACTCGGGTTGAGGTCAACCACCCAGCTGGTCTGCATACAACTGGTGGAGGCTGTGTAAGTACAGCTTCGTCTTTTTCGTTTAATTTGGCCCAGTGAGTAGCCGGATGTCTAAGTTTCCGGTTGCTGTCGACAGCAACCAAGCTTCAATCACCACTAATGTCGACGTCCTTCTGAAATTTCGGAATAATTTGAAAGGTGGACGAGACGTTGACCGTACCTATTCCAATCGGACTGGCGGTGGTTGTTCCAGGTGTATTCGGGAAACCAGTGGTATTGACATTTAACGTCACAGGTAACGCATGTTAAACGCGCCGCACAGCCTTCTTCCTCAGTTTAGATGCGGAGCCTAATGGGAATGAGTGGGTTTGTTTTCTAACGCGCTTTCTTCAAATAAATCAATTTTGGTGCTCCACATTTGTTTATTCATTGTCACTAGCCTCTCGTGTTTCTACGATAGTTTACGTACAATCGGTATAAGTTGGATGACCATACATCCTCACGGAACCACAGTGAATCTAGCTGACTATTGTGTATATACAACTGGTTTACTGTGAGTTCGGAACACATAAAATGAAACCTGCCAAGGTAATTGGAACACTGGTTTCCAGTTGGTACACTTTTATGGTATGAAGGAAAGCCACACACTACTTTCGATCTGGATGCGGTAACATGAGCATTCGATTAGCTGTTACAATCCACTGCGTCTATGGATGCCATTCCGATCAATGCCGGGTGCTTATGTTTCCCTGCGAGTCGCGTGTGCGCTAAGTTATCTGCACGTTCAAGGTCGTCACTTTCGGTGCATCTAGCCCTGGTGGAGCAGGCTTAAGTAATTAGCTCGTTCGTTTGGTAAACATAGCGACTGGGCGATACAGACACAAAGTGTAGGATAGCTACGCTGATTAACGGTCGAGAGCCCTGGTTGATGAATCGTTAGACAGAAAGCGGAGTTGGCTCTCGTTTAAGGCTATAAATGTTGCGGTGTGGTTCATAATTCGGAAAATTCCTCGATTGCGTTTATGCGGGAACGGTGTGAGTTGCTATGTGGAGATAAAAGGTGATCCACACAAGCTAGACCTCACAGATGAAATGCACTAGATAGCGCTGGTGAAACCAGATCGAATGAGTGTAAACATACGTACGTGTGACAAAACGCAGCTGAAAAACATGGAAAACAATTTTCACAAGTGCGCAATTGGCACGCAATTCCGTTAAAGTATGTTGGGCGGCGCTTGGGATACTAGTCGGTATTCAATGACACGCAAGAGCCGTGTCAGATACGGGACAGTATAGAAGTTGGAGTCGACTGAACCCAACGTGTAATGTGCAGGCTATAAAAATAGGAAGTGAATTAAGCAGAGTGAGAAACGGTGAAGCAAGATCCTCACCAAAACGACTTGTGTCAACGGAAGTGCCGTCAATAAAAAATTGCATGTCTTGAAGGTTAAAACAACAGTAAAATCCAATGTTGCAAAATAATGAAAAAACGTGTTTTCCAGTACACTATAAGGGCTTCCCCTAAAAGGCTGAAGGATGGAAACCTTCGATGGAGCTGTTAGTGGGGGGAAACGGGGGGTGAGGATGGGTGCGAATAGTTGTATGGGCTTAAACACGGGCTTTCAAGTAAGGTACGTAGCAGAGTTCGCTGGGTCCATGCTTTTGTCATTAATTATTTATGATGATCGTGTGGACCAGAGTGCATCATCGGTGAGTTGTCGGGCTGGTCGGACTGCAAAAAACTGGCTAGTCCAAAAAAGCCAACGGGAGACTCCTCCCGCTGCATACCCGATGGTGCACTTGGGAGGTATCACACCCCACCGCACTCCAGTCTACGGTCCTAGACCCAAGACGAAATCCGGCGTCCTCATCGGCAACGCCTGGCCAGCGTTTGGGGACCAACTCGTTTGCGGCCGTCCACTACTGACTGCTCCTTCGGTCAGGAAAGTGGCCTTGGATCAGCTGGCGAGTCATTCGGTGGTTGTGTTGAGTCAGTAGGCGAATCGCTCGAGTGTTGCGTTGGGCCGGTTGGCCAGTAACTCGGCGGTTGCCTTGGCAGTTCCGGCGGTTGTTTCTGGAAGGTAGAACACCATTCTTCCAATGATTCCGGCACCCCGTTCTTTAGCAAGCAAAGCCAAGAAACATGTCGATCAACCAAGTCTAGAAATGCGTCGATGGCGGCATTGTGGCAAATGTGTCAATGTCTGGAGAGTTGGCAGGGCGTGGAGGTTTGGTCAACACATCCACGGCCAAAACGGAAATCAGCTTGCTCGTCGCGGTATGACTCATGAATCGGGGATAGTCTCCGAAGCATAATGCATGCCAATTGATTGGAGGCAACCGAAATGAGACTAATCTTTGGATGACTGACACATGAAGTGCAAGCGCCTTTCTTGAAAGTCGAGACAATAATTAATTCGCCCCAAGAGGAAGGCACTTTCTCTTCATGCCAGATTTTTGCGAACAACAAGGTCCGCTGGCTAATGATCGCCACGCCGCCGTACCTGTCACCATCATTACACAAGCTGAAGTTGAGAAACACACTTCAACTACTGTCGCAATAAATAAAGATAAGACAGACGAAAAAAGCAACATGCTGGAAAGTATAGAATGCTAAAAAGACAGGCGACAGACTAGTTAGCAACATATGTATGCGTCAAGATGGAGATCGAGGTCGGAGAGATGGCGATGGACAAAGAAACTCACAACACAAAAGCCACTGAGGTGGGCTCCTTGCCATGTCAACTAGTGCATCCAACCAAACGCTGTATCTGTACCTTACTAAGGGCAGAAAAACCCTCATGTGGCAAATTCAATAGCTAAAATAGAAACTGGGTCTATTCGCAGTCTCTGGAACCTGTCGATGCTCGCGGGCACATTCCGGCTGGAAGCGAACACAGCAAAACTCGCAAAGACCTGAGGGCAAAATTGTGCATTAGCCTGAAGACAGATCACGAATGCTGGTGGTCAAATCGTGAGTCAGGGATGGAAATGGTAGCCGCTCTTGGTAACCATAGGTAGTTTATCCGTCTGATACGGAAAACGAGCAACAGGAGAGCTTGTGTTAATAAGACTAAATGCGATGAGATTGGACACCCTATCCACAACTTGACGAAACGCTTGGAGCGTTGGGCTGGACAGTTCGAAAGGCAATGTAATCGATCGGAATTGTCGGCTTTCTCACACTGTTCTATGGGTTGTCCCCTTCGATGCGCCCTCTCGCTCAGAAATAAAACGTGAGGTCGGACTGCTGAAATTGAATAAGGCCGTGGGACCAGATGATCTTCTTGCAGCCTTCTTCAAGCTCAGGGGACTTACTCTTCGAATTATTAGTGAAACCGTGAGGCAGGAAACTGTCCCAACCGATTGAAGTCGCTTTGTTATTGTCCCGATCTTCAAGGGAGGCTTACACTAGGAATGCCGTAACCATAAAGGAATCAGGCTGGTCTCCATCGTCTCCAAATTACTTGTCTGTGTCATCCTGACTGACTGACACTGGTGAAGAGCAAGTCGGGTTTCGTGAAGGTCGGTCCGTACCGATCACATCACCTTGCGTCAGTTGTTGGAGCCCACCGTTGTCGTGTTCCTCGATATCAAAGGTGCATTCGATTCGGTGTTTAGACGTGCACTTTGGAACTGTCTACTCAGGAAAGGTGTACCTGAGAAATATGTAAATATTATCCGAGTATTATACGCGCGTAGCACGGGCAGAGTGAGGGCTTACGGCAAGCTGTCGTCGCCCTTTAATATCTCCAGCGGTATGAGACAAGGATGCCCGCTATCACCTTGCCTCTTCAACTTCGCTATTGACGAAGTCATGGAAATCGCGTTCACAGGACACGACTTGGAAGGTGTGGATCTGCTCCCAGGAGAACGACTTCTTGACAACATTCCCTTCGTCTGTGACAGCTCCCAAGCGTGCCAAGCGGCACTAGACAGATTAGCAGCGGCTGTCAAGCGCTTCGGGTTTTGCTTTGCAACCCCATAGCGCAAAGTTTTCTTTAAAGCTTGACAAGGACCGCCCCCTGCGATTACCCTTGGTAGGGACCTGCTAGAAGTCGTCCAAAAATTCAACTACCTGGGAAGTTGTATCAGCGCCGTTGGAATTGAAGACGAGGTCACGAACCGTATAGCAAAAGTTCGAGGCGATTTAGCTAACCTTCGCCACCTATGCCGTTGGCGCGACACCACTCCCTCCCTAAAGTGTGGAGTGCACAATGTAGCCGTATGTTCGACCCTATTGTACGGTTGTGAGACCTGGATCATTAGATCGGCAGACGTAAAGAGGCTAGTTACGTTCGACCACCGGTGCCTTCGTAGTTTGGCTCACATCTTGTGAGAACACCGTTTGTGCAATGAGCGTGTTCGGCGCTTTGTCTATGACATAGGAAGAGGAAGTGAACCGCTCAGCACCGTTATATCACGCACCAAGATTCGATGGCTGGGCTACATGTTGCGCATGTCAGCCAACCGATGGTCGCATCGTGCGTTGTTTACACACTGTGGGTGTGGATGGAGGAAGAGAAGAAGAGGGCAAGCGACGACATGGTCAAGGTTGATGAAGGCCCTTAGTTCCAAGTTGGCCTCGGTTGGAGCCTCTCGGATCCCTGGTTTTGGACCGAAGAACGATGAACACGTTTGGCCGGATACATTTGTCGATATAGCTAGGAGCTGAAGTCAGTGGCGCTTGGGTTGGGAGTTACTTTATCCCTTCTCCTCCCTCTTAGCCTCCCCCTCCAACTACGATCTCATTTCAGGCACATAACAATGTTCACCCGTCACCGACAGCTCAGCTGGCGTGTCTCTGTTGTGTCTTTTTCCCCTTCCCATGTATTGTGGTACAATAGGTGAGGTGTTTCTCACAATAGTTTCATCTGTACAGCTCCGGGGGAAATCCGTCTGAGCCAGCAGCGATGGTTGGATCCAGTGAGACGAGCCAGAGTAGACAACAAGGTGTACAGCATGCACAGATGGACGGTGGAGGCCAAATGAACTGCGAATAAAAGCCCTCGGACCAGCGGTCCAAACGCCTCTGTCGGTTGCTCATCGGAGATCCATCCGCCTCGCAAATAACATCACTGACACCAGGCTTCTTGAGGCCAGTGGACCGAATGTGGTGAAAATGCTTGCAGGTTTGGATAGAGAGGGCAGCGGCCTCCATCGCCAAAGCACACTTAGACCACCAAGCCTCGCGGTCCTTGTGCAAATCTTGCTTGAGCAGCCGGTTGACAGAGCGGCACCGCTCATCGCAGTCTGATTCTGCCGGAATATCTCTATGGCGGCCGAACAGTGCCAGAGAGCGATTAGAGATCCAAGCCTTTAAGGGGTGCCGGGCTAAACCAAGGCTTGACTTTCCAGAAGTGATCATACAAGTCCAGTGTTTCTCAATGTCTTGCGGTGGGTTGACACTGAGTGCGTATGCCAGTGAGTAGTGAAAGCTTGCCTGTACCGAAGAATCAGTCAACCTGTTCGCATCAATCTTGCGGTGCTTCGTTTATGGAGACTCTTTAAGACACATACTGATTTCTGAGCAGATCGACGCATGATCTGAGTTAACGAAAATGTACCAAAAAGAACTGCAGTCTTGTACGCTGCGTTGCCATCTGAAGCTGATTGCAACGTGACCAATTTGAGACCACGCTAGTTTTCGCGAAGGGCGACGTTACTAGATGAACCGAGAATGAGTATCTGAAAGAGCCATAGAATATTACAAAATAAAAGTCGCAAAAGGCACTTTCAGGAAAAAGGAACGACATCCTCCAGAAGATTTCGGCGATGGAGAAACCGCGCTCGTAAGTAGCGGAACGTACGAGGCGTGCCACATTATGATCGGCTGGACAAAACAGGTATTGACAAGTTCTTCAGAGAATAGAGAGCAAAGTAAAGCAGACAACAGCGTAACAGCGCGACTCACGGGGACAGGGAGCAAGTGATCAGAGGTGCAATCAGTAAAACAAATGGATGGAAGGAAAATTTGAACAAAATTAAACTCCAATGTCTCAAAATATTAAAAGCGCGAATGTTGCATGTTTGCTACAAGGTAGACGACAGAGGGTGGTACACGACACCTACCAAACACGTCACTTAGACTTAAGTGAAGACGGCACCAAACGCGTCGACAATTTGGACCTCCGGGTTGCCGATGAGATCAAAATGTAGCTCTGCCGATCGTTGCGCAGAATAGACATCCCACGTAGTACGATTTTGGCGTCAGTGATCACTACACTCAATCATGTATCAGTTAGCATGATGAGGTCCCGCAGTATCGAGGCTTGACGCAGCCGGAGCTCCAACAGTTTGCTAAAAAGACCTTCTGTGACAGTGTAAAAACAAGTGAGTGTCTTTTAGGTTAAAAGACAAGTGGAAGCTATAGACAGCAGGTTTAAGACTTGGCTTACCCTTGTGAGGTCGGCTGCTACTCGTTTTGTACTGTCGCTGGTTATCAAAATGAGGTTGGGATAAATTGCTGCACCAAACACTTCAGGTAGATGACCTTGATCGTTTCTCGCAGCCTGTGGTGTCCCGCCGCGTGTTGTGACGGTTGTTAAATTAGTCGCTGCGCTGGACTCCACAATGGCCGTTCACCAAGTTTGCCGCCCCCTATTGTGTAACCAGTAGGTTACGGTCGTGTCCCAGCTGCTTCATTCGAATTTTGGTTGGCAGCCTGTTGTGGGAATTAGCCCAGCTCTTTAGAAGCGTTGGTACTGTTAGCACAGAATATGACACCAACTTCAGCAACATGGAGACTTTGCAATTAGGTGACACAGGAGCCCGTGTCAACGACATTTTCTAGTGAGAGTGCCTCACGAATGTATCTCCATTGTTCCCGGTTATGTGTCCGATCTTCTTCAGAAGAGGAAGCTTGATATTCGGGGACATAGTGAACAATAACGGTTTTCTTACCGTGATTTCGACTTGGTCGTTCGTACCCTCCTAACATTCCGCCCACGGGATGTCCGGTAGAATGTGCACTCCGTTTGGTGCATTGTGGAGTCGAGTACCACATAGCAGAATGGCTTCCGTCTCATCCGCAGAATTTAGTGTTACTCGAAGTAATCGAGGCTCACCATAGTGCGAAGGACGCGCCGACATCCGACAGCCAATTCAGCGCGAAAGGGACAGGCAAGCAGTCACGTGCGCCGAAAGCTCAACATTTGAGCTGAAAGGCATCGATCGATAGACAGGGGACGCAATGGGCTGTCACGACCAATCAAAAGAAATCAGACCGAATAGTTTCAAAAAGTAGTGTGTGAATTTCCCAACTGCCGGAAAATGTACCAACAGGAATCCAGTAGTATAACTGACTTGCAAGCTTCAGCTTAAGTGTGCTAGGCTCACAGTAAACCAGCTGAAGCTGCACAATGTAATACCCAGATTCTCTGGGTAGAAGCATCCCACTGGTCAAGATTCCTATAACTATCCCAGAAATACGAAAGACTGGTGGCAACAATTGAACAAATGAGGAACACCAAAATCGGTTCATTAGGAGAAAGCGTGACAAGGAGGCCCAACCCCCCAAAATAGGCTTAGTTTCAAACTTGAGGAGATTGGGCAGTGCGTTAAAATTGCGTCCCCTGTAGCCTGGAAGGTCACTCAGTGTTTCAATACCACTAGTGGCCCAAATACACCTGAATCAACCATCACAAGCCCAATTTCAATAAGGACCTCTGCCCCCCAAACTGTTTAGAAATTTTAAAACGGGTGTCGACACGATTGTTGCCTGGAATATGATTGCTGCTGAAGGGGTTCGGAAACTTAGGTCTTCAGTTACTCCCACAGGATCCAAAATAACTGAAGGCCAACCTGCCTCCATCGGGGTGGTCGACCTCAACCCAGGCTGTCCAAATAGTCATTATGAGAGCAAATAGGGTACGATCGGTACTCTGCACTGAAGTTCCAAAATCGAGGTCAAATTTATTACAAGGAAAGCAACTCGATAAGATGGACCAGCGGAGATTCATATGTGATATCCTAGGTGTTGTAGCTAAGTCCGCCAACTTGATACGGGTCATTCGTCACCGAAACTCAAATCACTAAAGTGAACCGAAACTTCCGAGTTGTATTGATTACCCCCAATTAAGCAGCAGCAGTTCTGCTATTGACAACTTGTCGTCGAAATGGGTTACGTTCCATTCGCAACTTCCCGGATATTCCGTGGAGTGATTGAAAACAGATGAAGCATAACTTCGAAGAATACCAGAAATAATCGGGGGCAGTGAAACCCGGGGTCTGTCTCGTCGATACCCCATTAGCTACGCACGATAGCCAGCCGTCTGTGACTGTGTGTTATAGACATGGTGTAGGTGCCTCGATCCAGAAAGTTTGTTTAAAACATTTAGGTGCTTCACTAGGTATCTCTTAATTTCCTCTTACTATTCTTCATTCTTAGAGGGACGTTCCGTGAACTTTGGGAACAGACTTCTACTGTCAATCTGGATGTACAGCAGCGAAGAATCAGCTCAAATGCTGTTGATGAGGAGGATGTGTGGTTCCCACTCCTTGGATTGCAATAATCTCTAGATGTGTATACTCGTCCCAGTTGTACTAGAGAAAGTACCATACAGGTGTTGAATCACCACCTAACTCTAATAAGCAATTAAGGTCCTTCAATGCTTACGAACACGAAGACAAAGTTTACATTGCCCGATTTGGTTGTGAGTTAACCCTATGATAGTGTAATTTATCACTTGCGGTATGCTGATATAAACTTAAACCGCAGTTATCCCCAAAACTGGCAGGTAACTACAAATTGATGTGCATCGGTTAACCAGCATTTAGTCCTTTATTATCGGTGCTTCGTTAATGGACTAAATTGTGAAAAATATTAGCAGTAGGTAAAAAGTGGGAGATTTATGAAGATGATAAAGACATCAGTTTGATGACACACCAGTAGTCTTATCATCTAGATGCAAGCAATTAGAAAATTCGTCTTATACAGCCTTAATGTTTCAGGTACCGTGAAAAATGCGGGGAGATGGTCGAATGCATAGATAATTGAATTGGTGAAAAAAGCTGACCTTTCAAGTCTGAATGTAAAGGAGGAAGTAACCATGAGTTTGGAAACAACAGCGGTGCCGAGTGATGGGGTTAAAAACCTAGAACAAGGTAAAGATACGACAGAGGATTATCATGAGCATGCCGATGAAGATCTATTTTTTGATCCCGACGTAGGAGAGGAAAAGTGCAACGGTGTGTGCAATTCGGACAGGAGGAAACAATGCGAAATGAGGAATAACAACAATGGTGCTGAGACACCAGATAGAAGTGTGTCTGACGGAACGCTTCCAAAGGGCAGCACAATTAGCGACGAGGGAAAATCGACCATGTATGTCGGAAAAAACTACGCAAAGCAATCAGAAGACATTACAATCTACTTGCTTCTGAAGTGTGGTGTTCGTTTGGAATTCTACAATGTGCCCAGGCGATATTACGCATCTGAAATAACTGTCCTGGTTGTGCGGGACACGGGACTCAAACATGATCATTTCAAGCTATTGTACAATAAAGAGCCAGTGAAACCATTGAAGCCTCTGGAAGAGCTGGCAGATGAGACGGGACTAGTGCAACTTGAAATGCAATTAAGAAACCTGAGCGAGAATTCGAAAAAAATCAGGCTAGGAAAACGAGAGGTTAATTTCAAGTCTGGTTTAAAAATCCCCGTTATATGCCGAAAAATGTTCGTGTCCGAAGAACCATGCAGTCGGGAGGATATTTTATCGATATACCGCGATGATGGCAACGAAGAGAAAACCAAAGATGTGTGTATAACCTGGCTGCCCTCGACACATCACAAGTTGTTCCTGGGTGGATATCGGCATAAAATAAAGGATACTGTGTACCATCATGCGTATTCCCAAACACTGCCGAGACCGAGGTCCCCTCCTGAAATACCCATGTTTTCCAGAGACACACAGACATACAAAGTGAAACACTTTGGACAAACAACAGTGAATCACATGTCAACTCAGTTCTCAAAACCGGGGTTCTTCGTATCCAGCGCCAAAGATCAACTGAGGACGCCAGGCCCGTACGAAACCGCGGATGAGTATCTGGCCCGAGTTCTTCGAGACGTGAGTTTACAACTGCATTGCAACACTTTTCAACACTACACAACAGTTGTAATTTCAATATATCTTATATAATAGCAGATTACCGTTAATGTTATTAAAAAGTTAGAATTGTAAGCTGCTCGATGCACAGTAGAACTGGGTCAAAACATTCAGTGGGAAATAAGAGTACTTGTCCCAGGTGAACGAAAACCTTGCCTTGTTCCCGTTCCACTGTCACAGGTAATCATCATTCAGAAATACACGAGACGATGGTTGGCCAAAAGAAGAGTTGACGAACTACGACGTCTGCGCGATGCCTATTTGGAGTGGGAGAGGAAGCATGCACAGGCGATGGAAGACCAGAAGGCAAAAGAAATAAAGTTCGACTTTGAACGTCGCTGCCACCCCAAAACGCAAGGCGATTTCGATCGACTATTCAATGCGCTACAACAATGGAAAGTGGAACAGGTGGAAAGAATAACGGCTACAGCAGCAACACCTGCTGAAAAGAAGGCGGCTCTAGCCTTGTTACTAGATCAAGAAGCGGGGCTAATAGCGGCTATTGGCCAACATCAGCTGTGCGCCTCAAGGAAAGGAAAAGAGAGAGCACAAATGAATGCCCTGAGAAAGGCTGCAGCACCCATACGCTGGCTGTCTTCTATCAATGGCAGAGGGTTGGAAATGGAGACTCAACAAACAAAGCGTGCAAAGGAGTTACTGGACATGTGTACCTCCCTAAGCATGAGATGCGTTAATCCGGAGGAGAGATTGGACATATTGCTTACGATCAAACGTACAGTGCGTCAATATCCGTACAAAATTTGCCAAGAATTATTGCAACTGATCGAGCGCGAAGCAGAACTAATCTTGAGAGGAGTGCACTCAGAACAGCTCAGAGGGCTAAGACAACGAATCAATAACCAATTTGTGAAATTCGCCAAAATACCACAAGTGAACCCAGAAATTTCAAAGTATATAACTGTGCCCACAGGCACGAGGGAAGAAGTGGCCCATGAGCTAAAAGGTGATGTACACTACTGTATTTCATGCGATCGCTACTTAAGAAACACGGCTTTCCCGCTGAGCGCGCGTGCAAACCGTTTGACACCTTGTAAAGAATGCCGGCGATTAGATAACCGAGCTAGGAAACGGCTTGATCTGGGACCATACGAAAGAATCCTCAGTGAACTGCGGAGGAAAGAGTTGGAACTCACGGAAGAAGCGCGAGAACGTGCACGAGAAGATATGAAAGAAATGGAACTGCGTCTTTTGGAACAAGGCGAAGCGCCGAAACGGGAAATAGCGACAACAGGTGGTGCGAATTTCAATGTTTTGAATGTAAATCCATTTACATTCCTTGTAAACGAGGAAGATATACGTTTTCTTGTGGACGATGTATGGGAGCGTCGTTCCATACTGTCTGGATGGTTGGACATCACGGATTTAGTTATAACTCGTTGGCGACTGAATGAGCCATGGTCGCCGTGGAATATGCTGGTTGTTACACGCAAGGAAGCCGAGGCCCATGAAAAATTAGGCAACTTTCCACTGAACTTAGCATACGCGGACGCAATGATGAATAAGGTTAACCAGCGACTGATAACTGGCCGAAATGCATTTCAGCGCTTGAAACAGAACGGGATTAGAATGGCTTATGAGCAAGCCATTAGGAGTGCAAACCAGAAAAACCCACAACAGACGCAAGAGTGGGTCCGAGAGAAACGGCAGCGACTGCCACCACTTGCGCCACATCACACCTTGTTAGAGCCAGCAGAAGAGCGTCACAGGCCAAGGTATCAACCTCCAGACCAAATGCTACCAGTGATTAGGGGGGAAAAATTGATGCGAGAAGTGCAAGCCGCGGGAAATTGAGTCCCAGATGTAGACAACAGAAATCTTCCCAAAGAATAAGAGCTTGCGAACCAGCGTCATGACGTTCAGGTGATTATTTTGTTCCCGAAGGCAAATAAAGTAATTTTAAAATTCCGACAGTAACTTCTGAATCGACACTGCCAAATGCGTAAACGAAAGACTACGAGTCACCAAAAGAAAGAACGACTGAAGGCTGTTAGGGGATGTGCGGGAGAAAATCGCATGAGTGGCAACTGCGTTGAATATCATGGGCAGGGATCTGTCGGGATGCCCCTTTGGCAGTTCGTTAGCCGTTTGGCGTCTCAATATTGTGATAGGTATACTCGTTCCTTGAAGTCACGATGATAGCTGTTCTAGCGATGAATCGGGTAAGCTAAGGAAATAAATTCATACCAATCGCTTGGCTGATCAGTTGCAAAAGTAAACCGCTGATCGTTATTGCACCACTTGCCTCATGGCTCAAGAAATGCTGGTGCCACGCGATACAGTCCAGGTGTTTGTTTAGGAAGTCAAGATAAAAGTCAAACTTCTGATTTCAAGCAGTACGGGCCAGAGCCCACTATGGTAGCCGAGGACACGCCTCTCGATGATCACATAGACGCGACCTATAAAACCAAGGGAGCTACTGGCGTGAATGTGCTGATGGGTCGTGAACAAAGTTGTACCCTCTACAACCGGCAAGCTAAACCCGGCACACATGGATTCTTTGCGGGTAAGATGAGTGAGCTGATCGGCTGCTTCTGGTTCCTCCGACTTCAAGTGTCAGAGTCAGCAAGTGGCTGGTGATTCTGAAACAACAGGTTGAAAGTGTGAATCATATCCAGAAGAAGAGGCCAATCCGGAAGTAAGGAAGATTGCGTCTCTTGGCGGTCGTTAAACAGCGAGCCGACGCACAATTTTCCCGAGGACAGCAGCCGAATCACGAGACTCTTTATAGGAACACTCGGAATGGGGAGACGACAAAACAAGACAGAAACGAGACAACCATGACGAAAGTCGTCTGTTGTCCTTGGTAAGTATCACAATTTGTCGGGGACAATGCACGATGCAATCCCAGGCATTCGGACACGATGCACATGAAGTACCGGTACATTTCATGGGAGCACAAGTCCAGGCAGGCATTAAGAGTAAAATGGAGAGAAAAAATGAACCAAGGAACACACACAGTTAGCATGAGGTACGTGTGGTGTTGTTCTAGCACTGGCCGCAGAGCAGAACTATAGTCTGGGTAACCTCACCCCGGTTACAAAGCTGACTGATCCTCTCCCATTTGGGAGTATCATTCCGCAGTAAAGTAGAGGATAGTCATTTTCACTAGCAGCGTTATGCTGATATCTCCTTAGTTAGCAGACATTGCGATTACTACTATTGGATATTGTGATATATAATGGATTCGTACTCAGGTGACTGGGACGACCAACTCCCTGCATATTTTTCCTTGTGGGTGGGCTGAGTTTTGCAGAATTCACCACCATTCTTATACGGTGAAGAGATCATATTTAGATCAGTAACACGGAGAAGGCTGAGAGATGCGACTGCGTTTCCGGTCTTACATTCCGTTGAAATAAAAAAGTAAGAAAGGCAACAGCAAAACGCCGGTACGCAGTACCGATGCTTCGCTGCCGCGCAACCACCACCGGTCGCCCTGCCCCTACGCAGACTCGAATCTGCGCCGTCAGATTATAAGACAAGCTCGTTACCTTTAGGCTACGGGCCGGCATACACCGTTGAAGCAGCTAAGTTAGTTGACCATGGCTCAACCGGCGCAGCCTAAGCACAAGGTGGCGCGAGGGCAGAGACAAATGTACTGCAACTGAAAGTGATTTGCCCAACCAGCCAAACTGCGTTTCTCATTGCAATGCAGTGCACTGTACTGTCTTGATGAAGGATGGCATCGTGGGATTAATGGTGTGGATCATTTCGAAGAAATTGCGGAAATTTCTCGCTGCACCTGCACCCTTCATTTCATGAGCCCATCAGGATGCTCATTTGCCCAAAGACCCTATGTCAAACCGTGCCTGGCAGACCAGAGGACTGCGATGTTATTAGTGCCAACATGGAGCAGTCGTCTGGGTTCCATTAAGCCCTACGACCTATCAGATATTTAGTGTTTCATGGGTCAGTGACTACGCAATAAGCAAAAGCTCCAACGACGTGTCACAGCAGAAATTCTACTCGGCCCAGAGTAGTTAGGTGTGAATTTACAATGCAGGATACCTTGTGACGCTTGTATAACGGTGGGCTGAAACAGCTTCTCAGTTGTCTATCGAGTGAATCATATGCGGCAAATTCATGTAAAGTTCGAGGAAAATTGGCAGCGTACTAACGCACTGTAGGAGTTCAAACGTGTGTATCAAACTGAGTGACAGTCGAAGATGGGATCACGCCACTCGAAGCATATAGTAATGTGGCCAGTTTGGAACCATCGACGGCCGGTTTGTCGGAGGACCCCAGGTGGCATATAAACAACCAACACGCCCGATGGTAATGTGGTTTCGAAACGGCAGACGGTTGGTGCACAGCAACAATAAATGCTCTCGATTATCCGTGTGCACACATCACCAAACTTGATCTCTGGAATGCTTGGGTGACCCACTTCCATAGTCACACATCTTGCATCCTAGATGTTGGAATTAGGCCGCATTATGCCAAGTATGTGGATGGTATATTTGTCAACACCAGTAGTGCGATAGATTACGGAATTAGCAAAAACAAAGGAAAAGAGATCATCCGGTGCTTCGTTATGCAGAAGCCTCATTTGACGTTCTCAAATGAATTGCACCGGATGGAGGAGGCTTGAATTCAACGAATTAACCAGCGAGGGCATAGCCGTAGTGGTGAGATAGCAGCTCACTCCAGCCTGCTTTGTGTGCGTGCCACAAAGGCGACCGCAGAAGCGTGCAACCAACAACGAGAGGGTAGGCGAGGCGCAATGGGGTGGATGACCACATGAGAGCCGTGGGGTCTATTTTCGGAGACGCATTACAGACCAAAATTAAAGACATCCAGTGTGTGTGTGTGCAGATGCGGCGCGTTGACATCTGCGTTGGACCCCTTGGCGTCGGATGTCACCAGAGAAGCCGGGAAGCGCAACCTAATAAAGGGTTTTCTATGGTAGGTGAGGAATGGATACGATGGTGACGTGGATGAAGGTGATAGCTTCCGTAGAATTGCAGATGGTTTCACATAGGCCATCCAGTATGCATGGTCTGCAGCAATAGTCTACGCGATTGCCAATGGGGGGGGAGTAAGATTGGCATCTGGCAGAAAAGTCAGAGAACAAATGTGTGATGACTCTTGGGTTCCTGTTTATTGCGGGATCATGGTAGATGTGCGAAATGAAGGGCAAACAAAATACCCAAAATAAAGGGACAGTTTTATATAAAAAGTTCTATATAAACGAAGTTAACGCCCAAATATCAAAAGACGAGCATGTACACATGGAAGACAGCTGTACATCGACCAGAATGGTGTGGCTCGTGTTGCGAACTGACACACGATGTGCACACTAGATGGAACTGGAGCAGTTTGCGGATGGTGTACCATATCACAAAAACTGCTTCAAAGTAACCGGTCTTCGAACTGCGTTCGAATAGCCTTCACGGAAGCGATAGTAGATTGTTTGGCCCAGACAGCTTTGGTGATCAACGGTGGTGCCAGCTAGAATATGTGTCATTAGGGAGTAGGAAATGAATGCAGACAAACCGCTCGTCTCCACCTTTTGAAGCCTTGATTTTTCCTCTACTGGTCTTCCAAAAAAATCTTTCATTATCTAAAAGGAACCGAATGAAAAGAGTCATTTCGGGCTAGCAAGGAATGACTAGGAATAAGAAATCTGAATTGAAAATAGGTCGATCTACAGGTAGAGTATAGATATACAAGCAAAAACAAAAAGTTACGTCAAATGTTAACAGCTTATTCAAATGTGGTCCCGAGTGGACTAAAATAATCTCCTCGTAAACGCTAAAGTTGCATCATGGAGTACAGCTCACAGACCAAGACAATAGAAATAAAGCCGCTAACCTTTTTAGAAAACGCTGGTGTGCCGGCCGGAGGTTCGATAGGACCAGTCTTAACAAGAGGTTCAGAAACCGGAGGTGCCAGTCTGTCTCCGGGTGTAGTCTCGGTCCATCGCAATAAACGCGCTGACCGCCTAACACGCTCCAGATTAAGTTCACGATGGAGCAGCTGTTTGATTGCGTGTGGAATACATCGCATAGGACTGCAAGTATTTCCCAAGTGTGTAACCATGTCTAGAGGACTTGAGATGAGAAAGAAATGGACTGCACTGACGGACAGGAAAAAAATCGTTAGTGATCAGTCATTTGATTGTGAAATAGTACCCATACTTATGAACTAGAAGTGATTAAAAGTAGAAGGCGAAAAGAACCCGTGGTGTAGGAGCGCGGTGTCCATGCAATGCTAGGCACTACAACGTAAGGTGGCGTGATCGCCATTAGGACGAAAGGAATATCAAACAACCGAAATGAGGCAAGCGCAAACAACATGCGGATACTATCAATGCGACCAGACAATCTGATTCCATAGTTAAATAGCCACCATTATCATTAATTTTGTTACATCGTCGCACACACAGCCGAGTTGACAGAACTCAATGAAATCAAACAGTGTGAGCGGAAGCTATTTTGTTTCACCTGACAGGGCTAAGATAGTCGTCGTGGCTTGTAGATATTTATTTAATCAGTGGCCAATCCAGAATCCCCGTGACCTCCAAAAAGGCATCATCGAAAGTAGAGTACAAAGAGAGAGAACAAGAGAATCAACCGTAGCTACAAAAAACAGACAGACGACTTGACATCAGCAGTAGCCACTTGAACTGATGCTTCGCTGCCGTACAACCACGAAGAACAATAAGACGGAGAGAAGGGGGAATTACTCACACCTTGGGTCAACAACATACCGTCACAAAAACCTGACTATCATGCAAAAACAAGGCGGGATCAGTAAGATAGCTTGTGGATTTCATTGCCTTGCGTCATAATCAGACATTATCCCGCAGACAACTCAGCGACTAACACGCTTTAAACAAGCAGTCCGACTAGCAGACGGCAGCAGACGCGCCACTGGTGCCGACTACGAGCCATGTCCCGTGAAGTCTCCAGCCAAGCTAAAGGCGAGTCACGTGTACTCCAGCCTGATAGACGACACGGACCAACAGCACCAAGTTTTACAGTCAGTGACTTCATTACAGACTGCCAAATGAACTTCTGTCCACCTTAGCAGCGTGTTTCAGGTCAATGTCCCCACGAAAGAGCTCTATGGTTCTTCGTACACGGTTTTAACTATGATGGAAGGTGTCCTGCACGCAAAGGGAAAAACTTCGTTATAACTGAACACAAATGAAAAGAATTCCGAATAATGATAAAATTCGCCGTTACTAATCACTTTTACTAGTCAATCCATTAACAAAAATTAGTGACACCAACAAAAAGCGCGCTAATGAAGGATGATGGGAGGCCGTAGGCACGAACACAGATAAATGCGATTTGCACTTCAATTTACTAGGACAGGCGAGTGCAGGTCCGTCTGAAAGGGTCTGGTCCAATAAGGTTGTACCGAATAAGATGAGTAAACACTCGATTTTGGGCGTTGCTAAACCCGGACAAATGACACCAGAGCTCAGTCAGAAGCTCACGATTGACAGATGTGTGAAAATAAACGGGAGGGTTGTACATCCGGTACGAGTGATGTAAAGCATAACCAGAAAATGCGCACCACGTAGGCGAGGTGGCCAAGAGGATTATAAACTCAATGCAATGGTCAGGTTATCTACAAAAGTAGGGAAACAAGTTCCGCCGTTGATATCGATTGTTGCGCGTTAAGTGAAAGGTTACTGTGACAACCTCGGAGATGATATCCAAATAATCGTTGTGTGGTATCCTCGAACAAAGCCACCTTTACCATAGGCCTACCATCGTCGCAATCTTAGACATTCGTGCTGCATTCGACTCGATTGATCAACTTGCGATATGGCGTTGGCAGAAAAGTACATCGCAACCCTGCGCACACCCCATCCATGTGTCAGGCAGTATGAGGGTCTATCGCAACTTTCCTTCGTCCTTTGTTGTCAATAACGGTGCTGCTGAATGTCTCTGTTCCCCTTCAAATATGCGATTAAGGACGTCTTGTCGAAAGCCCTGAAAGATTACAGACATTTTGGCCTAGAGCTACTACCGGGTATGCGAATGACTGGCTTAGACGATGATATCGCCTTACTTTGTGACGACTCGCAGAGTATGCGAACCATCCTAAACAGTTTGGCGCTTGACGTATTTAAGCATGGGGTGTGCTTCGTCCCACTGAAGTGTAAAGTGCTGTTTCAAGATTGGCACTAGCAAGTGCCCGTGCTCACTCCTGAACGTACACAGCTTGAGCAAGTTGATAGTTTTATCTACCTAGGCAGCTGCATGTATGCTGATGAGACTATTGGAAAGGAAGTTTCTCTTCACGCACCAAAGGTTGGTTGGTGTTTGTCAACCTGAAACACTTGTGGCGTCGTCGGCATGTCTCCATCCTGGATTGCATTTACAACGCCACCGTTCGGGCGGTGTTGCTATGTGGATGCGAATGGTGGCCAGTCCGTATGGATAGCATGCGCCGGCTCCCGGTCTTCGACAAGAGGTGCTTAAAGACGTCTCGTGTTTTAGGAAATGCGAATATTCCACACAACAAGCTGATTTTGCATCGCCAGTTGAGATGGCTCGGTCACGTCTTGGGCATGTCACCTAAGCGTTTGCGCGCTGCGCTCTATTAGCTCGTTCAGGACAGGGCTGCAGGTGTCCGCATGGTGGTCAACCTTCCACTTGGCGGCATCATACGAAATCGTTGACTAGATATGTTGCTGCCGCTGGATGCACACATTTGCCTGGTTGGGAACCAAATGACGAAGAGCGTCGTTGGCTCGGAACAATATAGGATTTGGTGCGCTATCGAAACCAGTGACAAATCCGTGTAGATACCTGTATCCATTCAGACGCTCAATGCCTAACAATTGAAAGAGAGAAAAAACGTAAAAATGGCGTGTGCGAAATAAAGAATGTTCGGTTATTTTTGCGATACAATAGCTGAAATGTGTTGACTAGCTAATGTGCCATGATGGTGATGGTGATTTTACCTGTTATCCGTTGATTTCCATGGTTTAGCTTGTCTGGCTATTTATTAGGCCGTTGATTATATATATATATATATATATATATATATATATGTACATATATATACGGGCTAACAAAAAAGCACATGAAAATCTTCCACTTAACAGAATAAACCAATACAAAGCGAGCCGTTACTCCAAGTAATCACAGATGTACTTCAAGAGCAAAATAGAAGAGCTATGAAATATTAAAATTGCCATAAACACTGACATCGCATCGGTTCAGACAGGTATACGATGTATACTGGTTCCAGTAAAGAATAGTGATGATAACACTTTTGTGCTACGGTTGGTCAGGGTATCTAGAACAACGTAGAAGGAACGTGAAGTGTGGCTGACGATTTCGGATACTAAATGGTGATGAGAGTTTAATAAAGAATCCAGCGAAAACTAGCAGGATTTCGACCTGGCTGAAAACAGGCGACTATATCGATTAATAAATCAGTGTTCTGGGAACGACAATTTTGAAGGGGAAAGGTAGCGTTTGCCATCTGTAAGAAGTGTTCACGCACAACGATGGTGCCAATGAAATCGTCCTGGACATACATCTCAAGATGCAACAGAACAAGTCAGGTCAATACTCGGTGTGGAGGAACACTCCCTAAGTACCCCAAGGTAAAGAAGTCTGGTAACGGACTCCACCGATTAAAGAAAGCGGGTTGGGTGCAAAACATCGAAGATTCCGTTTAAACAATTAATCCTTGGAACACTGCCCGCTGGCTTCCGTCTGTCGAAGCCTCGACGAGTCAGTGGCAGTATTCTACTAAGTGAAATGCCAGCAAGGGTTGAAGGCCTTCTGGCTGACATAGCTTCAGCAAAAGAAGTTCTACACCAGAAGCGGTTGAAACACCAGGAATACACAAATAGTAGTGCTAGTGGCAAAATTAGCAGAAAAGTGGTCCAATGTTTCATGAAACTGATTGGGATTAACGGGAAAACTTTAGGGACGATTCAGAGACGCCAGTGAATAAAGGTGTGCGGAAAAATGGCGAAAAGCGCTCAATTGACTTTCAACTGCACGGATCTCCAAATAACTGTTGAGGCAGGATATTTAGTCGAAATGGAGCAAATTAGGTATGGCTAATATGGCCACGGGAAGGTGAAAAGATGTATCTCTAAACTGTTGACCGGATACTGGAAACTCACGGCTCCAGTTGAAAGTCGATTTCACCAGTCTCAGTGTTCGGCTGCGGTGACCAATCGAGCCCCAGGTTGAGCATAACATCGACGAAGTATTTAAGATGAGCTTTTTCTTGTTGGCTATACAATTGAGCGTTTAACGAGCGCACATTTGAAGAGATTTGTGACAGCAAACTGATGGCTAATGGGGCGACATCCAGTACGAATGTTCGGCGCGGTAAAAATCTGATCACGAATGGAGATGAGACATGATTAGGCGCAAAGTAGACCGCTGTCAAACATAAAAGGGTTTAGAGTCGTATACGTTGACAGAAAGAACACATATAATACTAAGGTCACTGAATAGGGCCGCGAGTAATCGCTTTGTAACAGAGCTGAACAACGGTGTGTTTTATACGCGGTTGGCACAGTATAAAAGGACAGCAGACTACAGTGGCGATTAATTAAGACCACCAGACGGAGATCTGCGATTGCGCAGACCTGGCGGATTAACCTAGAGAGGATGAAGCACAGCTACAAAGGTAACGTTAGGATGGCAGGACGTAGCGTCGAGAAGCAGTAAACAAGGCAGTTGGAAAGGAAACAAATGACGTATCCGCACAGAGAAATATAATATGGCACCGGACAAATGCACGACAATCTTACGCCTCCAAGCTCACATGCATACCAAAATGGAAGCCACACGAAAGGTGCGGCTGACCGAAAGCGGCCAACGGTTCCACACCCAAGGTTTGAACTCAGAGTAACTAGAAATGTGGATGTGAGACAATGCAGATGAAATGAAGAAAGAACGTGGAAGATGAAAGTCATCGTAAAGGGAGGTCGTACCTCAGAAATCGGTTAGACAGCTGTGATCCAGACATTGATGCAAGTGGATCAAGTTGTCAGAACTTACGTCGCCAGAAGGATGAAAAAAGTGTGTAAAATAAATTTGGATGGTATAGTAACGGTTAGATGAAGAAACCGAATGCAGGAACACCACTGTGCATGACTGCACCATTTTCTGATAGGATCTCCAACTCTTGATGTGGGCCACCCCGAGTCTCCATCCAAGAGGATGGCATATAACAGCTTGACCAAGTCTCTCAGTCAATTTCTACATGCCTTTTCGCCACGTCTTCCACTGGTCACATCGCGGTTTCGCTCAATTTGCTGCAGCCATGGCATATAATGCACGGCGAGAAAAGTAGTTAACGGGCATACGGAAGACATAACCTAGCCTTTGGAGTTGTGGGATGGCAGTAACCATCCCGGTGCCCCACCCTGCCACAACGATGCTGGCGGAAATTGCAGTCCCAGTGGAAATGCCAGGCACCGCTATCGACACGCGTAGGGTAGGGACTTCGCTCGGTCGGATTGAGTGGGGCGCGCGGACGACATCGCCCACGGTGCTGTGACTGCATGGACCATACCAGGTGCGGCGTCGTTCAGGATCATGGCAGGATCGTGCCTCCGGTTAAGCAACGTTTGACACTCCTCGGTTAGGTTCTGGAGTGTGACTGAGTTATCCTGCTGTAGCTTCAGCAGGAGGCGCGTCCGGATATCGGCATCGTGTGGAGACTGGAGGCCAGAGACGAAAACCAGGCATTTGAATTGGTCCTCGGAGAGTGAGCCAAGTTGAAAACGTTGGCATTCACGGTTAACCACGTCCGCGTACGTGATTAAATCGTCGGCATCACGCTTAGTCAGCTGCAGACATTGATAACGTGCACTAAACAGAAAGGACTGTTCGCCAATAATCTAGGACAAAGTTCGAACTGACCTCCCAATCTGCGTGCAGCTAACTGGGCAGCTGCACTGCTCCGTCTCCTTCCGAGGTGCCAGGTTCAAAGAGATATGCCACATCACGTAGGCGAAGCTCCACCTCCTTGGTCTCGACTGGCTCGAAACTCTTGGCTTGGCCGGCCTTCCTCTTCGAACCCGCTGCAACGCGGTACATTCCCCGGTAGTACCAAACGACCGAACGGAAGACATGAGCAGACAGTTCGCCCGGTATTCCAGGATAGTTTTGGCCGCTGTACACGCACCCGCGTCGCGTTACAGCTCGTACCTGGTGCTCAACCGGTATTCTGTCCCAAAAGGCCTGTCCCATACGCAGCCTTACCCTTGGTCGATGCCGAACTCCAACTTTTGGAAGACATGGGCGTTCTGGTGCTTGTGTCCTATTTCGCCTGGGCAGCGCCGATCGTCGTGGTCAAGAAGCCGAATGGATCCCTCCGCATCCGTGCCGATTTCTCCGCCGGTCTCAACGCAGCACTAGAGCCAAAAGGCTACCCGCTACCGACTACGGCAAACCACTTCACAATACTCAAGGGTGGCACGTGTTTCGCTAAAATCGACGTGGCAGACGCCTGCCTGTAGATTGAGGTCGTCCCTGAGTCAATAGCACTCCTGACGATCAATACGCATCGTGGTCTTCTCCAGTACACCGACTCCCGTTTAGTGTCAAAACCGACCCAGCCATTTTCCAACAGACGATGGACGATGGCATTTCGGGTACGGCCGCGTACCTGGACGATCTACTCATTGTCAGTCACACCCCAGAAGAGCTTAGAGAGCGCCTGGTTGCCGTCGATCAAATACCTTGGTTTTGTTTTCGATGCCAATGGTCGTCATCTTGATCCTGAGGACGTCAGAGCCATCCGGCAGATGCCAGCTCCAGCGGATGTGTCACAACTGCGGTCCTTCCTGAGTCGCATCAGCTACTGCAGCGCCTTCCTGCCATCGCTACACGATGTTCGAGCCCCGCTCAGTCGGCTGCTGCAGAAGGACGTTCCTTGACACTGGTCCCCGCATACAAGAAAGCTTTCGTTCGCCTGGAAGCCATGCTGAGTTCTGACGTACTGCTGACCCACTATGACCCAGGCTTGCGGATTTTGGTCGCTGCTGACGCCGCTGCTTATGGGATCGGCGCAGTTCTCCCCCATCGATTGCCAAATGGTTCCGAAAAAGCTGTTCGGCACATTTCCCGCATTATATTGGCTACACAACGACAGACTACTGTCGGAGCCGCTCAGACGCCGCCGCGTCTGCAGAAAATGCCTTAGCGACGAACAGGAAGAATCCGGAGGTCGCCGAAATCCATCCAGGTCAATCCTCGTCAGAATCGGTACGCTTTATCTTCAAAGGGAGGTGTTGCGGGCCCGTCAAATATCCCCGCAAAAACGGGCCACAAACTCCGGCGTAATGGCTGTGGAAAGCGGAGTTCAATTGCTTCACCCAACATAGCAGATTTCAGCCACTCCGAGATGCGGCACAACTGCGCACATATTGACAATGTTCTTTTACAAACTACCACCCCGTCGCGGTAGCTATTTTCACTAATTTAGTGACCCATAGTATTGACTGTGATTCGCCTTTTGTTGGTCGTAAAAGAACCTTCAGAGGACCACTTGTCTTGCTTTATCTTCGCCGTTAGTTGGGAGTCGGTTCGTGACAGCTGGGCGAGAAAGCTGAGTGCAAACGCTCGCACGTTTGCCACCTATCGTGTGTGGGAAAGTCCCTGCGAGCGTGTTAGCAGGATACAGCCGAGAGCTGATGAAATCCCGCGTCAGACAGCAGGCGTGTCGCCAAGG
The DNA here is from genome assembly GCA_944474145.2 of Dicrocoelium dendriticum. NCBI lineage: Eukaryota > Metazoa > Platyhelminthes > Trematoda > Plagiorchiida > Dicrocoeliidae > Dicrocoelium > Dicrocoelium dendriticum. The sequence continues at coordinate 201,820,913 of OX104064.1, read as the reverse complement.
CCTGACCGGAAGCTGATGAAATCACGCGTCAGACATCACGCGCGTTGCCGTGCGTTCCGTATGCGGACGAAGACTGGAATGCGCGAGCAACACGATGAAGTAGATAGATGGAGCGGACAAGTATGTGTGGAGCGTGGGCGTATAGTCAAATCCGCATTGTGATACCGACATATAAATATGAGCGTTCTTTGCCCTAATAGAACTCCGGTCTGCTGAGTACTCTTCTGTCTTCCTTCCGGTCGGGTTTGCCAAGGCGTTACACAGAGCACGCGTAAGGACGCAGATTTAGCAGCAGGCGTAAATCAACCGGTCGCTTGCAGGGCACAGCGTTATAACAGTTCGGTCACGTGATTTTTGTGTGCGTCGATAGCCGGGCAGCGTTCGCGTCTAAGGCACTAGCATGCGTCTACCGCCATCCCCTCACTTGTGCGTAGCCTCATCCGTTACGAGGGCTCAGCGTCTACCCGAATACGTGTGACTAAGAGCGCTCTCACGCAAGCGCGATGTTCCGCCTCATCACCGCGTATCCCGGGCTAAGCTAACGCCATCACGTCAGCGCAAATCTGTTCCATCGGCCAGCGTTCCAAGCCGTTATCGTAGGCGTGCTGAAACGGTGCCAGTGACAATCGTATCAGGCTCAAATGTTTATCAGAGGTGTCTCCCAAGCTTAACACTTGCAAACCTCAGCATTGCATACTGGGTGTTCCCACCAGATGTGAGCTACACTCCGTAAGCACCGGTGGCCAAACACGGCCAAACGTTTGACACCTTCACTGCGAACTGGCCAAGTCTCTGACTCATGCAGTAACACCAATCTTATCGCAGCCTTATACACCCTACCCTTCAGTGACAGATTGATATCCCAATGTCTTCATAAAGGATTGAGCCTCTGAAGAGCCAAACAGGCCTTACTGACATGCGAAGCATTCTGTTCAGTAGTGTGTCCACCAGAGGTGAGAGAGCTATCAAGGTAAGTGAAACGATCCACCACTTACACTGACTATTCGAATTTATCCAGAACCGGTGATGGCGTATCGGTCCAATAGTGCAGCAGTACTTCACACGTTGAAAGTGCAAAGCATATACGGAAGCGTGCAGCACTAAGCGTCAGCCTATTCGTTAGTACATGCATGGCCACAAAGTGTGAAGATGTGAAAGTGGTAGAGTAACTGGTGAAAGGGGAGAATAATTCTTTTGTGTTTGTCGCCTCGAGTGTGGGACAAGTGGTAATGAATAGTACAGATTGTCTTAGAAATCCAAAAGATATGTTGCGGATGTAAACGGAGGAGATGTGAAATGAAAGTTTATGACAGTAGGTACTATGGTCTAGATCTCGTGACAGTCATTAGAAGAGGAGAATGAACAGAACTTAACTCAGCGTGGGACAGTATTGTAAGAATGGGAAAGTTGAATTCGCATTATGCACAGCCAGATGAATTCCCCAATGACTCTAGACTGCGGCTGAAAATGAGAAGCACAAAGGAACGGGACAATTTTCATATTGATCTATGTATATCCGAAAGGTGCCAGATTCAAGGTGTTGAATTTCCTCCAAAGCTGTCAGATAAGACAGATGGTGACAGCCGTCGCAATATCGCATAGAGTTCATCAGCTGGCGCGATCGGATGAGGGAGGCTTTCGAAATGAGTTAGCAAGTAACGTGTGACATCACCGCCCGAAAACCGAGTGCATCAATGTAGCCGTCCCCAAATGTAGTGATGTGAAAAGACATCGTAGTGGGATTGCAGCTTACGGAATAAAGGTACGCATGGTGGGAAAAACTTCATCGATGTGAAATATACGGGAGCAACAGTGGGCAAACATGCAAAGTGAGCAGTGAGGGTCAGGATAAGCACAGCGCAACAAAATCCTTACAATGGCTTGTACAGACCAATACAGCATACAACCAGGTTATTTTTGCTTGTCTACAGCAATATGAACCGACAACACAGAGCATACCGAAAACTGCTAGATGTACTAATCACTGCAGCATCCTCCCGAGTCGTTCGTAACGTGCTGGGCGCCATTGACCACTGATTGGTTAAAAGCTGATCCAGAACCGAGTTGCACTGAGACTGCTTTGCATTCGCTTCAGAATGCGTCGACGGCCAACGTATGCCCAAGGATTTCGCGCCGACCCCAGGTGCCGAGGAAAGGCCCAGGGGTGTAGCAAGTGCCAGATGGAACCAACCAGGAAGTATAGAAGGATGGCGCAGCAGGCTGTAGTCAGAATGCGAATGAATACGCTTAAATAGCCTATCGTGATAGATGAACCATTCGGAAGCTCGGCGAGCCTGTATAAAAACGGAACAAGAATAATGCGAATAAGTAGAGGAAGTTACAGGTCTTTTGATAAAAGTACTGCGTAGCGTCCATAAATGCGCTGTGCACATAAAGCTGGGAGTGATAATCGCGTGTGGTTTGATGTGAATGAATATCAGGGGAGATGTCTGGACCGAAAAGGGACATAAAGAAGACCGGCAGAGGTAGCTTACACTAAGAAGATGCGTAGCAAGTGCTGGAACACTCTTGTCCAACCTCATCGATAGAGGTTGAATGGAATAGGGTCCGACTAGCAGCATATATTCGGAGAAAGATTGTGAGTTTTTCCATCTGCAATGCAGAGCGATTTGCAACAGACCGTGTGACTGGAAATTAAAACCATGGATATTCTCAACAAAACTACCTGGTAAGTAGATCGAATTGCCGTTTTCTGATGGAAAGATAGCGAGACAGCCGGTCATGCGCCACAGTCGAAGCAGAGGGATAAGAACAACCTACGTAAAAGCACTCAACATCTGTCTCTAACTGTTCAGGCTCCAAGCAAGTAACTAGCATAATTGATCCCGTAACGAGAGGATTCACAGCAGGAGGAGTTGAAGGAATGGGTTCATTTGTGGTACTCCACTGTTCCTTATCCTTATTCGTCTCACTGTCTCAATCTATACTTAAAAGCTTCCAATCAATACCAACTAAATCAGACGCCGTTTCAGAATATTGTGGAAAACCTAGAATGGAAATTCTCAACTGGAGTATATTAGGTGCCTCAAGACAATCAACACCGCAGAAGTCCATGTACTGTACACACATTTTACGCGAGAACGAGATCACTCGTTAAGGATCAACTTTGAAGTTGGTGAAAACTGCAGGTTTGCGAGTTTCGTAATACTTATGTCATGCACTCACGGCTGGTATACTCCAAGAAACGAGCTCAAGCGGGTTGCAGAAAAGCACACATTTATTCATTAGAAATTAAAATGAAATAAACACCCGTAAGCTAATACTATATGCTGCGAATTGACTGAGAATTCAGAAGCAGTTAGGATTTCGAAAGTTGGGTGACGTGTAGACATTCATGTTGCTATCCAGCTTTAGGTTTTATTGCGGCAGAGAACGAAAATGCTGTGCACAAACAAGCCGGTAGACGCCGACTGTAATGCAGCTATACTGGACCCAAAACGCGTTATCACCATGAGGCACAACAACAAATGCCGCCCGGAACTCGTCAAAGGAGAATAGACGCAGACGTTAGGGATGGAAATATCATGATACTAGAAATATGATAAAATGGAGAAAATAGCAGAACAAAAAGTCAGCTGAGACGTGGTGCATGAAAAGCGTTTAAGAAATGGGAGGCGGAAGCACGAATTGTGTCGTAGTTCCCGATCGAGCTAAAAAAGGAATGGGTCTTAAGACTGGTGGAGCTGAACTAGTATCCACCATCAAGAGCTTAACAATATGCGCCAAATACACACAGTTTTTCTAATTTTTCTTTCTTTATGGTAAGTTACCGAAGACCACTTTAGCACTTCATGCCACAGAACACGACAAAGTAGCCGATCAGCAAGTATAGGAATAATGTGGTCCAGCTAAAGTAGGCAGTTCAAGTACGGAACGCAACCTACTCCGATGTTAAACACCAATTGGCGAACATCAGAAATGTGCACCCGATATTTCCGCTAGAGTAGCACTCCGAAAGAAACGACGGTCAAGGGAGACCACAGGCTGAATTGTGGTGGCGTGCACCGAGCTACTGAGTGAACGTGCCATGTCAGAGACTAGTGATTGAGATGAACTGTTGAATACTCTCAGATGCGCCGAACTAGTTGTTGTAAGCATGGCATACGAGCACACTGTGCTCATCACTTCTCCACACAGTAAACAGAGCGCTCAAAAATGGTAAAAAACGAAAACAGAACTTAGGTTATCGTCATAATCAGTGGTAGTGCATGAGTATCTTATACTGATGACGTCGCATCAAGACGCAAAATCCTTGTCAACAACATACACACAGATATATTATGAGAAAATAAAGTCAACGGGACTGAATGAAAGCAGATTAGACGTATCCTTGTATACGCTATCAAAGACAATGTTGCGTGATCCCTAGTATGACAGAGACGAAGGATATGATAATCTGCATCGGCCCACTTCGGTGTTTAGAGAACAAGTGATAACTGAACCGAATTTAGGTGGCAGAGTTGCTCCAAAACGAAACACAGCTACTCGGATGGGAGCGGAGAATGAAGCTCAGCGCTATCTTATGACTAAGATCCGGACAACACAGTGAAATGTATCCAGCTGGTTTCACTTGTGCCGCAAGCCGAGAAGTTACAGCGGTGAAACGAAGAGAATAAGAGCCAAGGGAGGGAGATAAAAGTGAGGCGCTGAGAGAACGAAGTGGTAATATGCAGCAAAGGAACGAATGGAAGGGTGCCACTGTAATTTCGATCGCGCTATCCACAAGACGGAAGTCAACCACTAACGTCGTTAATCTTGAGGCACCAATCGATGGGAAAAACACACCAGTGCTACAGTCTTAGGCCAGGTTTCTTTGTGCCATTTCGCTACTTCAGCAGCAAGGTTTGTGCGTCAGTTACACAACATGATTTCCACCTAAGATAAATCAGCCAAAATAGTTAAGGTATTTTGCGCAAAAATATAAAAAGGAAGTGAGATAGCTTCGAAGCAATTTTAATGCGGTGGATACATCGTACAGAGCAATCTGTAGATTCTCATGTAGTCCAGAAGACTATGCTAAAAGGAATTCAGAACGACCAGTCTTTCACTAATGAGTGGATTCACGAACAGGCAGGGATAAATAAAGTAAAGAGGATCAGTTGCCGGTAGGCTTGAGAACAAAAAAAATCGATAGAGTGAAAAATAAGAAAGGAAGCACATAGAATACTGGGGGTGGGGATGCGTATCCAGATGATAGGTCCCAACAGGATGTTCCGAACGAGGAACTACGTTTTGGAGTTTCTGACTAACAACTGGTGCAAGAGTCTACTGTGCGTGGTGGTGGGGTTTGCCTTGGATGTGTCATTCGGTGCTCAAGGTCCAACATATATCCCAATGAATAGGGAACGCGAATTGGCACAGCCAACGGTGTAATATGACGTTGATTGAGAAACATAGTGGGATGCAGCACGATGAGGGGACGAAATATGTCACTGATGTACACACCACACGACCGGAGCATGACACAACAAGAAGCTGTGGACGATGCGGATTTAGCAACGTTATATCGACCTGGTGATGGGAATTGGGGGCACACATGTACCAGTACAAAGCCCTCGTATTCACCTAAATGCAGTTTGCTCGTTTCTCAAATAGCAAGCGTGGGGGCAACGGGGAATGATGAGCTATGTACACAGAAACAAAATGGATAATGTTAGAGGCTTACCACATTCAAACTGGCATCTTTCATCCGAGTATTCAAATAATTCTCAAAGATGCCCATTGCCACTGTAGTCATATCACCGGCAGCATTAGCCATATCAAGCACGTAGTCCAGACTGAGAAATCGTCATGATAGGGAAGTGGAAATTGGAATGAGGTTTCACAGTGGACGTTGTCAAGCAACTAAGACGCTCATTTCAAAAAGCCACGATAATCATAGTGCAATTAGTTGAGATCGCCAAATAGAGTGGATCTGACTTAAACCCATGTGAAGCATAGGCTACTTAAGTTCGGGTACAAAGCACAAGCGATGCTAGCTGACGAAATGGGGCCACATGGGAGGCGGTGGTGATGAAGCAAGTGCCGTGGGATAATACGTTACCAGAGGATCTGAGGTTGAGTTCGCAAGCATCGGTGCAGTGAAAGAAGGATGTAAAGGTGTTTAGAAAGAGGTGGACAAGACAAAGCACCAACGCAGTGGGATGGTACACGCGCAATAACCTGAATTTGAGGGAGAGGGCAGCACAAATCGCATAGAAGCGTATGCACGTATGGACATGAACTAATTACACAGGTTGGCGAAAGAGAAATATGAGGTTAACACCTAGTCAAAATGCAAATTAACAATAGAGTTGCGTAAGACTAAGAGAAGATGAGTGAAACTCACAGAAAACCTAAGACCCGTGGGTATTACGGAACGGAGGTGCTGAACACATCGAGAGAATGAAGAGGTGGTGAGGAGCTAGTGTTCAGCGTTTTTCCTCTCAAAGCAATCTGCTTCTCGCCCAGCTAGTGAGATCCGTACACAATACTATTCCAACAAAACTGGATCATTTCAGTAACTGGGAAATTCCCATTTCATTATCAAGAACAAAAGACCGAAGGTAAACAATTGTTTTCGATGATTCATCTTCAGACCCGTACAATCATATGAGTGAAATAGCAATGGGCGTAAAAGTGGATTAACGATCAGTTCAAATGAAATTGATCACGTGCCGACCAAAGGCATGAACCAGTAACAAACAGCAAACTAGGACAGAGGTGCAGTTGCACAATTGCAGTTGCTCTCAGAAGGATCCGTTTTGGCTGGTCAAGGTAGCTTAACAGCTTCGATCAGCTTCTTTTGTGCACACAAAAGTGGTTGATACAACCGAATGCTGATTGCCTCGGCAGTAGCAAGGGTGCGGAGGCGCAGGCCTTTCGACTGGAGTGGAGGGACCCTGTATAGTATTCGAAAGGCACTGACTGGGTCCACCTCATGCCCACTCTCAACAAGATGAGCCATAACAGAGCTAGTTATAGCCGCAGTACCGTATCGACGCAACCAGCTTGGTAGGTGCTCCTTAATGCGCTTAGACAGTTGCCGCGTCATTCGACCGATTTAAGTAGCGCCACAGGCGCACTCGAACTGATCTATCACCATAGAAGCGGTCAGCGTCGGTAACTTGTCTTTGTTGTGAATGCGAATGGGTAGCTCCGTGGAATAGGTGCACCTAAGCTTGGCTGCTGGGAAAGTCGACTTGACAGCGGTTGAAAGGCTTCTAGTTACACGCTCAGCAGCGGCGTCTCCCTTGGAGGGTAGTCGTATGAAAAGTTCTTTTTTCTCTGCTGTCCGAACCTGCAACTGGTCGGGCTTATTTTGCAGGTTCCTAAAAATAAAACGATCAGGATATCCGTTTTCGCGCAGCAAATTCTGAATGAACGTCAACTCATTATGCAACTTGTCTTCAAAACAGATCCTGCGGGTCCTTGTGGTTAAACAGCGAATTAGGTTTCGATTATATCTCAACGGAACGAAGCTGTGAAAATTCGTATACTGACCACCCCAGGTTTTCTTCCTGTAGACCTGCCATTGGATCGAGCCGTCTGCCCTTCTAGTTAACATCAAGAAACGGCAACTGATCGTTCAATTCTTTTTCGTAGGTAAACTGCAATGATGCGTGGGCCCGATTAAAACGGTCAATAACAGCGTCAAGGTCAACAGACTGGTCGACCAAGACAAATATGTCGTCCATATAGCGGTAGTAACATTCAAAGGCCGTGCACAAAAGAAGCTGATCGAAGCTGTTAAGCTACCTTGACCAGCCAAAACGGATCCTTCTGAGAGCAACTGCAATTGTGCAACTGCACCTCTGTCCTAGTTTGCTGTTTGTTACTGGTTCATGCCTTTGGTCGGCACGTGATCAATTTCATTTGAACTGATCGTTAATCCACTTTTACGCCCATTGCTATTTCACTCATATGATTGTACGGGTCTGAAGATGAACCATCGAAAACAATTGTTTACCTTCGGTCTTTTGTTCTTGAAAACTGGATCAAGGACATAGCGGCAAAAGCGATAGATGGTGTGGGAATGAAAGATAAAAGAGCCAATGCGGTGGTGATCTGAGTGACGACGTTCAACGATGTTGTTAAAGAATCGGCAGCCCCAAAACAGAAATGGTACATGAGCTTTGTAAGCACGAGCTGAAGCTCACCGAGCCGAGAGAGAAGCGTCGCCGTCACTATGCGAACGACCTGAGGAAGTTTGGCCAACACGGTTCCCTTGTATCCCGCACCGAAATCGTGTGCGTCTTTCCATCAGACCAGTCAATAGTCTTGGAGCGGGGATAGTGAACACGGCCTTCCACACCTCGAAAAGGCTTCTTTGCATGTCCTTTATGCCGCCCGCCAGACCGACAAGTGCAGAGGTATCCTCTAGGTATAGCTTTTTTGGTTCACAACTGGAGGAGTCGCGTGCAAGCTGTGAGCTGAGGAACTACAGTAGCAAAAGGGAAGGAGAATGCAGAGAGCAGTCGCATATTGATAACGGCTACGAAAATCAATCACGCAAACCATAATGGGTAACTAACATTGAAAATCACGTTTTCGCTCGCTCAAGATAAAAAAAGCATTCCAGAATTGATGTGGTTGATACGGACTGTGCAGCTTCACCAGGAGAAAGACTCGATCATAGATAGGCGATAAACTGGAGAGAAATCCACCATGTCGTCGAGTGGAGTTTCGTCCGCAAATAGCCGGTGATAATTTAGAAGTAATGATCAAAAAGTGACCGTTATAGAACAAGGCATGTAGATCGTTTTAGCAGCCCAGAGCAATATGAGGACAGAGTGAAGAAAATATGGGGGTATTATGATAACACATACCTGCATTGCATTCAGGCAAGATCGGATGTCTCGATCGCACACTTCGGCCAGATGCATTAATAGAAGCTTGTCCACGACAAAGTTCTCTTGAAAAGCGATCCAGTTCAACCTAGCGACCAGACGTCCTAACTCTACATTGGGAAAGCGTAGAACCAGGCAAGGAACACCAGGCGCGCGAAGAGGTCGAACCGACGAGGAGTAACTTTGTTGAAATCAAGGGAAATATGACGAAAGAGCGCTTGTGATCACCGATGAAGCAATAATCGTGTGTTTTATGGAAACCAGACGCTGAGTTAACGATCTTAACTAGAAAAGGTCGAAATAAGCCGAGCAGTAGGGCACAAAAACAGTCCGCGGGGTAACAGACTGATGAATGGCGGAACGGTTGTGTAAGGTCGAGATCTATTACGAGAACAGAAATCCTATAGGACATTATGGCGCCGGATTCGTAGTGCGAAGAAAAGATGAAAGAGGTACTAATAGAAGTAAATGAAGTGTCGGAATGAAACGCGTTTGATGAGATTTATCGGCACGGTACGTGGGCAGTGAAGTCAGTGTTGCCTTAAAGATGGATAGGTAGAGCAAGGCAGTCAAGTAAAGTCAAAATATGCTTTATGAGCGTGACTGTGAACATGTTCAGCATTTTACACTAGCACTGCGGATGTAGTGAGGCAGAACGTAGGCATGGAATTGCAATAAAAGCCTAAAAAGAAGAAAACGTACACGCACATCAGTTAAGTAAGCGCTCATGCGTGGTGCTGTTAAGTTCCTTGGAGTCCACAAGAAAACGGGATAAATACAATAAGGCAGTGTTGTGATAACGTGTTGTGCGAGAAAACAAAAGCCTAGATCTAGTGTGGGTAGAGGAACAGGAGAATGCTTTAGCTAAATCAGCGTGAAGGGGTGAAAAGGGTCATTTAAAACATTTGCTGAAAAGTTTCACAAACACTAAAGTGCTCAGTAACGATGAAATTAATCAGAGATTCTCCGGATTGGGAAATGGACTTAATGGAACGCACAATCAATGTGAAGGCTTTTGGTAGAAGACCAGAAAAAATGATAGGAGCAATATAACCAATGGGTAAGAATACAGGTAGTCACGAATTTGTAAATTAAAGAGCAGGATACTAAGAGCACTTTGAGTCTAAGGGCATAGAATAGTAATTTTCGCACCTTGCGGAACGTTCCATCAACATGTGTTGACCAAGACAGATTGTGAGAAATATACACCAAGGTACTTAACAGTGATATATGTTGTTGATATGTTGATATGTTGTGGTCGCTTACAAGAATGCGGCGAGGTGTTTGCTGCAGTCAGATGTTCGTCCGTGCAAAGACAAGAGAGAGTTACATCGCGGCATTTAGAAGCGTTGAGGATAAGAGATCAGGAAAACGACAACAGCGGAAGCTCGTCCAACCTGATTTGCATAGTCGCTGATGATTCCGCAAATTGGAGCAATGCTGGCTAAGACAACGTCGTCAACATACTTACATCCAATAAAGTTAGGGGGAATTGGAAACATTTCGATGTATAGACAGAATAGAAGAGGGGACAGGATTGCTCCCTGTAAAACACCCAAGTCATCTCTAAGAGCATGGGAGTTTTTACCGTTTGGATGAGTACAATGAGATCGGTTCACGAAGTGGTTGCTCATCAGGTTGCACACTGATAGTTTGATACCATTCGCAGCCAGCTGATTAAGCACTGATCTGTCGATACTTCCAAAAGCGTCGGTGTAATCATCCGAGACTGAAATTGTATTTAAGAGCAAGAGTACAACTCTAGCGAATTATGCAAAATCAAAAGCATTTGATTGCGAATCGTCAGCGGTAGCATTTGGCCAGTTAATCGTTTACCCGTGTTCGATTAGCAATTCGTATTATTGTCATTAGTTCCGTAAATAGGATGTATATTTTCCATTGTATGTGCACCGTTTCATAAAAGCACAGACTTCCGAAATAATCGTCGATACGTGTTTTAAAACACGTCACAGAATCGGCCTGCATTAGTCCTCTTGATAGCGTATTACATAAGTTTACGATTCTTCGTTCTAGACAAAGCTGATGTGATAACTTGTTTATGCAGGGGATTCTGAGTTTGTAACCGTGTCCTCGGGTATTACAGGGTTCCCGCAGGTGAAATATTGACCGCTAGATGGGGAAGTGAACCAAGTGTACTACTCGATTGGTCATAATAAGATGAATTTTTACTCGGCGGTAGGATAGTGTGTAGAGTCCGAGCCTTCCACAACGTTTTTCACATGGAAACTTTCGTAGACTCGATATCATTCTAGTTGCGTTGTGCTGTATTTTCTCCAGCTTTCCACTGGGTTATCGGATGGTAAGCTGGGGTGCCGTATTCAATGATGGGTCTAATGAACTAGGTGAATAGGCGAGGGACGGTTTCTTCAGACCATGTGGAGAAACTGCGTCGTGACACCCAGAATACACGAAGTCCCGCACGGTACAATTTCTCTGCATTTTCTAGTATATATATATATATATATATATATATATATATATATATATAGCATTGGGAAACGGCATGTGGGGAAACCAAAGTTACGTTACCAGGACATAATCAAAGTGAGCCTCTCACGTTCTAATCTTGATTGCAGGTCATGGGAATCAAAGGCGGTTGATGGGCGTGCATGGCGCGATCTAATCACGAAGGCAGTTGCCGAAGTGCGGGAGAATGACCTCATACATGCAGAGAAGAAGCGGCAAGCACCGATGGGCTGTACTCCATCGACATCGAGCGCATGGTGCTGTAGCACATGCGGTCGCGAGTGCCTGAGTCAGGCAGGCCTAGTGAGCCATGAGCGAGGCCACTCGGGACCACTACCGAAGCGACGACGGGTCCTGCAGAGAACGTAGGCAGAACTAGCGCAGCGTTTGTAGGTACGCTGCATTCGATTTACTAACCGCGTGCTTGCATGCTAAGTCTCTTTATTTCAGGTGGTGGGTTTGCAGTTTTATCCTAATGCTTTTCTTTCTCACATAAGTGTCTACCTTATACTCCCTGCTATAAACTTGCACACGTCGCTTAAGCCAATTGTAGTCGATTTCCATAACATTTTCGTCTTCCTGGCATTTCCGTAAAGTATACTTTCTGACCTCGTGAACTTATCTAGGATTCGTTTGTAAACAACTTATTTCATATGCTCATTAATTTAGGGTTTATGTCACCGTTTCCTTACTCGAGTTATTTTCTTTGTATCTCTCTCTCTCAAGTGATTGCCTGTTGCTCGATATCCCCGGTGTGGCTGCGCCTGATGTGCATGTTGACAAGGTGCCTACCTGTCTATTACCCACTACCTCGTCCATACTGGCTCCAGGAGACAGTTGGTCGTTACTGGAGGGGACGGGATGCACGGTCCTTGTGGCCGTGCTAGGCTCGAAGAGTGGTTCCATGCACTCAGTGTGGAGCGGACTACGGTGCAGCCACTGCCTTGTGTGCGCTTGATTTCCAAAATACAGCGTGCTTGTGTTTGCCTGTGAAGGAGTGTGGGCCGGCTCCGTTGATTAAACGTGGCTCCCATCCACATGCCTCTCAGTCTTATTCCTTCGGGTTTACACTGAATATGGGGTGTGTGGTTGGAGCTGTGGGTGTTGCAGCGCAAGCCATCCATGGTCCCTCTATAGGCGCAGGCGTCCTGTGGCTTGCCACAGTGACAGGCAAATCCGAAACCGGATGCCGCCAACCATATATATATATATATATATATATATATATATATATATATATATATATATATATATATATATATATATATATATATATATATATATATATATATATATATATATATATGTTTATTCACACTCTGTTAACAGACACTGTGCCATCAGAACCATGGCAGAAGAAAAAGGTGAAGAAGATGTGAACATGAACTGCGATAAAAAAATATGGGAAACGATTTGTTGGATTTACACACGCCAATTTTTTGTCTTGTGAGTTTTTGTGTGCATCAAAGGGATGGTAAAATGGCAGAGCAACATTGACGCCACTGACGTCTGTTGCGGGCCATGACGTCTAATGTTTCCAACCACTGAGATTCAGCATCACGTGGTCCCCAACCTGGAAGACGGGCCGGTGCGACTGCCGCCAAACTTAAGGTTGCCTTCCTCATGATCCTTCGCCACGTCATTGGCTGTCCACCGCGGCACCCTTTCCAATCGCTCACTGGGAGTGCAAATAGCGCTCGACGTGAAAGGCGATGGGCTAGCATGCGCAAAACGTGCCCGAGCCAACGCATGCGATCGTGGAGAATAACATCCTGAAGACTGGCACCATTCGCAACAAGCACTCGGTCTAAGCCCGCTGCGTTGCTTACTTGGGGTGTTGCCATCACACCCGAGCAATCCTTCGTATACAGCGATTGTCGAAGATTGACAGCCGCTTCATATCTTCCGAGCAAATAGGCCGTCTCACAGCCGTAAAAGAGTACTGCACGGACAGAAGTATTGTACACCCTGCCCTTGAGCTTGAGACTAACACCACGACGACGCCATAGGTGTCTCAGCTTGATGAATGCAAGGCGGGCCTTTGCAATCCGTTGTGAGACTTCATCTCTAACACCGCCACCAGCCGTGATGCAACTCCCTAGATAAGTAAAGCAAGGGACTTGCTCCAGAACATGTCCAGCAATGGTGAACGTGGGTTCAGGCACCTGCCAGTCCTGGAGCAACGTTTTACATTTTCTCGGAGTGAAGCACAAGCCGTACATAGACGCTTCCATCGCCAAGCGGTCCAAAGCGCTCCGGACGGATTGTGGGTCGTCCCTCAGCAAGGCGATGTCATCGACGTAGTCCAAGTCCGTGACTTTGTCTCCAGGGAGGAGCTCAACACCGCAGTCCTGGACACCTCCCATTGCTCTTTGGAGAACATCTTCGATGGCGAAATTGAAGAGGAAAGGTGAAATAGGGCAACCTTGACGAACACCGCTGGTCACAGCGAATGAAGAAGAGTGCGTGCCGTAAGCCCTGACTTTGCCCGACGTGTGACTGTAAAGTTCTTTCAGAATGGTTATAAACTTGTCGGGCACACCTTTCTTCAGTAAACAGTTCCACAACGCAGATCTATCTACTGAATCAAATGCCGCTTGGATGTCCAAAACACTACGATTGTTGGTCGCGGGTGGATGTGACTAAGTTCGAGAACTTGCCGAAGCGTAAAGATTTGGTCGGACGAAATCCGGCTTGTTCTTCTCGGGAAAACTCCTCTCTAGTCGTTGAAAGCCTGCGAAGTAGGACCGACACGAAGATTTTGGATGCGACAGAGATTAACGAGATTCCACGGTAGTTGCAGCAATCGGCGCGAGAGCCCTTCTTGGGAATCGGAACAATGACCGATTCTCCTCACGCGTACGGAACCTTCTCAGTCCAAATTTTCGTGAACAGCGATAGGATTTCGCTGACAAGTACACTCCCACCATCATTGAATAGAGCTGGTGGTAGGTTGTCGGGACCCGAAGCCTTATGGCGTTTCAGAGATTGGATTACATTTCGAATCTCTGCTTCATTTGGGGGGGGGGGGGACTGTGGAGACAGACCAAGCATCATACATTGGGGCTGGAGGTGTCACATGGGGCTGTGTTGGGTGGTTGAATTGAAGAGCAAAATGCTCTGCCCAGCGACCCAATAGCCTGTAAAGGTTGGTGATCTTTGTGCCGTCTGATTCGCAAATCGTCTGGCTGATAGCGTGGAAATTGCAACCAGTGACCTAGATGATGTAAAATAGACGGCGGAAGTTGCCAGCCGATGCAGCGGCTTCCATGTCATCAGCGTGTTTTGACCACCAAGATTCACGATCAGAGCGAAGGCTTGCTTTCAGCTGTTGTGTAATAGAACGGCGGTGTTCGTTGTACACTGCACCAGCAGGCACCGCCCGTCAGCGATCTAGCAGTTCCGAGGATCTTCCCGAGATCCAGCTTTTGGGAGTGAAGCGAGCGAGGCCACAGCTGAACAAACCGGCCGACAGCAAGGCTTGTTGCAGACTTGACCAGTGTTGATCAACATCCAGAGTGTGAGAGAGAGCGAGATTTTCACGAAGCCTTTGTTGATACACTTGCTTTATCATTGGGTCCTCCAACGTGTAGGTGTTCAGTCGGGTGTTTTGATCTAGGCGAACCACCGAAATGCATGCAAACGGTCGCACACACCAGTGCATGATCAGTATCGACGCATGTTGACCAAAATGATCGGCAGTCGCGTACGCTGCCGCGCCACCTGCGACTTATAGCTATGTGGTCAATCTATGACCAGCGCTGGGTTGATGATGGGGGGCGCCAAGTGGCGTACTGGCGTCCAGGATGACGCAAGCTGGTGCTGGTGAGGAATAGCTGATGATCAGCACACAGACTGAGCAGTCTCTCTCCACTGTCTGAGCGAACATCATCATATCCATGCGGTCCTCCGAGGTGGCGCTCACATGGCAGCAGACGACCGACACGCGCGTTGAAGTCACCTGCCAAAACAATGATGTCTGTTTTAGGAGACCTTAGGAGCAGCTCATGAAGGTTCTGGTAGAACTGGTCTTTGACGGTGTCAGAGCTACAGTCAGTGGGTGCGTAGGCAGATATCACGAAGAGAGCACGCTTTTCGACTCGACGTCTGCTAACTTTACAAGAGCCATAGAGCCTCATCGCACAAAGGCGGCTATTGATCGGAATCTAATCAATCAAAGCAGTCTCGGCTCTAGCACTGAGCGCGATTCCAACACCAGCTTGACCAGATGCGGCAGATTCGGCTTCACCAGTGATCTCATCTCATGTCGCGAGAGCACTCGTAAGTCTCTGACAGATGTAAGGTGAAGCAACTGAATGTACAAGGTGTATGATCAAGTGGCTGCACGTCTGGTGATACTGATGAACTCCGACTTGCATGCATTAAGAGGGAGTTGCATTTCAGTGGACGACGTTGACAGTCGCTCTAAGTCATGCTGGAGGCGAGCGCAGTCGTCCTGGTTCTCAATGATCCTCCAGATTTTCAAATCATCTGCAAACAGGGCACATGGTGACTGGAGCTGCTGCGGAAGATTGTTGATATTAATAAGAAATAATTCTGGCCCAAGTACAGTTCCTTTGGCACGCCACTGGTCGATGGGAACCAGTCTGTCAGGTAGTCATTGACCTGTACTCTAAACTTTCGTCCCACAATAAACTCGTGTAGCCACTGAAGTAGCGTGCCACCGATTCCGTAGGTCCTCAATTTACGAAGGAGTACCTCGTGGTTCACTCTGTCAAACGCCTTACTAAAGTCGATGTACACCACGTCAACATCCTTCCGTTCAATGAGAGCTCGTACTTACTGGAGGTTTGCATACAGCAGGTTGGTGATGCAGGATCGCCCTTTCGTAAAGCTGTGTTGCGCTGGCGTCAATACGTCCATCGATTCGAAGAACGACAGCAGACACTTTTTCACAACCTTCTCGAGAACTTTGGATAATACCGAAGTCAAACAGATCGGTCTATAGTTCTCTATTTTACTCGGATCACCATCCTTGGGAAGCGGTTTCACTATCGAGCATTTCCAATCGTTCGGGACGGATCCTTCAGAGAGCGATTTATTGAAAAGGTTTGTCACAGCTGATGAGATGATAATCGATAGGGACTTGAGTATTAGTGGGTGAAGTCCGTCTGGTCCGAGGGGCTTTGCACCATCGAGGTTGACCAGTAGCTGATGTACTTCGACTGCATCACATTGTAGGCTGTTGAGCAAGACTTGCGCAACCTGTGCTGGTACTGAAACCGCCGCCGGTTTACTGGAAAATACAGTGAGGAAGTGCCTAGCCAAAGCGTCCACGCGCTCCGCGCTTGAAATGAGCTTCTGTCCGTCTAAGGTCTCTAAGACCGGGACGTCGCCCCCAGGTTTCAGTTAATGTTTCAAGTATGCAAATATTCTTTTGGGTGCAGATGTGGCAGAGGATGCTAGCTCCTCTTCGAACTGCAGGCGTTTCTTGATCTTTGCGGCGTTACATAAGTTACGCTGTTTCTTGTACACCGTGTAATCTTCATCACAACCCGAGCTGATGTACCCATCCCAAAGTTTGCGACGCCGTCGCGTCAACTGTCTATATTCCCTATCAAACCAAGGCGCTTTGACAGGTCCGATTTTTGAATACATTAGGGTAAGGAACCGAGTACACAGCGAGTTAAGCTTCCCCTTCATTAATGACCAACAGGCCTCAAGCGACGCATCTTGTGGTAGTGTGCAATCAGTCTGATTTGCGGCTTGGACGAGCCAGTTGAAGTCCGTCTCCCAATAGTTGAATGTCGGCTTCCGTTGATTGTAACATAGTAACGACAGTTCTAAGCTTGCAACAATGGAGCAGTGGTCACTGTTCGCCAGAGGTTCGAGGACTCTGATCTCTGTCAGCTTCTGCTCACAGCTCGTAAACATTAAGTGCAGACAAGATGCCAAGTGCGGAGTTACGCGCGTCGGTTGGATGACATGTAACGTTGCCCCGATTTTAATAATCATTTTAGCTAATTGAGCCTCAACGTTGCCATGAAGGAGAAGAAGTCGAACGTCTGGCCAAAATATCTTAGGTAAATTTAGATCCCCCATCAGTAAGAACTGAGGGGGCTCATGTGCTTCTGTATATGTGGTAGCCAATCGCAACAAGGATTTAATGGGCTACAGTAGATAACACGCACTAGTAGTTCTGCGTGTCTGAGGCGGATTGTGCACCACAATTGCTCGCATAAGTTATCCTCGCTCAGATAGGTGTTGGTAAGTTTGCCAGATAGTGACGATTTTATGTACAACAGAACACCACCGTGAGTCTATGATTTTCGGTCGCATGGGAAACAAGAGTGTCCTGACAAGACGACTTCTTGGGGTATGACGTCGGAGTTGCGCCAAGTCCCTGCAAGTCGTAAAACGTCCAGCCGCTCCGAGACAGCGAAGCGGCACAGTACTTCATGTTTGTTTATTAGACTGCACACATTGGCGAATGCCACACGGAGGTCCTGGGAGGTACTGCGGGACGTGCCTGGAGGTTGAGTAACCGGGTGATACGGGTTCGTACATGCTACTTGATCACGCGAAAATTTACAATTTGTAAGTCAGTCTCACCTTCTTCTGTACGGCGTTTGAGCTCAATGACCGCAGTCTTCAAACGATCCCAGTCTTCGGGTTCCAAGTCTTGGCGGATGTGGATCTCTATGCCTTTCGGCGTTGACAGACGTGACAATATTAGCTGCGGCATATTGTGATTTGAAAAAGTGATTTGCCGAGGTCTACGTGACTGGTAAGTTTTCTGGCCAAGTCGGATTACTTGTTTAATCGTCACAATGTCGTCACCCACATCCAAGATTCTATCGATGAGACCATGGAGGAACTCAACATCGTGAGCATAGCGTATCTGAGGGTTTTCATCTTTTGACTCTGGTAGGTGGAAGACAATGAGAATATGACGCCTCAGCGAGATCGGTGATGAACCTGCAGAAGCAGGACTACAGGCACTTATCGGTTTGGATTGCTGTTTATCAGCAGGGGACGCCTGATTTCGATTACGTGGCCCTTTGCGATTTCGAGTGGCCCATGGATCCTCGGTATTCAGAAGTTCACAGACTGGCTCTGAGAAATTCACGGACCGATCAGTGAAGCCGCATTTCGTAGCTTCTGAGTCTGAGTGTTCAATCGGTGGTGAACATTGAACCTGAGGCTCGGCCGGGGTCGAGGATGCTGGTGGCGGTGCAGATCGCGGAGTGACAAAGTAAGGCGAGGAGACAGAGGTAGTTTCAAGAGAGCGTTTGGCCCCACGTGCTGAACGGTTTGTTTCTGTCTGGAAGAGATTTTCCCGTAGTTGTTGGCGGTCGCTATGAATTCTGATGTCTTGCACCGCGACATTTAGCACATATAACTTGGAAAAAGCGGTCGGATGTCGAGATTTTCGAAACACGTCAACGGATAAACAAATGCACGAAATACGGAACAAAACATCACAAACGAAGCACTGAAGTGCATGAGCCTTATGTCCAACAATTTTCGAACACGAACCACAAGTAGCTTGAGACGGCATCACAAGATATAGCAAATCAAAAATGGCGGCCAATCGATGAGATCTCCGGAATTAGCCAAAGTATATCCACCAAATTTGCGCCGCTTGGAAAATACACCAATAGAAGAATATTGGTGCACAATTCACACTGAAAGAACATTTATGAGACAGTAATCCGAAGCAAAAGTAGCACCCAGCATAGTGTGATTCAAAAATCCGCGGCGTCCGTGGGTACGGCCAGCAAGGAAGATGCTATAGAGTGAACAAGGCACGCTACGGCATCTAGCGTGGAATGTCGGGGTTTGTACGCAAACTGATACGTCAACGGCCGGAGTGCTTGTTGAAATCAAAGGCACAAGTAGTCGCTCGGAGACTCAGCATGATGGATGTACAGGCGATCAGGCGAAATTTCGTGGATCCCTTCTTTGGCACGGGTGTTATCCAGATAGTCCTCCAAATATAGTGAATAATACCAGTGTGTAGGCACCGATTAAAAAGATGTGTCAAGGGCATTGGCACACTCTTTCAAGACAACTGGTGAAAGGGCATCGGGTCCAATAGCCTTCCTTGGGTCCAGATTGCTGAGATGACGGTTGACTTCAACGAGGGGAATGTAATTATTGGACCAGAGCCAGAGAACAAAGGTAGAGCGAATGAATGAGTGGAGGATGCTTCCTGTGATAAGAATAGAACTTAGAATTGAGTTTCTCTATATCCACTGGTCCAATCTGCTTATTGGAGCTCTTACCACATAGCTGCTTTAGTTGCCATAGGTCTCGACAGTTGTGGATGCATAAAATGGATTCGATGTATAACTTATTCTGTCGTAAATTCTCGGTTTTTATTACTAGAGAGAGTTGATTGGCACGGAGTCATTTTACAGTTGTGGACTTGTTTTTCTCCTTCTAAGTTGCTTAAGTGATGGTGAGGAGAATCTATCGACTGAGCAGCAAAGATCGAAGCAAAAGTTAAAATAATCAGTGAAATGATCACACTAAATAGACAGATCTTCGTTGCTGAAAACTGTAAAATCAGTAGAAGTCATCATTTCCTGCAGTCTCACAATATTGAATGCTGGACAATCTCGTCGGCTCTCAGTTTTGAATGGCTTATTAGCCAATGGACCGGAGTGAGTTTAACCATAAACGACGGGGCACACTTTTATGATACCAAGATCGAAATTACCGAGTGGGGCACGTTCTTGAGCGGAAAACGGAAAGGCTTGATTTGTGAAGATGAAATCTAGTTGCGTTTCAAATCTCGTCGGAAAGGCCACTAGGTTAGAGAAAGCAAGTGTCTAGATGAATGAGGTATCAATTTTATTGAAGTCTCCGGTGACAATAGTACAGGACAACTGGTATTTTCGTGCGCTGCATCCGTAGTGCCCAGTATCAGCGCCGAGTATTTTGCGGGGTAGCAAGGGCTAAAGATATAATCAAAGCGCAGGACGGATAACCAACTCGGATCCCTACTATTTCAAGTATCATCAAATAGGCGAAGTTTGAGAAAATGAGAATAGATATCATCGAAGCCGCTTTAAAATATTGTCACGGAATAAAATTCCGCAATAGTTGGGGTGGTGAAGCCATGCTCTTACGTGAACAATCACCAAATGAAATGGAGGGAAGCACAACTTCAGTGCTTCGGGAGATCTGCATCATTAGCCTTGACTATTCTGCTTGTTTCACTCTACAGTATTAAGGTTCACACCTCAATTCATCGAATAACTAAGTTTTCATTTACACACAGCATGAAAAGAATAAGAGGGAAGCAACTGATGAGTGATCCAAATTAGTGATTCTGATTGGTCCGGCGGCGATGTTAGTTTTCCGGTCAGTTTCGGATAAGACTGGGGCTCGGTATGAATCAAAAATAATAGCAAGCATTCTGCCGATAACAAAAGCAAGTGGCATGATGTGAACAAAAGAATTGGACAAAATATAAATGTGACGAAGTGGGATGATCAAGCCTCAGGGTTAGCAGGGAGCAAAGGTCTCGTGAACAACCATCTAATCCAACCATGAGGTCATATATGGGCAAATGGCAAGTGAGAACACAAAAGGGGGAGCAAAAACGTCAACGCAAAACATAAGAACAAAGGCGACCATCCAGCTGTATACCTCACCAGAGGCAGATATTCGACTCACAGATCGTTACATATACATATCACAGGTCGACGGAGGACAAGTGGAGAAGTGCGTTTACTTCGTGCGCGACGTTCTGTGCTGGGACGAATTGTGGTAGAGGCGGCTGCGGCCAAGAGTTCAACCGCGCCCGGCACCGCACCATCGATTTCATCCAAAACAAGACAACATGGTTTGAAGGAAGACATTTGGCCTGGAGGATCTCCCGAAGCGATATTCAAGCTTGATGTGCTTGAGACAATAGCGGCCAACTGATCTCGAAAACTCGACACCGTCCGATCGTCACTGGAACGGGGTAAAGAGAGGAGGTGAGATCAGCTTAGAACGTGAGACCGTTGTTGCACGATGATCCAGAATCTGAAGGAACAATGTACTGTTAGTACGCCAACAAGCACAAAGGCCCTACCTTATAACTCAGCCCCCACATGGGTTGGTGTTCGTATTCCTCAAAATGTTTCGGCGAGTTGGCAAGTGCCATGTCACATAGTGTGATTCCCTTCAAGTTGTAATTTGATAGTGGCTCGTTGACGGACATTCAGGAATCCAACCCACGAGATGTGATCCACTATTTGTTTTACTGGTCAGAATACTGGTGATGAGTATCGATCGACTGTCATGTGGTCCGGTACCCACACAGTTCCATCGGTTTTAGCCACCACCATGCGGCAGCGGATGATTCTCCCCATAACCTCTCAAACCCGCGATAGAATCGGAAACAACAAACAATACTTACATCACTGGAACGCCAGCTAAATTTGGATGACGCACTATGGTTAGGTTATCACAAAGTGAATCGTGGCAGATAAGTGCACGGCACTTCGAATCTAGTGTTACAGACGACCTGACCTGCCGATGCCTATAAGTGTTGTGCTATCCGATGCGACGGAATTACGGAGGCAACCAGGTTATTCACCACAACTAAAACAATGTGGCTTTGTTCAGTGGCAACAGGAAAAACACACAAAAGTCGAATCATCCAAGCAAGTCAAGTATCTACTCCAACATTAGCTTGGCAATTTTTGTGTTGGAAGTAAAGTGATTGGGTTGAGGCATCTTCGCAAAACAGTGCAGGTAGACCCACAAAACATTGGTTGAAAGACGCAAAGGAGGTAGCCAATAAATAAGACTGCAACTTCCCGATGTCTCACGTGTCAACTACTATCAGCAACGGTGGAGTAGTTTTATGTACGACAGCCAGTGAAGAACAATGCGAAAATACCATATCAGCAACGTAGAGGAACAAACAAAGGTTATGTGAAATGCAAGTAAACGAAAACAATAAATATTGGAAAGCTAATTTGAAGTACACGTTGTGTGGATAAATTGCGACGCGCAATTTCGAAGTGTTTCCAACGAACCAAGAACATAGGTTAGTCTGATAGTTTACCGCACGAAATAAAGTATGCATAGTAATACAGTTGCAAAAAGGGCAGATGAAGCGAAGCATTTAAAAAGAAAAGCCTCTAAACACATTAAGTTAATTGAATCGTGCATGCCCCAGCGCTCATGAGACTACGTTAGATTAGTAAAACAAACAATATTGCCAACAAAAATTACGAGTAGGCAGTCATAAACCTACAAGCACCAATGTAAGTGAGACAGACAAGCAATATACAACAGATAGGAAACAGTGAATGCAATCACATCAATGCTTACTGAAAACGATTAACATGGATGCAATCAAAGACGTGCTAAATGCAAACTACCTGGTGAAAAGATGGTTTACAAGAACATTAAGGTCGGAAGCGTTGCGCAACGAGGCTGGACTTGATCTTGGGACGATGGTCTGCTAGGTGGTGCTACTTGAATCTTTAGAGTCGCTCGCAAGATTGGTCAATGATTGGAGTCCAAACAAATTAAGTCGCTTGGTCCTCTAGCTTGGAGGTTAAAGTGACAGTAGACCCTTATTGCTTAAAACGGATTCCATGTAGTCCACTACCAATCCCCCACCGCTTAGCAGCCAGGTTTATGTAACGAAAACTGGTTAAGAGCCCTAATATTTCTGTTATCTAAACTAGAGCAACCTGACAACAATAATGCCTATGCAATACATGGGACTTTCCGCAAATAACCTTTTGATGCGATAATCATCGCAGAGGGTAATCAACAGCGCCTTATCTTCTGCAACCAGTGGGATGGGTAAGCGTGAGCATGCCACCGCCCAAGCACTCTCGTCTTCTTTTCCCCTCTTGTGTATTTTTATCCTCATTGTCCCCTTCCAACTTCACTTTTATCCCCCTGTGTTCAACTCCCCCAATATGTGGTCTTTCCTCTGCTTTGGTAAGCTGTGTCATATAGTTTCGACTCAAACGCAATCGCGGAGCGTCACCCTTGACCTGTCAACAAGTTCATGTCCAAGGAAGTGGACAATGCAGTTCATACGTCTCCAGTTGGAGCCCCACGATCCTCACTAATGCTGGCATGACTTAAGGTACGCATTTGTTACAGATCGGCCAACAAGTAACACTTACCCGAGAGACCCGTTCGATCGATATTTGTTGCTTATCAGGAAACCGTCATAAAAAACCTCAAAATTGTGATCACTTTAAAATCAGTTTTGCAGCGTAGGCAAGACCAACGCGAATAGCAGCCGTTTAAATATGGCACTGGTAATTGATTCCTATTCCGTTTGGCTAGCAAACACATCCTTTCACCAACCAGAAATCCAGGAACTACTACTGAGGGCCGCATGGAAACCTGAAACATGCAAGGCCGTAAGACAAGATGCTTTGCCAGATTCGTCAGTTGTGAAACTCTAAATAGTATGCCTATTTACGACGCAAATACACAATTGATCGAAGCACAGCTTGACTTTTCGCGCCATCGGAAGGCTACACATGGCGACAGAGGTGACACTGGCGCAACATTCTCATTGCGTATACCCAAAGATGATGCAACTTTGAATGCCGATCAAGTCGGTGTGAGTATTGATCTGAGCCCCCGAGCTGAGACTAATCTGGTAGACTGGAACCCAGTTAGTACCCGAATGTGCGCCATCCGATTATCTGGCTCGTTCAAAGCTTCGAAGTCGCTCGAGGACAACAGAGGTTCGATTGTCATATCTGGTAACGCCACGACAAGTGGCAGCGCTGACTCCAGGATAGATAACTTCCACTTTCAAATAAACGAGCTCCTTCGCCACAGAAGTAGCACGGATAATGCAGTGCTGGCTGTGATCCGAATTCAAATGCTGAGAAATTGTTCATTGATGGGTTGAATCTGGGCTGCCAACATAATGTAAGCTCCCGTGATGATAATGATGAGCGGTTGTTACACCTGTGTGATGATGCTGGTCTATTTCTCGCGAGCACTTTCGATATAGAACCCGTAGAAGGGTGACATGTCGCCCACCAGTGTCGGAATAGGTACAGACGCAAATCAATCACATTGAGATTAGCTACCATTAGGGAGACCGTGTTCAAAAATGCCGCTCGATTTGGAGCTGGAGCGCGGCACTCGCATGTGCCGATCTCCGAGTTCGCTTTAGCGGACATCTGCGACAACGCTGTGAGCGCATAGACCCCAGCCAACTGGTGTAGCCAGGTGTTCTGAATGTATATCAGGCTGTGTTGGCGTGCGGGCTGAGTAAATCCTCACGGAACACAGTTGAAGGTCACTGATCGCATAACCACCAGACATCAGCGGCAGGTGTCTTCTTGTGGACAACGGGTCACTACGTAGTCTCTTACACACTTCGATGTTCGCCGAAACATTTCAGTTGGAAACGAAACTCCGGGAAACAAGTAGCAAGAGACCCAGTGTGAGTGAACTAGGTGCGACGAGAGGGAACAGTCTATCCACAACCTGACAAAACGTTTGGAGCACTGGACTGAGCATTTTGCAAAGCGTTAGTCAGCCAGCATCGTCAGTTTATAGTAATAATAACAGTAAGAATAATGATAATAATATATTCTCGGGTCTACGAGACATGCCCTTTTCTGCATGTGACCGATTTGCTCCTTGGGCTCCCTTCGAATCCACTCCATGACGCGGAGGTCGAACGTGAGATCAGACAGCCGAAGTTGAATGAGGCCGGGAGAACAAGCGAAGTTCCCCCAGTCCTATTCGAATTCAAGGGATCAGCTCTCGTGGAAGATTTGCAAGGCTTATTGATTAAGTCATGGGGGCAGGAAACAGTTACCACCGACTGGAGCAGCTCCGTCACTGTACCGATTTTAAAGAACTCAAGCCAAGAATGTGGCAATTACAAGAGAGGCAATCTGATATATGTTGCCCCAAATTACTTGCCCCTTGTCGGGCTTCACAGAAAGAATGACCTCCGTGAAAGTCAGATCTGTGAAAAACAAGTCGGGTTTTGTCGAAATAAAGACCTCATTTACCATTTCTTCGCGCTAGATCAAGTGTTAGGACACCAACATTGTATTGGCGACTCACCGTAAACCTGCTCATCGACATCAAAGCTTCGATACAATGAACGTATGTGCCTTTTGGCATTGGCTGTTTAAAAAAGGTGGGCCCGAGAATTTGGTAAATAGCATAAGAGCTTTATGAACTATGTGCCATACGTTATTTACAGCAGTGTGAGACAGTGATGCCCGTTAGCATTCTGACGAGGTCACTGAAACTGTGTTCGCTGTACAAGTGAAGCTGGTTCCACGTGCCAAACTGCACGGTACAGACAAGCTACAGATTAGCACTGTATGTCAGCCGTTTCGGGGTGTGCTGAGATTTGGATACTTAATGCTTAAGGATTAAAAAGGAAAAAATACACCGTTGTTTTTTATATTGCGGCACAAAAGCTGCAGTGTGTTATTCACCTTCAGTTAATGTGCCACGATGCTGATATAATGTACAACAAGTCTTCCTTAAGTGATTGCCATGGTTAGGCCTGGCTACTACTACTACTACTACTACTACTACTACTACTACTACTACTACTACTACTACTACTACTACTACTACTACTACTACTACTACTACTACTACTACTACTACTACTACTACTACTACTACTACTACTACTACTACTACTACTACTACTACTACTACTACTACTACTACTACTACTACTACTACTACTACTACTACTACTACTACTACTACTACTACTACTACTACTACTACTACTACTACTACTACTACTACTACTACTACTACTACTACTACTACTACTACTACTACTACTACTACTACTACTACTACTACTACTACTACTACTACTACTACTACTACTACTACTACTACTACTACTACTACTACTACTACTACTACTACTACTACTACTACTACTACTACTACTACTACTACTACTACTACTACTACTACTACTACTACTACTATACTACTACTACTACTACTACTACTACTACTACTACTACTACTACTACTACTACTACTACTACTACTACTACTACTACTACTACTACTACTACTACTACTACTACTACTACTACTACTACTACTACTACTACTACTACTACTACTACTACTACTACTACTACTACTACTACTACTACTACTACTACTACTACTACTACTACTACTACTACTACTACTACTACTACTACTACTACTACTACTACTACTACTACTACTACTACTACTACTACTACTACTACTACTACTACTACTACTACTACTACTACTACTACTACTACTACTACTACTACTACTACTACTACTACTACTACTACTACTACTACTACTACTACTACTACTACTACTACTACTACTACTACTACTACTACTACTACTACTACTACTACTACTACTACTACTATACTACTACTACTACTACTACTACTACTACTACTACTACTACTACTACTACTACTACTACTACTACTACTACTACTACTACTACTACTACTATACTACTACTACTACTACTACTACTACTACTACTACTACTACTACTACTACTACTACTACTACTACTACTACTACTACTACTACTACTACTACTACTACTACTACTACTACTACTACTACTACTACTACTACTACTACTACTACTACTACTACTACTACTACTACTACTACTACTACTACTACTACTACTACTACTACTACTACTACTACTACTACTACTACTACTACTACTACTACTACTACTACTACTACTACTACTACTACTACTACTACTACTACTACTACTACTACTACTACTACTACTACTACTACTACTACTACTACTACTACTACTACTACTACTACTACTACTACTACTACTACTACTACTACTACTACTACTACTACTACTACTACTACTACTACTACTACTACTACTACTACTACTACTACTACTACTACTACTACTACTACTACTACTACTACTACTACTACTACTACTACTACTACTACTACTACTACTACTACTACTACTACTACTACTACTACTACTACTACTACTACTACTACTACTACTACTACTACTACTACTACTACTACTACTACTACTACCATCAGATTTTTGTTACTTAGGGTGTATTTTCGGGTGAAACCCATACGATGAACGAAGTGCGTATGTGCGTATCGAAGACGGTTGCCGCATCTGGAAAGTTGAAGAATGGAGTGTAGTACAATCACCAGTTGACCATGGGCACGAAGCTGATGCTATACAAGTTGATGGTTCTGTTCGATATTTTATACAGCAGTGAAACCTGGAATCTTTATCAGAAAGAAGTCCGATAATTGGAACGAGCTCAAGAAAAGTGCCTGTGTCGTTTTCCGCTCATCTGCTTCGGTGGCTGCGTTGCTGACACGGAGATGCTACACCGCGGTGGCATGTATGTAGTGGACTGCATACTGCTGCTGCGATACCTGAGGTGGCTCGGGAATGTTCGCCACATGGATTTAAGCTGGATATCGTAACAGTTGCTTTATGGCCAACTGCATACAGGGAAGCTGGACATGGATAAACCGAAGTTGTGTTATCAGGATGTGATGAGGGTGAGTTTACCACCAACTAATGTTGATTCAAGGTGTTTTAAGCGATAGCATTGAGTCGGCGCTGACGGCGACAGTATGATCACTGTCTAACACCCTCCACCTCGATTATCTGTACCAGGAGACTGCTAATCTTTGCACGATCTTCATGACCATTTTAGGCTCAAAGAGTGATTCCATGCATCCAGTGTGGAGGGGAATACGACCAAGCCACCGCCTTGCGTACGTCTGGTGCGCATGGTTCCCAAATTAGATGGACAGAAATGCTGCTGTTGTGCATGTTGAAAGAGTGTGGGCCGGCTCCCTTGAAGAAACCTGGCTCCCATCCACATGCCTCCCGGACTCATTCCTTCGAGTTTAGACTGGATATGGGGATGTGGATGGAGCTGTGGGTGGTGCAGCGCAAGTCACCCATGGTCTGTCTATATAGGCGCAGGCGTTCTGTGGCTGTTCCCATGGAGGCGAATTCCGGAATCGGATACCATGATCCATATATATTAGGTTGTTCTAAAATCAAAACATTTTCGACGCCATTCCGGAATAATTCGGAAGCTCCTCGAAGATTCTTTTATAGGAGCGTATAAGGAGACACACTAGAACACTAATCTTACATTGTTCATTTATCCTACATCTTAGTAACGGCTGCGGTATTAGCGAATGATCAGCATGCTGTTTGTACGAATTCCTGAAAAGGCGCAAAACGGTTGACGCTTGTCGAAACATGTGTGGCGTATGGATGCTCCAAGTTAAGGTTTAGTGAAATTTTGGCTCCGTTGATTCAAAGGAGGGAAATACAAATTGTCAGACCTCGGAGATCAAGGACGCAAACCAACGGACTTTGTCAGCAGCATCCAGGACGCTCTAAAGGAAGATCCGATACAAAGTGCGCGTGAAATCATATATTAGCTTCCCAAAAACCACCGTTCATTACTAGTTGAGCCAATGCGGAAGAATCCCAAAGGTTGGATAACTTGTACCACACGAATTGACTGATGAACAGTTTTTGAACCGTTGAACTATCGAACTTTCATTGCTCACCCGAGGACGCAATTATCGATGGCTGAACGACGGTCCATGTTAACCATAGCAGGAATCGCCAGCGGATCACAGCCGATGAAACGCCAGTAGAAGTCCCGAAAGTCGAACTGCACGGCAAAAAATGATGCTGTCGGTCTGATGACGTAATCTCTATACGGACTGATCACCTGACACTCCACCGGTTACTTGCCCGGTGTCTAGTGCCAATAACAACTGCAAACGATGGTTCGGACGAATCTTGGAAAGGCGTCCCACAACGGTTTCGGAATTCTTTCGCTGCATGAAAACGCAAGTCCTCATGCAGCATAATATGGCCCGCGTCTCAACTTTCAGCCAGCTCGGTATCGAAACTGTTCTGCATCCCGCATATAGCTCGGCCCCCTCTCTACTGGACTAACCTCCCCTTACACTCGCTGCCTAAATCACATACATGGACGAGCGGGATTTACATGACCGCAACCATTTCGAAAACATACCTTGCCCAATTCTTTGACAGCAGCCAGTAGTTCTATAAGAGAGCACCTCGACCAACTTGCCTGAAGCGTTGGCATGGTACGTCGTCGATAACAATTGATGTCATGTTGATTAAATTTGTTGCTTGTTTGAAATAGGTAAGGACATGCAATGAATTGAGGGACTATCTCTCGCTTATCGGCAATTTGAAGCACAGGGGACGAACCACATAGTTTTCGTCTCGTTGTGACAGACGTGTGGATCATGTGTTACCACGCCTCTGGACACCGAGTTCACGTGGTGTTAGGACCGCAGCTTGCTTGTCGTTGCCTGAGGAATCTTCCGAGAAAGGCTGAAAACGGTATCTTGTGGTATTGCGGCACTCGAGAGGTGAGCACACGTCGCCTCTACCACCACATCGGGGATCATAGTGAAAGAGTCCTTCCCTCCAATGAAATCACCGTCTAAGTGATAGCTTGCTTTGCTATTTCAAACATGGCCGCGCACTCCACTAATCAACAAACCAATCGGAGGTCATCATACACCCCATCAACATCCGTCTGGCGAAACCAGTAGGGCCGAAGGTTATGCGGTGTCATCCAACTGGACATGATATGAGTGGATGTATGTACCAGACCAGACATGGGTAAGATAGAGGCGGTTCTGCATGTTTGGAATACGTGGTCCAAAATGTGAAGGACGCCCCCTACCTGAGGATGGACGGAGTGGGTTTCGGTAATGATACACCCGATGGAGCCGGTATGCTACCCTGCGTGGAATATGCGTCGCCTCTCTTTCTCGCGGTGTTGCTACCTTTTCGCTCCAGCACTCGCAGCAACTCAGTGACTATGGCGGCGCAACTGCCCTCGGATCGCAGATGACATACCAAATCGGACTTACATCGCCCGATCCATTGTCGTGCCCGGAGATGTGTCTCAACACTGTCGCTCCGATTTGGTGCAAAGAGCATAGACTGTCGATCACGCTCGTGTGTGTGTGTCGCCCTCAGGATCGCTTCAGCGGACCTCCGTAACGTCGCTGTGCGGCGAGCCACCCGCCCAACTGACGAAGCCAGGCGTTCTGAATACGTATCAGTTCCGCTGCCTTCCGGGTGTGAGTAGCGGCCCATGAACACCGTAGGAGA
Source organism: Dicrocoelium dendriticum (assembly GCA_944474145.2). Taxonomy (NCBI): domain Eukaryota; kingdom Metazoa; phylum Platyhelminthes; class Trematoda; order Plagiorchiida; family Dicrocoeliidae; genus Dicrocoelium; species Dicrocoelium dendriticum. The sequence continues at coordinate 201,790,388 of OX104064.1, read as the reverse complement.
TCACTGGGTCGCATATTTGCCAAATTGTTACTCTAGCAGGCTATGTCCTTTAATGGGGCAAATCCAACATTGCCCAACCCTGGACTGTGGGGTCCTACACACGTTTATGGGCCGTCTCGGCTGCTCGCGGCGTCTTCCGACTGGACAGCGAAATAATGAGAACTTACAAAAATCTCCGGGCGAAACCGCGTGCGGGGCGTAAACTGAAGACCGCGAAGTCCTCGGTGGTCTCTTCGTCCATTCCGGAAGCAGACACACTCGTCCCTCCGTTGGGACCCCGCCAGTACGCCGATAGTTTGATACGGGAATCTCGACGTAGAGGTGACACTGCTGTTGGCCGCGACCTGACGTGGATGAGCGTGGACAGCCAACTCACAGCTTGTAAAAAACGCGTGGGCGGGTTGGGGTAACCACATGAGAAGCCCCTTCAATCACCCCCGTCACAGTGGCTAGACTTACACCGGCCATAGCTCAGGCCTAAATCCTTGGCACCCTCGTGGATCCACCTTCGGCGTACAGAAAAATCCACGCGAAGATCAGGACTTCTGCAAATTGCACTTAGGGCGCAGGGGCTGTTAGAATCTCTCCGAGCTCCTTTTTCAATTTACGGTGGGCATCTTCCGTAGAATATGCTTTACCGCGAGTTGCAGTTGCAACGTTTGGGCCTTGGCGAGCAGGCTCCGTGTCTAACGGACGGGGCTTCGGTCAGGACCAAGAAAATAATTTCTAAATCAGAAACCCCCTATATAACCCCCTAAACCCCAAAAACAACAAACAATAGAAGAATTTACCCCCCAACCCCCCCCCCCCCCCATATATTTTTATAATAATTTATATATTCACACACACAATCAACACACACATTTTTATGTCGGTCCGTTACTGGTTTGTGGCACTTTCAAGAGGGATCAGTTGCATACTCATTTGCCTTTGAAATTGATGGCGTTTGTCGTTTCACAGGCTGCCTGGACTCGTGAACGGTCAGATCGATGTGTGAGCACACGCTGGGGTATTCGTAGGAAATCGAGGCTCTATGCCTACTCTCTTTATTATATGGCACTTGTTAGAGCACCGGACCACCGTAGGTCGTGTTTCACGACATCAAAGTGCCTTCGATTCGGTTGATCCATGGGCTTTTTGGGACTCGGCTCCGAAACGTGTGTTTCCGAAAAAATATGCAAACATTTTCAGCGACGCTGTACGCGCACTGTTCGCGCATGAGTGAGGGTTTATGGCACAACTGCCGCCGCCCTTCGCTATCTCTGCCGGTGTGAGACACGGTTTCCGTGGTCACATTTTCCTCTTAACTTGGTTCTTGCGTAGTCATGGACCACAGTGGTTAGCTGGACAGCATTACAAATCCAATGTGGAGCCTGCATCCTGGTAAGCGCTTCTTGACCTTGGACATATGCTCACGACATCGCCTTCCTCTGTGACATCGCCTAACGTGCCCCAAGCAGCACTGGCCCGATTAGACCTGGTTGGACAGTTGATTTGAACCATGCTTATGTTCATCTCCACAAACTGCACTAGTCCTTTCCAGATTGGCGGGGACCTTACCCCTGCTGTTGCCTCCCGGTGGCGATCCCAGCTAGCAGGGTGGTTACGGAATTCACAGTACCTGGGCAGCTCTATTAGCGCCGTGGGACTAAATGATGAGGTCGACGCGGCCGTCGGGGGTATTTTGCCAATCGCCACCTGTGGCGCCGCCGGCCGTGATGTACTCTTGCCCTGACTGGTTAGCGTGTACATAAGCAGGCCGTCCGTTTGCAAGTCTGTGATGAACACCGTGGCGATTCCCGGTCGACAGACACCAAAAAAGGCATAAGTTACGTTTTCGATCATCGCCTGCGTCCGCGGCTTACGCTCTTGTCTGGTGAGCAGCACCGCGTGAGTAATGACTGTGTTCTGTGGTGGTGTATTATGTGGTGCAGGGATATGTGCGAGTGAACTAGTCTCGCTCATTATATCAGCAATCATGCTCGATGGTGGCCCACTTGTTGCGCATGCCGCCACGACTCTCGTGTCGTGTGTTGTTTGCGCGCCCGGGTTGGCTGGATCAGAGGGAGGGGTGAGGCCCAAGCCAATGACTGGTCCCACAAGCCACTGACACGCCCACTTCGAAGTGGGCGTTGGTGATGCCATCCCGAGTGCCGGACTAGGGTCCCAAAGATGAAGAAAGACAAAAGTTTGGGTGGACATGGTTCGCTGACAGGTGTCTGGGTCGCCGGTCTTGCTGGCGAACTGTGTTTGTGCGTATGTGTTTACTTCCCCCTCTCTTTTAGATTGTGCCTTAATTTCGGGGACGATCTCACAGTAAACGAATATGATAGTTAACATTATCTACGTGATTTTTAAATTGTTCTGTCGTGTGTTAATTTTTATTATCTATACTTTTTGTATTGTGGTACTTAGCGGAGAGTGTTTATCACCCTCAGCTAAACGGTACTTGATGCATGATGTGTCTGCTTCAAGTGGATTGCCCGTGCTGCATCATGATTGGTTAGGTTAGGACTGTTAGTAACTGAGAAAAGTAGTTACATACCTCTATAAGAGCGTTCTAGTGTCAGTCGTATGAGCAGAGCGCGGGTTCTGCGAAATTCTCTCCTCTCTCACCATAGTTCAGGCGGTTTCAGACAGGAAATCTATCATCGCCCTTTCTTTTTTACGTCTGGACACCGACGCAAGTGTGGCAACGTGCAATTCAGTGGGCACGATTTGGGTTGCGGGGCTTGCTGGAGGGATTGGATTGATGTTATATTTGACTTGAAGTCTGCGACGTTAATACTCTACATCTATTGACCGGTGCGTAAATCTACCTAACAGCATCGGCTAGAGGTAGAGACTAAATATGGAACTCTGTCCCTGGGATTAGCTCACTGCTCCATTTTGCGCTGGACGTGGGCGGCAGGATATAATAGAAGGTTCGCAAATTAAACTTCCACGGACACTATTATGCTAACCCCTCCTGGCCAGGGCGGAAAGAGAGCATTTACCACGAGCGTACGCTGCTGCTGAAAGTTTATCAATGCGGTCCTTGCTTTGAGCTTCCTGCCCTTTAGCGGGCAGTTATCAAACCGTTGGGCTATGGGCAAAATCGTAGATTCTCGGGTTCAACAGGATCACCATCCTTACTCTCCTGATCTGACCCGTTCGGACTAATACCGGTTCCGCCTTTTGAAAAGTCTGGGAAGAGTAGAGGTAGACGTTCCCAGGGACGTTTCTGGCGTCCAACCATACTGCTAACCCGCTGATTCGCGGCCCAAATGAAGGACCTTCCCATCGACTCGGTCTGGAAACTCCTGCTCACTACGCTGTACAAAGCGCCATTTAGTCTCAGTCGGACGACCCAGGTTGAACCACATGTGTTACTGCATAATTCGCGTCTCTTCTTTGGTTCATAATCCAAGGCGTTCTCAGTACCTTGCGTATAAGCCTGCGCTCCCCTTGCGTTGACTTGATACCTGATAACCCAGGTGTTGTGGCCACCCAAATGCGCTCACCGTGGTCTTGCCCCATTTTGGGCACCGGAGAGCAGACCACTCGATCACGAGGCAGACCCCGTCGCGGGGATCGATTTCACACAGCCATCCGCTCCAAACTTCTTGCACCAGTCCATCGATTGCGCGGCTGTTTCCGGGAATGTAGCAATCTGCTTTGTTTGTCATTCGACAGCAGTTGGTGGCGAGCGCCAGCACACGAGCCGAAATACGCCGGCATCCCTGAGCCTTAAAACAACCCCTCGCAGTGTACAATGCTCGATTGAGGGGCCTAAATAATGCCCACTTTTGGGGTGGACTAAGTCAAATCTCTGAACAAGCACGATTTTCAAAATTTGGGGACCCCAACGCAACGGGCTTTGTTACCACCCTCAGAGGTGAACCGTTAATGCCGATCTCACAAACCTGAATGGCTCACATATGGAAGATTAGAATCGGAGTGTTCGCGGTGCTCGTCAATTGTTGCCAGAGCGGGTGGGATATTGCATATGCTCCTCAGGTCAAAGATGAGTTCAGTGCTGCCGTAACCAATGGATTTAGTTGCGGTGGACGCGGGTACATGCAGTGCATACCAGAAAACGGTCATAATATGTACTATATCGTTCCGCTTCTATCGGTAAGACGGTTTACATATCATGAATTAACGAGAGCCACGCTCTGAGAACCCATTAGAGAAACCGCGAGTACCTGGTGCGACAAGGATATTCCGCACTACTAGTCGTACCTTAGGATCGACTGTGCTTATCACATGTTTGTTCTGGGCAGGCCATGCACGATTGTCCCGCGCACTTCTGGGATCTACTCTTGCAGAAGCACGAACAAGACTATGGTCGCGCAATGTGGCAACTTTACCTATGTCCAATGCTCTCACCCCCCCCGCATGCCATGCCGCAGACATGGTACTCTGACGTTGCCTATGCACGTCGCAACCGCTGCTTCTAAGATCGGGACGGTAACTCTCCCAGGACCGTTCTGGAAAAGGCCACATTATCACGCACTTGCGGGACGGTCACGCAGGTGTTGGAACAATTTATGGTGATACTTGGGGATCACCGATCGAGCGAGACTTTCCTTTCGGCCCCCGGCCAGTGGGTGGCGTGCATCGATCGTTTGATCTGTTGGCGGTCTGCCACCAGGGACAACTCGGGGGAGTCCTGGGGACCCCTAAAGCAAGTGCTGCTGAAGACACAAGTGACGAGCGGTGTGACCAGTTGGGATGGCCTGGTCTCTAAGTGCGTTGTTCTCGGACGGTAACCCGCAGCATCCCAACACTATTCTCAGTTTCGGAAGCGCTTCAGTGACCATGCGCATCACCAATCCTTGTAAGTAGGACACTGAGATTAGCTGGTGAGCACTACGCGGTACGTGTGCTCAGCTTGATGGTGCTGAGCACGCTTTTAGCGCCAGCGTGGTATTCGGCGGGCTATATGCAGTGTCACGCTCCTTAAACAGTCCTAAGAGTCTGTTTCGTCGGGACAACCTTTATTTTGGACGTTGTCAACTAGGGAGAAACCACAAAACAGCTAGCCCGTAGTTCATAACTGGACATATAGCCTGTGTTCGCTGTGAGGGATGTCTACTCACCGGACCTGTGCATGATCAGCATGCACACCGGTTTAGGTTGCACTCGATAAAAAGAAAAT
>OX104064.1:201737779-201784746 GCA_944474145.2 Dicrocoelium dendriticum | reverse complement strand
ATATCCGCAGTATACCGCCGATGTCTAATGCCAACAACTGCAAAAGATGGTCGACGAATATTGAAAAGCGTCCAAAAACGGTTCGAATTATTCTCCTGCATGAAAACGCAAGTCCTCATGCGGCAAATATGACGCGTCTCAAAATTCAGCAGCTCGGTATCGAAACTGTTATGCATCCAGCATATAGCTCGGACCCCTCTCCTACTGACTACCACCACTTCCACTCGCTGCAAAATCACATAAAGGACGAGAGATTACATGACCGCAACCATATCGAAACATACCTTGCCCAATACTTTGACAGCCAGTCCAGCTCGTTCTATAAGAGAGACATCGACAACTTGCCTGAGCGTTGGCAGTACGTCGTCGATAACAATGGATGTCACGTTGAGTAAATATTGTTGCTTGTTTGAAATAGATAAGGAATGCAAAAGTGTGCTAGAAAGGTCAAATGATTGAGTGATATAACATCGCTTATCGTAATCTGAGCACAGAGAAGAACAAATAGTTCTCGGTAGTTGTGACAAGTGTGATCCATGTTGAAAGCATCTGGACAACGACCTTCAAGTGCGTGTTAGGACCGCAGCTTGCTTGTCGTTGCCTGAGGAATTCAGAAAAGGATGAAACCGGTCTTGCGGTGCGGCGTCGAGAGTGAGCAACGTCGCCTCTACCCACACCAGGGATCATAGTGAAAGAGGTTTACCCAAATTAAATCACCGACTAAGTGAAGATTGCGTCGCAATTCAAACCCATGGCGCTCACTCCAATAATACAAAACCAATCCGAGTTCATCAACAATCAAAATCCGTATGCGAAACAGTAAGCTACGGTTATGCGGTCATCAATGGAATGTGAGTGGTGTTTGTACAGACCAGACATGGAAGATAAGAAGGTTCTGCATGTTTGGGAAGTGATACAAAATGTGAAGGAAGCCCCTACTGAGTGGACGGTTGGGTTCTCGTAATGATAACGATGAGCGGTTGCTACACCTGCGTGAATATGCTCGCCTCTTTCTCGAGTGCGCTACTTTTCGACACAGCACTCGCAGAACAGTGACTTGGCGCGCAACTGCCTCGGACCAGCCATGCATACAAATCGATTACATCGCAATCATTTACCGCTGGGGAGACTGTGTCTAAAACTGTCGCTCGATTTGGAGCAAGAGCGCAAACTGCGATCATGCTCTTGTGTGTGTGTCGACCTCAGGATGAGCTTCAGCGGACCTCCGTAACGTCGCTGTGCGCGCAGACACCAGCCAACTGACGAAGCCAGGCGTTCTGAATACGTATCAAAGTTCGCTGGCATCCGGGTTGAGTAAGCGCCCACTGAACACCGTAGAAGATCACTGGTCGCATGTTTGCCAAATGTTACTATCAGCAGGCATGACTTCATGGGGCAAATAAAATTGCCAACCTGGACAGTGGGTCCCTACACGGTTACTGGAACTTCTGGATGCTCGCCGGCGTATTCCGACTGGAAGCGAACATAATGAGACTTGCAAAAATCTCAGGGCGAAACTGCGTGCTAGCCTAAATGAAGACCGCGAAGTCTGATGGTCTCCTCGTGCATTGGGAGCAGAAAACAGCCGCTCCCGTTGGAAACCATCGTAAGCTATTCCGTTTGATACGGGAAACGAGTAGCAGGAGAACTGGTGTTGGCGAGACCATACGCGACGAGAGTGGACAGCCGACTCATAGCTTGTAAAAACGCTTGGAGGGTTGGGCTAAACACTGAGAAGCAATTCAACCAGTCAGAGCTGGTAGCTTCACCGGCCATAGATCAGCCTACTCCCTTGGCCATCCTCGTGGATCCACCTTCGCGTACAGAAATCCAACGCGAGATCAGACTTTGGAAATTGAATAAGGCCGCAGGGCAGTTAGAATTCCTCCAGCTCTTTTCAATTTCGATGGACCTGCTCTCGTAGATGATTTACATGAGTTGCCAGTGGAAGTTTGGGAGCAGGAAACTGTTCTAACAGACTGGAGCCGATCCGTCATAGTCCCAATTTTCATAGGAGGCTCCCGTTTTGAGTGTGGCAATCACAGAGGGATCAGTCTGATCTCAATTGTCTCTAAATTGCTTGCGTTTGTCGTTCTCCACAGACTGACTGGCACTCGTGAAAGTCAGATTCGTGGTGAGCAAGCTGGGTTTCGTAGAAATCGAGGCTCCATCGACTACCTCTTTACTTTACGGCAATTGTTGGAGCACCGCGACCCACCGTAGTCGTGTTTCACGACATCAAAGCTGCCTTCGATTCGGTTGATCTATGGACTTTTTGGGACTCTGCACAGAAAAGTGTGCCCGAAAAATATGCAAACATTATCAGAGCGCTGTACGCGCACAGTTCGCGCAGAGTGAGGGTTTATGGCAAACTGCCGCCGCCCTTTGCTATCTCCAGCGGTGTGAGACAAGGTTTCCCTTTGTCACATTTCCTCTTAAACTTGGTTATTGACGTAGTTGTGGAAACAGAGTTCGCTGGACAGCACTTACAAAATGTGGAGCTGCTTCCTGGTAAGCGACTTCTTGACTTGGAATATGCTAACGACATCGCCCTCATATGTGACATCGCCTAAACGTGCCAAGCAGCACTGGACCGATTAGAACTGGTTGGAAATTGTTTTGAACCATGCTTTGTTCTCTCCAAATGCAAAGTCATTTCCCAAGATTGGCAGGGACTTACCCCTGCGTTGACCCTCGGTGGCGATCAGCTAGAAGTCGTTCAGGAATTCAAGTACCTGGGCAGCTATATTAGCGCCCGTGGGACTAATGATGAGGTCACGAACCGTCGGGGTACTTTTGCCAATCGCCACCTGTGGCGCCGACGTGATGTCACTCTTGCCCTGAATGGTAGAGTTTACAATGCAGTCGTCCGTTTGACGCTCCTGTGAAACGTGGCGCATCCAGTCGACAGACACAAAAAGGCTAGTTACGTTCGATCATCGCTGCGTTCGCGGCTTAGCTCATGTCTGGTGAGAGCACCGCGTGAGTAATGTATGTGTTCGGCGTAGCGTATTTGGTGCAGGTAGAGCGAGCGAATAGCTCAGCTCCATTATATCACGCATCATGCTCCGATGGCTGGACCACTTGTTGCGCATGCCAGCCCACCGACTCTCGTGACGTGTGTTGTTTGCGCGCCCGGCGTCTGGATGGAAGAGGAGGGGAGGCCAAGCAATGACTTGGTCAAAAGGAATGAAACCCCCACTTCGAAGTGGGCGTTGGCTGATGCATCCCGACTGCCGGACTAGGGTCCAAAAGATGAAGAAAACGTTTGGCTGGACATGATCGCTGACATGACTAGGAGCCGGCATCGATGGCGACTGTGTTGTGAGTTTGTTTGTCCACATCCTCTCCTTTAGATTTCTCCTCTAATCGCGATCTCACAGTAAACGAATATGATAGTTAACATTATATAAGCTGATTTTTAACTGTTATGTCGTGTTATTTTTATTGTTACTTTTTGTATTGTGGTACATTAGCGGAGACGTGTTTATCACCCTCAGCTAACGCGTACTGATGATGATGTATACGATTCAGTGGATCGACGTGCTGCATATGATTTTCTAGTTAGGAAATGTGTACCTGAGAAGTAGTTACATACTATAAGAGCGTTCTACGTGTCTAGTTTGAGAAGAGAGAGGGTTCAGAGAAAAATATCATCTCCCTTCAATATCTCAGGCGGTTTCAGACCAGGAAACTCATCGTCGCCTTTCTTTTTTAAGCTTGACACCGACGAATTCGTGGAACGTGCATTCAGTGGGCACAATTTGGGTGCGGGATTGCTGGAGGGATGGTTGATGTATTGACTTGAAGTATGCCGACGTTAATCCTTTAATCTATGACGGTGCGTAAAATCTACCTAAAAGCATAGGATAGAGTAGTACTAAAATATAGAACTCTGTCCCTGGATTAGCAATGATCACCTCTGCGCTGACCGTGGGCGGAGAGTAACTAGAAGCTGTTCGCAAGTTAAATTACCAGGACAATATTCTGCTAACCTCCTGGACAGGCCGAAAGAGAGAATTACAAAGAGACGACGTGAAAAGTTTATCAAAGCGGTCCTTGCTTTGCAGCTTAATGCCCCTTTGCGCAGTTCCAACGTTGGGAATGACAAATCGTAGATCATAGGTTCCCAACTGATCCACCATCCCCTTACTCTCCTGATCTGACCCGTTCGGACTAAAACCGGTTCCCGAATTTGAAATGCCTGAAGAGTAGACGTTCCAAGGACGTTTCTGGCGTCAAACATAATGCTAACAGCTGATTCGCGGCCCAAGTGAAGGACCTTCAATCGAACGGTCTAGAAACACTGAAACCAAGCTGTACAAAGCACATTAGTCTCAATGGAGAATAGGTTGAGCAAATGTGCTACTGCATAATTCGAGCTCTCTTCCTTCTGATCATAATCAAGGAGTTATCAGTACCCCTTCGTATAAGCCTGCAGCTCACCTTGCGTTGACTTCGACTACCTGATAACCAGCGTGTTGTGCCAACAAATGCGCCACAGTGGTCTTGCCCAATCCTGGGCACCCGGAGAGCAAGACCACTCGATAACGAGGCAGCCCGTCGCGGGGATCGATTTCACTAGCCATCCGCTCCAAATCTTCGCACCAGTCCATCGATTGCGCGGCTGTTCGGAAATTAGCATTTGCTTTGTTGTATGAAGCAGTTGGGCGATCGGCAGAACCAGAGCCGAATACGCAGGAATCCCATGACTTCAACCATCGCAGTAAAGCTCGATTGAGGGCCTAAATAATGACAATTTTGGGGTGGACAAGTCAAAATTATGAAAAGCAAGATTTTAAAAAATTTTGGGACAAAGCAACGGGATTTGTTACCACCATAAGAGGTGAACCGTTAATGCGATCTCAAAAATGAATGGCAACATATGAAGATAGAATAGGCAGTGCTAGAGGTGCAGTACAATTGTTGAAGGCGTGCGGGATATTGCATTGCTCCTCAGGTCAAAGATGAGTCAGTGCTGCAGTAACAATTGGATTTAGTTGAGGAGACTGTGGGTAACTAGTCTGACATACAACGGTCATAATGGTACTGTATCGTTCCGATACTATCGGTAAGCACGGTATAATAATAAAGAAGAGCCCGATCCTGAAAACATTCGACCAAACCAGCAGATACCTGGTCCGAAGGATATCCCCGCACTACAGTCGTTCCTTGGATCGATGTGCTATAACAGTTTGTTCCTGCAGGCAATGCAAGATGTCCGCGCACTACTGGATCTACTCTTGCAGAAGACAAAAAATTTGGTCCGCAGAATGTGGAACTTCATATGTCAAGCTCAAAACGATGCACTGCGCAGACACTGGTATCTGAAGATGCCTACTGCAGTCGCAACAGATGCTTCCAAGTCGGTAACTCTCCTAGACAGTTCTGAAAAGGCCACTTATCACGCCTTGCGGACGGTCACGCAGGTGTGGAAAATTTATGGTGACCTTTGGGATACAGATCGAGCGACTTCTCCTTTCGGCCACCGGCACGTGGCGGTAGCTCATCGATAGTTTGTTGTTGGAGGATGCCACCTGGAAAATCGGAGTCCTGGGTACCCAAAGCAGGTGCTGCTTAAGAACAAGTGACGAGCGGTGAACAGTTGTGATGAATGGTCACCAATGTGCGTGTTCTCGGAAGTAAACAAGAACATCCAACTCATCTAAGTCTCGGAAGAGCTTAAGTGACATGCACATTCACAACTCCTGCAAGTAGGACCATAGATTAGATGGTAGCACTAAGCGTAAGTGTGCTCAGCTTGTGGTATGCGCTCTTTAGCAGCACCAGAGTGGTATTCGGCTCGGGTATATGCAGTGATAACGAACATAAAACGTCTAGTCTGCTTTCGTCGGACAACCTTATTTTGACGTTGTCAAATGAGCAACCCACAAACAGATGCCCGTAGGAATCTAACAAATGACCATTTAGCTGTGTAGCTGTGAGCGATGTCTACTCCTACCTGACCTATGCATGCTGATACAGCATGCACAGGTTGGGTGCAATCGATAAAAAGAAAATAGACCAGGTATAATCAGTTTGACAACCGAGTGAGAGTCACGAATTCTGTGCTGCGGAAGGAGGCGCACATAGTCTTATTATAGTTAATGTGCGTACCAGCATGTGCTGCTGGCTTATATGCCAAAGAGTGAATGTCGAACGTCACCAGAAAAACTGGGAATGATGTACCGCAAGTGAAAGATAGAAGTTTAGTGATGACTACGGGGGTGCAACTCAAAGGTAAGACCCCAGAAATACTGCAGCTGTCGTTAATTATGCTGAGGATGACAGAAGGAAGGTGACTAATGTTACATCTTTACGTTTTCTCGCTATTCCGAATTAAACACTCAAAAATTCTCCCCAGCCGAAGAAAAATTAGAAGTTCAACGAGCTTGGCCGCGAAAAACGTGTTAAACAAAACGCCGCCAAAACGATGTACCACTACGCCAGACTTGCGCCAAATATGTGGCTAGCTCAATGACCTTCGGCTTTTAGAAAACGAAGATCAAGTGGTAAAAGTAGCAGCCTCCCTGCCAAAACTCCATATGGTGGCAATCCCCTGAAGGAATGGAAGTTTCAGGAATCTTCGAAATCAATGCACGATCGAAGACAATCGAGTAATTGTTTAAAATAATGGTTTTCCTTTATGTTTTTACCCGGATAACTCCCCTCCTGAAAACGACTGTCGCGGTGTATGATGCTAGCCTGGGATTGACCTGAAGCCACTTGGAAGGGGTTCTACGACTATCGGTCCATCGCCCTGGCTGTAGTATTCTGTATTCAAATTCCGTGCTCTGCGGTCTGGTATCATTCGTCTGATGACAGGATTCTTCTACGGGCTGTTATGCAATTTGAAGCTGTCCGTCAACAGGTCAAATGGAAGCTCGGCGGATTCTGTTGCTTGTGCCTGACACATTGTTGGTCGCAGTTGGTTTGCATGGCGTACCCATACCTGCGTTCCAACCAGCATGTTGTAAATGACGTGCCCGCGCTTGTCTTTGATCGTGCCTGACGTCCATTTTGGGTGTCCATCCCGGTAATCACGTACAAGTACTGGCTGACCCGGTTTAAACGAACGTCGCTTAGCACCATACAGCCGAGTAAAGTCACGTTCCATCTTGAGGTTCCTTTCACCAGCTGTGGGCTCTGAGGACGGCCGAACTGCATCAAAGGGCATGCGAAGCTTTCTCTTTCTCGTTGCCTCTGCTGGTGATATTCCACCCGGCGTTTGTGGATTTTGTGTAGATCAGTACAGAAAGGGGAAGCGGTCGATCACTTCCTCTGTCTCTCCCTCCCTCCTTGATTTGAGAGAGCGCGTTTGAATGTATCCACAAATCTCTCCGCTTGGCCGTTCGATTGTGGGTGGAATGGTGGAGACCTCACGTGTTTGATGGCGCAGCGTTTGCAGAACTCCGTGAATGTGGCCGAAGTAAACTGTGCTCCATTGTCCGTCACCAATGTTTCAGGGCAGCCGAACCTGCTGAAGATTTGTCGCAACCTCGAGACTGTTGCGCTGGTTTTCGTGCTGCTCATGAGGGACACTTCGGGCCACTTGCTGTAAGCGTCGACCACTATGAGAAAGTTCTGGCCGTTGATTGGGCCTGCAAAGTCGACATGAACACGGCTCCAAGGTTTAGTTGGTTTAGGCCACGAGTGGAGTTCAGTCTTCGGCGGTGCCCTTGAAGCGGTAGCGCAGTTGCTACAACTTCTAGCTAGCTGCTCCAGCTGTCTGTCCATAAACGGCCAATACACATAACTTCGGGCAAGCGCTTTCATTCGGTTGAGCCCTGGATGTCCTGCATGGAACTGCCGCAGCACTTTCTTGCAACACCTGCGGGATGACTATCCTCTCTGAGAACATGACGCAATCGTTCATAATGGTTAGCAAATGTCATCGCTGATAGAACTGCTGCATTTCGGCAGATGAACACGAACGTGGCCAGCTGGTTCTGTGGAAGTGTGTAACCTTCTTCAGGATTGGATCTCGAAGCGTTTCGGCCCGCACAGCTTCGGCCGTAACTGGCAGACCATGTAATGCCTCGCTCACCAGGAATTTGACATCAGGTTCGATCTCAACTGAGGCTATGATGGTGTCCTCGTGTTCTTGCTGCTGGGAATCAATGAGGCGTGACAACGCATCTGCCTGGCCCATCGCAACCGTCGACTGATAACGGATTTCAAAATTATGACCCAGCAAGGTGAGTGCCCATCGTTGGAGTCAATACGCTGTATAGGCAGGAATTCCCTTCTTCGAGCCAAAAATGGCCATCAGCGGCTTGTGATCCGTCAAGAGTGTGAAGCGGCGACCATGCAGCATCTTGTGAAATTTCTTCACAGCAAACACTATGGCCAATGCCTCCTTCTCGATGTGACTGTAGTTTCTTGCGGCTTTCGTCAGCGTCCTGGCGGCATGTGCGATCGCCTTCTGAGATCCATCTGAGAACGTATGGGAAACTATGACACCGTCTGTGGCGAGGCCAATTTCTCGGGACAGGTCAAAGTGAGTCAGGAGTAGGTCTGAAGCCAGCAATGACTTGACCCTCTCGAACGCAGTCTGGCATTCTGGCGTCCAATTCCAGGTTTGGCCCTTGCTCAGCAACTTGTTCAGCGGGGTACGCAGGCGATGTGCTTTGGCCAGAAAAGCGCTGTAATGGCTAATAAGGCCACAGAATGGACGCAGCGATTGCAAGTCCGCAGGCAGGGCATCTTTTGAATAACTCGGATATTTTCTGGATCAGGGCGGCGAGCGCTTTTTGCGAAAATGAAGTCGAAGAACTTGATGGTTGGTGTAAAAATGTACGCTTGTATTCACGGATACGAAAACCATATATGGGTTCAAGCACTTCAGCAAGCCGCTCAAATAGTTCTGCTGTCCAGCCCATTAAAATGATAGCAACCAGATCCGCCGCGGATCCAGAAACTCCCACGAGCATGGTGTCCATCGGTTGCTGGTAGGTGGCTGGTGCTGTTTTTACTCCAAAAGGGAGGCGGTTGTACTAGTACAAGCCACGATGAGTGTTGATAGTTAGCAATTCTCTCGAGCCTTCATCAACATCGACCTGGAGCTAGGCATCGGACAAGTCGAGCTTGGCGAAACACTTCCCACCATTCAACTTGGCAAAGATATCCTCTAATATCGGAAGAGGGTACTGATGGTCATCCAGGGCGGCATTCAGGCCAGTCGAAAAATCGGCGCAGACACGCACTTTACCGTTCGGTTTCCTCACAGCAACGATCGGCACAGCTCATGAAGAGTAGTTCACTGCTGTGACGACAACGGCTTGCTCGAGATCAACTGCTGTCATGGCTGCATCCGGTACCGGTAATTTTGATCTGAAGACTAGATTGGTTCCTTCGCGAAGGCACAACTTTGCTTGGAACTTACTGCAGTGACTGAGACCATCTTCAAACAAGGAGGCAAACTTCTACTTTAGCATTCTCGTCATGTTTTATTATCGACAACGATTCGTGGACGGGATCGCTTTGGACTCTATTGCAAATCTGATGCATAGGAACACCAAACAGTTGTAACTTGTTCATGCAGTCAAGCCCAAGGAGGTTCCAGTTTGGTCAGTCACAGAAGTAGCAAGTTCCGGCCTGTTCCACTCCGTTGAATGCAATTTTGCAAGTTATTTCTCCGACCAGCTTCAGCACTCCACTGGATGAGTTGTGGGCGACTTTGTTGGAATCAACCATCTTCGGCCACTTTATGTGCTTCTAAGTGTTCGTGGAAATGATCGTTACAACTGAAGCCGTATTGAACTGCAGCATGATTGAGATAACGTTGATGAGCACAGTGATAAATCGGAAGCGTGTTCTAGAATCACTATGAAAAATGGAAATCATCGATAGTGATTCTGCGTCAGGCTTCCTGAAGTTCTTCCTTCGATAGGACTGCTTCACGTTTCTTGGCCGGGACTGATAACAAAAGTCTTCCTTGTGGTCGCGTTTATGGCACTTATCACAAATGTGATGCTTGAATGGACAGCATCGTGCGAAATGTCATTCACCACATGACCAACAAGGTGTAGACAGCTTGTTCGGCGCTCTGTTGAATGGATTGTTCGAGCCAGCCTTTCTTGCTTTTTGCACAGCATGAACAGTATCGGCAATGGTGGGGCGACTCTGCTCAATCATAGCGGTGTCGTGTTTCAAAGTGATCAACCGTTTGCATTCGCCTACAAGAGACTTCAATGTCAAGTCTGTATCTTGATCCAACTTAGCAAGGAGCCGAGGGCGGATTTCTGCGTCGCGACGGGACTGCAAAATACTGACAAATATGAGACACTTAAATTGGTCATCCGTGAACCAGCGTAATTTGAATCGATCACATTCACGATTAACCATGTCCGCTAGTGCCCCATAATCGTCCGTATCACGCTTAACAATTTTTAGACATTGATAGCGAATGCTAAACAAAGATGTTGACTCATGGAAAATTTCTTTGAGTATTGCCACTGCTTGGTTGAAAGTGATGTCCTTCGGCTCTTTGGGAACGATGTGGTCGACGAATCTTGAATGTCTATTAGCACCGAGGTTGCGGATCAAAAGACGCACTTTCTATGAATTATCTTGACGGCTGAAATCCGTCCGGAACATGTCCTCCCAGCGTCTGAACCACGCTTAGAAAGTGCATTTGGAATCAGCATCATAATGAAATTCAGTGAGTGAATTCGTAAGAAGATCAAGTGAAACGGTCTGCGTGTCCAGTGTAGCTGTTCCGTTTGACTGTACGTTCAAGCACTGCGTCAAACTTTCAATCAGTTTCATGTATGCTTCCATCTGGGATTATTGTTGAAGAAGCAGCAGTGCACCCGTGCTGTCTGATTACCACATCGACGCCTGGTGTCATGGGACCAGTGGTGCGGATCAGCTGAAAGAGCTTGCGGTAATTGCCTACTGCTCCTGCCTCCTCCATTTCTTGAGCCCGAGTGGTCCACCAGGCTTCCTTGTCAGCACGTAGGCTCTGTTTCAGTCCACGCCTAATAGTCCGTTTGGTCGCATTGTCTTCAGAGCCAGCCGGGAGGTGTCTTCTAGATTCCAACACCTTCACCGACCTCTCGGATATCCAGTGACTGGTGCGGTGACGATTGATAGTGCCACAAGCAGATGCTCCTGCGTCGTGCATGGCGGCCGAGATCCTATGCCACTGAAGCTCAGTGTTCTTAGGACAAGACAACGAAACTTCGGTATGCAGGGCGTTTTGATAGGCTTGCTTGACCGACAGCTGAGACAATTTCTCAGTTTTCTATCGGAGGAGACGCTTGGTGCGTTTCACGGTAAGGTTCATGGAGAAACGATAGCGTACTAAGGCATGATCAGAGTCGATGCAGGTATTCCAGTACGAGCAGCAATCCAGGATGGAATCATGCCACATGTAACTTATGGCAAATGTGGTCAATTTGGGTCCATGGCTGGCAACCTACAGGAGGACGTCAAGTGGCACTTCGGCACGCATTGTGTCTACCCTATAAGTATGCTTTAATTTTCAGACCCCCTTGTGCTGTCGCGGTAGCTGCACATTTAGCACTTCCGCGCTAAAATCGCCGACTGCTGATTTCGTAAGAGGACAGGTTTACATGGGAAGAGATTACTCTCGACCATAATTACGAACTAAACAGTAGCGACAAATACTGACACAAGTGCAAACAAACACAAGGAAAACAAACCATTAGTATTATGTACGGATGGTCTAAATCCACAGAGAAAGTGCAAAAAACAGGACGTTCAATCCTGCGGCCAAAAACAAGACCCCGCTTTTTACCAGCAAAACATGTCAGGGTATGCGAAGCTCATCACGGATACTAAGTGGACCAATATCCCCGGATCGTGGAAGCAGATCCAACGTACTTACCTCATTCGAAATAAGGTCTGTGTACCTTTTAGGAGCATATTTTGTGGTCCAAAGCTCTTTCGATCCATAAGATGCCTCAGTTAAACCAAACTGAGGAGTCAACTGGGACTCGAACCTAGATTTCAACTAAGAAATCACTCAATTGCGATGAGACTTACGATGTGCTCAGCCTCTTCGATGAGCCCAGAGGCTTCATACCGTTCGAAATGAGTTGGAAATTCGGTCAAAGTGTCGGTCATTTTCAAATAATATCTGGTCCCATCAGTAAAAGTAACGGATAAGTAATCGCCGTTAAGAGGAATACGCTTCAGTAGCGTTGGATTATGTACAAACTCGACTAAAGTTGTGTGGTAGAAGGAAAGTGGACATACCAGAGGATTCCAGGCTACATGGTGAATTAGGTCTAAAGCGTTTGTTTGGGCCGCGATTGGAAACAGTCAAATCTTCAGACGCGCACACTTCGGTGTTCAGTCTTTTATTGGTTTCACCGGATCTTAGATTGGTGAAAGAACTGGCTCGGTAATTTTGCGCAAAAGCACCGCTGAAGGACCCCTCTGAAGATGGAGCTAAAATCCCCTTTTCCATTTTGTTATCAGCAGCCATCTCTTTCTCGATGTCATCTTGCGTCTCCAACAAATGATCCAACTCGCAACTCCAGTCGCGTGTCATTATAGTTCAAAGGACTTAGCTAAAAAGTTAGATAAAGGATGCAGGCCGAAACAGGAAACAAAAGCCGTACATTCATCAACCATAAAGCAGAACGGTAGTGAAATACAGTGCATACCAAGAGCTGGCGAGAGCGTGAAACGAGCGTATCCAGGGGCTAGTGCCTTTTAACAACGGAGCCAGGCAACTGAAATTCGTGTAAATGCGAAATTCATTGTCCCAGTGCTAACAAGGAACTTGGTGGAAAAGCGTCAAAGATTGACAGGAGCAGCTTCCACTGTGATGGCCAGAAAAGTCGAGATACTCAATACTGATCATTGGAAGTCAGACAATTGGCTATTGTTGCACACGGTCACGGCGGCCGGTTCGAAATAAGTCGCTGTGCACCCAGGCCAGTTTGTTCAGTATTTCTGTTACAAATCGTAATTTTTTCTTCAAATGTACAACTATAGGTATTCTTTGTGGTTTTTGATTATCCAGTTATATATGGTTGTCTGTTTTCGACAGCTACTCTGTCGTTCCATAGTGTCTGATGCCTTGCGGCTGTCTTAGACTGGTTTTCTTCGTTATTTACAGTAGTAAAGTCGTGTTTATCCGTCGTATTTTGTGTAAATCAGTGTCATTTGTGATTCCGAATCTATTTGTCATTAATACGTGTCCTAGCCCTGTCTATTTCCCGTGATTGTATAGTTCTCATTTTCTGTCGTATCGATTGCTGGTAAATTTAAAAATAGTAAAGCAGTCTCCCTAAGGAAGTTGCTCTAAGATCGTTGGGCATCGTGTAAACGCTTTTTCTCGTGACGTTGCAAGGTGACCATTCCTATTACGTGTAGTGGTCTTTCTGCGGACCATTTTCGCATTATCCGCGAGATCCAACACGATTTTACCAAAATTATATATAAGGAGTGATAGTGCAAACTGCAGTCCAAGTCCCCTGGAAAACCTAATCAATGGACCTGTAAAGTTAGGCCCGCAGCTCTGCTGAGCGAGTCCTTAGATCAGTGAGTAGCCCCTCTTTACACCAGTTAGGGCTTCGACGGACACTGTCACTCAAATGTGTGACAAACCAGGTAGTGATGACCTTTGACAAACGCAAAGTCCAAAGAAACCTGAATGGTCAGGTTCGAACCCTCAGGTTCGCTATGAACACGACGTCGAGTTTCTATAGAGTCTGGTTGATAGACTGCTCGACGTCGGTAAATGCGGGCTGAAAGTGAAGCAAATTGTCCGTATGGGAAAGAAAATTGAGAGAAATGTTCGACCCACAAGAGCCACTTTTGCTGACGAAGCTGGCCCGAAGTTTATATTAACGTGCCTCGGTAGATTTAAGGGGTTTGAAGATCCATGTGCGTGCAGACATGGATCCAGCAGACCCATAGATACTCAAGTCTGCAGTGAATGAACTAAAGCGGCGCAATGAAGGCGGGGAAACAAATTACCGCATTGTAAATTTTCAAATAGTTACCCGAGTTCCTCTCCGAATCCGGAGGAACAGGTTGCTAATGCTTCACATACGTCCGACGGTTCCTACCGCGGCCTGCGTGTAGCCATTACAAATGTTGGTAGTCTAATGAACAAACGTGACGAGGTTTGCCACTATGTTGCGTCTCGGCAACCAGACGTATTGGGCTTAGCTGAAACTTGGTTGAGTTCAGAGATAACCACACAAGAAGTTGAAATCAGCGGATATTCTTGATTCCGCTGTGATAGACTATCAAATGATGACGGTGGCGCGCGGCTATACATAAGGTCTTCTTTGTGCGGGAAACTCGCGAGTTTCTACGCAAGCGGTGATGGCCTGTGTGAGCAGCTATGGTGTTCCATCCACTTGAAAGGCGGCGATATCCCCGTGGGTGGTGTATCGCAGTTCACTGAGTAGCAGCTTGGACTGGATGCCTCACATGCACAACCACATGAGTAGTCCGCAATTCCTGCCCATGGGCGATTGCAACCTTCCTCGAATAAATCGAGGTCGAGCTTCTCCCCGGCCACTACGAAGTAGACGAAGTTTGCGGAGATGATGTTTGAAACAGGGGTCACACAGCACATCACTCAGCCAAGCCGCATTACCGCGCCCTCGACTCCATCGTGCCTGAACCAGTTGCTAATCAGCTGGGAGCAACGTGTGCATGACATTCAGGGCATGGAGTCCCTGGGAGTGAGTGACCACTCGAAGGTCATGGCGAGCTTAGAGCTGTCACTGATGTTTCCTCGTCCGCTGGAGCCAGCCTCCAACTACTGGGAGGCGGACGCTAATAGCCTCGAGCCGCAAGCCTGATGCACTGCTCGCTAGCACAGGATTCATCCGCTGAATTCTACTGATCTACTATAAAGAAGGGAAAAAAGTATTGTGAGCTCGATTTGCACCCCTTAAATATCGGAAACCTGGACCAGTCAAATCACACTTGTTTGACAATGAGTATGGCAAAATGGCTAGAAGGCCACGCGGGGTACGCAATAAATTCATGCAATCTCGATCTGCGAAAGATTACGAGAGGTACAAGAGGCAACGAAATGCAAGCAAGGAAGCGAAAAGAAGCATCGTTTTACTTTGAGGTGGACCATTCAGAATGATCTATCTTGAAGCCCTTCAGTATGCACACTACTTGCTCAGCCAACAAAGGAGTTTTTGCACATCTAGTAGTTGCTATAGTCAGGAACTTTCAATCAAGTCTTTTCTCTCATGCACTATTTATTTCGACCCAATATTTTGGCTGTACGAATGTCTCCCGAGTGCTCCATACAAGTTTCCGCCAGAGACCTTTGTCTTCTGATTTGGAAAGTGGCTATATTGTGATCAGAGTGGCTGCATTGGTTATCCGCGAAAACTACAACGGTTTTGGCGACGCAAGTAGTTTTTTAAAATGTAAGTTTCGTAGAAGGCAGAAGTCACGATTAAACTCCACACGAAAATCTGCCTCGACGGGGAATCGAACCCCGGTCCACGAATTTCCGGTCCGCTGCTCTACCACTGAGCTACCGAGGGCTGACGATTAGGTGCGGAATTTAACACGTGACTTCTGCTTGGTGCGCGACGTATTGCGAGTGAGCTCACAGTAACTGTCCTGGTGTTGCAGATCGGCTCACTCACTCGTCACTTCCCAGTGGACCGAAGTAACTGTCCATCCGAAGTCCAAAGGGCGATAGTAGATTATTTGAAGGATGTTTGTGAGTAACGTGACTTCTGCCTTCTACGAAACTTACGTTACTCACAAACATCCTTCAAATAATCTACCATCGCCCTTTGGACTTCGGATGGACAGTTACTTCGGTCCACTGGGAAGTGACGAGTGAGTGAGCCGATCTGCAACACCAGGACAGTTACTGTGAGCTCACTCGCAATACGTCGCGCACCAAGCAGAAGTCACGTGTTAAATTCCGCACCTAATCGTCAGCCCTCGGTAGCTCAGTGGTAGAGCAGCGGACCGGAAATTCGTGGACCGGGGTTCGATTCCCCGTCGAGGCAGATTTTCGTGTAGAGTTTAATCGTGACTTCTGCCTTCTACGAAACTTACGTTACTCACAAACATCCTTCAAATAAAACGTAAGTCACGGTAGAAGAGCTGAAACCCATTATGTGTCAACAGCAGCAACAGTTTGAGGCGACACAGCTGTGTGTGATCGAGACTTTCACTCGAACATTATCGCTCCAGTCTACATCAGTCCACAATGCTGCCAAGTCTTCAGTTGGTGCACTAATCAACTGTGTCAGTTTGTTTTTGATCCCGCTTCAAGACTGATTTTCGATGCATGGTTCAGACGTTATGAAGATATTTTCAAGGCGGAGCTGGCAAATCTTGATGAAATGTCAAAAGTACGGCTGCTGTTACATAAACTCGGAACTGTGGAGCAAGACAGATATATCAATTACATTTTGCCAAAAAGTGCTCAAGATTTCAGCTTTGATGAAACCATTTCCCGACTTACAGAGATGTTCGGCGATCAGGCATCGCTTTCCAATAATCGGTACAATTGTCTGAAGCTGTGCCAGAGGGACAGCGACAGTCTTATTGCCCATGCAACAACAGTGAAGCGAGTGTTCGAAATTCAAGCTGGAATCACTTACTGAAGACCAATTTGAGTGTTTGATACTGGTGTTCAGCCTCCAATCTCCCAAGACAGTCGAGATTCGAACCAGAATACTTGGGTTGTTGGAGAGAGACCCGGACGTCACACTGCAAGCTGTCATTGCAGAAGTCCAGAGATTCATCAATTTAAAACACGATACAGCTATAGTCGAGGATACGAGGGCGCATTCCATTGAATTCGCAGTTAAGCAGATTTCGAGGAACAAGTTTCCGGCCACTGATCACAAGAAGACCCTCTAAGTAAGCCACCATCAGTATGTTGGCAATGCGGCGATTGGCATTTTGTTAGATGGTGTCTATTCAACAAGCATATTTGCCAGAAATGTCATAGACGTAGGCACAGAAACTCATTGCAGATCCAAGCCATTTTTCAGACCGGTTTATGATGCACGAAACAAAGACTACAGTGGTTTCGCGAGGAAAGTGAACACTAATTTTACTGACGATGTCAGAGATCATAAAAAGTAGTTAACGTCAACATCAATGGACGACAGGTGCGTTCTCAGATCGATACGGCCTAAGACATTACGATCATAGCAGAAAGGCTGTGGAGAACTGTCGGATCACCAGGAATCAAACCGACCAGTCAGTAGACGAAAAGTGCATCAGATGTCGAGTTGCAGTTGACTGGTCAACTCGACTGTGTCGTTATGCCGATGTTATCGTATGGGGCACGAATTTGTCACGAGCCACCAGAATTTGTATCATCTGAGTATGGACTGGATTGTGCGTTTGAACCTACTTGATGTTCCGATCAACCAGATTTGAGCAAGTGTCCAGATACACAAGATAACAGCTTCTATAACTGCGGCTATCGAGCGCCTACGGAAGAAATATGAAGTAGATTTTCGAGAAGACCTCGGTAAGTTCACTAAAGGACAAGCTTCACTGTCCCTTAAGCCCGATGCTGTTCCAGTGTTTCGTACGAGACGCCCTGTACCTTACGCAGCAACATCAATGATTGACCAGAAGCTGGATCGCTTAGAGAGAGCAGGAGCTATGCACCCGGTGAACTACTCGTCTTGGGTGACCCCCCATTGTTGTGGTCAAAAAGCCAGACCGGTCAGATTCGAATATGCGTCGATTTCTCGATGGGTCTAAATGCTGCATCGAACGCCCATCAGCACCCTTTACCGCTCCCAGATGATTTGGTCGCAAAAGTGTATGGTGGTAAATGTTTCGCAAAGTTGGATCACTCTGATGCATACCTACAGATCGAAGTACATGTAACTTCAGGAGAATTGCTCACCATCAATACGCATCGAGGCTTGTACCAGTATTACCGTCCCCCGTTTGGAATCAAGTCTGTACCAGCCATATTTCAGCAGATCGTGGACGCAATGATGACAGATGTCGATGGAGCAGCCGCATAGCTGGACGACATTATTGTTGTCAGAGGTAGTGCTGATGACCTATTCGAAATGTTGGATCGAGTTCTTGACCGTGTTGAGGAATATGGATGCAGACTCCGACCCGAGAAGTGTACTTTCTTCATGGACTCGATTATGTTTTTCGGCTTTATAATCGAAAGGAACGGTAGGCGTCCAGACCCAGCGAACGTCAAGGCAATAAAGAAGAGGCCGTCGCCCAAAGATGTTGCAACGCTAAGGTCATTCCTACGACTCACAAACTATTACATCCCGTGCTTATCGCACATGCATCGCTTGCGTGGTCCACTCAATGACCTGCTGACCAAGGATAAACACTGGAACTGATCCGAAGAATGCCAGAGCTCATTTGACGAGGTAAAAAGGGTACTATGTACCGATCTTCTCCTAACACATTACGATCCCACTTTGAAGATTGTGGTGGCCACAGACGCCTCGAACTATGGCACTGGCGCAGTCATAGCCCACAACTTCGCAGATGGTCCAGAAAAGGCAATCGCACATGCAGCCCAGTCGCTGTCTGACGCAGAGCAAAATTATGGCCAAATAGAAAAAGAAGCCTTGATGATAGTCTTCGCTGTAGAGAAATTTCACAAAATGCTGTATGGAAGGAAGTTTACACTTCTTACTGACTATAAGACGCTGTTGGCAGTTTTCGGATCAAAGTCGGGCATCCCTGTCCATACGGCAAACAGGTTGCAGTGGTGGGCTACTACATTACTCGGCTACGACTTTACGGTGAAGCACATTTCTGTAAGACATTGGTCAGGCTGGTGCACTTTCTGGTTATTGGAGAACCAACAGCACCAGCAAGAAGAATCTGTCACTGCAGCGATCTCTCTGGAGTCGGAAGTGAATCAGGTGTTGTTGGAAACGCTCAGAGAACTTCCGGTAACTTTTGAAATGATATGTGACGCATCAATGCGGGATCTTGTCCTACAGCAAGTGGTTAGATTTCATACTACACAGTGGCCGAAAGACAATCTAAATGGGGAATTGCAGAGCCTTTCTCGGAGAAAAGACATTATCCATCGTTAATGACTTCACTTTTGGCGGAAAGAGTTGTTATCCCTAGAGAGCTTCAACAAAGAATTCTACGACAGTTTCATAGTGGACACCCTGGCATTAACAGAATAAAAATGATTGCGCGGAGTTACGTTTCCTGGCCGAATATCAACTCAGAACTGGAACAGGTAGGGAAATCGTGTCCGAAATGTGCGCCTGTAAGCAAGGCGCCCAGGAAAGCGGGATTGCCTCCTTGGCTATTGTCAACGAAACTGCGATAGCGAGTACACACGGATTTCTTTGGTCCCGTGAATGGACAACAGTATCTCATCGTTCTTGATTCCTTCAGTAAGTGGCCGGAAGTGTTCTGCACGGAACGCATAACAAGTAGTGCAACCATTGGCGTACTGAGAAGACCTTTCGCCCAACATGGAATACCAAAGACCCTGGTTACTGACAATGGCCCTCAGTTTGCATTTTTGCAGTTCGCCGAATACTGTACGCATAACGGTATCACATACCTACGCTTGCCGCCGTTCCACTCGCAGTCCAATGGGCAAGCTGCGCGCTTTGTTGATACCTTTAAACGGGTGTTGCTGAAGATGACGGGGGAAGGAACTACCCAAGAGATATTGGATGTTTTTCTTCTACTGTACAGATCAACTCCGAACCCCCAGGTGCCAACTCAGTGGTCCCCAGCAGAAGCGCTCTTGGGCAGAAAACTCTGTACTCTGAATTCCTTGCTGTTTCCAAAGCGTATCGCTCCGCAAGAAAGGAACGAGCTTACAGCCACGACGACGTAGTGATCGGATACGGAGGTCCGCGGTCAGAATGCAGCTGAACCCAAGGAGGAAGTCGTACGCCACTTTTCGCGAGGGAGCTGTTACCGGAGCCTGTCCATAGCAGCCATCGAAGCTAGCTCCCTTTGTGTGGAGCAGCCAGGAGAAGATTGCTTGTATGGCGCCTGTTTCCAATTGGCTAACCAATGGGAGTAAGCCAATGACATCGTTTTTACAGTGAGGTGGACCAATCAGAATGGTCTATCTTGAAGCCCTTCAGTATGCACACTACTTGCTCAGCCAACAACATCTAGTAGTTGCTATAGTCAGGAACTTTCAATCAGGTCTTTCCTCTCTTGCACTATTTATTTCGACCCAATATTTTGGCTGTACGAATGTCTCCCGAGTGATCCATACACGTTTCCGCCAGAGGCCTTTGTCTTCTGATTTGAAAAGTGGCTGTGTTGTGACCAGAGTGGCTGCATCGGTTATGCGTACTATCAGCGGAAACACAACATTGAGGATGTGCGCAAATTGCTCACCAATCTTGACAGTACCAAGGCTGCCGGGCTTGATGGGCTCTATCCGCTGATCCTCAAATCGCTATCGGCCATCATCCCACCTTCGGTGACTGAGCTATTCAACAGGTCACTGTCCGGCGGTTCATTGCCGAGCAACTGGAAATGCTCAGTGGTGAAACCGATTCCGAAAGGCGGCGATCTGAGCAAGGTGGACAACAACCGGCTGATATGTCTGACCTCTGTTTTGGCTAAGGTACTCGAGAAGATCATGAGGCGTGGTCTTCTGCAGCATCCCGAGTCGAAAAGCATATTGACGTCTGTGCAGCACGGCATCATGAAAGGTCGGTTATTTATCACAAACATGCTGCTCTCGAGTGAGATCGGACTGTCAAAGTTAAATAAAACCGCGGGACCAGATGATCTACCTCCAGCCCTCTTCAAATTTGGGTGGCCTACTCTTGTGGATGATTTACACAAGTTACTAGTGAAACTGTGGGAGCAGGAAACTGTCCCTACCGACTTGCACCACTCCGTCATAGTCCCAATCTTCAAAAAAGACTCACGATCTGAATGCGGCAAGTACAGAGGAATCAGTCTGATCGAATCTGACCGAATCGAAAGCAGCTTTGATGTCGTAAAACACGACTACGGTGAGTCGCCAATAAAAATAGCGGTGCTCCAACAATTGCCGTAAAGTAAAGAGGCGATGGAGCCTCGATTTCTACGAAACCCAGCACGAATCTGACTTTCACGAGTGCCAGTCAGTCTGTGGAGAACGACGAACGCAAGCAATTTAGAGGCAATTGAGATCAGACTGATCCCTCTGTGATTGCCACACTCAAAACGGGAGCCTCCTATGAAAATTGGGACTATGACGGATCGGCTCCAGTCCGTTAGAACAATTTCCTGCTCCCAAACTTTCACCGGCAACTCGTGTAAATCATCTACGAGAGCAGGTCCACCGAAATTGAAAAGAGCTGGAGGAATTCTAACTGCCCTGCGGCCTTATTCAATTTCCAAAGTCTGATCTCGCGTTGGATTTCTGTGTGCGAGGGCAGATCTATGAAGATGGCCAAGTGCGTAGAGTGATCAATGGCCGATGAAAAAGCCGACAACTCCAACTGATTGAATTGCTTCAATAAGTGTTCACCTCAACCTTTCAGACGTTTTTGCAAACTGTGAGTCGGCTGCCCACTCTCGTCGCGTATGGTCTCACCAACACCAGTTCTCCTGCTACTCGTTTCCCGTATCAAACGGAATAGCTTACGATGGTTTCCAACAGGAGCGGCTGTTTTCTGCTTCCGATGGACGAGGAGACCACCAGACTTCGCAGTCTTCATTTAGGCTAGCACGCACTTTCGCCCTGAGATTTTTACGAGTCTCATTATGTTCGCTTCCAGCCGGAATACGCCGGCGAGCATTCAGAAGTCCCAGTAACTATGTAGGGATCCACTGTCCAGGTTGGCAATTTTATTTGCCCCATAAAGACATGCCTGCTGATAGTAACATTTGGCAAACATGCGACCGGTGATCTTCTACGGTGTTCAGTGGGCGCTTACTCAACCCGGATGCCAGCGAACTTTGATACGTATTCAGAACGCCTGGCTTCGTCAGTTGGCTGATGTCTGCGCGCACAGCGACGTTACGGAGGTCCGCTGAAGCTATCCTGAGGTCGGCACACACACAAGAGCATGATCGCAGTTTGCGCTCTTGCTCCAAATCGAGCGACAGTTTTAGACAGTCTCCCCAGCGATAATTGATCGCGATATAATCGATTTGTATGCATGGCTAGTCCGAGGCAGGTGGGCGCCAAGTCACTGTTCTGCGAGTGCTGTGTCGAAAAGTAGCACACGCGAGAAAGAGGCGAGCATATTTACACAGGTGTAGCAATCGCTCACCGTTTTCATTACGAGAGCCTACAGCATGTTGGCCGCCCAGATGAGGCGCATCAGAGAACAATTTTCCGACTTGGGCGTTCAGTTCACCAGCAAGCACAACGGTAACCGTGCATTTTTGTAACGGAGGAGCGCGTTCAGTTGGTGAGACAATAATAATAATAATAATAATAATAATAATAATAATAATAATAATAATAATATAATATGTCAGCTGTACGCCGTAACGGCGCTTTGTTGCGGCGCGACCACCACTAGTCGCGCGGGCGGTATACCGCGAGCACGCCCACGTATTCGAACCGGGTACCTTATGGTTGCAAACCGGGTGCGCAGACCACGGTCACCAGCCGAGTCAGTGGTGATACTGAATACTGTTTTGAAGCAGCGAGTAGAACCTTCTCTGTGTAGCTGCATCATTCTTCGCTCTAGGACATTTACTCCTTATTTTTCGTTCCGCTCTCTATACGTTGCCTCTGCAAACTGTTTGTCTAGGAGCTCCTGAAATTCGGACACTGAGTTCGCCTCTACTACCTGCTGCGGCAGGTCGTTCCAGACATTCACCACTCTGCGTTCGAAACAGAGTTGGTGAGCGACCTGCTTCAACTTCGGTACGATAAGTTTGTACCGTTGTCCTCGCGTGCAGCTTGGTGTGCGCAGATGAAGCAGTTGTCTCAACATGGGGTAATCACTAAGATGTAATATCCGGTGCGTCATGATGAGGTCAACCCTAAGCCGACGATAAGCTAGGGTGTACAGCCCTAGTTTCTTACCTCGGTCTTCATATGGCATACCTTACACCGAACCAGTGCTATAGTTTGTCGGAGCGTAAGCCGCAATGACAAAAAGGCACCGTTTGTCCCCGCGCGATTTCGTAGCCTAGAACGAGCCAGTCAATCTAACGGCGCACATCCGGCTGTTGACCAGAATCCAATCGACCAGGGCAGCTTCAGTCCGGGGACTCAAACACAATGCTCATTTCGGCTTGACCGGTATTTGAAGCTGCGTCAGCTCCAGACAGGCGCAATAATAATGTGCCGCCAGTGTCGCATGTAGGGGATCGTAGTTGATGCACAAAGCTCGGATCTTGCAGGCGGGTTTCCGATAAGCAGCAAATATCGATCGGCAAGGTCTCTAGTCTTTAGGCAAGTGCTGCCTGCTGCCCGATCTTAACAAAGTGCGCACGCTGAAGCATGACAGTCTTAGACAGGATCGAGGAATCCGAAGAGAAACCGATGAACCGCCGTTTTCTGCTTGGTTGTACATGGACTTGTCGACTGGACTGAAGCGATGCCTTGCGATCGAGTGAGGTGAAACTGGAAGACAAGTGACTATTGAAGCAAGTCGGGGGAGGACCAAGAATAGGAGGATCGAAAACAGGTAGGATAAAAGTGTAGTTGGAGCGGGACGATAGGGATGAAAAAGCGCGAGGAGAATAAGAAAGCGTGAACGCTAGAGCTGTAGCATCCAAACCTCTATCCACCTTGCTCGATGCAGCAGATAGGACGCTGTTTATTATCCTCTGCGACAGCCAGAGCATTAAGGGACTGTTTAAAGTGAAAGTAAAACGGGGCATGTAGGCGGGACCAATGATGAAAGATCTGCATTCGCAATGAATAGGACAGCAGACGGCTTCAAAATCCCCATCACCACAAAGAGCTTCAACTAAGTAGGCTTTGAGGCACGCCTTCCAATAGATAATCACGCCGCCACCTATCCTCATTCCATATCGATCAGTCTTGGAGAGGCGATACCTGGGGTTAAGCACGTTCGAGTCGAGGATGTCCGACGATAACCAGGTCTCCACAAAAGCCATCAAATCCTGGCTGTGCTCAGAGACAAGAAGCTGAATCTCCTCCAGTTTATACCTTAGCACATTAGCAAAGAGTAGGCGCAGTCCATTTTTCGACATTAATGTCTGGGCATGATGAGTGCCAGTCGTCAACGAAAGCGCTGGGTCTTCCGGACTAGACGAAAATCCATATTGTGGAGGTCAATTTCATCATTTGCTCGCCGGGTCCGAAGTTTGTCGACCGCTGTTCTCCTTTTTATCCGATTCTCTGGGGATAGGTCACGCAAAACGTAGAAAAATGCGCCTTTGAAACGAGCGGTGCTTCGGAGAATACGTCGGCATTCAACTTCATTTTGACACGCAATTTGAGACAGAAGGCAGAGACAATGTTTATGTCTTGCTCATTGCCATCGAACAGTCAGAAACCATTCGTTGAAGAAACACTTGATTATCCAACATTCTCTCGGCTGGGACATTTTTGGTTGACTCAGGCACATTCATAATGATAACGCATCGGCCGAGGGAGGGTGGCTTGCCACTATCAGTTGTGTTTTCTGCTGATAGTACGAATAACCGATGCAGCCACTCTGGTCACAATGCAGCCACTTTTCAAATCAGAAGACAAAGGCCTCTGGCTGAAATGTGTATGGAGCACTCGGGAGACATTCGTACAGCCTAAATATTGGGTCGAAATAAATAGTGCATGAGAGAAAAGACCTACTTGAAAGTTCCTGACTATAGAAACCAGAAGATGCGCAAAAACTCCTTTGTTGGCTGAGCAAGTAGTGTGCCTACTGGGGGGCTTTAAGGTAGGTCATTTTGAATGGTCTACCTCAAGTTAAAACGATGCCATTAACTTACATTAGTTATGTCCGGGAGAAAGTAAAAATTGCCTGGGAAACCCACTATTTTAGCGATTAATCGATCAGTAACGATTATCGCATCGATTTCGAACCTTCCGGAATCTTCTAGTTCTGCACGTGACTAAAAACCACCTGACACCTCGGAAAAAGAGGTGGGGAAACACTAACCTTTGTAGCTGACCTTCCAATTCTAGAAGCCGAAGGTCAGTAAGAGACCTATAAATACAGCCAAGGTCCGCATCCGCGTAGGGGTGGGCGTCCTCGCGGTATACTCAGCCCGCACGCGACTGGTGGTGGTCGCGCGGCAGCGAAGCGCCGTTACGGCGTATAAGCTGACACACACACACACACACACAAGGTCCGCAGTAGTCGTACAGTGATTGTTGGCCGCGATTAATACGTTATTTTGTCAGGTCATTGACGTCCTGCTTCTTCCTTAGGTTGGGCTAGAAGTTTTGTGGAGCAGTAAGTTGTTACTTTTGGAATTGCATTTAGTGAGAAGATTATAACAAATGGCGACGGAGAAAATTGGAATGTGATGAGTTTTTCTGATGAACAATTGCAAAAGCTACTTTTCCAACAGCAAGCTCAAGTGGAGGCACAAATGAAAATGATCGAAAATCTGACACAACGCCTGAGTTTGCAGACAACAGGAGCAGCGACGCGGGACATGTAGGCGAGTTTTGTTGATCTTCTCCAGAATGCAACCACTGAATTCAATTATGACGCGGATTCTGGATGCACCTTCGAAACGTGGTTCAAGCGCTGGGAAGACATGTTCCGGAAGGACTTCATTCGTCTGGACGACTCAAGGAAGGTGCAATTGCTGCTCCGCAAACTCGGAATAAGTGCACAATCAAGTTACATATACCACATTCTGCCCAGCACAGCCGAAGAATCTGACGCTTGATGAAGTAGTGTCGCAGCTGAAGAAAATTTTTGGTGAGTCAGTATCCTTGTTTAGTGTTCGCTATCAATGCCTGAAAATTGTCAAACAGGAATCGGATGACTTTGGGGCTCTAGCAGACATGAGTAACCATGAGTGTGCGTCAAACTACGCTGTTTAACGGACGATCAGTTTAAGTGTCTCATCTTCGTCAGCGCACTACAACCCCCCAGTGATGCCGAGACCCGCAAGCGGCTTTTAGCTAAGCTGGATCAGGATCCTGATCTGACAGTGAAGGTCCTCGTAAGCGAATGTAAACGGCTGCTCACTCTAAAACACGACACTACCATGGTCGAACGAAATGGTCTCGCAACACCGAATACCGTGCAACTCGTGAAAAAGGCCAGGACTGTCAACCGAAGCAAACCCTTCAAGAGGTATACGAACAAACCGCCCACAGCATGCTGGTCACGCGGCGAATGGCATTTTGCGCGCTTTCGTCCGTCCAAAAGTCATATTTGGCAAACGTGCCATAAGCGTGGGCATAAGGAGGAATGCTACAGTCAGGTCCGGTAGAAGAAATTGAAAGTCTTATCGAAAGGGGAATTCTATAAAGCATGGCGCCGTGTCTGTCCATAATTGCCGCATTCCAAAGCGAGTGTAAATCGAGGCGACGGTTTATCAGCGTGTTGATCAATGGGATTCCAACGAAACTGCAAGTTGACACAGGCCTCGGACATCACGATTATTTCCAGGAGCACATGGAATCACATAAAGAGGCCGAAGATGGTCGAGTCTCAGAAAGTTGCACATAATGAATCCGGCTGTGCTAAACTTAGTGGGCGAATTTATGTGCAAGATTGCTTTCAAAGATGTGGAAAAGTCGGGAACATGCTACGTTTCAGACCGGCCGAATTTGACTGGATTGAAAAGTTGCAACTCCTCGATGTTCTCTTGAATCAGCTCTGCAACCGAGTTCGAGCAAGTCCAGACCCATCATCAAAGTCCGTTGAAGACATGACACGTACCCTAAAACAAAATTTTGCATCTGCATTTCAGGATGGCTTGGGCCATTGTACGAAATTCAAGGCAACGCTGAACTTGCGACCACGTGCTAAACCAATGTTCAAGGCTAAAACACCGGTACCATACGCAGCCATGTCAACCGTTGATCAAGAACTCGATCGACTGGAACGTGCCGGAGTCATCACAGCCGTCAGCTACTCATCATTGGCCGCATCTATTGTCGTAGTGAAGAAAACAAATGGCAAATTACGCGTCTGCGCTGACTTCTCAACTGGCTTCAACGCCGCTCTGGATGACCACCAGTACCCATTTCCTGTACTGGAAGATGTTATTGCAAAACTGAATGTGGTAGGTACTTTGCTAAGCTTGATCTATCCGATGCTTATCTTCAAATGGGTGTTGGCGAAGTCTCGAAGGAGTTGTTGACGAGCAACACCCATCGTGGCCTATTCAAATACAACTGTTTGCCATTTGGTCTAAAAACGGCGCTAGCCATTTTCCAACAGTTGATGGATATCATGCTAGCGGGCGTTTCTGGAACCGCTGCATATCTGGATGATATTATAGTCATGGGTCGAACACCAGAAGAACTACTTAACTGCCTGGATGAAGTGCTTGGTTGTATACAGTCGTACGGTTTCCGAATCCGTGAATATAAATGCACAATTTTCGTGCCGCTCATCATCATCATTATACACGTTAGCTAGAGGTGGGAAACACCTCAGCTACTGTGCCGCAATACATAAGTGAAAAAGGAAAATAAATACAACAGTTGCACGCCAGCTGAGCTACCAGCAACGGAAAGGCATCGTTCCGGTAGGCCACCAGCCGGCTACTAGGCAAAAAGAAAAAATTAATGTTTTACGCCAAGAAATGAGATCGTAGGTGGAGGGAGAGGCTAAAAGGGATGAGGTGGGACCAAGAAACTCACAGCCGAAACGCCACTGAGGTCGGCTCCTTGCCATGTCAGCAAGTGCATCCAGCCAAACGTGTTCACCGTCTTTCGGACCCCAACAAGGGAGCCGAGACTCTCCAACTGAGGCCAGCACAGAAGTGAGGGCCTTCATTCCTCTCGACCAAGTCATCGCTTGACCACCCCTCCTCTTCTTCCATCCACATCCCCGGTGAGCAAACAACGCACGTTGTGGAAGTCGGTGGGCTGGCATGCGCAACACGTGGCCCAGCCATCGGAGCCTGGTGCGTGAAATGACGGTGCTCAGCGGCTCAGTTACATTTCCTGTGCCGTAAACAAGGCGTCGAACACACTCGTTACTCAGGCGGTGTTCCCACCAGATGTGAGCCAAACTGCGAAGGTACTGATAGTCGAACATAACTAGCCTCTTCATGTCCGCCGATCTTAGGGGCCAGGTTTCGCAACCGTACAGTAAGGTCGAACGTACCGATGCATTGTACACACTACCCTTCAGGGCGAGAGTAATGTCGCGCCGCCGCCATAGGTGGCGAAGGTTAGTAAAAGCACTTCGAGCTTTCGCTATACGGTTCGTGATCTCGTCTTCGATCCCAAAAGCGCTGATACAACTTCCCAGGTAGTTGAATTTTTGTACAATTTCTAGCTGATTCCCACCAAGGGTCAGCGCAGGAGGCGATCCCTGTCAATCTTGAAGGAACGCTTTACACTTCGATGGTGCAAAGCAAAGCCCAAAGCGGCTGACAGCCAGTGCTAACCTGTCCAGCGCGGCTTGGCACGTCTGGGAGCTGTCACAGATGAGGGTAATGTCATCTGCATACTCCAAGTAAAGAAGCCGTTCACCTGGGAGGAGATCCACACTTTCTACGTCGTGTCCCGTGAAGGCGATTTCCATGGCTTCGCCAATAGCGAAGTTGAAGAGGAAAGGTGACAGCGGGCACCCTTGTCTCACACCGCTGGAGATATTGAAGGGTGGTGACAGCTTGCCGTAAGCCCTCACTCTTCCCGTGCTACGCGCGTATAATGCTCGTATAATATTTACATATTCCTTGGGCACACCTTTCCTGTGTAGACAATTCCAAAGGGCACATCGATCAACCGAATCGAAGGCACCTTTGATGTCAAGGAACATGACTACGGTGGGGCGCCAATATGTGTGACGGTGCTCCAACAACTGATGCTCATCAAATACCTCGGTTTTATCCTCGAAAATGATGGACGTCGACCAGATCCAGAAAACATAAATCCATTAGAAAAATGCCTCCACCAACAAATCTACAGTCCATGCGTTCCTGTTGTGGGCTCATCAGCCAGTACAGCGCATTCTTGTCTGAGATGCACCGCCTGCTGAGACCCATCAACAGAGGCTAGATTCGAGGTGAGGGCCTTCAATCCTCTCGATCAAGTCATCGCTTGGCCACCTCTCCTTTTCTTCCGTCCACACCCACGGCGAGCAAACAACGTACCTCGCGGGAGTCGGTGGGCTGGCATGCGCAACATGTGGCCCATTCATCGGAGTCTGGTGCATGAAATAACGGTATTGAACGGTTTGCTTCTTCTTCCTGTGCCATAAACAAAGCGTCGAACACGCTCATTGCTTACACGATATTCCCACCAGATATGAGTCGGACTACGAAGGTACCGGTAGCCGAATGTGACTAGCCTCTTTACGTTTGTCGATCTAATGGGTCAGATATCACAATCGCACAGTAGGGTCAAACGTAAGGCTGCATTGTACGTTCTACCCTTCAAGGAGAGTGTGATGTCGCGCTGGCGCCGCAGGTGGCGAAACTTAGCAAAAGCGCCTCGGAAGAGCCCCGGGGTCATGCGATGACGCTTTATGTATAGAGTGAAACATTCTGTAGGTCGCGACAATCTTTTTCTTGGCATCTTGTATAGATTTGAGGTCTGGAGAAACTGTCAATCCCAGATCCCTCTCATGAGTAGATTTCTGTGCAAGGAACCATCAATAGGGTAGGCTCCAAATGGAGCAGACGCACTAACTGGAGGAACCGAACATTTCTCACGGTTAATCGGCAACTTCCACATAATTGACCAATCATATAACAGGTCAACCGTCGATTGTAATCTGTCAGCATCTTCCATGTTGGATACTTAGCACCGGTAAGGGGACTAGGGGCCCCGGTACTTCAACGTTTGGTAGACTCTCCATGCTTTTGCAAGGAGAAAGGAAGCAACAACGGGAGCGAGCTCTGCGTTTTCATGGATCATCATCAAATGTCACTACAAGAGGTATCGCTGCAACAAATTCAAATAAAACCACAGTAGTTCTGAAAAAAGATATGACCGACACTTAGCTAGGCTCCGGTTGAAGAAAATCGATTCATTAGTTTGTAGCAACCAGAAAGGAAATTCTTTGTCAGCCCCATCACTTCCAGCTCATTGCAGGGATCATGTGAGTTGATGCAGCAGTGTTCCACAAGGTAGCACTGCGACCCCAGTCAACAGTAAGACTCATGCTTGTTCAGCAAATAGATGTCAATAAACCGCTCGAAACATCCCAATGTTAGTGTACTGACGACTAACTCAGGTAAACTGTTCCAGTCATTCACCATACGATCGTGGTAGCACAAACGAATGTAAATGAGATATCTTGTTTGTTAGGTAAGACCGAGGCTGATACGAGGGTAAACGAGGTTTTTACGAATACAAACGGAGCATAGGCCTCGTATAAACCTCGTGATGGCCACCTACACAGAGCTTACGAGGACGCGCAGCTATCAATGGGTTTTAGTTAGCAACAATTAGCTGATAATCAGCCTAATACATAACCCGTCAGTATGCAGAGGGGAAGATCTACGAAGCCAAACGATAACGCACGTTTTAAACCTCGTTGTCTACACATTTAGGAGGCATAACGAGGGTACTACGAAGCAAAACATGGTTCTTTCCACGTAGTGAGATCACGGGATAGTTCCAAACCAATAAGGATGACGGATGCAGGGAATATCATAAATCCAACTTCCGAGGAGATCCTTTCCTTTCGATAACTATCGTCAGGCAATACATTAAACGAGGTGGAGATCAACTAAGTGTACTAGTGAAAGCAGTGTTACGGTTAATAAAGAAACTGATGTGAACAAAGCTGGTCACATGAGATGAATGCAAAGGCCGATGCACTTACGAGAAGACAGCCGTAGGATGAAGAGGACAATCGTTTTCCTTCAGCGTCCAATTCGGATCAATTGCCACCGGCCTATGGTAACAGGAGGACTTAGACAACAGCCCTCCGCTTGCACAATTCTGAATGCTTCACTCTGATTGTAATTGCTCCATCCATTTTCAAAAGGTGTTCCCAGCCCTTTGGATATTGCTTCGACACGCCGTACAAGACTGAATGATTCTTCTGCGCTCGTCTCATGCGCAGTTGGATATAGGTGCTGCATGATAGCACTATTAAGTTCTCTGACCGTTCCTCTGCGTAGAGTTCCAGGACAGCGTCCTGCTTCAGCAACTGAGGTAGTCGTCCGTACAGTAGATCGAGGGTTACAACAGTTTTTAAAGCAACTTCGTTCTTCCATGCGGTCATAGTACTTCTCGTGCCGCCAACATCTGTCTCCCGGAGACTTTAGGAAAGGAGAAAAGGCGGCACCTTTCGAACACTGGAAGACAACGGTTGCCCCGATGAATTCATGAGGACAAGCCAAGATCCGCCCTCACCAGGAAAGTGTTATGAATTCCCAGAAAAAAAGATGTCTTACTGCAGGTTTCAAAGGTGACGTCGCCTTATAACTACTGAACGGACGACTACCTCGGAAGCATCGACATTCGTTTACCGGTAAGCCATGCTAAGCCCATAAGAAATACCCGTGTCCATAAGTACCAGGTTCCACACATCTTGTCTGTACTGAGTGGTGTTTCCATTAGTGTTCGGTAGTTCATCGGTAGAGGTGGTAGGAAATGACGAAGGCCTTTAAGCAACTTGTTAACCGCGTAAGCAGACGTGCCTGTTTCCAGCGCCCAAGCAACCAGGAAATCTCTAGGATTATTCATTTCTCCGGATGTCACCTCAGCGAATGTCATGATATCATCTTCAGGTCAAATCAGACGGACGATAGAGGCTTCCGCCTAACCAGCGTCCAGTTCTTGTGCCGGTAAGTGAAGCGGCCCTCGGCACTTCGACGTTGGATTGTCTCTTCTTGCTTCTGCAATGGAATGAAGCAAGAACAAGAGCAAACTTTGCACTTTAATATGCATATGCATATGGTGCATATGCATATGATGCTGGCATATGCATATGCCAGCATCAAAATACACTACATGTTCCAGTACAACTATAATATCTCTGGAAAAAGGATGGACCAACAATCGTCTAAGCCCCTTTTGAAGGCTTCTACGGTTTCAGACTCCACTAAATCAGAAGGAAGTTTATTCCAGAAGTTAACTACTCGGTTCGTAAAAACTTCGCTGAGATAGAGAACCTAGGCACCTTATAGCTGTCAATAGCGATCGGGAGAGGTGCAAAGGAAACGTTCCACAGACGCATGTTCGATAAATGGAGGACCAAGTAAATTAGGTTCCGCGAGGTTGTTGTTGTCTATGCCTACATTTATAACGGGAACCGCAACTCTAACCGCCTATGGAAATAGCATGGCATGTTACCGGTCAACGTAGAGGTAAGTACACCAGCTTGGTCAGTGTGTCTAGAAAATGTAAAAAAATCGTCTCTTAAAAGTGCGTTGCGAAGGTAATGCATACTATGAAGGTAAATGTCAATGAGGTTTTTTCTGGGCCTGTTCTCATTACAGTGGGGTTCCACAGCGCTTCTTCCTTGGTCCCGAACTTTTCAAAAACTTCATATTCAGATGAACTGGAACGATAGGAAAATCCCTTGAGTGTTCCTTGTTGAGCAAATCGTTGAGCCAGGAAATGATAAGGTGCTAGTTCTTGATAGATTTAAAACGAAACAACCGAAGCACACCATGATCAACCAATTACTGCCCACGTTCCATGCACTAGCAGTCCTCACTGTGTAGGTTACGTGAAGCAAGAACGAAGTAGAAAGTAAATGGAAGATAAAAGGGAATGAGTCATTAAAATGAAGGATAACACCAAAGAGTGAAGAGAATGACAGAATGAGAAATAAAAGTCTGAAGATGGATATGGTCAGGAGAAGGGAAAAGTTTCGTGTTGCCACCCAAGAGCGTCTAACTGACGCTCGAAACCCTTAACCGTAGGTTCACTGAATACACTTTCTGGAAGCGAGTTCTAGGGCTCGATAACTACGCGATAACCGAGTTTCCGCCCTGATCCGGTCAGAACGCGGCTTGTGTAGCTTCATGGGATGACTGTGAAGCCAAGGCAACCTAGCCGGGCTAAATAACCAGCTGAAGTCCGGTCCAACCTTCCCTGCTAAAATGCGGTAAGTAAGTATTAGGTCCCCTCGAAGCCGTCGGTAGTACATGGAATGCATACCCAAGCTAAGTAGACGCTCGGGGTACGATTGCCTCCGTAACCCCTCGACCAATTTGGTACCTACTCTCAAAACTCTCTCGAGCTCCATTTTGTCCCGAACAAGGCAAGGGTGCTTCAAACTGACGGTTTGATCTACCCTGATGATCACAAACTATGGTCAGCAGTATCTAAGCTTGAAAATTCAGACAAATTACAACTAACGCTTGATCTGCTGCACGACTGGTCCGTGGAGTGGCAGTTACCTATCAACCATGACAAATGCTGTGTTCTTCCAATCAGTTCTCTAGAACCTTTTGGCACCTACCACATTGGTGGTTGCCTGTTGAGCAACGCGGCTTCTGAGAAGGACTTGGTTGATTGTATCCCCTAACTTGAAAACCATCCCGGATACGTTGTGGAAAGTCCCCTCTGCCAACAAGGTATTCTTCGCCATACGGAGGTCAGTTTCCAAAATAACGCCTGAGATCTTCAAGCTCTTGTTGCCTTCTCACCTTCGTCCAATATTGGAATGTAAACTGCACGCTTTGCAACATCTCACAAAGTTTGAGTGCGTTTTAATCGAGAAGGTTCAACGGCGTGGAACCAAGTCTGTGTCAGTGCTGCGTGATTCGTCCTATCCCATTCGACTTCAGCGAATGAACTTGGTCGCTTCTTACTATCGTTGTCGCCCTGGGGATCTGATATATATAAGAAGCATCCTAAAAAGAGACTTAAGGGCGGAGGTGCAAGAGTTCTTCTAACTCAATGTAGATAATTTGACACGGGGTCACATTTTAAACCGCGGAAGTTCCGCGTCTGCTCCCACGTCATGTTTCCTACCCAGGTCGTGAATCAATGTAACAACCTCCCGGAATATGTTGTCAGTGCCCATTCAGAGGAGTTTCAAGCAGCGGTTGGATAACTACATAGTGAGAACGCCCGGATTCCACTGTATTTGCTGTAGACGTGCTGATCCATTGGTGAACAAAGGTAAGCAAGGACACGCGTCATCCAGCCAGTGAAAGAGGTGAAAGAGCTGACACGGGTCTTCCTTCTTCTCTCTACAACACTATGAAACGATACGAATGTGAGCGTCTTGACAAACGTACATGCATATCTAACATTATACACAGGACAACGTGAAATGTAACCTTTACCTTATATGCGGACGAGTAGCAGTCAAATGGAGACAACGGACATAGGTAAAAAATCCTAGCTATCCAACAGACAGCGTCCATGGACGATCTTGCAAGTAAGAAATCGCTGACTGCATGTTAGGTGTTCAAGTTCAAGTTCAAATGGGACTGGAACGATAGGAGAATCTCGTGAGTGTTCCATCTTGAGTGGATCGTTGAGCCAGGAACTGATGAGGTGCTCAGAGTTCTTGATGGATCCAAAACTGAACACCCGTATCACACCCTCGGCAAGCAGTTAATGCTCACGTTTCCTGTCCTAACAGTCCCTGCTGTGACAGTCGCGTGAAGTAGACAAAGGATAGGAAGAGAAGTCGATGGTACAGAAAAAGGAAGTGCACTTGAAATAAAAAAATATCAATGCATGAAGAAAAGTAGTGAAAAGAAAAGCATGAAGATGCGAATCCCTTAGGACACACACTATATACGTGAGCTAGAAGTGGGAAACACCTCAGCTACTGTGCCACAATACCTAAAAGAAAAAGGGAAGAAAAAGCAACAAGTGCAAGCTAGCTAAACTACTCGTAACGGATGGGTATCGCTCCGGTACGCTACCAGCCGACTACTATGCAGCAGAAAAAAATATAATTTATTATGCAAAATTATAAAATGCTATATAATGAGATCATGGTTAGAGGGGGAGGCTAAGAGGGATGGGGTGGGACCAAGAAACTCACAGCCGAAACGCCACTGAGGTCAGTTCCTAGCCATATCAAAAAGTGTATCCAGCCGAATCCGTTCATAGTCTTTCGGACCCCAACCAGGGAGCCGAGACTCTCCAACTGAGGCCAGCACAGAAGTGAGGGCCTTCATTCCTCTCGAGCAAGTCATCGCTTGGCCTCCCCTCCTCTTCTTCCATCCACATCCCCGGCGCGTAAACAACGCACCTCACGGGCGTCGCTGGGCTGGCATGCGCAACACGTGGCCCGGCCATCAGAGCCTGCTGCGTGGAATGACGGTGCTGAGCGGTTCAGTTACATTTCCTGTGCCATAAAAAAGGCGTCGAACACACCCGTTACTCAGGCGGTGTTCCCACCAGATGTGAGCTAATTTACGAAGGCACCGGTGGTCGAACATAACTAGCCTCTTCATGTCCG
Organism: Dicrocoelium dendriticum; assembly: GCA_944474145.2. NCBI lineage: Eukaryota > Metazoa > Platyhelminthes > Trematoda > Plagiorchiida > Dicrocoeliidae > Dicrocoelium > Dicrocoelium dendriticum. The sequence continues at coordinate 201,749,353 of OX104064.1, read as the reverse complement.
CCGATCTTAGGGGCCAGGTTTCACAACCGTACAGTAGGGTCGAAAGTAAGGCTGCATTGTAGTCAACCCTTCAGGGCAAGAGTGATGTCGCGCCGGCGTCATAAGTAGTAAAGGTTAACAAAAGCGCCTCGAGCTTTTGCTATACGGCTCGTGATATCACCTTCAATCCCACGGGCGATGATACAACTTCCCAGGTAGTTGAATTTTTGAACGACTTCTAGCTGATCCCCACCAAGAGTCGACGAAGGCGGTCCAGGCCAATCTTGGAGGAACGGTTTGCACTTCGATGGTGCTAAGCAAAGCGCGAAACGGTTGACAGCCAGTGCTAAGTGGTCGAATGCCGCTTGGCACGTCTGGGAGCTGTCACAGATTAGGGCAATATCGTCAGCATAAGTTACTCAGGAAAAGGGAAATGTTTTATTTTGGCACCCAAGAGCGTCAAGTTGCCGCTCAAACCCCATGTTTACATTGGAATATTGAGAGCAGACGGGAGATCTCTTGTCAGCTCCATCGGTTCCGAATCATCACAATGTGAGTGCTTGCTGTCGAGAACCGTTACTTCGTCGGAGATCATCACCTTTGAAGTAAGAAGTAAGAGCAGCAGGACCTTGCCACGTGCGTTAGATGGGTATACAGCAATAGTTTGTAACTTCCCTGTCTGCAAGTCAATGATGTGTTTCAGCAGACTGTTCCAATCATTTACTACTCTGGAAGATAGGGCAGTTTGCGGGCGGGCGCGAAATGTCCTCGGCTTAAATAATTTCCATTTGTGGCCACGTGTCGAACTGCCCACACTTAGATGGAAGAACTGCTGCAGCTCAGTTCCAAGCTCTCGCCTTAGGATGCGTCTGGTGTAGAGTAGATCTCCGTGACTGCAGCGGTATTCCATGAAGAACAGGCTCAAAATCTTAAGCCGAAGAGTGTAGAGAGGATCCCAAAGCACCGATATAGATTTGGAACCGCGCCTCTGCACCTTCCCTATCAGAACATTTTCAAATTTCGGTCGTGAGAGCATATTTTTGGATCGGACGGGCATGAGAATTGAACAGCGTACTAAAGATCTCCGGCGTAATTTTTATCAATGATCTTCGTTCGCAAAACCCAGGGCATTCGGTTGGCTGCCACGACTTTTGCATGTCAAGTGGTGGCTTGAGATCGTGCGAGCCAAAGACTCCCAGATTCTTCTCATGTGTGACAGGTTTGAGGAGATAGCCTCCAACATGATACGCACTGAAAGGATCCGGGCCACCAATCAGGAGAACGGCACATTTGTCACGGTTTATCGGGAGTCGCCACCCAACGGACCAGTTATGCAGCCAGTCAAGCGAACCTTGGAGTCTGTTGGCATCCTCAAGGCAAGATATTTCAGACCACAGTTTGAAGTTAGCGTAGACTAGACAGTCGATTAGAAGTGTCACTGGAAGATCGTTGATGCACAGTTTTAAGAGCTCTGGTCCAAGGACGGAGCCTTGGGGAACCCCACTGGTTAGAAGCACAGGGACAGAGAGTGGTTCACTTTCACTTGTGTGGATCGTGCTTCCAGCAAGTCTGAAAACCAGACCAGAGGTTTCCCGTGGCACCAACGCTCTGAAGTTTGAGCATAAGCCGTTTACGTGCACTTTGTCAAAGGCGTTGCTAAAGTCAATGAAGAGGACAGTAAGGTGTTTACTTTCGTGTTGCTTTAATCCATGCTTCTCTGGCAGCAAGTAGTTTGATGATGCAGGATCGCGCCCTGTGGAACTCGTGCTGTGAAGGGGAAGATTGCGCACAAGCTTTCCCAGTGAGTGTTGAGAGCGGGCTTGATTATTTTCTCCATGATTTCGTAGACAACAGACGTCAGGCATATCGGCCGGCATACTGAATACTGTATTTTGGAGCAAGTAGAAAACAATTCTGTACAACTCCATCGGGTGATATCCAAAAAACATTTTAAAAATAAATAAACACGTCTGGTGGTTATCCTGAGATGGTTCAGCAACTCCTTCTGTAGCACACATAATGCTTGTTCACACAGTGAGTCACAAGTGGGTGATATCGTTGTCAAGTGGCAACCGTTCTCTGGAACGTACGTTAGCGAAGTGGAAAATTAACAAAGATTTGAATTTCTGCACAGATTCGGCCTCGACGACGTGTTCTGGCAGACTGTTCCAGGCGTGCACAACCCTCCGCTCGAAACACAGGGGTATGGGACTTTCTTCAGATCAGGTACCATGAGTTTGTACCTGTGCCCACGTTTGGTGCATGGTACTCGCAAGTGGAGTAACGACCTCAGCATGGGGAAATGACCAAAATGTAAAATACGGTAGGTCATGATAAGATCCACTAGAACACGGCGATACGACAAGGTGTAGAGCCCAAGTTTCATGCACCGGTTTTCATAAGATAAGCCTCTCAAGCTGGGGATCAACTTGGTGGCGACGTGTTGTACTCGTTCGATCTTTTGCGCTTTGCCGCGAGTGATCGGACAGTATGCAGGCGAGCCGTACTCTAGCATTGGTCTGACGATAGAAGAGAAGAGGCGAGTGGCGACGTCCTCAGACCAGGTGCAGAAGCTGCGTTTCAGCGCCCAGAGCATGCGCAGTCCGTTTCGATACAGTTTGTTGGTGTTGTCGACGGACTTCAAGTCGCAGCGTGAGAATACACCTAGGTCTTTCACGGAAGGTGTGGGATGCAGTGGTTGGCCGTCTAGGGTATACGTTCGGCCGTGAACAGCATTCCCGAGATTCATGAATAGGGACTGCCGGGTTGACCGGTAGGTGAACTTCAGCAGACCATACTGCGAGGCGGTCGAGGTCTTGTTGGAGAATGTCACAGTCATCGAGAGTGTTAATTTCTAGACAAATTTTGAGGTCATCCGCAAACAGTGCACACGGCGACCGTAGAAGCTGGGGCACCTCGTTGATGTGCATGAGAAACAGTGTGGGTCCCAGTACCGTGCCTTGAGGTACACCGCTGGTCGAGGGATACCAATCGGTTAGATGGCCGTCCACCTGTACCCTGCACTTTCTTCCGCCGAGAAACTCATGGATCCACCGATGTAACGATCCTCCGACACCACACGACCTTAATCTGTCTAGAAGCAATTCATGATTAACTTTGTCGAATGCTTTGCTGAAGTCGATGTAGATTATGTCGACGGACTTTCCCGGTTCAGTGTTTGCAACCATTCCTGTCTCGTTACAAGTAAATTGGTAACAAAAGAATATCCCATCCTGAATTCGCGTTGTGTCGGTGTCAGAAGTTTTTTCGATTGCACCAGATGTATTAAACGCTTTTTTACTATTTTCTCGATCACTTTGGCCAAAACGGGTGTAAGACAACTTGGCCTATAGTTATCCACCTTACTGAGGTCGCCACCTTTCGGGATCGGCCTCACCACCGAGCGCTTCCAGTCGTTTGCCAATGAGCCCTCAGACAATGATTTGTTGAATAGATCCGTAACAGCATGCGAGATAATGGCAGCTAGTGATTTGATAATTAGTGTATGAAGCCCGTCAGGCCCTGCAGGCTTGGTACCGTCAAGGTTCGCAAGTAGCAGGCGCACCTCGTCGACATCACGAACCAAACTGTTGAGTTCTACAGGAATGTTACTCGCTGAGATGAGTATGGACGCCGCGTCGTTTGCAAACACGGAAGCGAAGTGAGCGGCCAGTGCGGACGCGCGATCGGAACTGGAAGTTAGCAGGTGTCCTACCGTGTCTTCCAGACATGACATGTCATCTTTTGGCTTCAAACGGCGTTTCACATAAGCAAAGATACTTGGGGCCATCTTCGCGTCAGTTGCAAGCTTTTCTTCGAACTTCAGGTGCGTTATCAATTTCACTTTGTTGCAAATATTCCGCTATCTTTTATATGCTTCTTAATCAGTGGCGGAGCCAGAGAGGCGAAATGCGTCCCACATTCTTCGCCGTAACCGAGCCAGCCTACCATAATCCTTGTCGAACCAGTGTGGTTTGATTGGTCCGGCTTTCTGAAATTTCAACGGCACAAACTGAGAACAAAGCGGAGCCAATCCTTCCTTTATTACTGTCCAACCGTCCTCCACATATGTAACATGCAGTAGAGACCAATCCACTTGGCTCGCTGCTCGATTTAATCCATCGAAATTAGTTTTCCAGTAGTTGTAACCTGGTTCCACCGGAGATACACTCGGCAAGTTCAGTTCCATAGTGGTTATCAGCACAGAATGGTCGCTTTCAGCTAGGGGCTCCTGGATTCGTATGTCATGCAACCGCTGTTCGCAATTCGTCACCATCAAATCAAGGCACGATGGGTTCGAACGCGACGTCATGCACGTAGGTTGGCATATGTGTTGCGATGCCCCAGTTTCAAGCAACAAATCAACAAACTTTGATCCGACTTCAGAATACTCGGGCATGAGTTGGATTTCAGGCCACTGAATGTGGGGACAATTGAAGTCACCTATGAGTAGAAAACATGGACGACTCATGTTGTTCCGAAGATGCGGTAGCCAATCTAAAGAGTGGTTCAGAGGGCTACGGTAGAATGCACGTATTGTCAGCTATTCGCGCCTGAGGCTGATCGAGTAGCATACCTGTTCACACAGTCCATCTCCACTTCGGTACATGTTTACAAGCATCCCACGCAGGGAAGACCGTATATAAAGTAAGACACCACCACGAGGATTTGATACTCTATCACAGCGAAAGCATGAGTAGCCACTGAGATGGACTTCCTCTGCCATTACCTCAGAAGTTTGCCATGTCTCCGCCAGTCGTACGACGTCCGGTCGCTCGGAGGCAAAGAAGCGACACAGCTCATCCCGTTTGTTCATAAGGCTACGGATGTTTGTGAATGCAGCACGGAGGTCCGGAGAGGCCCCGCGGGACGTGCCTGGAGGTTGATCAACCGACTGATACGGGGTCGTGCACCCTTCTTGATCACTCGAAAATTTACGATGTGTAGATCAGTTTCGCCTTCTTCTGTACGGCGTTTGAGCTCAAGGACCGCAGTCTTCAAGCGGTTCCTCTTTTCGGGTTCCAAGTCTCGGCGGATGTGAACCCTGGTGCCTTTAAGCCTGGAGAGACGAGACAAAATGAGTTGTGGTGTGTTGTGGTCAACAAAGGTGATTCTTAAAGATCGACATGATTGGTTAGTATGCTGACCAAGTCGGACTACTTGTTTCATCGTTAGGCTGCCTTCACCCACATCCAACAGTTTATCAACGAGCCCCTGAAGGAATCCAACATCGTGATGATAACGTTTCTGAGGGTTTGCATCGTTCGACTCTGGTGCATGGAACACCATGAGATTATAACGCCTCAGTGAGCTCTGTGACGAACTTGAGGCAGCAGGAGTGGAGGGGCTTGTCGTTTTGGACGGTCACCTCCTTTGTACTTAAGCATTACTATTCCTAGTTTCCAAGCGCTAAGTAAGCGGCCCACTGCAAGTGAGAGCCGGAATATTTGCGATATTGGGTCGGCCATGCACTCGGCCAACATCTTGAGGAATAGTGGGTGTAGTCTGTCAGAGCCAGTTGCAGAATTAGGGTTCAACTCACAGATTAGTCGCATGAGCATTTCGACGGTAATTTCAACCTGCTCCGGAGTTAGGGAGCAGGTGAGCACGTCGTTCTTGGGCAACGGTGGCCCTGCCGCGTTGGCAGCTGAGTGCTGTGAGGCCAGTGGGTTAGTTTCCTCATCATCGTGATGTAGTACAGTGCTTTCCCCAGGGGCAGAGAGAGAAGGGATACCAACGCCCGTTTTGGTGTTTTGTCTTATGAATGAAAAGAGTATCTTCGTGCACGTTCGGAATTGAACAGCCAGGTATTGTTCGTATTGAGTTCGCTACTGCCGTATTCTCAGGGTGCACAAGTTTCGTACCTCTCTGGACGTTAGGTGATCCGAAACTAGTTGTGCTCACTTGAATACGGTCCAGAGTTTACGCCGTCTGTTTAGTAAGGACCTTGGTTCTAGGTCGATCCAGGGGGTCCTTTGTGGAATGGTCTGCATTTGTACATCGAGACGGCATTTTCGATGATGGACGTCATTCTGGTCAGCAGTAGATTGCATGCTTCCTCGACACTCAAGGACTGCGGGATACTCCAATCTTCCGAGTTATCCACAGCGTGTAATCTGGACGGATCTGTAGGCCGAAAGCTACGGCGATATGCCCCGCGGTCAGTGATGGTAAGACGCCGTGTCCACAAGGAGACCACTGAGTGGTCGCTTCAGCCGAGTGGTTGGAGGATCTCCAAGTCACAGACGTTATTGGCCATCGGAGTGAAAACCAGATCAAGAATGTCTGATGTCTGGCCCGAGAGCATCCGCGTGGGAATAGAGATGTGTTGAATTAGATCGCGTTCCTGAACAGCGTCAAGAAACGCCTTCTCGAAGAAATCTTGTGGAAGTCACAATGAAAAAGGTTCCATTTGATACTTGGTGCACTGAAGTCACAAAGTAGTAGATAGCTTCTGCCTCTGCCATCGGTTTTGATTGAGTCCAGGAGACGAGAGCCTGCGCACGATGGAGCTCTGTAGGCAACTCCAATCGTGAGTGTTTGGTGGCCATCACGGGTCCGGCACCAAAGCATTTCTGAGGCAGCGTTGTTGCCGAAGAACGCCTCTATGATGTGAACTTTGAGGCAGTCTTTCGAGTAGATAATCATTCCCCCTCCGGCCCTCCCATCAGTACGACCAGCGCGGTAGGCTAGTTTCTGTGTCCCATGCCACACAGAAGAGCCAAGTCTTTGTAAACGCTAATAGATTTGGATGGTGTTAAGAGATGAGAAGTAGAATCTCGTCAAGTTTGTAGCTTCGCACATTGACAGGTAGTACTCGCAGACCTCTGTTTGCGCCAGCGGGCTGGGTAGCAGAAAAGTTGGCCGCCGGCGCGCTCTCGTTATTCTCTTCACTGCGCGAAAATACATAATATGGAGATCAGCTTCACCATTGGCTCTAGGCATGCGTAGTTCCTTGGCAGCTTGTTTCATATTAACTCGATCTTCCAGACAAATGTCTATCCGCACGGAGAACGATTCACCCTTAAGGCGCGACGAGCGGGTGAGAATGCGGCGGCATTCTTCTTTGTCTTGACAGACGACTTTAAGAGGCGGAACTTCGTAGGATATTCCTGCTTCCAACCCAGGCGGAAGGCTGAGGCGACGTTGATGCCCCGCTATCCTTCATCGAACAGAATGGATAGTATTCATTCGAGGAATGCCTGGTCATCAAGGAACATTTCAGCTAGAGCCACTTTGTCAGATTCCGGAACTTCTGTAATAAACAAACATTGTTCCCCGGGAAGTCCGTTTTCTCTAGGTTTCTCTGGTTTTGATGCAAGCGGTTTTTCGGATATCAATTTCTTAAGTTGTGTGATTGTAACTAAAACACGCTTTAGTTGCGTTGACGTTGAGTTGGATTTTGCTCTGTCCCCGGCGGCTGCCTTCCTGGTTTTTCTGTTCGGGGCATGGTTCCCGCTAACTGCATTTTCAGACCAAGTGCGCGCCACCGCCGCGTAGGTTTTCGTCTTGGTCACATTTCCAGCTGCGACTTCCCGGGCACTGTGCTCTGCATCATACAAAAGCGCTCCCGCTGATGAAGCGGTGGAGGATCGACTGCGATTTTGCACGGAGATAACGGAAAGAGATATAAAGGATGAGGCAGTTAGCAGTGCAGTGTTCGTCTAGGGCCTTTGCGTTGAGGCCAGACAGGCCAGAAGGTAATTGCCACTTAACATAGTGCGACATTGATCACAGTGGAACGTAATGCCGCAGCATGTCGTTCGTTTTAAGCATTCATAGAGGTCAGGTTCGACATTGTAACAGGTTGTGTGAAACCATCCTTCACACAGGCCATCTTGCATAACCTTAGCTCGCGAGTTGAGTTTCGCAGCAGCTCAGACATTCAGAGACCATTGTTCCATAGGGGCTCCACAAATCACAGATCGTTTGAGACCATAATACAAGTTCCAGTTCAAGTTCAGTTGAGACCGAAACGATGGGATAATTTTAAGAATGTTCCTTCCTTTGCATATCGTCGGATCAGAAATTGATAGGTCCGCTTAAGATGTTGAAAAGCCTAAAACAAAGACCGCATCACACCCTGTCCAGTTAATTACTGCCCACATTTTCCTGCCCAGCAGTCCCTGCCAGGCCGGTTTATGTGAAGTAAGAGCGAAGGGTAAACTAAAAAACGAGAGTGATGTCAGCTAAACAATGATAATACCACGGTGTGAAGAAATTTAAAAAACGAACGTAAAGTTAGAGATACAAGTCGGTTAGGAGAAGGGAAAGGTTTAGTACTGCCACCCAAGAGCGTCTAACTGACGCTCAGAACTGTCAACCGTAGACTTCCTAACGATGTGCTCAGAAAGCGAGTTCCAACGTTCAATAACCCGGCGCGACAAGCGAGTTTCCATCCTTACCCGGTCAGAACGCAGTTTGTGCAGCTTCAAAGGGTGATCTCGAGGATAAGGCAGCTTGGCGGGACTAAATAGTCAGGACAAGTCTGGACCGATCTTACCCGTTAGCATACGGTGAGTGAAAATCTAGTCTCCTCTAATTCTGCGGTAGTGCACTGAGTACATACCAAAGCTAAGGAAACGCTCGGGATGCCTTTGCCCCGTAATCCCTGCACTAACTTTGTACCTACACGTAAAACGCTTCAGTTCAATATTGTCCCCTACAACACAAGGTGGACAAGCCTGGATACATTATTCCAAATTGCGGCGCACAAAAGCGGAGAACAGCTTCACAAAGAACACCGAAAGAGCGACGAATAAACCACATCATACGGAACCCACTACAATCAGCATTCCTCCAATTGGCCCCAGAGTGAAGCACTGAGGTGTGAACGATACCCAGTGTTACAATCTTCTCACTATATCCGATCCCGAAATCGACACTTCACTGATCCAGAAATATTCTAGCCCAACCGAAGGAGGGAGCGACCTTCTAACGATAAGCGATTAAAGTGTTGTCCGTGACGGATTATTGGATGATAGCAGAAGGAAATGCCTTTGTCAGCTCCGTCACTTCCCAATGGTTTCGCAGATAGCCTGGGTCATTGCGGAACCAGGTCCCACAGAGAACCACTGAAGCTGCATTGGAAACAGCTGGATCCCCGTAAACGAAAATAGGAAGCCAATAAAGGCGTGAAACGTTCCTCGGTCTCGGCAACGACGATGGACTCCAGAAGGCGGTTCCAGTCATTCACAACGCAAGTGGATAAAGCCAGGCTGGATCGCACCCGATCACTCCTCGGTTCGAACAGTTTCAAACTGTGGCCTATTGTTGAACTCTCTGTGTTGAGATGAAGGAATTCCCGTAATTCCCCCCTCCCAAATCTTTTCTAAGAATACGTCGGGTGAAGATCAGGTCTCCGCGACGACGACGGTAATCCAGAGAAGAGGTTCAGTTGTTTGAGTCGGAGAGAATAGGACAGGTCCCGCAGCTCAGGAACAGATTTGGATACACGCCGTTGAACCTTTTCAATCATATCACATTCAAATTTCGTAAGAGGGTAGGCGGCAGATAGCCGTATTCCAGAAGCGGGCGTACATGTGAAGTAAACAGGAGTCGGAAGATCCCCGGGGTCAGGCGAGAGAAGGCTCTGCGTATACAGTGAAACATCCTGTAGGCCGCAGCGACCTTTTCTCGGTATCTTCATCAGATTTGAGTTCAGACGAAAGTATCACTCCCAAATCCCTCCCCTGAGTGGCGTTTCTGAGCAAGGAACCACCAATATGGTAGATTTCAAATGGGACAGAAGCACCAACTGGACGAACTGAACATTTCTCATGATTCATTGGCAACTGCCACTTAACGGACCAATCTTGTAGCAGGTCGAGTGTCGATTGCAACCTGTCAGCAGCTTCCATACAGAATACCTCCATCCACAGCTTCAAGTCGTCGGCGTGGATTAGGCAGTCCGCCTGGAGTGTGGACGGTAAGTCATTGATGAAGACGTTGAAAAGCACGGGGCCGAGGACAGAACCTTGTGGGACTCAAATAGTCATGAGAACAGGGGCGGAAATTGTTTTGTTTACTTGCACCTGCATCGTGCGGTCGCGAATGAAATCAGAGATCCAGGAGAGAAGATTCCCGGTAATACCGATTCCTCGGAGTTTAAGCAAAACTCGTTCGTGCGGGACCCTGTCGAAAGCTTCGCTGAAATGCACAAACACAACGTCCAAGCGTTTGCCGGAATCTAGCGATTTCGCCCATTTCTCCTTAGCAACTGGTAAGTTCGAGGAACATGAGCGTGCCCTCCGAAAACCATGCTGTGCACAAGAGAAGAGATTCAGTTCCTCGAAGTAGAGATGAAGAGCCTGCTTAAAGATCCGCTCTATGACTTTACACAATATCGATGTTAAGCAGATAGGACGGTGGTTGACTGGATCGTACCTGTTCCCTCCTTTGTATATGGGTTTACGATGCTCACTTTCCAAGCCGACAGGAGACGCCCAGCTTCAAAGGAAAGACGGAAAACCTGACAGATAGGAGGGGCGATGTACTGCGCCACAGTCCTAAGGAACAGGGGGTGCAAGCCATGCGGGCCGGGTGAAGAATGCGGATCTAAATCAAGGAGAAGTTTAACCACAGAATTGATGTTAATGTCTACTTGATCTAACAGATAAGGAAAACTGGACACAGTGTTGTCGCAGGCGTGAGTTTCTTTTGCAAAGACAGAGGCGTACTGCTGGGCCAAAAGACGGGCTTTTCAGCGTCTTCGTAAAGTAAATTTCGACGTTCAAAGGAACACAAAGTTGGAATGCCATTGCCAGCCCTGGTGCTTCATTTTAGATAAGAGAAAAGCATTTTGGGTGTCGTCCTGGAATGTGCTGCTTATGATAGTTCATATTGCTGACGTTTCTGCCGCTTCAACATGACATAAACATTTATGGTAGTCTTGTAGGAAGAGTAATCGAACTGTTTGAGATTTCCTGAAACGATCCCACAATTTGCGTCTTCTGTTCAGCAGAGTTCAAGTTCAAGTGGGACTGGAACGATAGGATGAATCCCGTAACTGTTACTTCTTGAGCGGGTCGTCGATCCAGGAGTTGATAGGGGTGCTCCGACTTCTTGATGGGTCTAAAAGGAAAACACCCGAAAAACACCCTGGTCCACCAATTTAATGCCCACGTTCCAAACATTAGCTGTCCCAGCTGTGTCAGTTACGTGAAGTAAGTGAGGAAGGAGAATCGAAGGTAAGAGAGTAGGGGAAATCAGTTAAAAGAAGAGAATAATACCAATGACGAGGAAAAGCAAAGAAAATAGAATCGAAGTATGAAGATGGGAATTTGTCAGGAAAACGGAAAGGTTTCGTGTTGCCACCCAAGAGCATCTAGTTGACGCTCAAACCCCTTAACCGTAGCTTCCTTGACAACATTTTCAGGAAGCAGGTTCCAGCGCTCGATGACTCGACGCGATAACCGTGTCTCCGCTCTAACTCGATCGGACCGCGGTTTGTCCAGCTTCATACAATGCCCGCGGAGACCAGATAATCTACCAGGACTAAATAGCATGGACAAATCAGGGCCAACCTTCCCAGTCAAAATACGGTAGGTTAGGATTAGGTCCCCTCTAATTCTTCGATAGTGCATTGACTGCATT